>OU823265.1:13727960-14970613 GCA_917490735.1 Dryobotodes eremita | reverse complement strand
TTAAATATACGAATAGCATAGGGTTATGTTTTTACAGACGATAGTTTTCGTTTTATATGCTTAACATTCAGAATATAAAAGTAGGTGCTATTTCTGGATTACATACATCATGTTTCATGCATGTGTTGTGTGTGGGTAGTTTTGTGAAGTCCGCCTTTACAGGATAAAATTAATTAAATGTTTCAGTTTTCAGTACCATGCAAAATAATAAAATAGTTCCTTGAAGTTGCTGCTTTACTATATGAAATGCAAAAACGATAACTTTATTCGTATTTCTCCACAATAACAAGACTCCTATAATTCGAATTATAGTGTAAACATAAGTAGTTTCATGCCATTTGGCAAGGAAAGAATTTAACATGAAAAATGTAAACATTCAGTTTCCACAACTTTTTGTTTTTACAAATCTTCGATTCAACGGTTTTAATTATATTTACATTATGTTTACCCTTGAATAATTTACGTAAGATTCGGTAAGAGTATTCGAGGGTTAGATTCTGAACCTGACTAAATTGATACTACAAAATCTAAGTACTTATATTTAGGTAACGCTACTTGTGGAGGCTGTTCCTATAATGCAAAATTGAATAATAATAATGGATTCACATACTAATGTACATTTATATCACTTGTTACAGATAGAAACTACACACAATTAGAAGCTTCACTGAACGAGCGGTTGCGACTGACGTGTGCAGTGAAGACTATTAATGGTGAAAAACAGCCCTTACTGCTATGGTATAAGGATGGATATCTGCTGACGGAGGGCCACAGAAGCAAAGGACAGAGGCAATGGTAGGTTCTAGCGTAGATAATACAGGAACATCGACGCGCAAACGAAAACCATGAATCCAGCACATGATTCTAGACCAGAAATTTTTCATCGGTTATTTAAAAAAATTAGCTCTTTCGTCGAAAAGTGCAATTCCTACGCGGTTAAAATGTATGGAACAGCAAATTTGTTTTTTAATAACCGACGAAACATTTCAACGCAGGGGAATTCAGAATCATGTACTGTCCCTGTTTTACGGAGATTAGAATCTTGAAAGAGCCTGCCGAAAGAAAAGATGGATGTGTGAAATATGATAATATATGGCTAGGAAGGAAGTGACGAAATGAGATGACCACTAAAAGAGATACTGTCCCCAAATACATTAGAATGAGGGCACGAGGGTGATGATTATGCTGAGATAATTAACGAGATAGATTTGATGGAAGAAATGATGTAGGATGTGATTAACTGGTAACTGACTGAAAAGTAAAACCAGCGAATAGAGACCTTTATTATAAGTTTGTAGATTTATAGCTGTAGGTTATCAATTTATCATGCTGATAAAGAGATGGAAAGAATAAAATGAAAACAACTTAACTTGCTTTTAACGGACCCTATTCGGAATAAGATTAAGATGAAAAGTCTGGTTCCAATCGAAAAGAAACAAAATCTAAGTTCAGTGATGTAGAAAAGTTTAAAACTTCACCGTGAAATCCAATGTTAATACTAATTATTGTCTTAAAATCAATCCAAAATACATCATTAAGCTTGTTTCTCCTGCAGCCATTTCAATCAACAAAACCAACTAAGCTACTTTACCACCTATTCCAAGCAATTCTAGAAATAACAACGAAAATTTCACGAAGAACAGAAATAGAGACATAGAAGCAGTAAGCAATGTATCCAGTAACAATATTTACACAGAACTTTGAATACAACCCGTAATGCATGGCTGACTTATGTGATTCTATTTGAGGCGGCTCAAAACACTGTCGATCAAAATTATGTTGAATATTAATCACGTAAATTGTGAATGAAACCAGGCTGTTGCGATAAACATATATGTATATTTTTTGGTGTTTGCTATTTAAGAAGTTAAGTATGTTATATAGGCACACGATGACGTATGAAGCTTAACATTTTCAGTATAAGCTGATCTCGAATCCAAATAATTTATTTGCTTGGTTATGGGTGAAATGAATGAAACGAGGGATGGACTATGTGAATGATGGTAGGGTTAGAAAGGTGACTACCGAAATGACGACTAATAGAGAAGTATGGAAGAAAAATATATGCCTGCGCCGACCACAAATAAATGAGGATAAGGGCAGGAGAATGAAGATGATTATTATCTTCATAATATAATTGGTTATTCATACTACTACAGTTACTAAAACAACTAATGATAATGATGGGTAAATAAATGTTTGTAGCGAGGCTTTAGGTAAAATTAGCTTTTATTTGAAACTAGCTGTTACCCGCGACTTAGTCTGCGATCCAGGATGAAAAGCAGCCTATGTCCTTATCCAGGTCATGGTCTATCTGTGTGCCAAATTTCATCTAAATCCGTTCAAACTTACTTACGCATTTATAATATTAGTTAGGATACATAGCTTGATATATCACCGTGCGTACACTCGGCGTTAATATGTACATCGAACTTTATAAAGAGACTGTCGTAAAGGGTATGGGTGACAGAGAAGACGAAAAGAACTTTTCTAAAATTCGATGTGCTATATATTCAGGGTGACAGAGACATCGACGCAAACTGAAACCATGAATTCAGCACATGCTTCTAGAGCCCGTAAAGTAAAAATGTTTCGTCGGGTATTAAAAAAAAAACTGCTGTTTCATAGAAAACTGCAATACCTACGCGGTCAAAATATATGACAGAGTTAAATTTTGTTTTAATAACCGACGAAAAATTTCAATGCAGGGCTGTTCAGAATCATTTACTGAATCCATGGTAACAGGTTGTGCGTCAATGTCTCTGCCATCCTGTATAAAGGTTGTATCAGAAAAGTGTGGTCAAAATTAAGTGCCACATTCTTAATTTTGATTACAGACTATCAAACTGAAGAACTTTCTCCGTGGGAAAAAAATCGTAATCGCGAAAAAATAATCAGTCGTCACCCATGAGATCGAGTAGGTAGGTATGGAAGTTTTGGATTGGACGAATGATTATTTTTTCGCGATTTCGATGTTGGTCCCATAGAGGAAGTTGTTCAGGTTGATGGTCTGTACCACACCCTTGATTTTGACCACACGTTTCTGACACATCCTGTGTGTATTTACAGCCACGAAGGTAATGTTTATATAAATGGTTTTATAGGTGAACTTAGTTACAGAAGAGTTTTCTTATTGATCAGTCAACTAGCGGATACGTTTTTTGAAGACCAAGGGATTGACCATAGTAGATATAGTTTTTTGATGCCATAGATTTTGAATTATACTTTTTTTGAAGCTATGATAATGGTTCCTCTATGAAAGAGAATAGTATGATCTTTGAAGCTTGATATTTTAATAGCAAATATGCTGTCTTCAGTTGCAATAAATTGGCAAACGATTAACCGAGACTCAAGCCAACATTTGTACTGTAATTCGAACCAAAGTTTATTGCTACATATAAAATCTTTTCAAGCCAAAGCTTTCATTGTGGATAAATGTATGTTTGTGTTGCTGCCTATTTGGCGTGGTACGAAATCCTCGTAAAAGATATGACGTTAGTTATCTTCTGTTTAAGATTATCGCTTTGAAGTCAGTGACTTGTTTTTATCACCACAATTATAATTATTTTCATGGTTGATTGAACAAATCAAAATGTTTTTGATTTCAGGTTAAGAATAAATGCTTTCAAACCCAAAGATGCAGGAGTATATACTTGTAATCAAAATGCCAAAGAGATGAATATTAGGATCAGACTAAAACGTAACAGTCCACAAGATATTGAAGGTAAGTTTGACTGTCATAACAAAGATAATGTAGGTAGTAAGTATTGAAAAACTTAAACAAAACAGACATCATGAATGCCTGAGGCGTACAAAAAGGAATTTTTCATATAATTGAAGTCAAAAACAAATAAATACAAAGAAACGAAGGGATAGAAACCAAGATGGGTGGGCAAAGAAGTTTTCTGGTAAAACTATTCCTAAAACTACAAACATTTTCAGTAGAAACGGTTTCCACGAAATTCGCAAACTCGTCCCACAATCTGTAAACAATAAAACGATTCGTGTTACAAATCTTCAATGTCAAACGTATCACAGTAGCATTACTTTGAACAGTTTTCATCGCTGTTTCAGTGTCTTTGGCCTGAGCGTGGTTATTTTAATATTATATTTTATTAGCGTCTTTATTGGTCATCCAGATGTGTAAACAGCGTGCACCGGATTCCGGGGTTGCAGCAATATTGCAATCGTGTAGAAATGCTGGAAACATTCAGTTTTATAAAACATTTCGTTAGCTTTTTCGACGACACGGGACGCACTTAAAATTTGATCGAAATAACCTGCGGTTTCCTGTGTCGTTCTCAGTTTTTATTCGATGAGTTTCCTTATTTATATTAATTGATATATTTATCGTTAAGAAACACATACACACATCATATAAAAGTGCAGATTTTAGGTTTTTTAACATACTTAACCTTTTAAATGTTGCTAATTAAATAGGTTTTCCAGGTTACCAAGCAGACATGGGCGATAGAGCACTCCCAGAAACACTATCACAAATCAAAAGTGCAGCCCTAGTAGAAAATAATACTTTAGAAGAAAACGTGACTGACACCAAACGTTATATAAAAGACGAAGACCCAGATGAGAAAGAAGAGAAATACGAAAAAGATCATCCGAACTACGGCCATGTTGATGAGAAGCAGGATTACTTCCCTCCAAGGTTCAAACATCCCACAAAACTGTATAAGATGGACATGAAACCTGCAGGGAATTCCATAAGATTGAGATGCGCGGCTGAAGGTAATAAATATTTTTATTAGTGGATATTTTAAGCACCGTGTTGTGTTGTTTTATTCCTGTTTCTTTCATTTTTGGAGCCATGTTTAGGTTCATATTTACATGTTATTTCATGTAGCTATCGCAATTGCTTTATTTTTAGTTCTCCTTTTTTTAAAACCTTTTGTTGGTTTACCTTATTAAAACATGTATAACATCTATACCCCAACCAATGTTGGAAAAAAAATAAATGATTTGATTTGATTTGATACATTCAATGCTCGAACACATTATTTTAAACTAAACTGGGAATCTCTAGTCATCGTCCCCAAACAGTCTGCTTCCCTATTTTACTCCACAAACTTAAATGCAGACCACACAGAAATAGCCAGAAGCATGTTTACTACATCGTAAAACATTTGCAGGGAATCCAACTCCGAACATTACTTGGTATAAAAACAGGAGTACGCCGATATCTCGGGTGTTCTTCCAACCGTCCTATGGAAAATGGTCAATGGCTTTGGATGAGCTGACGAAAGCTGACAACGGAAATTACACTTGTGTTGTCTGCAACCTGCTTGGATGCATCAATCATACTGTGGTTCTTCATATTCAAGGTATGTTTTTGATTTATGGATTTAGTTATGTTAAGATTTGACGATGATACTCGTACTTGTTTTAAGAAAATGATTGACGCAAAAGTAAATATGATAATAATAAGAATTATCATGTTCATATGGATCAAGTCATACCATATTGTAATGTTGTTGTTCTATCGTGTGTTTAATTTTTATGGCCTTTATAGAACGTCACTCCAATATTTCAACTTCACTATGTAGAAATTATACGACATTTCAATAGGCTATCTCTTATAGAACGCTACCCATCGAAGCCGTACATAAAGGAGGGGTATCCTGGTAACATCACACTCCTGGTCAACGATACTGTGACTCTGTCTTGTCCACCTGTCTCAGACTTGGAACCTTTCTTGTATTGGGTCAGGCCGTACAATAATTATTCTGTTCAAAATGCCGAAGTTGGACCTAGTGACATGCCAATACCTGCCGGAGAAGTTAAAGAGGTCTTTACATTTCTTATTCACGGTGTTGGTCCAAAGTCACGGTTTGGTGTTGGATCACTGCTTTTTCAGGAAATGGAGATTTTGTCACTCTTTTTGGTATCATCAAAATCTCCGGTTCGTCGATTGTCTTCTTCTATGTTATTCTGCTTATTAAATTAAACTATTATATTTCAAGCTATGCGTAGTTATTTGTTCAGTATTAATTATTGGATTAAAGGCAATTTTCACTGCAGATTTAGGGTATATGTCGCACTTGTAATTTTAACTGTGATTAGTAACTGGTGAAGGTCTCAACTTTGGTGGTGGTAAATGTTGTAATGACTTTAACTCATACTATTTCATCCATTGGTATTCGCAGAACATAGTACTTTAGTAACATGATTACAAATAAGTGAGAATTTAAAGAATGTGTTGGACGAAAATTTTATCTTCTTTTTAATGTAAGCAAAGTTCACATTGTTAACAGTTAGTCTGGTTAAAACGATAGGCGTTTCAAACTCGCCAACTATTTGATTCTATACAAATATAAACTGCAAAACGTATAAAAGAACTACTGATATTCCGCTGTTAGTTTGGATCCAAGTGTTGCAATTTAAGCATTGTTATTTTTGTTCATTGCTTTCTAGAGTGAAAGAATGTCTGTGGAATGTCTTCTGAATTTAGATGATAAAGACAGTTCGTTAAGAAAATTACCCAAGATTTGTAAGAGCTGGTTAAGAATGTTTAACAATACCATGTTAAAATATTTAAACATGGTGGCTAAATAATCAATTATACTTTACATGTGAAGATTAAAGCTAAATCTAGGCGTCTCAATTACCAAAATTTCAAAACAGCTGAAATAAAGAAAACAACGCGTCAAAAAGTAGACGAAAAATAAAATACAAAAACAGAAATCTAATAACCCAATTTCTTTATAGAGCGTCTTTACGCAAAGCCAGTACTGACTCGAGGTGCTGAAAATCAGACGGTCGTGGTTGGGGATACGGTTCGATTCAGCTGTCAGTTCTTGACAGACATGCATCCGTCAGTCTTTTGGATGTACTTTACAAGAGACGAGTACGTTTACAACTACACCGTCGACCCTAACGATGCGTCAGTCAAGGAGACTATTGTGATCTTCAATGAGAACAAATTGGTTTCGGTGAGGGCTTTGTCACTAACGCATGGTGTGGTGCATGTTTGTTTAGAATTAAGTAACTTGGAGTACTTAAGTAATCGATTTATGAAATCAATGAAATGAATGTGTCGTATTTTCTTAATTTTCTGCATTTCTGTCTAATTGCTTTTCCATTCTGAAATAAATTCTTCAAAATGTAGAGCATGTAAAATATAATTATTTTTATTGCACGGCAATTAAGTTACCTATACTATTGTAACTGGGTATATTTGCAATCTTATGCTTTCTTCATTATCAAATTAGATCCTTGTGATTATAATTATTACGTTTTTAACAAAGTCACAGCATGGTGTTTCTATCCCATTTCTCAAATCTCTTAACTATCGTGTGAACAAGTAAAAAACGAGACAATACGAACAATTATTTCAACCATACAAACTTAACCTGATAATTTCAGAGCGAGAACTTAGCAGACAAACCGGAACAGCTCACGATTTATAATGTAACCAAGGAGGACGAAGGCTGGTACGTTTGTGTGGCCCTCAATAGTTTGGGAAACACAACGGCTAAGGGATTCTTGACTGTATTGGAATGTAAGTAACATTAGCAGTTGAAAATGCCAGTAAAGACACAAAAATACTCATCCATCAAAATCAGCGTATAATGTTCCTACTGCCGACACAGGCATCCTCTCTGTGAGAGGGAGTGGGCTGTAATCCACGACGTAGGCCCAGTACGGGTTGGTGTTCCCAACTCGTCCATAGATGGTTAATTCAAACGCAAAACAGCATTTATGCCAAGCTTACAAATTCTGTGTTGTGTTTCTTTAACTAAAACACTTTTATAAGACTCATTTATGGATGACCGACATTAAAAGTGTTTCAATACATTTAGTTATCTACAGTTCGTGATTATCTTGGGAGTCGACTCGTTTTAAAATGTTAAATTCAGATACCGTACTTGCTGTTTTTGTACCAAACTTACAAATGCTGTTTTGAGTTTAAAACAATACTCGTAGATAACTAATTGTGTCTCATTAGACAAGGCTTGATAGTTTCAAACCGAGCCTTTAATGTAGTGATGTGATTGATAAACCAGGTCTCGTACGTCAGCGAGGGTATTACACCATAAAATATTACCATGTCTTTACATAGTTAATTTATTTAAACATAATATATCTTAGATAATCTACAAATAATATTAATAGTATGTACCACTAAATAACAAAAAATAAAAATAAAAAAGAAAGAAGAAAATGAATCATAGGGCATCAAGAAATTCGTCCGAAACAAAATTCTTTACATAGTAATATTTTATAGAGTAACACCCTCCACCTTCGTCTCTTTTCTTTCACCGTGTGGTGAAAGAAAATTTGTTTATTGGCACGTGTAACAAAAACACCTTTAAAACCTTTATAACTTAAAAACCATTAAAAAAGAAATAACGGAAATAAATAGAGCTCAGCAAACTGTTAGATGGCAACAGCACCTGCCGCCGATTTTCAGCTGCAGCCCAACATAAATATAATTATACATATCTACCGTAACATGCTGTTGTTGCTATTTAATTAGTAGGTACAAAATTATTTTCTTCTAATGATAATTTTCGGATCTTTTTAAACTTTTTTTAAAGGTATTTTATTTTTATTTATTACGGGTTCTTTTATCGATACTGAACTCAGCCTGAAGCTATGGCACGCTATATCTTTAACACCCTGTATAATTATGGTTTCCATTTTAACTGAATTCTTCTTTAATGTCAGCAGCCCCACCAATCCAAGAAGCACAAGACCACGGGAAGCACACTCTCCTCATAAACATACTAACAGTGGTCCTCGGAGCCATGTTCTTTGTAGCCGCCATCATAGTGGTGATGATCTGCAAGAAGCTGAAGAGAGAGAAGGAACAGAAGCAGCTGGCGATAGAGACGGCCAGGGCGGTGATAGTGACCCATTGGACGAAGAAGGTTACTGTGGAGAAGCCGAACTTGACTGGATCGCCGATGACCACGGGTGAAGGTTTGGTAAGTTATAAAAATATCTTTCACAGCATTTATGTATATAATGGCCTACTTTTTAATATGACAATTTCTTTAAAAATGTCCTAATCAAATATATTAAAAACATTCTGTTTCTTTATGTGCTATGATCAAAAGACGGCATTGAAATCTTTTTCGGCATCGCTGACGAATGGCAGCGTATCAAAAAGTTAAAGCTATACGTTATGTAAAAGAGTTGACTACTCAGCACACTGTTAAAATTGTTTAAAAGTAGTTGCAAGTTAGCTGCCTGTATACTAATTGCTTGTTCGACTGTACGATGTTCGACATCTATACAAAAGTCATACCCAAGTAAAGCAGTAAAGTCCCATCACAGCAGAATCTTTTCTATCAATTGCTAACTAATTATCCATTTCCACAGCTGATGCCAGTAGTAAAAATCGAGAAACAAAAGCTATCGCAAGTCCAGAACACGACAAACGATTCGATGATGATGTCGGAATACGAACTGCCTATGGATATCGACTGGGAGGTGCCGAGGGAGTCATTATGCTTAGGCAAGATACTCGGAGAAGGTGAATTTGGCAAGGTCGTGAAGGCTGAGTGTGTGGGGATATTGAAGCCGGGTATGCAGTCGGTTGTGGCTGTAAAGATGTTGAAGGGTAAGATTGCTTATGCGTGATTTGTGATTTATGTAGGAATGCTGTTGAGACAAAGGACTTATTACGTGATACAACATAGTCAGTCATACACACCACTATACTTCTCATTATTTATCTGGACTACTTTCTTGTCTTATCTATTATTCACTCATTGTTTTATTTGTATCATTACTTTATTTTAAATACACATTCAAAAACTACATTTTTTATTGACAGCTGGTCGCCTGTGCTGTGCGGTTGCGCCCGCGTCTCATCGCTTGTCACAGACTATAACAATAGTCTACAATATAGACAAGTGATGTTGGAGCGTCGGGCTTGGGTCGATCTTTAATCATTGTCATACATATCATAGTTTTTATTTATTTATTTTTGTTTTCTAAATAATTTTCTATTACTTTATTTTCTTATAATATTTTTTTATTTAGTTTTATTTATGTTAATAATCCCCTAGTGGGATATAAAAATGTCCGTAGGTGTGTCCGTGGCATCACAGCGGGCCCTATCAGAATACCAGCGCTGCGGTATTTATTTTTTAAATATCGTAGCATTATGCTGAGATAGGAGCCTTTTTGGCCTCGCACATGTTTTTTACTTGTTTATTGTTGTTTTATTTTTTTTCCTTTTTCTTTTTTATTGTTAATTTTGTTAGTTTTAAATGCTCCTTTTTTATTTTTTACTCTTTGTATTTCCTGTGCGTGTCCCAAATAAAATATTTTTCTTTCTTTTCTTTCTTTCTTTCTTTCTTTCTTTCTTTCTTCTTTCTTTCTGATAAGAATATTTAACGAAGGTTAAGGGAAGCTTAACTAATTTAATTGAAAACTGATGACAATTCTCATGTTTACTGTTTTGTTTGGTTGACCAAAAGACAGACAGCCAATCACTTTCGTATAAAGTGCTCACAGCCTTGAGAAGGGATTTAATTGGGTAGTAGAAATCATTTGATAAAATGTGCTTTTCAGAAGACAAGACCGCTCCAGGTTATTCCTGAAATTTTCTATTTTGATTCATGTTATTCTCTATCTTCACTTACATTTTCCAGAGGGCCACACCGACGCGGAGATGATGGCGCTAGTCTCGGAAATGGAGATGATGAAGATGATCGGCAAACACGTCAACATCATCAACTTGCTCGGATGCTGCACACAGGATGGACCGCTTTACGTCATCGTCGAGTACGCTCCTAATGGAAACTTGAGGGAGTTCTTGAGGAATCACAGACCTGGGAACAGGTGAGGGTTTATTGGATTCTTTATGACTATTGCTATCGAGATTTGTTTTAAAAGAGACTCTTGGTCGAGAACGTTGGTAGTTGTATAAATTGTTGGCCGTGTCATCTTCTAATGAAGGAATTAGATTATTTTCATCACGTGCTCCTTCAACATAGTTGGTTTAATTAACTCTTGTTATCACAACCGGTATGACTGCAATAACTTCTTGGATTACTTGGATGCTAGCAATTTTTTGTACGTGAAATAATAACCATCAAGGTTATAGTTTATATTTAAAAACAATGTATTTCTTTTTTTAGATACGAATCGCCGACAGAAGAGTTAAAGGAAAAGAAAACACTCACACAAAAGGATTTAGTTTCATTTTCATATCAAGTTGCTAGGGGAATGGAATATTTGGCGTCCAGACGGGTAAGTTACCATTACTATAATATTTTTGTGAAATCTTTCCAAAATACTTGCTTAATTTGATAGACTAAGGGAATTTTAGACAAAACGATATTTTAAAGCCTCTCTTGATCATCCAGCACGCGTAGCATGACCACCATAGAAACGGGCAGAAGCGTGTGTTGTCGACGGAAGAATAGACAAAATGACAGATTTCTAAAGACTTATTTCTACAATCTGTCATTTTGTCTATTCTTTCGTCCCGTTTCTACGATGGTCATGCTACGCGTGCAGGGGTGGTAAGTTTTGGAGTCCTCTATCTGTGCGAGATGCGATAAGTTTCGATCGGTTACCGAAAAACGTGCACTGCAAAAAATTGTTCCTCCACTAAAGCTACGGTAATTTCCTAGACAAGCGATGACCGCCTCATAACGGCTGCAGAGACGAATGTCATGAAAATGATGGCATCGGGGTTTCACTTTAAGCTGTCAATAAAAGCTCTTTAGGGAAACATACCATGGGAACGCCACAATTGCAGCGGTAAGTCCCCTCTTTGAGGAGTGGTTTGAGAGGTGCCACGGCGTCCTCCCCTTCCGCCTGACGCAGGTCCTCACCGGACATGGCTGTTTCGGGAGGTTCCTGTTTCGAATAAGGCGGGAGAGAAATTTCCGGATGTTACCATTGTTTGGATCGACCTGAGGACCGGTGAGGTCTGCCGGGCTTGGGCAGAGCACCGCCGTGTCCTCGTGGCGGCGATCTCTCGCGTCCGGCCCTGGTCCAGGCCATAGTACGGAGCGAGAGGGAATAGGAAGCCGTATCCTTCTGCGAAGCAGTAGTGCTCGCGAAGGAGACGGCGGAGCACGTGAGGGTGAGGCAATCTTTGTGCCCTCATGCCCCTAGTCGCCGCAGGAGGAGACACCCTGGGCGTCGGGAGTCGATAACCGACTCCCAGCCACCGTAGGCGCGGGCTTGCGGACGGCGAGCAATGGGGAGCTCGCCGTCTGGTAAGGACCAGGCCCGGGTCGACGGCGCGCCGTGTTCCACGCGCGCCTCAAAGAGATGTCAGCACCATTGACGGGGTCCGATAGGGCCGACGCCTGAAGGGGTCGCGGATTATTCGAAAGAGTTACCGTGACACTGGCGCACAGGCAACTGAAGGAACACGGGTGGGTTTTAGTCAGTAAGAGTCTGACACGCCCTTCCGCTCGGCCCAGAGCGGGAAAAGTCATTTGATGATTACCCACCCAAAAAAAAGGGAAACACACCAACTTAATTTCATAAATAAAGTTTCAGTGACGTCATTCGACGGTAAATTGCAGACGCTATGTGGCGGTCACCGCAGTCTTAGGAAACTCTAAATTCAGCATTGTCACAATGACCGTTTTGATTAACTAATTGGTAGATAATTTCTTACTTTCCATTTACTTCCTTCCACAGTGCATCCACCGCGACTTAGCCGCTCGTAACGTGCTGGTCTCCGACGACTGCATCCTGAAGATAGCAGACTTCGGCCTCGCCAAGGATGTGCACAGCAACGATTATTACAGGAAGAAGACGGAGGGACGCCTGCCTGTCCGGTGGATGGCGCCCGAGTCGCTGTATCACAAAGTTTTTACTACGCAGACTGATGTGTAAGTTGAAATAGATGTTTTGAAATTAGTGAAAATTTACAATCGACTATTAAAAAGAAACAAAACAGCCTAATGATTTAATAATGAGCTTATTTTCTCATAATTTCGGAAAATAGGGAAGAAGCAAATGAATATACTCTGAATTAGATTTAGGCATTTGATCGATGGAGTTTACCATGATCCTTCGTGCTAGAATTTACCATAATAGGTACCTACTCAATTTTTATTTGCTTGTGTTGCGTTATTATTACTAATATTCTCAGGATGTTCGAGAAATACCCGTCTTTAGAAATTTAGATCTGTCTACTGTTCAGTTACTGCCAGTATGTAGGTATTGTTTGTACTAATAGAGATATTTTTTCAAATATTTCAGCTGGTCCTTTGGCGTACTCCTTTGGGAGATCATGACGCTAGGAGGCACGCCGTACCCCACGGTTCCGGGACAGTACATGTACCAGCACCTTAGCGCGGGACATCGGATGGAGAAGCCGCCATGCTGTAGTCTTGAAATGTAAGTTATTACTGACTTAACTTATTTGTTTAAGTGTTTAAGTCTCAAGCAATAGGGAGCGACGTTTCTTGCCATCAACCGGGCACAAATCCAACCTTAGGGCTGCTACTGAGAAATTCCAGATAGGGAAACCCAATAACAATTTGACCGACCCGGGAATTGAACCCAACTATACTGCTTTCTTGCGACCACTAGACCAACGAGGAAGAACTGGGGAAATGCTGGTGTACTTTAGGTATACCTCTGCGTAACAATTCGGGAAATACAGGTCAGATGTTACGTTTACTGACATAATTTGCAACATTGACTCTTGGTTTTGAAGATGATCTTGGCGTCTTTCACCAAAATTCTCTTCTAGCTTTATTTTTCGCCATCATACATATTGTAAAACACACGGCAATTTACAAGAACTTGTAGCGGCATCTACAAACGCCACATGCGAGCTACGCGTCATACTGACGTCACGCAAAATCCTGCATCGCGCAAGCAGAGTTTACCGCGCAACTAGCATATATACAACATCCCGACATCAAACGTCGGGCAGTTGCCCACCAGACACGACACCTGTCTGGTCGGAGGATCCCCCCTTTTCCATAGAGTATGAGTGAACTTTATACCCTGTTCCTCATACTTCTATAAACTGTTTACACACGGTACTAAATTAATTAAGTAACTATACAAATATTATACGAAAACAAAAGGACACTTACTAAGTACTCCTTCACATCGGTGTCATCTGGAAACGTGCCCAGAAAACAGCATTGGAACCACAACAATAAAACACCCAACTCGTCTTGTTTATTTTAATGTTTACCACAAGACCTGATGGAGTGTTCAGTTCATTTGAAGTCCGAAAAACCCGCAAAAAAATCTAACGAACGAATTCATTTCTCCACAGATACATGCTGATGCGCGAGTGTTGGTCCTTCTCTCCGGGAGACAGGCCCTCCTTCACAGAACTGGTAGAAGACCTAGACAAGATCCTCACAGTCACCGCTAACCAGGAGTACCTGGACCTCGGTCTACCACAGCTTGACACCCCACCTTCGAGCTACGATGGCTCAGGGGACGAGAGTGACAGTGAATTTCCTTTCATCAAGTAGACTTGATATGTGACAATTTTGAAGGTTGCAAATGTGAACAGTATTAGTTACGCGTAAGTGTCCAAATGTAGAAGATATTTTGTAAAGTATTGGATGTTGGAGTGTTCCAATTTGTGACATGTCATTATCGGTAAATTCTATTCTAGAATGTAATTTGAAATGTCTTATACGGGTCACAAATTGGAAATGACTACCCATTCAGTCCACAGGGACTTAAATGTGCAGGTTATGCACCTATTCTGTCGATTGATAAGGTAAATGACCTTAGCTATATTTAAAATGGTGGTCCTAACGTACCAAGTTACTGAAATTGCCGGATACTAATACTAACAGTTTGGTTAGACTGGGTGTGTGGCTCTTACTGGAAACCTGTAGAAAGGAGTATGTCTTGGGCAAGAACAAAAGTTTTTGTTACCCCGAATGAATAGTTGAACTTAATATTGAACCCACCAACGAGAATCGTGTTGTATTTGATAAAATATAGATAGATTTTACAATTAATGTTGAGATTCTTAGACAGTATTGTTAAAGAAAGTAGTACCAGGGGACCAAAATATTTTTCTGGTCCTTTTGGTCCATTTTTGACAAGCAATACATTACTTTATGTGTACGGACTTTTGCGGTAGGTACAAAAAAATTCGCCATTGCAAGCCACGTCCATGTGGCACTTTGCGAAACAAGCGGAGATAAACGAACTGGTGTTTTAATAAAAAATTTTTAGTATAAACCACATACTACTTAAAGCACAAGGATTTCTGACCTTTGAGTGCAAGTTTGAAAAAATCTGCACCCTGTAGACGTATTTGACGATACTCGAAAGTCAGAATAGTAGGTACCGTACTGTTCGTGTCATTTTCTATTTAAGATATTTACTATATTTAGTCTAGATATTTATTTAGGTAAGTAAAGGCTTTACACAAAATGCGAAACAAAGTATTGCATAATATTTCGTGTAAATATTTATATAGAATTAATTCCCTTTGGGATCAAATGTAAATATCCTAGTACCAAAGTTTATGTGTTTTTTTTTGTAATATAAAATATTATTGTAAAGTTTTATATAAAGCATATTTTTATGAAGATGAGAGATGTTATAAGGATGACGTATTTTTGAGTAAATATAAGAATCTATAGCATCTAGTCTTTTTCAGAAGAACCGAGACGATTTTTTTATTAATATTACTTTTAGAATTTTTTAAAAGTATTTTATGTTTATCACAAAATACTATGGCTGTTACATTGAGTTACGTTATTTTTGACAGACTACACTTTGTAGTATTTAACAAATAGTTTAGGAATATTTCCGAGTAAGTCCACAGTTTTTCAAGTCTATGGGAACTTCCCATTCCAATTTTTAGTTTTTAAATGGCCGCATACAGATTTTTGTATGTCTGTTCTGTGCGGAGGATGCATTTCACCACCAAATCTTTATCGTACTTAATTATGATATCGTTATAATTATAAATGTGTACCCATTAGCGAGAAATTATTATGAGATTATTTTGTAAATAGTATGTAGGAATTTTCTACTCATTTTTATGTAATGAGACTAGTAATTAAGTTTGTAAGAATGAGTTGATAGTTGTCACAAATATGTTTTTTTTATTCATGGAATTCGTAATGGGATTTTTTTGTTAATTGAAATGGGAAAATTATAATAAATATATATTAGCTGCTAATAATTTTATGAATGACATCACCGTGATTGGTGTTTATAATTTAATTGTATCCATTTATTTATACTTAATCAATTAATTGAATGTTGATGTGCCTTGAATAAAATAATTGAATATTGTTGTAGTAATATTTGGCGCTCCTTGTATGTATATTTGATGGTTTATGTGTGGGTCAAAACGAAGTTGTAAGAATTATAATGAAATAAAGATTTATAGTGCGAATGTATTTTCTGTATTTTTTTCTAAACTGCCCTGAATAATTCCCAATTTCTTTCAAATACAATATTTTTTACTTCTACGTTTCATTTCTCTTTTAACTAGTCCTTGGAGACGTAAATCTTATTTTATAGAACAGTACCATCTATTAAAATATGCATGTACTAAGTTACTTACGTAACTTAGTACATGCATATTTTAATAGATGGTACTGTTTTGCTTACGCAAAACAGTTCACGACTTCGTATTAGTTACTACAGCTGCTAATAGAGGGCAGCACTAAGCTTCCAGATACCGGCGCCTGAAGGAATTGTTTTCTGCATCACTCGCGTTACCACTGATTGCCATTTATAAAGGGTCAAATAAAATCAGTTAGCGAAACTAGACAGTCGTGAATGGGTTTCGACATCTAAATTAAAAAAAAAACGGTTTGATGTTATCGACCGCTGGTAGTTCAAGTATGAGTTGAGATTTTCTTTGTTTTGTTTTATCTTGTTTAGAAGATATCGATACCAATCTCGTCTGCGGAGCTTCGCTAATTAATTTAATATAAAATGGGTGTACCTACTAGAAAGGTTTCAAGAAAGGTTTTTCGAGAACTCGACCCGGACAACTGAACCCCGTGAAAACTCAACCCTAGGACAACTGGACCCAATTCAGACAACTGAAATCGTACGTTGCGTCCCAGAATGCAATTAAACCCCTTTTTCAGTGTTTCGCAAATATCTAAAAAAACTTGAGGTCAAAAATAATACAATTTTCATCCCACCCCTGTAAGCGACGTTTGTCTACCGATAAATGGATTACTTACATATAAATTCGTATTCAATATAATAACTGTTTCAGGATGCTGTTGGGACTGCCGCGCTATTGTAGTGCGTCCGGTATGTTCGCTTTTGCGCATACCGATGATTTTTACACCATAATGCGCAAAAAAACTAATTCAATCTTGTCAAGAGCGCGTCTTCTAACGGTATGCTAAGTATGTTGGTAGATAAATACGACGCACCTTGGTTGTCGCACGTGGATGGAGGTGGGTCAGAAGACCTCACAGCTTTTTTTTTTTTTTTTTTGGTTGGGAAATCATCAAATGACCTCTCCCGCTCTGGGCGGAGCGGGAAGGGCGTGTCAGACTCTTACTGACTAAAACCCACCCGTGTTCCTTCAGTTGCCTGTGCGCCAGGGCCACGGTAACTCTTTCGAACAATCCGCGACAAGACCCCACAGCTAACCTTATGATTTTCATTTTGTTTTTCTTTCTGTTTTTGTTTACTAACATTAGTTTTTAAGAACAATGTTATTAACAATTGGGCCTAGTTGCCATAAATAAACAAATGTTTAATTTAGTTTAAAAAGTGAACTTTGCCAACAAAAAAAAATGGGTTTGCAACTTGCATCACCTAAGTTTGCCCCTCTGTTTCACGTAGATTTTGAATATTTTGAAAGAACTAGTAAATGATAAATGATTTTACTTCTGTAAGTAGGTTTGTACAAACACTATTTATTCATTTCAAGAAACGAAAAGTCTCAGATATTGTTAATGATAATCTCATCGTAAATAATGGATCAAAAGGAATATAACTTTATCGATATTCAATTGCAAGAATGTTATTCGATCAGCTGATTGTGTTCGCAGATTGTGCCGTGTCGCTGATGTTATTGCACTTCAGGAGACTTGGCTTTTACCCCATGATGTGCCTTATCTCGGTAGCATTGATGATGATTTCGCTTATGCGGGCAAGTCCGCCGTTGACACGTCTGCCGGAGTTCTTATAGGAAGACCGTATGGTGGAGCGGCGCTTCTGTGGAGGAAATCAGCGTGTGCGACGGTATCGGTGGTGCAGTGTAATAGTGATCGTCTGTTAGCTATTAGGATTGAGCGCTCGGGACGTTCTCTAATGATATTCTCAGTGTATATGCCGACTAACTCGGCTGATAATCTAATCGAGTTTACGGAGTGCTTAAGTGAAATTATTGCTATAATTGAGAACAGTAATGTTGAGTCAGTGTTTATATTAGGTGATCTTAATGCACATCCAGGTGAGAGATTTTCAAATGAATTGTTAACTGTTTGTGGGGAGCAATCGTGGTCATGTGTTGATATGGAACTACTTCCGAAGGACACATTTACGTTTGAGAGTAGCGCTAACGGTGCATTGCGCTGGCTTGATCACTGTGTGGTGAGCAGTGCAGCACGACATTTAGTTGTAGACGCGTCAGTTTTGTATGGAGTCTATTTGTCGGATCATATTCCTTTAATAATTGAATGTAATATTGATTTAATAATACCTAAATTAGTAAACCCAATATATAATTGCAATAAGGTAATATGGGGTGAACGAGATATCAATCAAATTAATGAATATTCCAATTTTTGTAATTCTAAATTAAAATTAATAGATGTTCCAGATGATTTTCGGTATTGTGCGCATAAAATATGTTCTAATGTTTATCACGTGGAAGTGTTAGATACAATGTATCGCAGTTTGGTTAGCATTTTAAAGGAAAGTGCCGACCGTACTTATTTATGTAAACAAATGCGCCATAATAGCAAGAGATACATTCCCGGTTGGAACAGGTATGTTCGTGATGCTCACGGAGAGGCTCGACTGTGTTACCAAACATGGTTGTGTTATGGTAAACCTGCCAGTGGTTATGTTTACGATAAAATGTGTCAATCTAGAAAAACTTTTCAAGACCAAATTGAAATATTGTCAAGAAACCAACAGCAGATAAAAATGGATATTTTAGCTAAACATCACACTAACAAGAAATTTGGTTCGTTTTGGAAATCAACAAATAGTTTGAATCCGAAGTTGAGTCCCCCTGTGAGCGTGGCGGGTATACATGAGCCTGCGGATGTAGCTAATGCATTCCGACGTCATTTCCAAGTTGAGTCACCTCTTACTAGGCCTGTGCAGGAGGTTGATGCTGGGACCAGCTCTGGGGACATTTCTGTTGTTTTTACGGCGCATGAAATTTCAGCCATTATAAAGAAAATGGAGAGGGGTAAATCCCCGGGCCATGATGGTCTCAGCATCGAACACCTGAAGTATGCGGGGGGACACTTGCCGCGTGTGCTCGCTTTGTTTTTTAACATGTGCGTTAGTCACGGTTACTTACCGGATGACCTGATGTATACAAGGGTAGTGCCTATTGTAAAAAATAAAACAGGGGATGTCTCTGACATTTCCAATTACAGGCCCATTTCTCTGGCCACTGTCATAGCTAAGCTTTTGGACAGCCTGCTTGATAAGCAATTGGCGAAACACCTCGAACTACATGATGCCCAGTTCGGTTTAAGGCCTGGGCTGTCAACTGAGAGTGCAATCTTGTGCGTCAAGCAGACTGTTCAATACTACACAGACAGGAAGACTCCCATTTTTGCTTGTTTTCTGGATCTGTCAAGGGCATTCGATCTCGTATGTTACGACGTTTTGTGGCGTAAACTAGAATGTGAAACTACGTTACCACCTGAAATAGTATCAATATTTAAGTACTGCAGTGCTATTCCGTAAAAATCTCACCGTGTAAACTTAGGTAAAGTGAGTTTGAAGTGAGCTATCAATAGTGTCAATCCCTAGCATCAGACGGAATCACAGCTCACTAGAAGCTCACATCACGTACGTTTTCACGGTGAGATTTTAACAGAATAGACCGGCTGGTATAGTAGTCAAAGCAATAGCGTGAAGTGGGTAGGCTCGCACTCGGACGTGTATCGGTTGGAGTGTGGGGTGAGGCAGGGGGGGCTCAGCTCACCCCGGCTCTTCAACCTATACATGAACCAGCTGATCCTTGAGCTCAGCAGCACCAATGTCGGATGTCATATTGACGGTGTATGCATTAACAATATTAGTTATGCTGACGATATGGTGTTGCTGAGCCCTTCGATCGGTGCTCTGAGGCGACTTAGGTATCGCTATATGTGAATATTATGCGGTGAATCACGGGCTCAAATATAATGTTACTAAGAGCGAGCTCATGGTTTTTAAAGCAGGCAGTGTGACATACCCATATATTCCACATGTCGCACTTTGTGGAGAACCACTGAGGAGGGTGGACAAGTTTAAATATCTGGGCCACTGGGTTTCTAAAGATCTAAGAGATAATTGTGACATTGAAAGGGAACGTAGGTCGCTGGCTGTCCGTTGTAACATGCTGGCCCGCAGGTTTGCACGATGTACGAGGCCAGTTAAAGTAACGCTTTTCAAAGCTTACTGTCAGTCCTTCTACACGTGCAGCCTGTGGGTGAACTTCACTCAGCGGGCATACAGCGACCTACGTGTTCAATATAATAATGCACTGAGAATGCTGCTGCGGCTGCCGTGGCGTTGTAGTGCGTCAGGGATGTTTGCGGATAATAATATTAATGGTTTTGCCGCCATTATTAGGAATAGATGTGCATCCCTGATGACACGTGTTCGCGGCAGCACCAACAGTATTCTCAGTGTATTCGCAGATCGGTGGGATTCCCCGATGTTGCGGAGGTGGATGCAGCTCCACGCAAATTTTTTGTTGTAGTATGTTGATTTGTGTCTGTAACCTACTAACATTAGAAGTTAAGTAAAATTGTTACTAACCCAATGGACTCGTGGCCGAAATAAAAGTATTCTATTCTATTACACCGCAACCATATTTTAAAACTATGAGGTCGGCGTTTCCTATCTGACTACTATGAGGAGAAAGGCCGAAACAAACTCAGAAGTCAGTCTCTTTTAAAGTCCAGAAATAATCTCGGTCAGATTATGTGAACACCATGTAGATTTGTGTCTAAAATGGTCTTTTGAGGAAAAACCACACAGAATGAGTAGACTTGTCCAGTCAGTGCACGCATTTATCAATAATCGTGCAGCTCAACTCAAAACTTAAGGAGCTCAACGATTCGACGAACAATACCAAAGAATGGACATTTGGGTAGGTCGCATAAATTACTCAAAATGCCAGACCATGATTAAAACTAATTGAGAGGAAAAAAATAAACAATGACCCACAGGCTTTACATTCACAATAATTAAAATAATATATGTACTATTTTACAAAGTAAATATTCATGTCAATGTATATAAAAAAAATCATCAATGTCAATAGGTATATAAAAGTCCTGAAATAATCTTGGTCAGATCATTTAAGGACCATGTTAGATTGGTGTCTGAACTGGTCTTTTGAGGAAAAAACCATACAGATTTGAGTGGACCTGTCCAGTCAGTGCACGCATTTGTCAGTAGTAGTCTGATTACACTTGTCCGAATTTACAGTCACCCTGACAGGAGAAGTGGTCCGTTTGTTTCAGAATCGCATTGTCTGATAGTCTACTTAGTTTGCAATGTTCGAAAATTACCAGTAGGCAGGTATATTCCAGGATTTCTAATTAAAGATGTTGTTTTAGTCATACATCATTTTATTTTTGTCAGTACATTATGGCATCGCCTTAAATTAACATACAAATGTTCATACAAAAATTATGCTAATTGAACGGTCACAATTTTTGTTTGAATTACAAATTAATTGTTTTACAAATTTCATTTTCTACCTATCACAATAATCTTTAGGATTCTAGCGAAATTAAATATTTTTAGTTAAAACAAAATTCATTTTAATTCACATTTAAATAACATCAACATTGATAGTAAACTTAAAAATAATTATCACTTAAAAATTATACAAAACGAAAATATTTTTTAATAATTATTTTAATCACAAAAATGAACTTAAATAATCTAGATTCGTAGATAATACTTATTTATTACAATTAGTTATTTGGTTTTGTTTTTGTTTGTGCGTTGTTTTTAAATGTTCTTAAGAAATAAAGAAGAAAGGTTGTTAGTTAACATTTAATCATATATTTATTAAAAAAATATAAGTATAAATAAAGCGAGTCAAACAATTAGGCATAGTAAAGTAATTGCCAATTATTTATGCTGCCAAATATATAATAATTTTAGTACCTGTATTGAATGACAAAAACAAGAATAGAAATTAATATTTTTCAATTAACGGCAGTTTTAGACGCAAGTCAGAAGATTCACGATCGACGTAAAACTATTAGTTAGTCATTGCAATGTAACTCTTATCTCGGTATAAAATATAAGAATAATTACCGAAATTTCATCAAACTCACGGCCATCATTCTAATTTTTATTTTATTACAAGGAGGTAAGCGTTACATTGCAATGACTTACTAGTGGTTTTACGTCATTCAAATTATTTTGATCGTGAAAGTGATTATTTAGGAAAGGCTTTATTAATAAAGACGTGTCAAACAATTTACAATTGTTCTTATATCAGGGTTGGATTTCATTATTCGATCGATAATAATTTTATCTATTTTCTCATCTACATCTAAAGACTGTATATTTGTCACTAACGTCCAGCGCTATAATCAGTAAAAAAAATGCAGAAATTATAAATAGATGGGTCTAGAAAATAATTACCTATGGACTTCGGTTTAGAAGTCAATAAATAAATTAGTATAGATATCCCAAGAAAAGTATGCGCTTTGGGAATCATCGTGTTTCTTCGGAAATACGAACGAAGGATAATGAGATCTAATATAGAGCTGTTACAACCTTGGAAGTACTTGCCAATTTTGTATTACTATGATGACAAAATCATCGATTAACAACTCTATGCAGTTTCTTTTCGGAAACACGAAGAAACGCGCGTACCTTTTTTGGTTTCATCCGCACATTTGTGTTGACATGTACTATCTAATGTCAAACAGTCCCCCGACGATGTATTGTCGGAGGAAACAATGGCGATGTAGCATCATCACTGTGTTGTATATTTCAATTTATTTATCCTCTTATACAAACAACTAACATAACATATTTTCAGAAATTTTCGTATAAATAAATAAATGTTGCAAAGTCAAATAAAAATGGAACTGTTGAATTTTTTACAAAATATTTACAAACTACTGAAGCAGCCAAGTTTTCAATTAAATAAGCTCTTAATAAAAAGCTTCTTTTTCACAGGTTTTTAACCATTTTAATAATTCTTTGCAAAATTTAATACTTTTTCGAAAACGATTAATTATATCACATGCAAAATGTCAAATTCATTGCTACCTACCTAATACCCGGTTTGGTTATTAGTATAAGACAAATAGTTATGACAATTAGAAGTCAATTTAAGTATGTCAATTAATATAGTCAAAAGTAACATTTAGAATGTGAAATTGCAGTTTTTCTATAAAATATTCATAGCAGAATTTTACTAAGAGTATTATAATACAAAGCGCAGAGTTAGGCCGTTTGCTTGATATATGCAAAACATGAAAACTGCTTCACATTTACGAATTTATACCAAATAATGATCACAACTATTCACCTCAGTCAACCAATTCAACAACGACAAATAGGCTTTCTTATATCTATCCAGACTGTCCATGGCCTATCACTCTCATATCACATATTGACACAACGCAATTTCTTCTCTGGTACTCTAGACGCAAATTGGAAGCTAGGCACGACCGCTTTCACTTCAGCCTTCTCTTCTTCTTGTGCCTCTTCTCCCATCAAAGTTCTCAAACAAATCTTCATGTCAGAAGCGAATTTCCTAACCAACCTTTCCAACGAAAAGAGATGTTCGTCTAAAGCTTCAGGGATTTCATCTCTCATGAAGTCTGCTAATCTTAAAAGGTATTCTGCGTTTGGACCGGACTGTCCTTGGCATTCTAGTATTTGCTTAGCTATATCTGGTAATGGGGCTGCTCCCAACCAATGCCGGTTTTCGGGGACAGCAATGTACAGTAGAGCGTTTTTCTTTTCTGAGGTACTAGGAGCGAAGCTTGATGAAGAGGTGAATAAAATGGGGCGCGGGTGGAAGTTTACTGTGTGGGTTCTGTAACCACCAAGTTGGCATTCCCTGGTTGAAAGGTAAGGTAACGCTGCGTTGTTGTCCGCTGAGATCAGGAACGCTTTGCCCCATGTGATGCCCTGGAACAAAAGAAAAACCAAATGTTAGTTTATATAGATAATGCATTATCACGCGTCATTTAATTTTGGATACAATATCTTCGTAAAATAACTTGGGACATTAAACTTATTTTATCTCAAGTGTGTTTATTGATCTAAGTGACACGCAAATCTATGCTTAGGATCAAACACCAACAGTAACAAAGTCCATCCATACTAATTATTACAAATTCGAAAGTTACTCTGTCTCTATGTTATCTTGTTACGCCTAAACCACTGAATGGATTTCGATAAAATTTGGCAAGGAGATAGATGGCATCCTGGGGAAGGACATAGGCTTATTGTCCCGGTAGCACGTTCCCGTCGGATCATTTCGAACGACGAAGCTGCGGGCAGAAGCTAGTATTTGATAAAGATGTGAAATAATATCAACATCCGTGGAAACAAAAATGGCGACATAGACAGTATCGACAGTAATCGAACTATTGTAATTAATTCGGTTGACTCAATCCACAAACCAAATTATTTGTTTGCCTCATAGCATCACCAAGTTAGGTCAGCACATTGAATTGCCACCTGATGCCAGCTTCTCCAAACCGAAATTCGCTGCACAGCGAGGCCGATCCCCAGATTTATGAATGATGAGCCACCTCATCAATCCTCAATTAAAGTTGCACGATTTTCTTAAACCACTCAAATAATGTCGTTTGAATCAGTTATCTACATAACTGATTCAAACGACATTATTTGAGAGGTTTAAGAAAATCGTACAACTTTAATTTTATTAGTATGTTAAGGACTTATTTTATGGCCAAATTTTAAATAATTTCCTCGCCTCGACTGCCTCTATAGTCTAGTATTCGCAAGGGCCACTGCAGAGCATGAGGTTCTGTGATCGATTCCTGGGTCGGGCAGTGTTATTAAATTTTTTCACCAGAAATTTCTCAGTAGCAGCCCGGAGTCTGGATTTTTGGTCGGTTGACGACAATAGGCTCGCCCCCTATTACACGGGACTGCAACATAACTGAAGACATGTGGGTGTACAATAGGGTACACCTCTGCCTAAACCTTCGGGGATTACAAGCGTGATGTTATGTTATGTAATTTTAAATAATATATTCGAAATGAAGATTGACGGAATTCTTATGTGTAACTTGGAAGTCTAGAAATGATTAAAAATCTATTTTTAAATCATCACAGAGTAATAAGAGTATAAATTCTTTTAATTAGCAAATGCAAGGTAACAAAACATTAAAACTGCTGTCTACATAGACGAAAAAAACATCGTATAAAATTATAAACGAACATAGCAATAATGACATCGACAGAGTACATTTCCATTTATCATGGAAACGGTTGCCATAATAAATCACGTCAGAATCAACTTAATGATATGCTAATTAATAGTTAATGAACCGAACTTGTGCGAGTGCGTGTCCCACGCTTCATTTGCATGCTTGATAAGAGATGCACATCTGTTTTCGCGTTCACTTTCCTTTCATCTATACTATTTTATCGCACCTTGGGGCCTAGACAAATGGCATTCGCTTCGGAGCGATTCTATTTCTACAATCGCTATCGCTTTCGCTAATGTTTCCATCATACGAATCGAACACTACCGATAACGCTTGTCAAAAAGTGCCACTTGGCTACACATTTCTATGGAAGTAATCGTTCGACGCTGCCGATTCGTGTCATAGAATCGAATGATGTTAACATTGACAAGCTAATTTCTATTCGTTGACTAATGATCACGTGACTTTTCGATAGCTTATGTCAAACCTATACATTTTTTGGCTTTTCTACTAGCGTCATCGCTAATCGAATGTTACTTTATCTACGCCCTCTTATATAATTTCTAGAGACCGTTGCCTGCTTCGCACTAGTGTGATCTACTGATGTGGCAAATTGTCAAAATATTGAGATTTCTGTGCTTTATCAAATTTAAATATTGACGTATGATACACATAAACCTAACGGATAAATTCTTTAGATGATGGTGAAAACTGCTTCAAAATCCATTGTGTAGTTTGGAAGAACTAAGTGGTTCTACGACAGACATAAAAAGAGATTTTGTTTTATACTTTGTACTAGCAACCCGCCTCGTTCCTACGGATTTTGGGACTTGAAAAAACATTCGACGTTTCTTTATTATATTTAAAGCGACTTTGTTTTATAAGTATGTTTAGTTATAGATAGATCATGCTATCATTTACTTTGGACAAGTTTGATCCTATAAGCTTTATGTCTTTACCACTTTGATGGTTATTTCATTAAATAAGTAAGTCTTATGTAAACATTGTAGCTATCAACACTGTTTTTGAATTTGTTTTATCTAGGATTTAATCTTAATATGCCGCCGTTGTTGTATGATCTGTTTCTTTATCAGCATTAACTGAAAGTTGTGTCTGAATTGTAATCTTATCTATTTCTTTTTTATAAGATATTATTTTAATGAATCGTATCGTGCGTATGCACCGAATTTGTAATCACTTTTTTTTTGTCAATTGTAGTTCATTCACCGAATCTATTCATGACCTATTTTTGTATCTACTGCTCAAATTCTTAGGTAAAAGATCCTTTATTAAATAAAACAAACAATAGTGTTGTCAGCTCGTCATCAGGGTCAAGTGCGCACAGTGGCATAACAGATAACATTAATGCGATGATTAAAAGATTACCAAACACAGCTACCGCCATCTCTGGCCACTAATAAACACTAAAAAATATATCGAACATGTCAACAAAAGGTGATATTTGGCATTCATTTCCAAATGGGTTCCTCAATTTTGAACGACAGCCAAAAGGAAAAATATATTTTTAGAACCGCGAATTTTTAAACCAGATTTTTATTTGAATCGATATATTCTGTATAATCTTTGTTTAATTAGTTTTGGTATGTATCCGGTTTTCGTTAGTTATTCGTCGTGTTTCTAACCCCGAAACAGGTCAAGGTTAATACGAACCAGCGAGTGTGCACGTGGAAAACATTTGCTAAAATTATTTGAACAAACAACAAACATGTGAATTCCGGGGGCCGTGTGTTCTTTTATTCACCTTCATCTTTCATAAATTGTGTTGAAATGTGGTGTTTAATTAACCTATATTTTAAATAACTTCCGCAGTAGATAATCATGTCCATTTGGTCTTATTTGTACTTTAATATTATTAGGTACTATAATGATAATTCATTGAGGAAGAAAAATGGGCCCACGGAAGCCTTCTTTGAAATTCACAAAAATGGTCCCGATATTCAAAGTGCCAATGCTATTTTTAGCTCTTAAAAGAAATTGTGTTCATTTTGGTATTCAAGAAGTGATCATATTTGAAATCCAAAGATACACACAGGAAGATCTTGGCAATCTATTCGTTTTTAACTCGTAAACCGCTGGTAATAACAGCAGCCCATGGATATATACCAAATATCATAGACCACAAAACACTAGCGATACAAATCATACTAAAATATTATTTTAGACATCCTCTTTAATGTCTGAGCTAACATCCAATAAATATAAAAAACTTCCAATGGCTGTAGTAAAGACTGAAACTGAAATAGATAATGTTTTAAAAGACTATAAATTATTACAAATGGCGACGCCTGATAACATTCAACGAATTCCAGAATTTGAATGCTAGTTTACCTACTGGCGAAATTTTCGCTAAGTGCCTTGTTGCACATTTTTTTAAACAATAAGGTTTTATGCAATATTTTGTTATAATATTTAGAACAATGAGTTGTTATATTCTTTCCGATATTTTATTTATCAATCAACGTGTAACGTGATATTAGGTGATGTGTTTACTAGAACAATGAGAACAGTGTTCTTCAAAAATTGCTGAACGCGTTTTTTTAAAGTTCAATGTAAATGTGAAACCATTTTATGTTCCACATTGATACCTGTTCAAATTAGGTTTATTATACTTCCGCAGAAGGGCGAAGGCCTCTTCTCATACTGAAAAGCAACAAGCATCGATCACCGTGATAGATCGATTTCAAACGTATCTTCACCGATATTCGAGTATCTACAGGTTAACTCAAACCGAAAATAATACAGTGTTTTTTTATTTCAATATTTGATGTCATATTTCTATTCTCATTCTGTCTATAGAATCTTGTTGATCCGATAATTAAGCTGATTATATCACTACATTGGCTCATCCCCACACACAAAATTCTCGTGCAAAAACGCTTCACTTTCCACTGTTTCCCGCCATTCGTGGAAATCTGACAGTTGACATTAGTGACAGCTACCTCACTCTCATGTGCATGAGATAAAGTTTACATATCTATTATTAGATATACTACAGAGTCCATGTTGTTTACAAGGTTTGGACATACACGTACAGAATCAATGCCGCTAAGTTTGTCTCCATGGTCACAGAAAGAATCAAATATTTTTATCAATATTGCCGATGGCTGAAGGCGAATTACAAGGATTTTACACACGTGAAGATAAAAGGCGACTGCTAGGTGATAACCCGATACCCTGTTATTATAACAACAGCGAATTTTTATGTAACGTGTGGCCGTCTGTCAATCGATAAGAATACTCTGGAGATAGCAACTGCTAATTAAATCATTTTCTTATCAATTTCTTTTTTTGGATCGCTTAGCTTTTTCCCGAGGTTTCACTTACATCCTAGGGGAAATTTGTGTTAGTGCTCAAAGAGGCAACTGCTGCCGTCGACGGGTGTCCACGGCTGCAGTTGCCTCTGCCGTTGACGCGTCTCGCTCGTGTGTATGCACACTTAGGTAGGGAAGTCAGGACTCTGGACATGGTCTATCTGCGTGCAAGATTTCACTGAAATCTGTTCAGCCACTTTTGCGTGATCGAGTACCTAACTAACATTCAGACACCTTTTAAATCTAAGACATTAGTGGGATAAACGATATGGGACGCAAATTATCTAATCAGAAAGATTTTGATATCGTTGTATTATGTAAAATTTTAAATACAATATCTAGTCTAAGTAAATAAAAGATTGCTATTCTACTGATACTTAAAGTAGAAGAAATAATATTTCGACAAGCCGAGTTAAGAACAAGAATGATAGATAACATAATTTATAATGTGAACAATATTGATAAATAGGACACCTATATCAAATCATATTCGATATTTCAATACATAATTAATTATGTTGGAATGTGTTAGACAAGAACAAGAACAAGAATTACATAGAAGAGAGGAGATACATAAAGCACAAATGCAATAAGTACACAAATGCATACTAATATTATAAATTCGAAAGTAACTCAGTCTGTATGTTACCTTTTCACGCCTAAACCACTGAACGGATTTCGATAAAATTTGGCAAGGAGATAGATAGCATTCTGGGGAAGGAGATAGATGGTATTCTGGGGAAGCAGATAGATGGCATCCTGGGGAAGGAGATAGACTACTTTTTGTCCCAGTAGCACATTCCCGTGGGATAATTGCCGACATCCACGCGGGCGAAGCCGCGGGTAGAAGTATTACAACATAAAATAGACTGAGTCTCGTTGGTCTAGTGGTCGCAAGCGCAATTGCTGAGCATGAGGTCTTGGATTTGATTCCCAGGTCGGGCAAAGGTTATTGGCTTTTTCCATCTGGAATTTCTCAGTTGCATCCCGGAGTCTGGATTCGAGCCCGGTTGATGGCAATAGGGTCGCTTCCTATTACATGGGACTTAAACATAACTGGCGAAATGCGGGTGTACTATAGGTACACCTCTGCAGAAACTTTCGGGGATTCCAAGCGTGATGTTATGTTAAAACATAAAGAGAGTGACTCAGCTGACTGTCCAGAGTGTACCGAATGAAATTCAACCATCCCTACACGTGGAGGCAATAGATTTCCTAAATAGATAAAGATCAGCACAACAATCAATCTAAACAAATATGTAGGTAGGTAGGTACTTCTAACAACAGAAGAATTTATAACTTCGTTGAGATAAAGCCAGATAACATAACGATTGTTCAATAATATCAACAGACGATCGAACTGTGAACTGCTCAAACAATTGCCGATCTGTCTCAGCCAATAGTGACTATAGTGAAACAAAATACTATTGATGTGTGTATGGGAAATCCTTTTAATTGTTTTAGTTCCATAATATATAAATGTTATGGCATCTATGTTCCCAGACTATTGTTATAGTGTTGTTATCTCAACGTTTTGATGACTACTCTTATGTTATTTTTATATTTCATTGGGTTTTGCTTGCGGCTTAGCCCGCGTGGAGTTCGAAAAATATCCCATTTATAGATTGTTTTCATATAACTATTGGTTTATGTGGCGCACGCCAGCAAAGCTCCCAGTTCGCATGATTTTTTCCGACATCTTCAACAATCATCGTCATATATCAGCCAATTTACACAAAACCTGAATGAATTATACACCTAAACCTTCCTCGTGAATCACTCCGTCCATTGGTGAATTGAAATTGAAATTGTATGAACATCCGTTCGGTAGTTTTTAAGTTTATCCCGTTCAGATAGACAGACAGACGCGGCCGGGGGACTTTGTTTGTTTTTTGTAGGGGCTACGTAGTGATATCGTCAATGTATAGGTATACAGTTTAACTGATGTAATATTTAATAAGGGTGAGCCGGATATTGTTTTATCAATGCTAAACCGTTTCGGAACTACTCAATGATAGTTTGAAGGCTCCTTCAAACAGGTGCGACACGCGATGCGAATCGCACGCGACACAAAGGCACGACAGTCGGTGTAAGCGCGGTGCGCGGCACAAAAGTGAGGCGAGCCTTTACAATCGTTGTCAACAGAAAGACTATTGAATATTTGGATCAGAACATTCATGTTATAGTATAATGTCTTAACACTCTAATCAAACTTAGAAAAATAGTCCTGCTAATAAAATAGTATGTAGATTATGAAATTGAACGCAATATAAAAGAGTTCACTAAACTCCAACAGCCAATAGGAGTAGCCCAAATGACACTAAACAATCCTAACTATATATATATTATATATAATATTATAAATGCGAAAGTAAGCTTGTTTGTTTGTTTGTTACCTTTTCACGCCTACACCACTGAACCGATCATCCTGAAATTTTGCATACACGTTGTCAGGGGTACAGAAACGGACATAGGGTACCTTTCATCCCGAAAAAAAGTACTGTTCCCGAGGAAAACAACAATAACGTTCTTATGATAATAGATGGCGCCACGTGTCTTCCGAACCCGAATTGATAGTCAAAGTCTAAATTAACGCGAGCGAAGCCGCGGGCAAAAGCTAGTATAATATATGCAAATGAAGTAATTCAACCGCTAACGCATGACATTTCGCAAATTTTGCAACAAATATTACAATGTGAAGCTAAGCTGATACTGCAATGTTGTGAATTACCAAGTTCACGGTTACTAATATTATTATTGCAAGGTCTACATATATGAAATTGTGTTAGTTTTAAACAATTTACTTATGTAAGCATATAAATTGATATTTATATAAGCGGAGAATTTCTTCATGAAGTGCAATCGATTTTTTCCAAGGAATCATTTTTCAAGGTGTAATTTTATAAAATATTGGAAACGATATTTGATTGTTTGTGTCCTAGAACGATTATTTACAGACGAGTGATAGCCTCAAATGACCGATTCAAAAAAAATAATTTAGTTAGATGACAAATATTTTTAAGATGCGCCTGATCGCGCTTTAACCACAAGAACCTAATTCGAAACCACCTATTAAAGAAGATGACGACGATATATATGAAATAGATCACCTGGTTGCAATAGCAGTAGCTATAGGAAACAGGTGATAAAAAACGACGTTAGTAAACGATGATGAGGTTAATACTAACAAAGCCAAGTATGGAGATCCAATAAACTCTTATACTATGATTTCAAAGATTATTACAACAAACAGAAAAGATACAGTATAGTAAAGAGATGAGGATGATGAGATTAATGAAGAAACACACACAGTCACATGTAAAACAAACCACAGTCTACATTATTTTATTCTTCTAGCAACGAAGCTCAACCAACAACAAATGACGAGCTATCTCTTATAGCAATAGTCTTATCATAGGAATAACGTGAAAGAAATGAAACTGCAGTACTGAAGGTTAGAAGGGCATCAGCTTTGTCTGGAGTATTAACCTGATTTGATCATTTCACTTCAATCGTTTTTTTCGATTAGGTACTAGTTTTTACTAATCAAATTGATCTGGAATTATCCTTTCCCTTATTCCTTTTCAAGAGGTTTTCAAAAGCAACGATCGATCTATCTCGATGATCTTTTCGATTCTATGAATGTCTTTATATGGTATGGCACCGTTAAGCCGTTGATCCCGGCTGTCATTCGTAATCTCTGACAGTCGTTATGGGTAGTTTAAAGTCCAAGTCTGACAACCAGTCACACCAAGGAGTATCGTGTTACCAGTAGCTGGGTTGTGGAGGTCAGATAGGCAGTCGCTCCACGTAAAGTACTGGTATCCAGCAGCATCCGGTTAGACTGGAAGCAGACCCCAACATAGTTGCAAAAAAGCTAGGCAGATTGTTTGATTGAGTGATTAGTATTTTCGATATTTCGATTAATACGTGTTGCATGAGTTTTAAAATTCTATCATAAATATGATAGAACTCATGCACATTTTTCGATGATTAGCAGGATTCTTATTACTTTGGACATGTGCAAGTAATACGACTAGAGTCAGTTTACAAGTTCAATGCACTGGCAAGACAAAACATTTTATTTATTTCTCGGTATGACATTCACCTTGCACCAATTCAAGACTGTTGACCGAAGCCGTATGAAAGACGAAGATATTTCTAAGAATCTGTTTTGGGAGTTCTGACAGGACATAATATTAGATGTCGCTATGTTTCGATTTTGATTCAGCCATTGCCCGCCTTATCGATGTCTCTTCGTTTGAGACACATGTCAAAAATAACAATTTCTTTCGAATTTCCTATTGATTTTCTTTATCCTATTCACAGGAATCTTTTAGACACTTTAAATTCTACCCTTCTAAAAGGATCTTCTGTCAGACAGACTATTATAACTGTCTATAACTTTAACAGACTAGACTGCAAAGGGTAAAATCGAGTAGACAGGGAGCAGTTTCCGTCTAGACACAATATAATTACATCAACCGATCGATTTGTAATAATCTTCGGCGAAGATGGCGGGACGACCGGTGGTGGTTACAACAGGAATGACTCCTAGTTTTATATTGGAGAAATCATTGTCTTTAACTACACGAGACGGATGAAGGAAAGGGAAATCCTGCATCTAGACAAGACAGAGCGTAAAAGTAAAATTACAGGGTCGAATTAAATTAGCTAGCGAAATTTCGCAGACGTGATGGGTAACAATATCTAAACACATCAATGGCATTACAATCAGGCCCCAGCCCATCTGACAGTCCAGTACTTTCCCAGCCTATTACAACTCCAGTCACGAAGATATTATCGTTATCACGCATCCGTCGTGTCATACGACTGCCAACGTATAAATCGGCGGACGTAATTCGCACCGTGTCGAGTTCATCAAGAAACCGTCCTTTGTCGAATACCGAACAAGTATATAGAATTTATTTCTGGACCACAGGAGTTTTTATTGTATTGGCATGAAGCCAACATTTCTTTGTTTGAAAGGTTTAAGGGAATGGGTTGGCCCAAATTCGTCGAACGGAATGATTGGGTATTTTAATTGGTGTTACCTAATTATTTTGGGGGTTCGGTAATGTGCTTTCTATAATGGGAAAGTGGAATAAGCTATGTGGAGAAAAATAGAAAGTACACATTTTACTTGAAAGAAAAGTTGTAAAGTTTTTTATGAAAGTAACTGATCAAGATACAGGGTGCATCGTACTGGCGCGATGGTAATGACCATATAATGCAGATATTTGCACACAGAAGTTGACTTTAAAGATAAAGCTAAGGAACTAAAGCATGCCGTGACAAAAGTGCTTGCTTTGAGGGAGAGAAACAATGTACCAGACAAGTTTGGTAATTATAGTGATATTGGTATAGTGATAACATGGAATCCAATCAATCAAAGACAGACAGCCCACGACCAACCACAGACATGTAAACAAAAGCCAATCACAAATAGATTACGACAAAAGCAGGTGTGACGTACATAGACGATCTATTCTTAAATCTGTGCAGAAACGTCACCGAAGAACGAAGATTGAATGAGTATCAACTTAAAGGAGTGTCAGAAGTTATTTTAGTAATACAAGTAAACTGGACAATAATATTAAACGCAGTTAATCTAATAATGAAAACGGACACGTGTATGTGACACGTGTAAATAATAAATACGAAGCATGTGCAGACTGCGCGTTAATTTGTTATGTTAGGGGCCGCCTCCACGAGCGAGAGAATCGCGGCAATATTATCGTCGTTCCACGTATATATCTATACACTCTCTTAGGGGCCGTCTCCACGAGCGACAGAATCGCGGCGATGCGGCGTGTGGTTGAGTGTGAGCGAAACGTCATCGTATCACCGTGCGCTCGTCGCTACTGGCGGCGCGCCCGCCGCGTTCTCGCCGCGAACGTGGCGCTCTCGCAGCGAGAGCGCGGCGAGCGCGCTGTCTTAACGCAGGCGTCCCGCCCGCGTCATTTCTGCGTTGCCTGTCTGCCAAGCAAGGATGTTACGTATTGGCAAGTTTTTTAAACAGTAAACAATGTTAGACAAATCCACATGGAAATGCAAATGGCTTTCACGTCGCAGCAACATAGGATGTTTCCACCAATGGCGGTTTTTTTTCTTTTCTTAATAACAATAAATGCATATTCACTAGCGTACTTGCACAAGCACCCCACAATACTACATCCTTAATCAATAATTATTTTATTTATTATGGAGACATGTTTACATAAGACTACTTATTTCGCTCTCGTCTGTAACTGAACTCTTCAACAAAACTATTGCACAACGCCGTCGCGGAAACGCGGCGATTCCGTTACGAGTCGCGACGATACGCTGGCGGAATATTCGCTCATTCGTGGAGATTACCCGACGTAGAAGCGCGGATCCGTCGCGATCCTCTCGCTCGTGGAGGCGACCCCTAATGCTCAACACTATATTTTTCAAACAAACGAGAAATGTGAAGAACCTTTGACAGTCTAGAGCTCGCATGCCTACTTAAATCTGAACAGTGTATGTAAACCCAAATTGCGTAACACTATCAATCACAATCTAAATCATTTTGAAGCATATTGCTAATCCATTGGTGCATATGTTCAAAAAATGTGTCTGCTCTATAACGTAAATAACTCAATGAATGTTGTTCAACTGTCAAAATTAAAGCCATTCCTACTGTTAGTGTGTTACGCAATTACCCAGCCGAGTTGTTTTTGCTGTAAAGAAACTTCGCTTCACCGAAATCATTGGCGAATGTCGACGACTGAATTGTGAATTACTACGTAAAAATTAATTAAAAGTAAAACAATGACTGTCAATCACTAGGCAGTATAGATACCAATTAAAATCTGTATTAAATCTAGAGGAAAATTATTTGTTTACTTTTAGATTTTGTAATATTTATTTATATACCATTATCAATATCAATTAATTGGAGAAGTATAGCATATTGTAATTTCTTATTGAGATAAGGTTTTCCGGTTAGACAATAACTAGTGATAAGAGATGAAGTTATGCAGTTTTATGCTGCGTTTCCTGATCCATTTTCCAGTATATTTTCCTTAAGCAATTTTTTAAACTGTATTTGGTTTGGCTTGGTTACCAATAATAGTTTGGCGTCAATTTTAGAGGTTATCCCGACCAGATTTCCAGAGCCAGATATGACTCGAATATTCCGTGTATGAACCTTGACCATGCAGTTACACAGAAAATAAGTCATAATCGCCTCTACAATACCATTTTCCTCCCGTATCAACATTATATTGACGTCATATAACCTGACGCAGGGATTTATGCCGAAATAAGGGCGTCTGGTTACGTCACAAAACCAATTATTTCTACTAATTAGGTACGATGCTGGAACACCCACGTACATAGGAGACGAACTAACGAATAATGTTGTGAGATGCACATATTGCTTTTAGTTAGAATTATGAAATGCTCGATTGCCTCCGTGATAGGAAAGGTCATGCTTTTACATAGTTGATTACGTCAAAATGTTACGTGGTTACAAAGTATGTGATTGAGAAAATGATACCAAAATATGCACGACAGAAAGGGAATAAATGGCAAAGCATCACAGAAGCAAAAGTTGTTACAAACTCTTGCACTGTTAAAAAGATTTGCCAGTCAACGAGGTTAGTAGCGGTTAAAAGCAAGTCTCACTGTGCAGTTTTAACCACACGAACTTTATAATGATCGATGAATGCGCTTGTTCAAATGCATATATCCAGTGACTATTCTGACAATAGATCTTAATTCAGATTCCATATCTCGCCACTGACACATCTTTAGGAACGCATTGGATGGTTTATAATCATGTTTTCATGATATAATTTAATTACTTGCTATAATAATGAAATGATTATAATGACAAGTCATTATTATTCCAATGGCAAGCGGCGGATGCGACTATCGGTTATACTGTTTGGCAAGTAACAAATACTAAAAGGCTTTATTATTTGAATATTGAGGACGAGGCGAGACCAGTTTTGAAGGTGAATGAAAAAAATATAGAACAAGATAAAACAAGCTAAAATAAAGACAAGGAAAGAATACAAGATACTTAAATTTAAGATAATTACGTTCCTAATTAACTAATTATTAATTAGCCTAAAATTAGGCCACGAGAAATAAAAGAACCGCTACATAACAGGAACTAATCAATCTCTAATCTTGTCCAAGATGGCGGTAATTGAAGGTTCCCAAATGAAACAAAAGAAGCCGCAGCACCATTTCGAAATCATCGGTTCAAAATTAATCTGATTATCGGGCCCATTGGCCATGGTGGTGCAATGAAATTACCAATTTGCTTGAGATTAGTAATAATTTGAAAGGTCTATTTCACCATTTGATTGGACCTAATTTTGGTTCGAACTGGAACGCTGCGTGGAACAGTGTGGAAAGATGTGATGCAAACATGGCAATGTTTACAAAATATAAGACCGCATCCGGACATGTGGGCATGCCCAGGCAAATAACAACAAATTTCCCACCAACTTATTTGTTGCCATATATGCCAGGCTCTGGCTTATGCCAGAGCCTGGCATATATGGCAACAAATAAGAATGAGAACTCTTTCAAATTACAGCATAGTCGTAATAATAAACTCAGAATCTAAAACAAATTAAACATCATCTCATGAGAAAATGGTGACAATTTAAAGAAAAGTATCACAAAATGGAGATATGGAAGTTTATCTATTTAGCACAAAAATAAAAATAAAGGAACTAGATTGAACTGGAAATTACGCATCTGAGATTTTGAGCGGTATATCTATGACGAATTTTAAGTAAATGAAACGTACTTAGCACAAGAAAAATGTACTTGGTTTTATTAATGTTGTTTATTTGTATCACATATATAGTGCATCAGATGTTTTAATTATAATGCAAATTATATTCTCTTCTTTAATATTAAAGTTGAATTGAAATGGCAACAATGAAAAAACTACGCAGCAATTCTTTGTTTAAGTATCTCTTTTATCCCTTTGTTAATCTGACTAATAACCTTTCGGCGACAAAAGTATTTATTTCTACGACCGATGGACTCTAGGCAGTCGTTTTCGTTGCTAACAGCCTTATCTACATCTACATTTATATCTGTAATTTTATCGTGTACGTAATAAAGAGTATTCTATTCTTTTCTATCTTTCCACCACTAGTTTTAGTGGTGGTGTTGCTTTTATCAATAACTATAACTTCAGTTATTTCTAATATCATCTCTTACACTACACGAATGATCGTCTATTGTCCTTCTTTGTGTCAACGTCACAGAACGAGTGCGTACTTTATTTATCTGCAAAACGCACCTGTCGTGTGCAGGCAAATCGTCTATTGAAATATGGCGCGTGTCCTGCAGTATATTAACCTCCATTTACTATAGTATCACCTGCAATACTGCCTTTTTCATTGTCCTTATTGGTTATATTATTGCATTTATGAAAAACGTCTTTAAAATGGCACGTAATGTTGATAACGTTAGTTAGTGTGTTTGGTACTAGCATTAATATTATAATTTACCGTTTCCCTAACGAGTGTTTTATCGCCATTTTACATAATAATACTTTTTGTTTTGACGTTTCGGGTTATCAGTTGACCTGTTCAATGTTTTAGATTGATGATATGAATTAAGTTAATTAATTAAAGGATACATGTTTTTGTGCTGTTGTGGGAAAATGGGTTTTATTCTCATTGGTTACATGGGATAATATTGTGTATGTCGGTATACTAAATGGTTTCTGTTCGTTAGGTCATGGGTTACTGAACCGATGTCAGTTTAGAAATAAAGCCAATGTTTAGTAATATACGATACAATTTGAAGAAATCCAAGTTAACAGTGATTAAGTAATTTTTTGTAGGTGAGCATTCACGGTTTTGGCCTTAATTAAATTACTTTATCGTTTAAATCACAACTCGAAGTAATTTTATGTTTCTCTGCACTGTAAACTTACCTCATTACCTACTCAATAAGGATGTGGAATTGTCAACGACAAATAATGACAATATTTTTTGTTGACAAAAGTAAATACAATGAAACTAAATAACCGCTTCCCATTCACGGTTAGTGTTTAAGAGGAAGTTAAAGCTGATAACAATGAGATCAGTTAATGGGTCAAATTTTACAGTGGCGGGATTGATTGCATAAAAAGTCAAAGACTTTTTGTATTTATCCAATAAGCAGATCAATAGTGGTTTTATTTTGATCCTACACCAATTTAAAGTACGAACAGTTAAGAATGATATTGTATTAATAATTAATCATCAGTTGCTAACACAATCAAGATGTATTGATTGCCCGTACAGCTTAGCTGTGATCAGGATCATCATTGATCTGTAGGCCTAGACAAAAACTTTTCTGATAACCTTAACGCCAGACGCTAACGTCAAAATGTATGGCATTGACATTACCTGCGGAAAAGATACGTAATGTCACGTGGTAAGCAAATGTCAACTCCATACAATTTGAATTTCGGTTGGCGTTAACGCTTACAGAAAAGGGATTTTGTCTAGGCCCCCTGAGCAAAGTCTGGAATCAGCAGAGTCAGGAGAAATAACTACAATCCAAACATTGGCTTCTCCCAAAAACAGTTGGAAAATAAAACTGTTTACAGAATCTAGCAAATGGATCAGATCATTAGTGTCAATGAGTATACTTTCTCGTAAAAACGCGAATGACCTTTGCACTGACATAAAAAGTAAATAATACTCACTTCCTTGTCTTCTATGAGAGTCGCGACTCGGCCCGGCTGTAAAAAAAAATGGATTCGTTAAGTCATTGTTTATTAAATGTAAAATTTGATAAGGGTCATCATCAAAACATTGAATAACATGTTTTACTCGTTGTTATTGGGGTTAAAAACTTGTTTTTTAAAACAAATAAATGTTTTTCAGTTGTATCACAAGATATATATATGAAATAATATACATATGAAAAAAAAAAAAACAATACAAAGATGTTTTGGTTTTTGACGCCACTTTTTCTAAGCATATCGATGGTAAAAAGTTCAAACATGTTTGGCCCAAAATTCAGCTGCGCTTGTCCGCTCACTGACGTCAGATCAGACATAAGATCATCAAGGAAGTTATCTTAAATGTGGTCGGTCTCTGTCTTTTCTAATTTATCAATTTCTTTTGCGGTTACTACCTTTGATAACACGACATTTTGACAATAACGACTACTTATTTGTTAGCAATTAAGTATGATTCGTCGATAAAGGCAATTCTCTAAAGTTAGATTTTGAGATTTTTACAAGAAAGCAGAGTCGGTATAAAGGCCATATGCTTATGCCGTAGATCAGACAAAGACAATAAAGAATAGAAAAGTGCTAGAATTGAGATCCAGAACTGGCCATAGCCTTAACCAATGCTAGGTTAAGGTAAGAGAAAAGAATCAGACGCAGAAGTCCCAAGACCAGGAAGGAGACCTACACTCTGCATTGTTACGAAGCGGATTGTAGTAGAGCGCGCGAGAGAGACGTAGAAATCGGAAATCAAAATATTGTACCGCATACCATGCGGCATTGTGGGTGTATATTTTCACACAAAAATACGAGAATATGTGAGCGTGATAGGTTCGTGATCGTCGTATTACGCAGTTTATCTAATGCAAATAAACTAGCATGATCCGTTGGAATGATAAATATTTACTTCAGCACATGTTTTACCACTTTTCTTAACTTGTTCGGAAATTACATCGTCCTTGACTTTGGGATAAACTGTGTATTTCTGGGTGTATAGTTACACTAACTGTGGGCCCAAATACCACAAAACTAGTGCCATAAGAAAGTAAGATATTGCGGGACGATTTTGATGGATTCCTCCTTGAACCCAGGACAACTGGAGGACTCGGAAAATTGCAAGAAATGGAAAAAAATGAGGGAAGCCTTTGGAAAAAATAAGATACGAGTAACAACAAAAGACAGTTGTTCTAATTTTATTTGGCAATATTCCCAAAAGCGTGATGAAGTTTCTGAGCAGCAAGTTTGCTGTAGAAGCTCATGGAAGCAGTTGCGATGGATACTTCAAAAATAATACTCCAATTTAAAAGTTGACTGAAACTGAATTTGAAGGTTGTCATTTTTGATTTATGTCCTAAAGATTTAGGTCATAAAGAGGAAAAAGTACACCTTGGAATCTTCTTTATCTAAGTTCGTTTGGGGTCAACACAACAAGATAATTATGTGAAGCTAATTAAAAGCGGTTGAAAAAAAGAAGAATAGGTATTATGGTACGATCTGGGTTTAAAAACGTAACGATTAATTACTGTGAAGTATAAGATAAATAAAATAAATAAAAGTTTGTAATAATGATAAATGTTAAGGTATCAATTTCATATAGTGTTAACGTTTTAGCAAATGATTATTTGCTGAACCAATACTTTCAGTTGATTTAACAAATTAGCGGGTAGGTACACAAAATATTGAGTGTGTAGGAGGGTAGGTATTATTGTGAGTAGAGTATCACATAATTGGACTGTCTGATGGACGAAAATACTAGATTAAAGGCTCCTACAAACAGGCGCGACACGCGACGCGAATCGCGCGCGACACTTAGGCACGGCTCGTCGCGCTGTCGCGTCGAGCCTTAAACTTCAAAATTATTTATCACATTGCAATCAAAACAAATACCTTCCTACTAAAATATTTTCTTTGTAATCAAATTGCCTGCCCAGATATAATTATTAATATTAAAAAATAATTTAAATATATTGTGTTTCGTAACAGTCATTTTATTATGTTTTATTTAATAATAATGTTGATATGGCACTGTAATCGCGTATCAATGGTGCCCCTGATGCACGGGTCAATGAAACATAAACTACGGTGTTCGCAGACAATCTGTCTGCTAATCATAAGGTGAATCATGAATGTCGTAGTTTTAACATATTATTGTAAGATACTAGACCGATTTTTTTTCTTCCAATGGTTTCAAGTATAAATTATGAAATATTTCTGGTTAATCCCGGGGTCGGCAACCTTTTGAGTAAAAAATTACAATTTACAAAATTTCAAACCTTTTAAAGACCTACAATTTTTTTTCTTGCCTGCAATAAATAGTACTTGCATAAATAAAGTTTTTTGATAAAAAAAACTAATCTATTTCTTCATAAGAAAAATCGCTATTTATTCATATATAAGTAGTGTTTTTTTTAATTTGCGTATGGAACTAAAGAGCCGCAGCTTCATATCCAAAGAGCCGCAGGTTGCCGACCCCTGTTTTTTTTTGACCCGTGGGGTAATCTCAGGGTCCTATTTCTGTTTTCCCTCGTAGTCCATGTTTTCGCTTAGAATGACCTTACTCTGCTCTCTAGTCAGTTAAATCTAGTCTTTGCGGCTTCACTTTGCCCAGCTCTTGAATCATTATTGTTATTCTCCTTTTGGGATATTAGTTACTGTCAATCTACTACTGACTGGCTGGCCTCAGTGGTTATCCTCAGCACTAAGTAGTAGGGGGGGGGGGGGGGGCTAGAGTAGGTACCTATAGTTTCGCAACCGTTGAAGTTAAATTGCAAGGAACATCAAGGTAAGATTAGGGTTCGTGAGCCATTGACACCTAGACCATTACAAGAACAAAAAAAAATAAAAAACACCCAGGCGCGATGCGACTCTAGTAGAACAATTCTTATGTAAACTTCATGGAAATTGTTCTACAAAAACTCGTGTCGCGCTGTTACGTTGCGCCTGTCTGCGCCTTTAGATATTCTTTTTGTTTATCAATATTTATTTAAAACAAAACATGTGTATTGCAGAATAATATTATGAAAAATATATTTTTGTTTTGTCTTTTACAGGTCATAGTCTTAACTCATAACATTTAAATTATTTCACGTGTTCTGATTTTATTATTCTGTTCTTATTCCCAGGAACGTAAAATATTTGGGGGAACCAAAACAAAAATATGATTGCATGTGTTTTACGCATGTCACATTTTTAGGGTTCCGTACTCAAAGGGTAAAAACGGGACCCTATTACTAAGACTTCGCTGTCTGTCCGTCCGTCTGTCTGTCACCAGGCTGTATCTCAATAACCGCGATAGCTAGACAGTAGAAATTTTCAAAAATTATGTATTTCTGTTGCCGCTATAACAAAAAATACTAAAAACAAAATAAAAAAAAGAAATATTTAAGGGGGGCTCCCATACAACAGACATGGATTTTTTATCGTTTTTATAGATAATGGTTCGGAACTCTTCGTGCACGAGTCCGACTCGCACTTGGTCGATTTTTTTAAGTACCTACGTAGGTAACTCTCGTCATATTATCATATTATCTAAACTGCGATCTGAGGTTTCATTATAACTAAGTAAGTAAAGCTTAGGTTATCAGAAATCATAATGATAACCTGAGAGATGAAAATGATAGCTCCCAAAATGTTGCAGTGTTATTGCGCCATTACAAAAGTCAAAATAGTTGGACTTAAATCGACCAGCGATTTTTGACGGCGCCATAATGGTTACTGATGGAAAATAAAATCAACAGAATGGACTCGCATACTCTCTTCAGAAAAGAACAGCCGAAGAAGATGCTCTCCACATTCTTATTTAAGTAAACTTGACCTTGATTAACGCAGAGCGCATCACAAGTCCATAACAAAAGTAGAAACTATGAACGTCATCATAACATTTGGAATTCTCAGTAGGAAATGGATGGATGAAACAAATACGTCACTGTTTTAACAGGATAATCAGATAAATGCTGTCAGCTATATGACACGGCGTGTGATATATCCTTGTAAACAAGTGGAACTATTGAGTAATAATTATGTGATTTTGTTCCCACAAACATTGCTATAATGCTGTACATTTTTACAGCTGAATATGGAAAATTATCCAAAAGTCAACGTTCAATGCCACGAAGAGATATCACTACAATTTAGCAAGAATTGATTGCATTATGCTTATTAACGCAATGACCCGCCTTATTTTTGAACACGTTGTTTCATATTTTACGACAACAGCTAGAGAAAGGGGAACAGGGGCTTTAGGTCTGAAATTGTAAGAGCATTGAGCCAGTCTCAAATGTATGGTCTATGGATTCATCGAAAAACTGGACACTACGCATTAAAAATTCACGATGCCAATATGAATAACTCAACTCCTTCCAAATAATCCCTTTTTTTATTTTATCTCGACACTGGCAGAAAAGGGTTAAGGGAGTAAGTTTTCCTGTTTTTCTAACCCTGGAATCCCTAGAGCATTGTGTGTGGAGCAGTCTAATAGATAACTAAGGATTCACCCAAATGCAACCAGCAAAAGCAAATATCAACAACGAAAGACTAAAGACAATACAAGATGCCAATGCCAAGCCGTAATTCCACTCATAATTCTTCTAGAATTATCCTACTTTTTTTATCTCAAAAATGCTCTCGACCCCGGCTATTTTGGTGAATCTCAGACCAATTTCGGTCGCGATGCGTCAGCGCATCTCGTGTGAAAGTGCATCCACCTTGAATCTTCGCCAGTTCGACGTGTGTCGTTAAATACTTGGAGGCCATTGCATTCGTAAAGGGATTCCGTTGAGGAATTTGATTCTATGACTGCTTGGGTGCATCACTGGTCATCATGGTTCATTATGATTTTATCTTAGGCTGTAGGCGTTGTCGCTTTAAGCACTGAGCAGATCATGGACAATTTGGCCGCCGGACAGATATGACCGCTCTACTTCTCTTACTCTACTTCTGAGTCTATTTCTGCGTTTGACCTACGTCTGCGTTACTGCATAGACTTCCATACGTTATATCGTCGCGAACAGATTATCCATCGTCTGCTCAGCGCTTTATGAGTCAATAGTTTCCACTGCTTCTTCGTTCAGTTGTATTTAAAAAAGAACCTTATTCATCATCTCAGCTTCATTAATCTATTACACAATACTATAGTACCACGTAGGGGTAATTAAAGATGTTGCCAAATAGTTTTGCAGACAGATTATTCTCACAAGCAAAAATGTTTGACAACAATCCATCTACTTCGGAAAGGTCATCGTCACGATTTTATTCTCCCTCTTCCTGAAAAGATGATGCAATCTACGCAAACTTCGGAACAGACACTCCCCTCCTTTTTCGTTCACTGAGCAATTTGAGTCCAAAATGAAAGCCGTAAAATACCGAACTAGTACATTGACATACTTTCTTACGCATTTGTGCTTTCGGTAGGTGAGCAGAATCGCAAGCGTATATCGCTTTTGTCACTTGTTATGCCGAAATTCTAGTACTTAGCAGTACAGTCGAACGCCATCGGTGGTAGCACTTTGATCTTGACTTCACCTACCGTAATACGGAGTTTCAATTGAATAAGAGGCCAGCTTTACTGGTTTTATTACCACTAACGTGTGGCCTACCTTACTTACCCAGTAATCAGTCTTGCCCCCATGCCAACTGTGCTGGGTTTGGGGGTTTACTTCAAATGTAGCTAGATGTGGGTGATCTGATTAATGCACCAGTTACTGGACAGCGATTTCAGACACGAATCTACATGGTCTTCACATGATCTGACCAAGATTATGTCAAACAAACAAACTCAGATGTCACAGTCCCTTTAAAGTACAGACTTTAAAGGGACTGTGACATCTGAGTTTGTTTCGGTCTTTCTGCTCAGTGTAGTCAGATAGGAAACGCCGACCTCATCTAATTTTTTAAATACAGATTGACGTGTAAAAGTGTTTGTACACACCTACTTACAGAAATAAAATCATTTATCAGTGCCAATATCTTTTGATAAAACTAGTTGTCAAGTGGAGTGACCATCTTAGCATGGTGGCTGGTAACAGCTGGATGAGTGTTGCCGTGAGTCGAGATGTATGGCGTGCGATTGGAGAGGTCTATGTCCAGCATTGGACTGCTGTGGGCTGATAATGAATAGTCAGGCTTTACCATTGGTGTTATTATAATAACTAGGGAGCTTAGAGGTGTACAAAAAGCACTTGATGCAAAAATAATAGTCACCCATCCACAGACTGACCTTAGCAAGTGCAGCTTAACCTCACAGATCAATTGATAGGTTATTACTTAGTGACAAGTCCTTCGCATTCCATAGCTTTGATCATCATAATTATTATGAATCCTTTTATGCCATCCTTTTTTTATGACTTAGCCATTTAAAAGCACTCCATCATACTTAAGTGATAATCTAGTCATAAATTAGCTATCGATATTTATGTAGACTGGATTATGTTAATATTATCAATGTTTCAATATTTACAGTAGATAGGGTTGAGCTAAGTATGTGGCATTCATTTAGCTTGGTGGTTATCCTGATTGTCAATTGTTCAGATATTTTTATTTATAGTAATGTGTATTTCGGAGTGATATTGTATCATTTCATTGTAAGTTTACCTTATCTTTATTTTTATTTTGTGACACAATACAGGTTATACTCGGGTTTAACCTTTCTTTTTGTCTCTTAACTTAATTAAGCCTAAGAAAAATAAATGTTTCATCCAAAACCTGTATTTTCCAGTTATTAGGTACCTAGCTAAAAAAGATTATTGCCCTACTCTTAAAAAATATTGAATAGGTAATTACAGGAATGTTATGGGTTTCATATTTGTCATTTTTTAAGGTAGAATATTATAATTTTTAAGCTATTGCATAGCTTTTACCGCGGGCTTTGAGCGCGGCGACCGAATCAAGAAATTCCATAACGAAAATAAAACCTAACACCCCCCACTCCGCCTACCATGTAGCTCAGCCGAGCGTTCGCTTAACGTGTATGTATATGGTACGACTGTACTTGAATTAACACCAAAGAAAAAAAAATACTGCATAAATAAAAAATAAATAAATAATTATAATTGCATAAGTTGATAAAAAATGCTTTGCAATAGCTTTACCGCGGCAGTCCCGAGAGCCACATGTGTTTTTTTTATGAATAAGTACTATTCAATTAAATAATTTAAATTATCTTATGTCTTTCATACAAACTACCATCTAACAAGGTATAAATAAATTCAGTAGGTAACCTTATTGTCATGACCCAATCACACCAGATTATTATATAGAAAAGGGGTCATTAGGTCAAAGACACAATGATAATAAAATTATTAGTTAGCCAGTTTTACAAGTAATCAAGACATGCATTAAATTAAATACTAACATTAAAAAAAAAATACTGCTGGCTAGAACTTTTAAGGAATTGAGGAAAAAGTATTTACTTCGTTTAATTTAAAATTAGAAAACTTAACTTATATGTATATCAGGTTACAAATAGACAACTCGGTTTGCATGAATTGAGTTTTAAATAACCAAATATGATGTAAGTAAATTTACTTACATTGTTTTTGGTAATTTTGTGAGTTTGGAAATTATTTAATTGAATGCTGTGTATACCAAACCATATCGCTTGCCCGCAAGAATACTGTATTAACTCTAAAAACGTACTTTTTAAGGAGAAGCGATTAAAGTTTTTAACTAAAAATATTGTGGTATATCCATAAGATAAACAGATTTTTTTAATTATTAATATGTATTAGTATATACTCTATAATTATCCCTAAAGACATTACTCTATTTACCAGTATTTATTAAATTATTTAGACTATTTTTAGTCGAACTGTATTATTAAGTCAGTTAGTGCCAAATTTTGACATGATACTGTATTCTTCCGGACAAGCGATATGTTCAGTCATATAAACAATGGCAAGTATGTACCCAACTGGAAAAATAACCCAAAATTGAAGTCCATCTACTTTTAAATGACCTATCTTCAAAAACCAATGAATTGTTTACTATTCTATTTTCAAAACAACTAAAAGGAAAACATTGTGACAAAACACTTGCTCAAATAAACATTATTTTGGTTCAATGAACTTTTGCAAAACAAAACTCTTTTAATCCAAATAGAATATTTTTAGTCCAACCTTTGTGAAGTAAATAATATTGTTATTTGTTTACGAATTTTAAAATTCGAACAAGCGTTCGGGACAGATGGTCATACTCCGTCATACGCTACAGAAATTAATGCTTTCGTCAATTTGGGTGATGTAAGGAGGAAGGTGTGTGTCAAGATCATACCCTACATAACCTACATTTCTTTATAGAATTACCTTCGTATCGGTCCCTCGGTGTGTCGTGTTTCCTTGCCAGAATCTTCTCGAGAATCCCTTCACGTACCCAGTGATTGACTGCTGGTACTCAAACCCTGGGTTCCAGCACAGCGAACCGTAACCAAAAACCCAGAATGCTTCCTTTTTCGCTTCCAAAACTTTACTCCTTTCTTCTGACATATTCATCTTGATTTTGAGCCTTGTTTTATGTTAAGAATTCAATTTAGAAACAAACTAGAATCGTAGAACACTTCGCGAATTCAAATAAAGAATAGAAAATTAGAAAGCGCTAGACCGAGTCGCGTGCTCTTATCACAGATTTTTAAAACTCCACTTTTGTTATTCTACTTGTGTCTCATTGTTGGTATTTAGTATACGCACATGCAATATAAACTAGCACTAAGAATGATATTTAAACTTTAAACGACCACCCATTGCGCTTCTATAATGCGGACTGATAATTGTCATTTTTCGTTTTGTACTTTAAAGTGAAATAGGGCGCGTATTTGCGTTTCGTTACACGTTGATGTTTCATCTGTCAAACGCAACTATTTAGGTTCTTCATTAATTTATTGGGAATTCAAGTTCGTATTTTAGTGTACTAATAATAGGACTGAACAAATTATGATGCAAACATGATATTATAAATTATTTTTAGTGGATATCTGTACATAAATTATTTTTAAATGTCACAAACTTTGTTCTCGATTCTACATGCAAAGAAACTTGACGTTCATCTTTTATTTTTGTTGTGGTAACTGGATTTCCCCACGCCCAATCACCTTTCTCCTTGAGAATAGCCGTACATTGATTGGTCGTTAGAGTCTGATGCAATTTTTGAATGTTTTACAGTAACCTAACCTAAACCTTCCCACACTGCGGTAAGTAATTTTTATTCTGTGATTAATTACTTTTCCATGAAAGGTTTTACGGACGTTATTGGCACAAATAACATGAGTAGAACTTGCGGGATTTTTTTAATACAGATGGCTACTTGGAAAAATGTTGACATTGTTTTAATTAAGCATGGTGCGACATTTTTTATCGTCGACTTGTCTTTTAGGTACATATTTATTGCCAACTCGTCAAAAAGACTGCCTATTGCCTAGTTACCTACTGTTGGTTGGTATTGGTAAGGTACTGAAATAATATGTATGTAATATTATATATTCTATGTGTTGTGATATTTATGGTAAGTATATGTTTATTTTGATTGTAGATGGGTAGATAAAGTAGTTAGGTACCTACATACCTAATTTAATTATTAGAACGAAAGCGATTTTAATTACCTACTTATTCCATTCTCTCTTAACCCATTTTTTCATTGAAATGTTCATGAATGAAAAAACGTACCTAAATAATTTGAATAGGTTGCTAACTATGCGGTTTTTACAGTTTTATTTTTCTAAATTGTTTGATGTTTCGACTTAATTACGGTTTGTCTTCGATCAAGAAATTCTTCATGGAAAGGGGTTGGTCAACCTCGTCTTGCATGATGCAATCGGTATGCCTAGGACGTGCTTGCGTTGGCGCGAAGGATCAGTAAGAAACCGGTGGTGTGGGTGTGACCGTGACCAGTCAATCATAGTTTTTTTAATTTTTTTATATAATACCTACGTCAATAATTTCTGTAATTATTACAGCTGGTCATCTTGTATGAAAAAGTCCCGTTAATAATATGAGCTAGATATGCATAAGTTAAGTGTACCTAATGTGGTTTTATGAAGAAATAAAAAAATATTCATATAATATAAGTATTCTAGGAAAAAATATGCACCATGTAGGGCGTTGCCTACTTAACCACAATAACTTCGAAACACGAGGCAACAAAATTCGATCTAAAGAAAAGCGTCTACATTCCTCTATATCAAATTTTGTTGCTTCGTGTCTCAATATGAAAGTTTATAAAAGGTATTAATGGTTGTTAGCGGTGGTTCATACATCTCCATGATACCTTTGGCAAGTAGTTGCACAGTCTTTGCTTCTTCTTCAGTTGAACTGACAATGGTTTTGGTAATTTATCGAAATAAATTAAAATATCAACACAAACAAATAGGTTGTAGGAGAGTTTGGTGATCGAAATCCAACCATACGTTTTCATTTTGTTGTATAGAGGCCTGTTCTGCTCTTATACAATTGTTTTACTTAGTATATGTCCGGAGTTCAAACTTAAATTCGTGTAAGTAGCAATTAGTAAGCAATTATTGATACAACAAACTTTTAGAAATTCTGCGTCCTTCATGCTTAACGCGGAGGCAACCATCCATCCTGACGTCAGAATGGCTGGTCAAAAAACGATTCATATTTCTCTGAATGTATCAGATGTAGCAATTATTGAAGAAATGTAGCAAATATAAGCAATTGGATAGCAATTCTTGAATATACTTTCAGAGTCGCTTGCTATAGGCAACCAGCCATTCTGACGCTAACGAAAATTCTAGACACACTTACCGAGGGTCCTTACAAGCCGTTATTCATAATTCCTTCTCAGTCACGAGATTATATTTTGTTTAAAGTACTGGCGCTAATGTACCGTTGTACGCCCTCTAAATCTATGTCTCATAATAATGTCCTCATCGTGTACGTACGGTGTAAGTTTCGCTGAAATAACTTTGATCAATATGATCATCAGATGGAGTGATTTTTTTTTCTCAACTCCTCTTGAAAAACATACTAGGTAAGTAAGTTTATGGATGCAATAATGTGTCTCTTAGGTAACTTTTTTTTTTTTGGTTGGAAATCATCATATGATTTCTCCCGCTCTGGGCGGAGCGGAAGGGCATGTCAGACTCTTTCTGACTAAAACCCACCCGTGTTCCTTCAGTTGCCTGTGCGCCAGGGCCACGGAAACTCTTTCGAATAATCCGCGACTTGTCAGCATGTCTGGAGTAGGTATTGTGAGATAAACGTATGACTGTCGAGTAGTTATAGTAAGTAGTAGTAATAGTAATTTATTTCTCTCAAAAAGGTAAAATTTTGGTACTTACATAGTATCTAAGTTACAGGTAGATTCAAACCCTTATGAGAGCTGGAGTCTATACTGGGTTCGGGACCTGTATTACAGATCTCCAGGCTCATACCCTTAACAGACGCGTGACGACCGCAACTTACGAGTTGTAGGTCATAGGTTCGAACCCAGACAGGCGTTTTACTTTGTGTAAATTATTTCATTGCCGCTGCTCTCAAAACGGTGAAGGAAAACATCGTGAGGAAACCGGCATGTCCTAGAACTATAAATTCGAAGACATGTGATATCTACCGACCCGCACTGGGCCCGCGTGGTGGATTACGGCCCGCTCCCTCTCACAGAGAGGAGGCGTGTGTCCCAGCAGTGGGAACATTATAGGCTGATAATGCTGTTTGTTTTCTATTCAATAAATTAAATTTTATTCAAAAACATTCATCGGTTTCTTACTAAACTTCAACTATATCGACGACCCTGTTTACTTATCACTTTTGGAGACCGTACATTGTAAAAGTTCCAAGTACTAAGAGGAAGAGTATTACTATACAAAACAAAAAGAGATGTGCTATGTGTGTCTTTGGAGAGTGTTGTGTGTCCGTGAGTGCAAAAAGTCCTCACGCGCAGCGCCCACGAAGGGCACTGGGCGTGAGCACCTACGACGAGGCAAAGGCAAGGCTAAACGAGGCAAAAGGAGAATGTAAGGATTGTAGCAGGTGGCGTTCTATAGTTTCTGCCTACCCCCATGGGAAGAAGGCGTAAGTTTATGTATGTATATATGTATTCTTTTCGTTATTGTACTCAGCTTATTTGTGTTTGTGTCTAACTAATGTAATTGGCCGTGGCCGTTTTATATTAAAATAGATTAATAGTAGCAGATAGGCAGTAGTGCAAGTGGGTGCATTTGTAATTACGTAAGTAGGTACCGCGAAAGGAAAACATGTTTATGAATATTTTTTACTAAACCACATTACAAATATGCATATCTAACTCTTAAGGGACTTTACAATGAATAATACCCACATACACACACACACACTACACTACACACACACACACACACACACACACACACACTACACTACACACACACACACACACTACACTACACACACACACACACACACACACACACTACACTACACACACACACACACACACTACACTACACACACACACACACACACTACACACACACACACACACACACACACACACACACACCACACCACACACACTACACACTATCGCATTAGGTTACCCCTGTAATGATAGATGTAAGTTGGACAAAATAAATAAATAAATAAATAATAAATAAATAATATAGGTCTTGTTGATATAGGTAGGTACCTTTTTCTTCATCTAGGTAAAATTACCTCAATGACCTAAGAGACAGCTCGCCGTCCGGTAAGGACCAGGCCCGGGTCGACAGCGCGTTGTGTTCCACGCGCGCCTCAAAGAGATGTCAGCATAAATTGAAGAGGTCCGCTAGGACCGATACCTGCCGGGGTCGCGGGTTTGTCCGAAAGGGCACACGGGCAACTGAAGGAACACGGGTGGGTTTTAGTCAGTAAAAGTCTGACTCGCCCTCCCGCTCCGCCCAGAGCGGGAGAAGTCATTTGATGATTTCCCAGTCAAAAAAAAAAAGTTACCTAAGAGACACATAATTGCATCCATAAACTTACTTACATAGTATGTTTTTCAAGAGGGTTTGAGAAAAAAAATCGCTCCATCTGATGATCATATTGATCAAAGTTATTTCGGCGAAACTTACACCGTACGTACACGATGAGGACATTATTATGAGACATAGATTTAGAGGGCCTACAACGGTACATTAGCGCCACTCCTTTATAAAAATATAACCTCGTGACTGAAAAGGAATTATGAATAACGGCTTGTAGGCTTGCGTTGTACCCTCGGTAAGTGTGTCTAGAATTTTCGTTAGCGTCAGAATGGCTGGTTGCCTATAGCAAGCGACTCTGAAAGTATATTCAAGAATTGCTATCCAATTGCTTATATTTGATACATTTCTTCAATAATTGCTACATTGATACATTCAGAGAAATATGAATCTTTTTTTGACCAAGCCCTTCTGAAGTCAGCATGGATGGTTGGTTGCCTCCGTGTTAAGCATGAAGGACGCAGAATTACTAAAAGTTTGTTGTATCAATAATTGCTTACTAATTGCTACTTTCACGAATTTGAGTTTGAACTCCGGACATATACTTAGTAAAATAATTGTATAAGAGCAAAACAGGGATCTATACATGTATCTATACTTGTATATGAGTCTTGTTGCTTGAAATAAACGATTTTTTTTAGTAGCTCAAGTTTTCTAGCGAACTGCTAACAGGTGGTGTTGGCAATTCGCTAACAATGGTAAGCAAAAAATCTGTTGCAATATCTATACCTTTTATATAATATAATAAAGAGGAAGAGTTTATTTGGCTGTTTGGATGGGCTGATCTCTGGAACTATCAGATGTGAAAAATACTTTTTACACTTGATAGCCCAATTCTTGAGGAAGGTTGGTTATTTAAAATCACGCTACGATCCGCAGAAACAGAGAAAAAGAAAAAAAAATACACACATAAAACATACTTAGACAATAAAATAAATAATATTGAACCCTAAGCGACAACGAAGTAATAGCGCGGGCGGGCGATGCGATGCGACGCGGTGGTTCCGGGGAACAAGAAATTTTACACGGACGAAGTCACGGGCAGAAGCTACGAAGCTAGTATGCAAATAAAACTTCAAAAAGATTCAATACAATGGTCCATATATTTCATAAAGAATAAATCACAATGCATTAGTTTATATTTTACATGTTATAACAGACACGGAGTATTAAATGGTTACATATTTCAGTTAATTGCTCGGACATAGTTATTTATTTACCTCTTAATAAATAGACTAACAACTGATTTTTATAGACTAATAAAAAAAACGGACTGTCAAAATTCTGTCAAGTGATTTGATTGGCTGCTTTGTCCTTTCCGTCAGCCAATCACAGCGGTTATATAGATACGTAAGTTTGACAGTTTGTTAGTTCGTTTTTGTGGTGATTAGCCTTTTAGAAACCGGGCGTGAATGTGCTCCAAACAAATAAAATACTGTGAACAATTGAACATCAATATTGGTAAAACTGTAGAAAACTATACAATTTTAAAATGATAGTCTGTCGAATACATGTGTTGAAAGTTTGGCAATATTGCAAAATTGTTGATGAATTTTCTACGAAGCACCAATCTGGTTGGTTTGTAAAAAATCATTTTGAATTTTACAATGCTGATTTATTTTGAAAAAACTGACTGCATATTATGATGAAACTTTAAAATACACAACACTTATTTGACAGACTTTCGTTTGTGTTTATTATTATTTGGTTTCATTTTGTAACAATTATAATACATTATGGAATGGCTGAAAACACTTTCCTTTTTTTTTTTTGCCTATGTAACGTCTCTATGGATAATTTTTCCAATTTTCGTTCCTCTACAACTGGAATTCCAGAATGGAAAAATGTGATCGAAATTTCAATTTCAAATTCGGAATGAAAAGTGCTTTTTATCTGATACTAAGTAGATAGTATCTTAAATATTTATTTTTGGAATTGGTACATTATGAGATTATCATGTAACTGGCCTTTATTTACAGTTTGATGATTGTGATGCTTATATTTGATTTAACCTAGTACGCTGAAATTTCACTCGCTAAAATGGGAGCGAAATTTTCTTTGAATGTGGAGAAAATTCCAGAAACTGGTCGTTGAATTTTTACTTCCAATATTTTATTTAACACCTTAGAGAATTAACACTTATCTATGTGTCTATACAATGCAATTACGTAAGAACTCTCTGACGGAATTGGAACCTGTAGACTCCCTCGTTTTTAGAAAGGAATTTAAAGAAAATCGCGAGCCAAAGTAGGTTAAATCTTGCCATATGCTAAAACTTCCCTTTCTCGATAGAGAAATAACAAACCGTTTCTCGAATTGACATCACACTCCAAATAGTTATCTAATATTAATAACTGCACCAACAATTTGTGAAACCATAGGTAACTAACAACATTATAATATTGAGATTACAGATTAATAATTAAAATATCATTAAATCTATTTTAAAAGCAATTTAATATCTTCAATTTGCGATATTTGGCTTGAAATTGATTTTCCATACAGGAAAATATTTTACAAGTCTGTATGAAGCTGTGTTTCATATATGGGTCTGTGGTTAGGTATGATTGGGCAGGGGTTTATGAGAAAAAGGGGTAAACCCTATCCTACGTCTTATGTTAGTCATCTTACTTATACCAATACTGAATGACGTATTAAATATAGGAAGATATTGGGTACTTTTACCCATAACTATTTTACCGTATAGAAGTCCCTAACAATGTCTTACCATTTTCTAAAATTTTGTCCTAATGTTAGATTAACAATTTCTGTTACATGAAACACATCTTCAGACAGCAATTATGCTAAGTACATTAAAATTGTGATGGTCATTTCCTATCAAAGTTAACAATGCAACTATTTACAATCAGACTTTTTACAATACACATACAACAATATTATTCAATAGAACATTCATTTTATTTCATTCTGATACATCTCAACGTTCAAAAATTACATTATTTTTATTACATTATTGAATATTATATGAATAATTAATGTACCTAAATATAATTTAATACTATGTTCCTGAACACAGGACAGGTACGGTTAAAATGTGTTTTATATTTGATTATTATTTTTATTTATATAATATGACTAGTGATATGTAACGATAACTTTACATAGGGTATGGTAAAACAGAATAATTTTATATTCAAATATTATTCAACGAGATTTCTTGATAATTAAATTATTTACTATACTGTAATATTGAGTTTAATGAATTTATTTAGATTTCATCTTATATTTACAATGCACCACGGGGTAGAACTAACCATTAATTAATAATATCTAATTTTTCAAATAAATCAGGCTTTTGGTAGGTCCCTTTTGGGGATAAGGGTCTAGAATAACTTGATTTATAGAGGTAGGTAAAGAATGATTTAAAAACCTAATATGCATTAATTTATTATGCAGTACATTTAATTAAGTGAAATTATTATGATGCTGTTCAATTACTTACATAGCAAGAGCTCTCAATTTATTGATTTTTTAAATATTGCAATAAACGTCTCTACATAATTATAAGACCATATCAGATCTGTTTTTTTTTGCCTACAATAATAATTATAATTTTGGTCAAATATTCACGTCCACTTAATTTATATACATAACTTGATAGAGATATTATGCAAACTATATCTATAATTCTGTTTATTTTATTGGTTACTAATTTTATTGAATATATCAAACAATTATTGTAAATTGAGTAGGTAAATGGTTGGTCCATTTTGGACACATATCATCAATTACCTACATATTAAATTGTATTGTATCATAATATATTAAACTCAAAGCATTATTTCCTCAATGAGCAATAACTATTTTAATCAGAAGTCAATCCAATAGTAGGTATACTTAACATTGCTATCCATTACTGAACAATCTGTTACACAGACATGATATCTCCATTACTGACACTAATAAATATATTTGACGATCTATTGCTCTTGTTATAATTATAATATCTACATAAAATATATTAATATCCCATATAATTACCACCTATAACATTTCAGAGAATATAACGAGTTAACGTTACACCAGTACCTCACCAACTCAACCTTGGCAAAAAAGCCAATCTATTCCATTATATAATTCCAGGTCCAACTTATTCTAAGACTATTTACAGTGACGCCTTATACGTCAACTTAAGTCGGTTCCAATATGGTACTAACTTAAGTGGAATGCTTGGATCATACGTTCGACTCGGGACCTTCCGTGTTATGTTTGAACGAAGCTCGGATTCTGGCGAGGTATAGAGCGCAGATGTGTCCGTAACATTTGTTGTACCATTCTGGCGTTCGGCCCCTATAAAAGGAAAGAAAAGTCATTAGTAAAGGAGTTACAGTCGTTATTTTATTCTTACTTTCTGATATTCCTTCGTCACGATAAACGTACCGTGGCGAAGGAATTAAAAAATTGTTATGTTAGCTATCGACTGAGCCTGTCGTGATGCTCTGCTGGCTCTCTCCGAAGTTGAATCTGGGTTTTTAAACAGTTTTCGTGAAATCCAATGAGAAATATACTTACATAGTATCAACTCTAGCTAGATGCACGAGTCTGCTTCGCCCCTTTCCAGCGGGCTGCGCGAGGTACCGCGAGGCGAGCACCACGCCGCGCGCGGCGGGCGGCGGCTCGGACGGCGCGCCGGCGCCGGCGGGCGGCGCGGCGCCGTGCGCGACGGATGTCTCCGCGACCGCGCACCAGCCACCTCCACCACCGCCTTGCTGCCATGACCTGCCACAGAACCAAACAAATGTCAGTCTCGCAAGGATACTTATTTAACTTAAGCCACAGGCAAAGTTCAAGATTATAATCGTTCGGAATGAGTGAAAAAAAAGTAGGTCTAAACTCAGCAGTAGGTGAAACAAGACTGCCAATGACGATGATGATGAGACTTTCCAAACTAAAAGGAATTTAATTATTAAATTGTCACGACGACCCATTTTCTGAGAGCTATCTCCAGTCTGAAATAGTGAATATTTAAGACTGCAGATGACTCTTCTCATTTATCCTTGCTTACCGTAAAACACAATAATCTCTTGACGGCAGATTGATGCTAGATGCCGTGACGTACTGGAACACCTCAGCGTTAGTGCCAAGCTTCTCCGCGACTCGCCATTTTACCAACGAATCGTCCCATATGTGCCGCTCTCGGAGTATCCTAGAATGCAAATAATGCTTATTAAACATAAGGTAAAATATATTTTTTTGTATAAAATTTTGTGTTATTTGTTGTCATAAAAGTGTGCACAGTAAAGGAAAGTAAATAATACAGTCATCCAAGATGTTAAAAAAATAATGATGTTCCTTAATTAAATCTACCTTTGCATAACCTCCTGGGGCGGTGCCTCCACATCAGTAGTGGCTCTCCATAACCTCAACGGATGTCCATCACCAACCTTCTTGCAACACAGTTCCACGTGAGGCGCTGCCCCTGACACTGACATCCATCCACGTGTTCTGGAATTATAGAATCTGGGTTAAATTCCATTCTCTATCTGGGTTAGAATTAAAAAGCCTGAAAATCTCTAATTAAACACTGGAACATGCGTATCATCCATTAAAAATAGAAAACGCAAAACATATTTTTGTTATTAGTAAAATGTAAGTTATTTAGGTCCAGGTGACTGATACTTCTCCATATTACTCCATTCCGGTTTATGTTTTAGATTTTGATGTTGTTATATGTGATTAAAGAAACATCAAATTAGTCATGAATAGACATGATGTTCTAAATACATTGCGTTTCCACTGCAATAGCTTTGCAAAAAACAATCCTTAGTCATTTTAATCAAAAGCCAAAAACTGGTCTAAAACAAATTCACCTAGATTAATTCAAACAAGCAATAATTAAAAATAACGAAAACACTACGGATAAACACCTAAGTGGCCATGATAGGACTACAGATGGCAGTGACATGTGTTCAGTGTTTTAAATGAATATTTGGGTTTAAAACATTTGTTCTTTACTGACATTGTGTAATTTATATTCCTTAAGAATATGCTAAACCTCTACATAAGGAATTTGAATTTTATGTAAAGAATTTGGAAGTTTATCGTAAAACCTTTGCAGTTACCAAAGAGGAAAGTAGCTTTGCCGAAGTTTGCTGAAAGCACGGTCTAAAAAACAAGGTCTGGCACTCCGAGAGTGACACAAGCTGACGTCACTATCCAGTTGCCACTTTATTGCAACAAAACAAGAAGTATGGAAACATTTTCAGTCACCATTCTGTTCAAAAATATACATCAAGAATTTAAATCGTCGTTTTGTTTTTCTAATCAAACGAAACAATTCAATTTAAACTTATACCGACGTAATTGTTAGTTAAAACCTCATTGATTTATCGGATTCGCACAGGTAATAAAGGCGGTTGGGGAGTTATTATGACACACTACTGGTAACACAGCGGTGATGACGTAGGCTTGTGTCACCCACGTGACCACTGTGTCTCGGAATGCTATACCTGGCGAAGTATATTATTATACCATGGCTGAAAGTATCCAAGTGGCTGTGAAGTGATTAGTGTGCCCTCCCCTCCAGCTAGATGGACCGATGACCTTAAAAAGGTGGCTGGGACAGACTAGATACATGAGGTGGAGGGCATAGCCAGGGAGAGGCCTATGTCCAGCAGTGGACTGCTACAGGCTGAGTTGTTTGAACCAAGTGACTGATATCACTAACACAATTTTCTTAGTCATGATATTTAATAGGTAAAAACCTTCGTCAAGGAAGTAAACAGTACTACATAACATTCATGACGTTTTAGGAAAAACTTTTCCCATGAAGTAACCATGCAGCGTTTTTAAACAAATAATTTTGTACTTCATGTGAAAGGGGAAAACAAAAAAAGCAATTTATTCCGTGTTTAATAAAGAATTACTCACTTTCTTAAATATTATTAAATTGTTTTGATAGTTCCCCATTGTCTTAAAACTATTTGAATAATAGTAAGCTAACTTTTATAACAAAACATAGAGATCAAGATCGATACATTTTTGAATTGATGTTATGATTCCCACACTTGGGATAACAAATGCTTACATATTTAACCGAAACAATAGTTTGCCTCGTGTAAAAATTGTTATATGTTTATGTAGGTATTTATTTAACCGTTTATGCACACACATATAAACAGACAAGATGAAAGGAACTGAAAAATACGTACAAAGGTGATGCTTATTTCTAAAGAAATCTCTTCCAGCATAAGCTTCCATATTCCATATTATAAGCATTTGTCTTTGATACCAGTTTTCTGCAAACCCTGATAACTGTTTTTTGTCGTATGTGAGCTAACTGAGTTGTAAGACTTAATAAAATGATTCTGTAAGCTCATTTTTTTATTTCTGCTTTGAAATATCACAACAACTACCATTGATTGGAAACTTATTTATTCCATTATCAATTATGTTGACAAAATATTTCGGATTTTTAAAAAGTAGATACGCCATTTAAAAGTAATTTAGGTAGGTATCAGTAACGAACAGATGTTTTAAAAAGTCGATGATAAGGTGGATATACGCTCTAACACCGATGTCTCACCTCTTTCCTGATCGGCCACAGACTCTAAAAAAGCATGAAAAAAGTTAGACTCTATGAGAGACAAGTTTACATACAAAGATTTTGAAGAGAATTATGATTTCAGAGTCTACTATAGTATTTCAAGGATTTTGGAAACTGGTTACTGTTCTAAAGAGGATCAAACTTACTTTTCTTTGGCTTCTTTCAGTAATGCTTTTATGCAGGCTTGCTGGAAACCTTTCCAGTCTTGGCTGAAGTCTGCACCCAACTCTTCTAACGCGACCTGGAATTTCAGAATGGATAAGTTTTCTCATAGGTAGTTAGTAATGTCCATGTATATTAATTACTACAGGAGGTCAATCTAATTTTTCGTGAGCAAATTTTAATATTATTTCCTTCAATTTTATTAATTAGTCAAGATAGTGACATCAGAGCTAGTCCATCTACAACTTTAACGTTGTGTGACTACTCGGAATTGATCCGGAATATCCTGGAAGGTGTCCCACTTTATTTTAGTCATAATAACCACATCATTCGATGTTTGACGTGAGCATAAGCCGGTAAGGTTAAGGTCAACATTTTCCTGATGACTATAAATACTGACATCACGGATAACCTTATTGCTTACGTTAGGAACAGGATACTGCTCGCTTACGTTTTAATTCGAAGTAATAGTTTTACATCATTAAAACATACTTTCTTATTCAATAAAGCCTAAACGAAAAACATATTTTCTAACTTCGTCGGTGGAAAATGATTTCCAGTTTTACCAGCCGTCTGTGATTCACAATGAAATTTATGAAAAAGTTTAACATTAGGGAATTTGAATCTGATGTAGTTCATTATCATCATTCATATATTTTTTTCATTTGATCACCATCATTTTGCTGCTCTTGTCCTATGCTACTTGGGGTCATCGCAATACGTTTCCTTCTCCCATTCTCTTCTGTCAATCGTTACGCTACCATTAATTCCCTCTTCTTGCATAACATTCACTATTTTGATATGGACATCTTTTTCTAGTAGGTAATATGACTTACCGGTACACTCTCCTCGAAGTAGTTAAACTTGCACCTAGCCAGCATATCAGCCGGTGCCAGGAATAGCTGATCATGTTTCTGGATGAGGAGTAAGAGACACGCATGCGCGGCTCGACTCTCGCTGATCTGACGCTGGTCTGCTACGCTCTCGATAACCATTCTGGAATTGGAATATATTGGGTGAGAATGGGTTTGTAGAGAAAATTGGAATTGGTGGTACCATTAGACCTGCTAATTGTGAGAAGAGTTTTCATGACTTTTTAGGTTACCATTTTTGCGATTTTTAGTAGGTACCAAACGACGAAAGGAGGTATAATGATGTATTTTGGCCGTTAGGACACAAAATAATGACATGCAATTTTTGATAAATCTGAAATTTAATGAAGACTTTTTTTTAATAATTTTCATTTTATTGGAAGTGCAACAAAAAACCTATTTTACCTGTTGGAATTCCCTTCCTTTGTGCTACCGGTAGTTGGTGGCGCATGATGCAACCTCAGCAACGTAGGAGCTAGGCAGACTGCCAGGTTTGACGCCGTCATTTGATTCACAGTCGAATGTTCTGCCACCTGCAACATACATTTTATTATAATGAGTCAGTCTAATGAAGGTTCAATACCTACTTTGGTAGTCTGTAGGTAGGTATACTTACGGCAGTAATTTGTACATTGGTATGCTACATTGGAAGGCAAAAGGGTCAGGCTTGCTGACTGGATAAGCTTGTAGAATATTAAGGGTTTTATTAAATAAAACATATTTGAAATAAAAGATTGATAAAAATAAAGTCCGTAAAGAGTTGCAGTTAATGTGTTTTTTTTTTAAAGGCTTTTTTCCAGTCATCGAATCTTGCGAAGCACAAACACACAAGTGAAACAGAAGATAGAAGTCAAAACATAATTAAAATACTTACTTCTTTTATGGTGTTTTGTTCTAAATATAATTATGTAGGGTAGGTACTACATAATATATAAAATAAATAGCTTAGTTATTTAAATTTTTAATGTAAATAACTATGAAAAGGCCGCTAAGTTGTAAGTACCTACATTATAAAATAACACCAAAATGTACACTTAGTTGGCAAATAAACTTTTGACTTTGACTTTGACTACTTACGTCTGCTAAGAATATGAGTAGTGATTGCAACGCTTCTAAATGTTCTTCTGGTAACAGAAGCAATGCACACTGCACGGCATCCGGCCGCAATGGTTCAGGAACATCTGTAATTTATTACGTTATTTTTTTAATCATTTTTTTCATTTTATCTTTGTAACGAGACCTCCAGTGCTACCTATACTTATAAATAAAAACATCTAAGGTGATTGCGATTGTGTTTGAATTTTGTTTCTTTATTGTTTAAAGATTGAAAGTAGTCAAGAAATGACCCCTACATAATTAAATAGATTTCCTTTCAACTTCCTTTCAACTGGTCAATTGGGCTGAATTTTTAACCACCGACGCAAAACGGGATGGTTTAACATCCAAGAAATTCTGAATAACTATATTGAAATAGGATCAATAGAAAGAATATGACCCAAAAACTTACGTTGAAAGATCGCAATGAACGTTTCACTCAGCTTATTCGTAAGCAACGCATCGGGTAGCTCCCTAAAGTATTGCTTCACCATGTCAGCCACATCATGGGCCTGAGCCCCATCGAAGTTCAGGCTGGACTGATTCGGCTCTATGGTGTTAATGTTTTCAACGGCAAAGCTCGCGTTTGAAGCTCCTGCAGCTTCTACCGTGGTCCGGAGTTTCGCTATCCTGGATTTGACGCCAGCTTTTCTGAAGATACCCATCTGGAAAGAGTTTTAAGGTTGGTTAGTTCAATAAAAGTAGTTTATGTAGTGTACTTAGGGCGAATTTCACCAAACTTTTATACCTAGAATAAGTCTTATCGTGAGAATAAATTTTGAATTTTTGACAGCTTTTCTATACTAGAACTGTCAGAAGTCAGTTTCTCTGGCTTTAGTGAAATCAGCACTTAGAAGAAAACCGAGTATCCACTGTATTTAATTTTGGGTGCCATGAAATTAGACCAATGTCAGTCATAGATTTGAAGAACAGGCGAAAGACTAAGAAGGGCATTCTGTTTTATTCTGGAATTAAAATCAGGTGCTTAGAATTCGGATACTCGGAAAACTTTTTGTGATAACCTTAAATTCATTGTCATCCCATCAGTCCATTCAATATTGAATATAGATTTGCCAAGAAGATGGTTTAAGACATTTTTCTGTTGCGGCAAAACATTGGCATAGTAAATAACTTGGAATATACATATACATCACTAGCTTCCGCCCGCGACTTCGTCCGCGTGAATTTTTTTTCCCCGACCCACCACGTCGCATCGCATCACCTGCCCGCGCTATTACTTCGTTTTCGCTTACCTCTGACTTTTCCTTTTTGCTCAGCTCCTAAGTGTCTTAGCGTGATGTCAAATAGCCTATAGCCTTCCTCAAGAACTGGGCTATCAAATGTAAAAATATTTTTTCAAATCCGACGTGTAGATCCAGAGATTGGCGCGTTCAAACAAACAAACTCTTCAACTTTATCATTAATATCGGTGGACTTAACTAAAGAACTGATCATCCTGACCATTCACGAATACAAGGAGAACTTACTTGATCCAAAGCGTTATTTTTGAGCCAATTCAGAGCGCACTGTATGGGCTTGGGTAACGCATGTCCTGTCCTCTGCAGAGATACGGTTAGAGGTACACCGAATACTGTTTTGTCTGGAACAGAAAATCATAAATTAGATAATAGCTACAAAAATAAAAGCTAATGATTAGGTATCGACTAAGTTTTGAAAGGGAAGACAAAGGTCGGTAATCTCGGCTATTCTTATACTCAAACTCAAACTCAAACTCAAAGCATTTATTTCAAATAAACCAATTACAGGCACTTTTGAATTGTCAAGGGGTCGGTCAGTCAGAAAGATGAAGCTAGTTGCCTATTCCAAAGCGTAGTAGGTACCTATGGAGAAGAACGGGCAAGAAACTCCATGGACACTCTTTTAAATAAAAATATGGTTACAAATTATTGGTTACATCATTCATGTTGAAATTATGCATGTGAGAACGATGCAGAACGTTAAAAGCGTCCGTAATAAAGAGACGACAACAATTCCAATATTAAATTAAAATAAGCCGTGGTAGCCAAGAGATGACCAGTCCCCACTGACGGCGCCCGTTCACGAACATGACGTATGGATCAGCACCATTTAGCTCAACCATTTTGAAGGGAACTTAATGATAAAACACACACGCCACCACCAGCGAGACATTTGAGTGAGCATGACATACTCTCAGCCGCCAGGGCACATTCAAGTCAATGAAAGACAAACCCAGAAAATGGTAGCTTTATAGTAGGTACATAGTACTCACACATGTGCTATGCAATTATACAACATAGATTATCAATATCTATATATAGATTTTTTTATGTTTCGATGTGATATTGAAATGATTGATTCGTTGCGTTCTGGACTATTTAGATAAAAATGTAGTAAATAAAATAAAGTTGCAATTCTTATATGACTATTCCTGAGTATTTATCCACTCTCAATAATTATTGTCTTCATTAAATGATCTGACCTTAAAAACAGTTTCTGAAAGCATGATCCGTACCTACAATATTTTCTAAAGAACCGCTTAATAATGCAAGTACCTACGTAATTGAGTTTTATGTGAATAGGGAAAGAATATTACCTACTCAATTTAATTAAATATCCCCCTACTATCTTACGTTAAGGGGGATGCGCTAAGGTAGCCCACGAAATTCAAATTTACTTACGTTTTTTGCAATTTGCAGGTCAGTGTCACGGTTGTATGTTGATTAAAATATCATTCTCGGCCGTAACAAATATGTCTTTACAGAATTATAATCATTAGAATTAGCAATACAACTCCTTAAGTTAGAATTAGCCTCAAATGTCAAGATTTCATGAAATAGCCGTTCAATAGGGTAATATGAACTTATAGAGATGTTTTGATGATTTTTGTGAATATAATTCTATAAATAAATATTCGCTACGGCCGCGAATCATATTTATAATTAGATCGACATACAACCTCATACTGACCTGCAAATTGCAAAAACGTAAGAAATTTTGAATTTTGCGGGCTACCCCGAAGGTTTCGCCTTAAAGAGAAAAACTTGGGTGGTTAACATTCAAGGAATGAATAAATCTAATACAAATGTTAGCAAAGCAATACATTTCGATTATGTGATGGCCATCGGCTTAATGGAAATCTTCAAATGAAAATAAACCCTGTCACTGTCACATTAGAGTCCATTTTGAGACTAACGTTAAAAATAAATATATTTTGGCTTGTCAGGATAATAATGGCGTTCATGATTTAGGAGTTTTAAATGTCATATTGGTTTTATTTGGTTTCCAATAACTTTTGGTTGGAAAACAGTTTTTCCCTGAAAGACGTTGTTTTGCCATTGTGATGGCGATTAGTGCCCGCTTTTATGGATTAATTTTATTGGAAGGGAAAATATAAGTTATTGGAAATTGGATGTTGTTTTCGTGTTAGTGATTTTCCAATTTCTCATTACATATATTGAATCTTCGTCTCTACTTCGCCGAATGGAATGGGCAGAAAGAACTGTCCGTCAAATTCCGGGCTGCTACTGAGAAATCCCTGACTGAAAAACCCAATAACACTTTGCCCGACACGACGTGGGAATTGAACTCGGTACCTCATACTCAGCAGTAACGCTTGCGACCACTAGACCAACGAGGCAGTCACTAGACCTACGGGCCAGTCACTAGACCACCGAGGCAGTCACTAGACCAACGAGGCAGTCACTGAACCAACGAGGCAGTCACTAGACCTACGGGCCAGTAACAAGACCAACGAGGCAGTCACTAGACCAACGAGGCAGTCACTAGACCAACGAGGCAGTCACTAGACCAACGAAGCAGTCACTGAACCAACAAGGCAGTCACTACACCAACGAAGCAGTCACTGAACCAACGAGGCAGTCACCAGACCAACGAGGCAGTCACTAGAACAACGAGGCAGACACTAGACCAACGAGGCAGTCACCAGACCAACGAGGCTGTCACTAGACCAACGAGGCAATCACCAGACCAACGAGGCAGTCACTAGACCAACGAGGCAGTCACCAGACCAACGAGGCAGTCACTAGAACAACGAGGCTATCACTAGACCAACGACGCAGTCACTAGACCAACGAGGCAGTCACTAGACCAACGAGGCAGTCACTAGAACAACGAGGCAGTCACTAGAACAACGAGCCTGTCACTAGACCAACGAGGCAGTCACTAGAACAACGAGGCAGTCACTAGACCAACGAGGCAGTCACTAGACCAACGAGGCAGTCACTAGACCTACGGGCCAGTAACTAGACCAACGAGGCGGTCACTGAACCAACGAGGCAGTCACTAGACCAACGGGCCAGTCACTAGACCAACGGGCAGTCACTAGACTAACAGGGCAGTTAGGAAGATATCGATAAGATTTTCTTCATAAACACTACTAGTATAAGTAGACTCACCTTTATAATCAGGAGTTTTGATCTTCCTGATCAGTTTAGGCAGCTCCCAATTCCAGCCAGACTTGTGCGAAGGACAGTACCGTTCCATGCAGGCCGTCAGCCGAAGCAGCGCCAACTTCCTTAGGATGTGGAGCTGGCCGCATGAGAGTGAAGACATTGGCCGGGATACTGGAAAAAATAAATTTTGAAAGAAGAATTTGTTGACTTATTTGTACGTGTTTTTTTTTTTGGGTTTTTATGGTTGACAGGTTTTAGCGTTTGATTTACTTGTGGTTCTATAAATGTACAGTGCTAAGGTAATGGAACTTTTCATTCGACAGGGGGGCGCTGTTGGTAATTTGTGGAATCGTTGGAATCGTTTTGTGAATTGTATTAAAACAACAAGCTGGCGTCGTTTGTGCTGATTTTTGCCAAAAGATCCTTGTTGAACCTACTCGTATCTACATCTATAGACCCAAGGGAGGCATTACAAATTTTGTGAAAAAGTTTTTAAAATATTTACACAAGGTATGATCTCTTTAACTTTTGAATAAAAACAGAATTTATTCACGTGTACTCAAAATAATAGGAGTTAGCTTTAATTTATCGAATTTTATATTAAGCAACAGTAATATATTGATCTAGCCATTTTTATTTCTATGGTTTTCTAATGACATGTAACTTACGGTACGAATCCGGATCCTTCTGGTTCGGGGTCGGCGTCAAAGTGTTGTTGGCCTTTGGTCCGCCGTTTAGCGTATTCGTCCTAAACGAGTACCATCTCTGTATGTTGTTCCTGAAAGTTAGAAGGTTAAATAGTAAGTATTAACCTTAGTGTTCAAATATAGTTAGAAACTTGGTGAGAACGAGTCCTGGATACAGATTCAAGGTCAGACAATTATTTTTGACACTTTTTGGCCACCTCTTTATTGCTATATCGAAACACAACATGGTATCAGTTGGAAAGGTATGGTTGCTAGTGTTATCACGGGTACGTACAATAAGATATTTCTTCTACGTCGACACAGCTATGTGCTACAAGATTCTTTAAGCGGCAACAGTCACCTCCTATCACGTGGATTATGGTCCACGAGAGTGAGCGTACAAATTTACGACACGAAAAATTAAAGATGTTTATTATCACTTACTTCTTGCTCTTCAAGTCGAGACTATCATCGTCATCATCCTGGTCTCCATCATGAGACCTGGACCCTGCAGAGTTGGGGCTGCTGTCCAGTTCAGAACTCCTGGACGCCGACTTATCCCTCTTGAGACTTCGATCACGAAACCTGAAGAGAAAGAAGATCGTTTAGTTTCTCTAGTGACAAATGCTGACCAGGCCAAGACCAGACTATTGGATCCAGAAACATATTGTCATTCAAAATAAAAAACAAACAGGCTGAAGCACCAATACTATCAAGCTACTTTGCTATACAGGTTGGCAGGAAAACTGTGCAAACTGAAACCATGAATTCAGTACATGATTCTAGACCACCTAGGGAAGAAATTTTTCGTCGGTTATCAAATAAAAAAACAGCTGTTTCAAAGAAAAGTGTAAATACCTACGCGGTCAAAATAAATGGAACAGATAATATAAATTCTTTCTTAATAACCGACAAAAAAAATCTACGCTAGGTGGGCCAGAATCATGTGCTGAATTCATGGTTTCAGTTTCCACGTCGATGTTCCTGGAACCGTGTATATACGATAGAAAAATTGTATTAAAATCTGTCTTCATCTGCATGAAACATTATTTGACGAAGAATAAATAATTTTGTCAACGACATCATATGCCATACCAACACCCTATCATTGATAACGTGACAGCTAGCTCTTGCCAATGACGTAACCACAAAACGACGTCACTTTAACACTTTCATTGCAATCTTTATCATTACACCATTAGGACCAAAAATCTCTTCCGTCCAATCAAAAATTGGTCCTTGCATCCACAATTTCACAGCACTGTCACAAAATGTCTTTTTCACAAAACCTCACTATTCGCCAACAATGTAACGAACACTGCATGGCCAACACTGACTTTAGTATTTCAATCACTTGTTTGGGCATTGTCCATTACTGCGACACTCATTTTAAACTAATGGCAACCAGTTGGAGTAATTAGTCTTCACGCGGTAATGTCGCTTTTAAATATGGCGTCTGTCTGTGGTCTGCTTTTGAGTTTTTTTTCTATGTAATCTTCTGTTCTACTAGAACTCCTTGTGAGGCTTGGCAAAGAAAGAACAACCCTGTTCGATTCTCTACTTGTTTAAAGATTGAAGAAAGCGGAGTTTGTTTTTCTCTTCCGTTTTTGTTTATCTTCATCAGCGTCTCTAATGACGACATAATGTCGTAATCACCAGTGAGTATGTCAAGCGTTGTATGGTTGTTAATGCTTTAGTTTACCTCTTTGTTCATTGTAATGATAATTAATCTATCCTTGTCCCTCATCGTATCAGCATATAAGCTATATTACGAAAATTAACTATTTCATGGGGAAAGTTTTTGTCATTCTAAAGGCAGCCAAATGACCCTTACGCGTAAAGGGCTGAGGGGCTCGTGGCTAAATAATAACAGCCGCACGGGAAAATCTTCAAGGTTAAGCAACTCTTGCAGAGGTCGGTCCGTGGATGGTTGACCATCCATTACAAACCGAAACCCCTCCGTGCCTTGGAAAGCAAGTAATTCAGTTGGTCCTGGCTGTCAATCGACAGTCGTTACGGGCAATCAGAAGCCCGAAAGTCTGACAACCAGTCTTGCCAAGGGGTATTGTGCTAGCCAGTAACTGGGTTGTAGAGGTCAGATAGGTAGTCGCTCCATGTAAAACACTGGTATTCATCTGTATCCGGTTAGACTGGAAGCCGACTCCAACATGGTTGAGAAAAGGCTAGGCAGATTGATTTTCCCTTGTAAAAGGCTGTTTTTGCATTCCTGCCTTCAAGATTCCAAATGACAATATGCGAGGTAAACACTTCGCTTCAATATGATGGAAATCTTTGATTTATTGAGCAGCTGTTTGTACAGGACGTAGACAAAATACATTATACTCGTATTTGGTTTTTCCAGCGCCCTATTCAAACTAAGGTTCAAAGAAAGTTGGAATAATGTATCCACAAGGAGAATCTTGTGTATCTTAAAGATATTTTAAGTAGGGATTATCACGGTCTTTGTGTCCGAAAATTTCAGTTTTTGTTGATGCTATGATAGAATGTCTAGAACTTAATGCATTAAAAATATTCAGTATTCAGTTATCAATAGTGACTTCTTGGTAAAAGAAAATATTTAATAGCATCAAACGTTGTTTAGAAGGACACTTCGCCTTTTCGTAGAAGGTCAAATATAAATAAGGAGGTCTTAGTACATTTTGAGCAAGGATGTCAACTTAGAAATTAGAATAAATATATTATAACCTTAGAGCTATTTATAGCACTTTAATAGATTTTCCTAGAAGGCCTAGGTACAGCCTTGACTAAAATATTACATGAACAAATGCAACTCCCAAGGGGTAAGTACTTGTAAGATCTTACGACGAATTTGTTGAGTACTATACAGGCAGGCAGGGATATCGACGCGCAAATAGAAACTATGAATTCAGCACATGATTCAAGGCCTCCTAACGTAGAAATTGTAGGAAGTTTATTAAAAAAAATACAGCTGTTTCTAAGAAAAGTGCAACACCTACGCGGTCAAAATGTATGGCAGAACAATTTTTTTTTTAAATAACCGTCGTAAAATTTCAACGGCTCACAATCATGTATTGAATCCATGGTATTGATTGTGCGTCGATGTCCCTCCCACCCTGTATATCCTCAAATATATTTTGATATATGAACACTTGTGCCAGTTTTATTACAAGCCTTGCCTTTCAAGTATTCTTATAAAGGATTACTAAAGCGAAATTTCTTGTCTGAGTCTAAAATGGATTTTGAGATCAACTGAATACTACAAGAACAATATCCTAATGAATGAATTAATGATAAGGCCAGCATTTTTTGAAAGCCCTGGCCCTAGGCCGCCATTCAAGCGTAACAATAAATGATAACGGAAAGACGGTAACTTACTTCTTCCCATCATTTCCTAAATTGAGTGAACTGGTCCTTATTGCCTGCCGTCGGTGATGAGTATGGCCTGGTGACTTCTGGACCTCACGGAGTATTTCAGGATCTGGCTTCAGATCCACTGGAGACGGAGGCTCTACGTAGACCTGGTGATAAACAATCGCAGATAAAGTTTGATGGTTCCTGAAGCATTCTTGCTAACAGTGTTTATATTTTTTTTAGTTTTGAATGAACGCCTGAGTGTTTGAATTAAGCGAATCGTGTGACTGCAAAGCGTTGCTATAAGGTTTTTAAGAGAAAGACGCCCCAGGCAGAACAAACAACAGTGTCAAGTAAGTAATACAGTCTTACTTGTCGAAAATCCCAAAAACTATAAGACGAATAATGAACATGTATCGCTTTCCCAAAATTCAGAAACTAGATTATGGACAAAAGAAAGTTCATAATGAAATAATAAGATAATGTCGATCGTTTTCGCAAAAGAACCAAGAAGACAAATAAAAGAAGTAATAATTAACTTGAAACTTGATCATACAAAGTTCCATATATATGACAGAAAGGTTATTAAGTGGCCTCGCGTCGTACGAGATAAGCCAAACTTATGTAATAGTTGAAGCTCCAGCGAGTTTCCGCAAACTATTCGCGGTAGTTAAGAAGCACTATATGTTCTCATGTAGGTATGGAGAATGTAACATTATTATCAAGCCTTATATTTTCGAAAATATCAGCCAATTATTTACCTAATGGATTTCGGATTCGCTTACATGATATAGTTGAACCAAGGTTTGGTGATAGATACATTGATGTGTATTGTATCGGTATCAATGATACCGATACAATTGTGTTATGAAGATTCTGACAAATAGTCTCTTCTAGTTGTTCAACTTAGAATTCCAAACCAGGACCATTCAGGTTTGCAACCATTTATCTGCTTGTATAAAATAATTATCAAATCATCCAAATAAACATTTACCTCAGCATTTTGATGAGTATTATGATCCTTATAATAATTATGTCTCCAACTAGCAGGTTGGCACTCTGAATCGCTTAGAGCACTAGAATCTTCATTCTTTATCCCCCCTCTATGGAAAATCCTCTTAGCTCTTCCCAATTTTGACTTCGAACTTTTATTGCTGGAACCCATGCTTCCATCTGAGGCATAACTTGAGTCATCTCCAAAGGGAGCGTTTAGTACATAGGATTGTTCTAGGGGAGCAATTGGTGAAGGAGGCATAACAGTCATTGGTGACGGTGGCTGAGTTCTAATTGTTGGAGCATGTAAGGGGGAACTATGAAAATCTGGGAAAGGGAATGCCGTAGGCGTGGTAGGAGTCATGTCAATGTAACTAAGGTCAGCATATTTATCTTGCTGCACGTCTAGGAAATGGGGGGAGGATACGATGACTTCTGTACGGTTCTGCCGTTTTCTTCTTCTTGTTTTTAGGGATTCCACTCTTCGGAGTAAGGCTTTTGCTCCGTCTCGGAGTCTTTCGGAGCCAGTGCGTCGGAAACGTGTGCCTGTGTCTTCTTCATCTTCTTTGTCGCTTGGTAACTGTATTACTGTTTGGCCTGGTACTGTTAATCTGTAACCAATAGAAAAGATTTTCATTATAAGGTGGAATTAATTTTTTTACTTTTAAAACCCTGAAGAATAATGTTTCACTTTAACCAAATAACACATCTCAACTTAAGTGTTTCCCGTAAACCTTGCAACATAAATCTAAAACATCCCAAAGAAGCATGTGCATCGCAGTAAGGAATAGCCAACACCATCTTAAAAGCACTACCTCATCTCCATAAACTTCAGAAGGCCTATTATGGTCTCAAAGTTACTCCAAACTTCGAAGGCTCAAGTACAAAGTTTTGCAGAAACTCGTCAAACTAATAGACAACAAATTATTTCCATTATAATACAAAATTAAGTCGTGTATTAATTAAAGCTAAGGTAGTTTTTCAATAGGTACTGGCGATGTCGAAGTTAGTGAATATGTTATTGTGAAACGTTTCTGCTACGGAATCTTAATTTTGAACAACGTTTTCAAGTTTTTGTGGTAACAGTGGAACTTTTTGTCCATAGCAAATCTACGGTTTGGATCGGGTACCTAACTCATCGATAGTAGCTAAATAACTGACCGACTCCTAGACTTGAAGTGCCCGAGAATGGTTTTATTAAAATAAATGCTTTACTATGGTGAAAATAGGATATAAGTAGACTTGAATCGTACAAAGATGGTAAAGGTACAAAAAAAGAAATGATTGAAATAATTGGAGCAGCTGCAATTCCTGCAAGCTGTTAAACGTCAGATGTTATTAACAATAAACTTGCCATCAGTCTACCAAGTATGGTTTCCAATAGTGACCTTTAATTACTTGGAGGTCGTATTTTTTTAGGAATGATGCATTGTATGCCAGGACCATTTTTAAAGGTTTTTTGATGACAGAGCTGAGTAGAAAAGCGATGAAATATTTGAACACGGTCTGGTCAGTGGCTAACCAGTGATTAGCGATATTGTCAAAATCATTAAAACATGACATAAGGGTCAATTCCCTAAATTAATTATCTGAAAATCACAACTAAAAAGTATTTTGGACAATACGAGTATCTATGTAGAATTACATAAAGAAATAAAAGTCTCATTATATTCAGTAAACAAAAACTATTCAGAATAGAGTTCACTTACTTTCTGGTTGACGGAATAAGGGTCTCATAACAAAACGTCTTATTAGGTGAAAACGTGCGTATAAAGAAATAATTGGGTGAAAGAATTCGGCTGGTTTGTTTATGTAACGTCAAACGGGGTGAAAGGGATGCAGGGGTGAATCGAAACGAAACATTAAAAGGGATTTTAACATTGAAATAATATAGTTTGTTGCCAAAAAGGACTCTAATGTGTGTACTGTATATAATTAACGATCAAGTGTTCTTGTTGCCAACGAACTTTATTATTTGAATGTTAAAATCTCTTTTAAAGTTTCGTTCTGATTCACCCCTGTTCACCCCATTAGACAGTATATCGAATTATTTGTTTTTATATTAGATTTCAGTTGGTTCTTATTATTTTAACAGATGTCTTGTTTACCTTCTTGTTAATATTTATTTGATATAATATTAATATTGTTTTTGTCTTTCTGTTGTCTACGAAATTGATAGGAGAGCATTATGACAGGAAGTTTTTAAGGGGCGTATTTTTAAGGACCTTTTGCTCTTTACATATCGAGAGCCCTCCGTGCCTCGGAAAGCACGGTAAGCTATTGGTCGCGGCTGTCATTCGTAGATCCTTAACAGTCGTTGCGGGTATTAAAAAGTCTGACAAACAGACTTAGCAAGGGGTATCATGTTACCCAGTAACTGGGTTGTAGAGGTCAGATAGGCAGTCGATCCATGTAAAATACTAGTATTCAGCTACATCCGGTTAGACTGGAAGCTGACCCCAATATATTTGAGAAAAGGCTAGGAAGTTATATTGTCTGAGACATTGATCAGCTCAAGTCATAATGCTATGACGACAGGATGTTATTAAGAGTCGTATCTTTAGGGTCCATAATCTGGTTTGGCTTCGCTCGCCCCTTGGAGTGGTCATATTTTCGTAGTATGGCTGAAAACTTCATTAAAACTTATAAGCACAGAGATTTAGACACGAATAAAGTTGGCACCGACTCCAAATCACACTTTATACAGGGTGTAAAAATACCCACCACATAGCCGTCAACTACGCATTCTGTACATCAAACTAAGTAACATAGCTCAAAAATAATTGCTGGGAAAAGAAATAATTTTTGGTGTGAAAAATCGCTGTTCACGGTAGTGCGCAACGTAACGCATGCAAAACATTGTGCTTATGGGTGCATGCAACGGTACAGGGGTCTTAGGGGTATTTAAAGTTGTGTTATAACAGTAAAAATTTGTTTTCGTAAAATATCGTCAGTAAAACTTGGAATTTTATTCTTCAATATTTCCATAACCAGAAGGTTCTCAGGTGTGGTCTAGTACAAAAAAAAATACAATGAAGGGGAGTACAAGTGACTCTCGGTTTCGTAAAGTGTCTTTTTACAACCGTTATATAGCTTCAATAAATTTTCAATCATCATTACTAGAAACTCTGAACTCCAATTAAAACGAACCCTTCAATTATAACAATAATATTTTAATATGATCCCCAAAATGTTATCTGAAGCTTCCCAACAGTTAGCATTTAACTTGTTACTGGGGGCGCGGGCTTCAAAAGTTTAAATGTGAAATTAGTTTAAATGCCGAAATTAATATAACTTTTAATATTATAATTACATTTTGTTCGTTTGAATAATTTAATATGGTTTAGTGTACTTCGTAAACCAATTATTTCTGTGTGATTTTTTGTATTTAAAGACTATATTTTTATTTTTTATGTTTACATTTTTTGCTTTTCTGAATGACTTCAGTTTTGCTCATCTCAACTTTATAGGCAGGATAGGATCGTGCATCAATTATGTAGAGAGTGGCTGTTTGTCTTAACCAGTTTCTGCTATCGATTTAGGAAGAAAAGAAAAAGAAAGAAAGAAAAATTGTTTATTCTTTACAAACAAGATGCACAAGAGAAGAAGAGGAAGAAGAGAAGGGAAGGGGGAGGAGGAAGGGGATATTTTATTTTTATTACTGATTGTCTCGCGTTTGACCACTCCTGGTAGTAAGAGATGATGTGGTCAACGACACACACACACACACACACACACTTGCCTAGAAGTAAACTTATCACTCTCGACTTAAAGTTCCCCAGGTTAAAGCTAGGTATCAGAAAAAACTGACTCCGGTATTTTGTAGTCTAACCAAGAAAAATAAATGAAATCCAATCAACCAATCAATTGAATTCTCAATTACCTCTTTCCCTTTTAGTGTATATATATAGTATATATAATGTAGGTATATATTATAGTAAATATGTATGTATGTGTATTATAAGTTTATAACCTATTTAAGTACTTGTATACCCATTTCATGTATAATTAATTATGTTATCTTTTTAATATTTTTTAATATTATTAACGCCTGTTAAGCAGAGCACCTGCCATCTTATCTCTACACCACCCTTGGTTGACTGGTAGAGAATGCCTAAGGCATTAAGTCCGCCTTTGTATGTTATTGTGTCGAGAAGTTTAAATAAATAAATAATAAATCATTTAAAATGGTTCATCTTTTATCAACGCAAAGGCAATAGAGAAGGTATTTATTCATATGATAATAGTACCTAAAAAATTACCCAGATTTTAATGCACCCTTATTATTGCATTGGAATTGGCCCTCATTCTTACAAATAAAGTCAAAGTTTTCTTTGAGCCACGCATGAGTGATGACTTTATCTGACCCTCCTTGAAGAAGCGAAAAGTTTTTCATTCAAGACCTGCCTATTAATTAGGACAAAAGTTTAATATAGAACGCTCTAAGAACGAACGCTCTCTCTAAGTTATGTGGGTAGTTAATGCTTTGTTTATTTTTACAAAAGATCCCACTTTTATTTTTGCTTTCAGTTCTTGAAACCATTAGTATAGAGTGTGTTCAATGCAAGTAGGTATTAAGGGAGAGAAGCAAGAGTCTAGATCGTCAATGTTGACGACCTAGACAAGGTGCAGTAGAAATAACAAAAGAGGGCGCGCAAACAAAAGGACCAAAAATGCCAAAATAGACAAAAAGATCTAATTCCCTTCACTAATTCCTAAAAGCTTGTGTAAGTAAACAAGTGGAAAGTTATCACTCAACTTCAAAATCTTGATGATAGATTGAACGATAAAAAGACTTTTAAATATCCGCCGAAAAATAATCACTTTACATCGTAATCCCATTACCGAATTAGACTAACAACGGAAATTTTCCAATACATTTAATTAAGTTTATTGTTCTAAAGTAGAAAGTTTCGCTTCCGTAGTATCATTAGAAAGTATATTTTTTGGAGTATCTTCTTATCTAAATGTGTTAATTTAAGTGATTCAGTTGCATATTTTACTCTGCTAGCAACGAATTTAGAGTTACTTATGATAAATAGGTTTAAGAGTGAAGACAAATTGTTAATATCTAAAGATAAATGAAAATTAGGTTCAGATTAATAAGGATTTGTGGGCAGTAATTTGCTGTGAATTGATAGACTTAGAATATATGTTATTGGTGGACGTGGGTGTAAGAGGCGATTAAAGGAATTGTAGAAGGTGGGTGATTAGGATTACTGATTATGCTACAGTGCGGAACTTAGTTGTCGGCAGAATGTAATTAATAGGTCGCATGGTTGACTTAAGAGACCCTGATTTTAGTCGCTTTTCTTCTGAACCCCACATCGTCTACTGCTGTATATGGTTTTATATCACGTCGGCGTGATAAATGATTTTATTTCTGTAAGTAGGTTTGTACAAATACTTTTACACGTCAATCATATTTTAAAACTAGATGAGGTTGGCGTTTCCTATCTGACTACTCTGAGAAGAAAGGCCGAAACAAACTCAGAGGTCACAGTCTCTTTTAAAGTCCAGACATAATCTTGGTCAGATCATGTGAAGACCATGTAGATTTGAGTCTGAAATGGTCTTTTGAGGAAAATATGGAGGATATGCTACATGATATGCTACGTCGTGATATGCTACGACACTACATCACTTACAATATTGATAATCAACTTTGTTTTCTTTATTATTTACCAATCGAATTGTAACTTTCCTTTTTTTAAACTATTAGAAGAGTAAAAATCGTCATCGTTCGCATTCCTCAATAAATATTTGAGGTTGCTGAATTTATAGAAGCGATCATTTTCTTCGTCTCACTGTTAACTTACTACGTAATGATATTAGGGTTTTTACTAAATTGTTACACACCCAATCTACAATGGCGTGCAAAAAAATCGGTCCACCCCGTGCTTTCTTGCTTGAGTAAGATTAGAACATCTTTTACATTGTATTTATTTAAAATAACCACTCAACTATTGGCTTTTAAGTGTACTATAACTGCTAAATTAATTCCATCTCCCTACGGATCGTTTATCAAGCGGTGTATTCGAGCTTGGCTATGTATTCATGTACTTCAATAGTCTTTCACAGTATAGTAGGCTTTCTGGCATAATTTCCGCTTTATAAAAGATTTGAATTTATTAAAGCTTAGATCTTGAATTTGGCTAGGAAGTTTATTATAAAAACGTATACATTGGCATCTAAAGGAGCCACCAATTTTTTTGAGCCTGGTTGTAGGAACCAGAAATTTGTGTTTGTTCCTGGTATTTATATAGTATAGTATACTCACTCAACTATCACGTCAAATTCACACGCTAACAATTAATGTTACATTAAGAGCTTTCCGCTCTGAATACGGACGCCCTTTATGTAGGTTATTGGGGCCGACGCAATACATAAGGTGCCGGTCTGATTGCTGGCGGTTTCTATGATCGAAAACAGAAAACAAGTAGCAGAAAACAGAAATTTCTACCTTAAAGAATTAAGAGGCTTACAAGAGCTAAAGCGCGGTCACTGTCAGACTGCATAGAAAAGAAAGAGAAGCGCGATGTCACAACGCTGGTAATTTATTGCAAAATATGAAGCAATTATCGATTTACACAAAAACTACTGATTGGACTAAAAAATTAAAACACTATGACGTTAGTATGTTGCTTGTAGAATAATCTGACAAAAAATCAGAATGATTTATTGCATAGTAGTATGGTTTTTAATCGTTATAAGAAATTTTTAGAGGTATCTTCGTGATTTTTTTCTATCGTATCAAATTAGTTGTATTATGTTTTCAACACACTATCTAATTAGCAAATATCCTGAAGAATAACATATATTTTTCTGATTTTGTTTAGTGCAGTGGATCATATACTTTTAGGCATTATAAAACTTACATTTAGGTCCTGTAGTCCCCTTAAGGTAGACATTTCTGTTTTCTGCCACTATCCGTCTATTGAAGTAGGTATAATTGCTTACTCTCTATCTAATTGTGTACTGCTCTGGAAATTTGTATTTTTGCGTGTCTTTTGCATGCCTGCATGGTAAACTAATATGGCTGTCATTTTCCTTATCTTTTATACCTACATTTGCAACGTAAAATTATCTTTATCTGGTAAATTAATTGATATATTTTGCCAATTTTACCTAACCCAAAAACGATTTGAAATTACCAAGACGGTAAAAATAAAGCGTTTTTCGTTGGATTGGTGGAGAAAATACTCTGAAGAACAATGTTGTATTTTTGATCCTTTATTCTGGTTGATTCCTTATTGATCAAGAAATTGATCGGACCAAAGGACCAATAAAAACAATCAGAATCAGGAACTGGAAGTTTGCTAGTTCAAGTGAACGCAAACCTACCAAAAAAATGAAAAAAAAAATGTGAATTGTACTCATACCATTTAAACAATATTTTTAGAAAGTAAAATTATAGAAAGAAAGCAACTACATTTATAAAAAAAGAAATGGGCGAGGTCTTTCCATAGTTCTAGGTAACCAGTCCACTTAAGCTACTCAAACCCGTAGTTCAACATCTTTTTTAGCCATATCTTATAGATAATAGTCCTGCACCAACCGGGGGTTGTCCTTGGGTACACTTGCATAGTGCATACAGGGGATAATAGAAAAAAAAAAGAAAGAAAAAAAAAGAGAAAGAGAATTATCGGTTGTTGCCGCCTTATCATTTCAAATTGTCAAAGGGGCCTCTGCGAGTTTTGCTTCGGCCCCTCTTACGCCTTCCAAAGGTCTAGGACCCAAGGGTCCTGAGATATGTCAAAGACGTTTTAAAAATAACAATAATATATATATATATATATATTAGTTAAATCACATTGCATTTCCAATCCGTCTCGCTCTCCGCTACCATACAGACCTAAGTCCCTTAACAACCCATCATTACTGAAGGTTCAGCAATCCAAAATAGAAACGTGATAGGTGAAGTGACTACACTAAGTAGAACAAATGGACTGTGGGCTTAATTATAATCATTGTACGGTCCGGACCGTCACTTCGATGATGTTTGCTAAGAGGCTCTTATGAGGCTCTTAAGACCGATTCCTATAATTTACGGAACATTATTGGTTAAAATTAAGACTTGTATCTTTACCAATAATGAAGCAAATACCTCATAGCTTTGCATAGTAGACCCTCCCTTATGGAAGTAGCTATCACAGGTAAACTTAGCTTACGAATCTATTTATATGCCCAATTTGGCAATAAAAAATGCTGCCATTGGTAAGCAAAACATTCGTTTTTGTTTATAGGAACCGAGCATTAGTCAATAGAGTTTCTATTAGTAGAACGAGCTGATAACAGAATCAAAAAAATCAAAATCAAAGTATTTTATTTCACATAAACCAACATGGACACTTATGAAACGTCAGAAGCTAGGTGCACGGTTCCAATTGGTTGTTTCCTATGGAGAAGAGCCGGCAAGAAACACCGCGGTTACTCTTTTAAAAATAAGGGGCTTTTACAATGTTTCAAATTACAGTGTTGATAGGTATGGGAGGACAGCGTTCAGGATCTATGGGTGAAAAAAGGTTGTTCATTTGTTTTGTTGAGTTTGAGTGCCACTTGTAGGACAATGATTGCATAATTGAGAGGTTAAGCTGAACTTACAGCGGCCAGTCTGTGGCTGGGTGACGATAATTTGTAATTATCCGAATCCTAACTAATATTATAAATGCGAAAGTACGTTGGTTTGTTTGTTACCTTTTCATGCCTAAACCAGTGAACCGATCATCCTGACATTTTGCATATACGTTGTCAGGTGTACAGAAACGGACATAGGGTACCTTTCATCCCGAAAAAAGTACTGTTCCCGAGGAAAACAACAATAACGTTCTTATGATAATAGATGGCACCACGTGCCTTTCGAATCATGATTGAATTATATTATAGAAACTTTAGTAGTCTGTTAAGAGATTTTAATTTTTTTATTTAAGTACATTATAATACATTTTGTAAGATTAGTGTCGATAGACCGGTTTTGCATCCTCCTAATATCCTCCAAATTCTAAATTAACGCGAGCGAAGCCGCGAGCCAAAGCTAGTTTCAAATAATTTTAATTTAATTTAACAGTCCTCTCAGGTTACTAAAGTTGCAGACCGTCTGATCGTCAGTCACTTTGATGATGTTTGCTAATGGACCATTATGAGGCTTTTAGTCAAGAGCTTCTATTAGTGCGGTTGAAATGGTTGACTACTTACAAGGGTAACAACAAAAGGGTAGTACAATTGCGTGTAGTTTTACAAAGTCACAGTATGCTAATAGTTTTGAGGACACGTAGGAACTTCTGAAGGGTGGCACTCGTGATAAAATGAAAACTGCAAAGGTTGGTCTTCAAGGTTAAGTAACGCTGCCAGTATGAAGATAGGAGACCCTTTCCAAATTTTTTAATGAAACTTTACTGTCGACAAATTACTTAAGAGGCTGACAATAGCTAAAGCGCGGTCACTGTCGGACTGCTTATAAAAGAAAGAGAAGCGCGATGACACAACGCTGGTAACTTATTGCAAAATATGAAGCAATTATTTATTTACAAAAAATCTATTGATTGGACTAAAAAATAAAACACTATTACGTTAGTATGTTACTTGTAGAATAATCTGACAAAAAATCTGAATGATTGCATGTATATTAGTATGGTTTTTAATCGGTAAAATAAATTTTTAGGGGTATTTTCGTTATTTTTGTCTATAGTATCAAATTAATTGTATTAAGTTTTCAACATACTACCTAACGAGCATCTATTCAAAAGAATATCGTATTTTTTTCTGATTTTGTTTACTGCGGTGGATCATATACTTTTAGGCAGTATAAAACTTGCATTTAGGTCCTGTAGTCCCCTTAAGGAGGATCCTTACTTGTAGCCCGCCAAATTCAATTATTCTTTGGTTTTTTTGCAAATTGCAGCTCTGTTTTACGTCGTATGTTGATCAAAATGCGATTCACGACTGTAGGGATGACATAATTATTGAATAATAATCATCAATTTCATTTCAAACGTCAAACTTAGGAAATTTGTTTCACCTAAGAATTTACAGAAAAATTTGACGATTGATATGGAATGGATCATGGCTTCTGGCTACCCATTACGACTGTCAAAGATCCACGAGTATATTTACGGGTAACCCTTACAAATATATTATTATTTTCGTTCTTTTCAATATCTAATTCCTTTTCAAAGCTAGGTTAACTATCTTCGCAAGCTACTAAAGTAGTAATAGGTTAGTTCCGTAATAGTAAGCGATGGACAGTCGCGATCTCTAACCTCCATTTTACTTACTGTTACGTCTTTGACTGATGCCGATGCGATTAGTTTTGATAGATTTTACGACACGACTAAAGGCTCGTACACACTGGCGCGACGCCACAGTGCGACACAAAGGCACCGTGTGTCGCGCGACGAGCGGTGCCTTTGTGTTGCGCTGTCACGTCGCGTCAGTGTGCACAAGCTTTTAAGGCTCCCGCAGGCAGGCGCGACGCGAAGTTGCGACGCGATTCTAGTAGAACAATTTTTAAGAAGTTTTCATAGAAATTGTTCTACTAGAGTCGTGTCACGCTGTCGAATCGCGCCTGTCTGCGGGAGCCTTTAGGGCTATGAAAGAGCCACTTTCATGTCGCTAAAGATTGAAGAATCGACTGTTAGAGAATTTATTTGAAATAGGGCCGATTTTTTTAATAGCCAGATAACCTTTATCTGAAGAACAGATACTGCGGTTTGACAACTTTTGTATAGAAAATATTATGTCAAACTTTTATATTTATTCTTCAGATGGAAGTTATCTGACTATTGAATAATCAGCCGCGAATGATTAAAAGCCTGATTTGGAAGTATGAGTTGGTGACCAAACTCACACTCTTAAATTTTCAGTACTTAGCGAATCTTTAATTACGAAGAGTATTTTCAAAATACCTTTTAAGAACCATTCAATAACGTTTTGGTCCTTTTATACATAACTAATAGCTTCTGCCTGCAGCTTCGCCAGCGTGGATGTCGGAAAATATCCCACGAGAACGTGCTACCGCCGGGTCAAAAAGTAGCCTATGTCCTTCCCCAGGATGCCATCTGTCTCCTTGCCACATTTTATCGAAATCCGTTCAGTGGTTTAGGCGTGAAAAGGTAACATACAGACAGAGTTACTTTCGAATTTATAATATTTGTACCTATGCAGATCATTAATGTTTTGTAATTTTAAGGTGATTGCAATTAAATGACGCTGATGGCACGGTTGGCTCAGTGGTTAAGCGATTGACTGCTGCGCTGCGTGTCGCGGGTTCTATTCCCGCACGGGACAAATATTTGAATGACCTACCTACAACTAGTTGTTCCGGGTCTGGCTATTTGTGTATGTGAGTTTGAATGTTTTTAAACGCACCCACAATACAGAAGAAATTCCTAGTGTGGGGCAAAGTTTTATTTTTTTACAAAATACACATGAGAGAAATATAGGGCACAACTAGTTAAAATAAAAACAGAAAACAGTTACAGCGTTGTGTTGATAAGTGATTACTTAAATTACTCGTATCGTAAGTCCCTATTCACACATAAATCATATAAATACACAAACACCGAGACGCGTAACAAGCTAACCCATAAAAACAATACCCTCAGGCAAGAATCGAACCTTTAGCCGTTCGCTACCATACTAAAGAAACCGGCCAAGTGCGTGTCGGACCACGCACAATGCAGCGTTCCGTAGTTGGGATAAATTTACAAAAAAACTTAACTTTGTAGTTTTTTTTTCTCCCTTAAATCGATATACGTCACGGTCAATTCCCACTGTAAATGTCAGTTTGTAATCGCAATTTAATGTTTTTTTTTATGTGACAAAACAACATATTAACGATTTTCGGACTTTTTCCTTTACATTTGCTGTGAGACCTTGCTTCGTGCTAAATTTCATGATGATAAGTTTTGATTTATTTGCGAGTATCAAAATAATCGTCGCATAAATGGACGTATTTTTTTCAAACTCAAATCATTAATTTCAAATAAACCAATTACAGGCACATTTTGAATTGTCAAGGGGTCGGTCAGTCAGAAAGATGAAGCTAGATGCCCATTCCAAAGCGTAGTAGGTACCTATGGAGAAGGACGGGCAAGAAACTCCACGGACACTCTTTTAAATCAAAATATTGTTACAAAATTTTATTTTTTTATTGCGTTGACTTAGAAGCTTGATTGTTCTTGAGCTCCAAGGGATTGTAGACCTACTACGTATTTGATATTAATTTCAATTTGATACCTCCACGCGTTCCTGAAAAAAAGGATCGTAACAGACTGACAGACAGACGCACAACGAAAGTAATCCTATATGGGTTCCGTTTTTTCTTTCGAGTTACGGAACCCAAAAAACAATAAACACAGAATTTCATAACACAAGATGTTACTTAACATCACAAAGAAAACGTCTCATCATACCTACTACCATACAAAAAGCAGCGGTCATTGACATTTTAACTGATTCAACAATACTGTCAGTCAAAACTGATATGAATCCGTTCCGTTACGCGTCAGTATCATTCCACTTAACATTCCAATCAATCAGTTGTAACAATCAAATTAATAAGCTCGCCTACAATATCTATAATCATCTATAAGTGTTAATGAGGATGTGCTTGTGGGCTATAGAATAAGCAGGGTTTATAAAGCTAAAGCGATTTTAGCTTATGTTTCTAGGCGTCTTTGTTCATGGATTTTTGGCTTATTTCGTTCTATCTTTGATGCCATTCGATAGCGCGCACATAATTTCGTTAGTTGGCATTATTATTTATATCAAAAGTAACTATGAAGTTTTGAAAATATTAGTTGGCACTCTTATTTTTATCGAAAGTGACTATGAAGTTTTGAAAATGTTCCTTGGCACTCTTAGTTATACCAAAAGTGACTATGAAGTTTTGAAAATTAAAACTACGATTGCGCTAGATATTTATGCTTTTAGGTAACGTAAAGGAGTCCCTGGAAGGACTTGTGGCCTTGGCCTGACCCCAACAGTGAATTATAGAAAAAAAATTGCTGCAATATTGTCTAAACAAAACCACGTCGTGATAAAGTCAAACTAAGATTTTGATAACAATAGCATTTGATGGTAAGCAAGGGTTTCATTTAAAAGAGGGAACAGGTCACATACAATTCCTTCACAGATTTATTTTTTTGTTGGACGTGTGACTTAGTCAAACTTATTTGAAATTAAATAAATCAAGTAATAGAATTGATTAAGACCCACTTGCACCGCCAATCACTAAACACCTTTAGCGTTAAACGAGTTTTAAACATCATTATGTCTCTATTATCTTCACATATTTGAAAGAAACAGAATTACGTTTTAAACTCGTTTAAGGCTCCTACAAACAGATGCGACACGCGACGCGAATCGCGCGCGACACAAAGGCACCGCTCATTGCGCGACGAGCGGCGCCTTTGTGTGACGCTGTCGCGTCGCGACTCTCTGCGGGAGCTTTTAGCGCTAAACGTGTTTAGTGATTGGCGGTGCAATTGCACCCACATTTTTGCACCACTACACGTTAGTATGTATGTATATTATCTATCTAATACAAAATAACTATGTAGCAAAATCGCTCTATTTAGTAAACATAACTAGCAAAATGTGGGTGTACTATAGGTGCACCTCTGCTTAACCCTTCGTGGAATACAGGTGTGATGCTATGTTGTCGCTCCACTACGCTAAAGTCGTTTTAATGGCTCCAACCTAACACTACCTACTTCGGAGTCTTCACACTAACATAATTGGCCCTTGATTGCACAAACGAATGATATTTGAGATACAAAAAGCTTCAACTTACTGTTCAGTAATTAAATTGATATCCGTAGCTGTATAACGGGTGTAAAAAGACACTTAACGAAGCCGAGAGTCGCTTGTAATCATTGTAATATTTTTTTTGTGTACTGGACCAATATACAGCATAAACGGCCGTATCTTTTGATTGCGTTAACTTAGAAGTCCGATTCTTTCACAGCTCCAAGGGATTACAGACGTGAGTATTTAATTTTAATTTCAACTTGATACCACCACGTGTTCCTGAGAAAAAGGGTCTTGACAGACGGCCAACGGACGGAGAACGAAGTTATCCTATAAGAGTTCCGTATTTTCCTTTTCAGGTACGGAGCCCTAACAACAAGTGAAAACGAAAGAAAACACTTGAAAATACAAAGAAATTAGGTAGGCTCCTTTGACTTCCAAGAATTCCTTCAGCGTTTATTAAAGACAGTCTCAAGGGCTCGTAACTAGAGGACCACCCTTACTGGTCATTGTTCTACGGCTTTGTAACACCAATTTGCGTAAGAGCTTAAGCTCTTTGCGCTTTCTGTGCCCCTGGTACTCTGAGTCTATCACTTGACATATTTGTTGGAGAAACAAATGACTAGAAAGGTCTTAGTTGTATAAACAGAAATAGAAATAGACACACGTTTTTTTTAATATTTTGAATAATTTAATTAATAAATACTTATCGCACTTTATAATGAAATTGTTCTAAGGCTATGAAATCTTTGCTAAATTGTACCTACACCTACATTGTATGTGCATAGGTTAGGTAAACAATACAAGGATATATTTATAATAATTTATATTAAAATTATATTTTCGTTATTTCTTTGATCCCTGTATAGAATAAGCAAAAGTGTTTTGTAAATAAAAGCTTGAAAAAGGTCACAGAAGGATAAGTTTTGATTTATTTCAGGTCCACGTTGTTACCTTCTGTAGAGTTCTACAAGCCTGGTACCTGCTTATGTTTGGGGTGATTGTTCTACGGAAAAGCTACGCGTTATTTAAATTGTAAAACACATTTCATTTTCGAAACAATAACGTATCTTTTGAAATAATGTCTCGGAACATGAACGATACCGTTCCCAACGTTATTAAAACTACATTTAACTATAACACGGGCTTGTAGCACAGCAGCGCTACCATAATAGCTCAAACTCTAGTTAGTTGCTAACTAGCTATGACACGTTCAAAGTTATATTCAAATTCAACTTCGAAGCTGCTAGCATTCGCATTAGTGCTTCAGCACGTATTCCTGGGAAATCAAGGTTTAGGAGGTAAATAGAATTAGCTTGCACCTTGAGCGTTCATATTATTTTGAATTTCATGAATTTTGATGTCACTTAGTATCACTTAGTGTGTATACTTACGGCGACACGCGTCAACGACAGAGGCAACTGCCGTCGACAACATGCCGCTCGTGTATTTGAGCACCGTACTCAAATACACGAGCGGCACGTAAGGGCTCCTACAGACAGGAGGGTAGAACAATTTCCATGAAGTTTTTATTGAAATCGTTCTACTAAAGTTGCGTCGCGCCTGTTTGCAGGAGCGCTTACGTGCCGCTCGTGAATTTGAGTACTGTGCTCAAATACACGAGCGGCATGTTGTCGACGGCAGTTGCCTCTGTCTTTGACGCGTGTCGCTCATATGTATGAGCACTTAAAGTGGATTTATTTTGTAAATCTTATTTTAGGTGCTCGGGATGTTTCTGGCTATGATATTACTCTAACTAGAGAGATGACTGAGATTTCTATTGACAATCTAGCTACCTACTTAGCTATAGGTTATTGAAATGATACCCCATTTTAAAATTTTGAGCAAAGTTGCAAATGTTCCGCGCAACATCGAGTTCTTTCTTCACTCCTCTTCTTCCTTAGTCATTCCGCATGACCTGAGGAGTGAAGATCGCAACCTCCTTCGTTGTCATAATGTTGTGGTCAATTTATGGAGTGCCAGGTAGGCTGCAGCCTAGTAGCAAACTTCGACTGTAGTTTGCTACATGTCCGAAATAATTTATTTTGTGCCCGATGGCATTCCTATCGTCAAATACAAACCTTCATCTCTTAATTAGTAACCTCTTTAGGGGACGAATATTCAATAATCCTTCCTAAGGGCCGAAAAACATACCCGGGCAATTTTTTATTAGGAGATCCATTTAAACATACTTAGGTAATTTTTTTGTAGACTGTAGGTAATGTAGAAGCCGTTTGTGTTAGAAATGTTGTATGAGTAATTCAAGTATGTTATGTTATTATGTAACATCAAAACGATACAAAAAAGAGAGACAAGGGAGGAAATATCAAATTGCTAGCTGCGCCCCACGGTTTCACCCGCAGAAATCTAGATCCCGTGTGAATATCGGAATAAAAAGTATTCTATGTCCTAATCCAGGTCATAGTCTACCCATGTGCCAAATTTTATCCAAATCCGTTCAGCCGTTTTAGCGTGATTGAGTAACAAAGATCCAAACATCCACACTTTATTAGTAGGAAGTAGGATTAGTAGGATAGTAGGATTAGTATGCTGCAATATATTCTAAATAAACACAAAAACACAAGATATACTCACAAATCAGGTTCAACATCAGTATAATTCCCTTCTGGATCGACGAGTCCCACTCTTATCGTGGGCAGAGTCTCATCTTCATCATCTTCTACCTCTCCTCTCGCCTCCCTTGCTTCTCTTTCTGCTAATGCTCTAGCTGCTATGACCTGCAAAAATAATGAAATATTTGAAAAATCTGGTGTAACAGAAAAGCTCTTAATAATTATATTTCGTTATTCTTTAGGGGTATGTAAGTAAACTTTTCGCAAATCAGTGCCATTTGTGTTATATTATCTAATTATGAAACTCATAACACAAAATACATAACATAACGCCTTTAATCCTCGAAGGCTTAGACAGAGGTACTGTAGAGGTTATCTGCATGTGTCAACCTTATGTTGACTGGCTGCTAATATATTATCGATGGTTACTCTCGAACAGTCAAGCAAGTTTGAAATAAGCTTTGGAAGGAAAAGTGATGGTAGTTTGTTTAGAGAGATAGATAGGCAGGGCTAGGGCCTGCCGGTGTATTAGGAAAATTCCTTGATAAAATATAATAATCTAGTTAAACATTAAATATAGTTTCCTTTCTCATACGCCCCCACTTTCATATATTGAGAAAGGTATAACAGTACACCCACATTTGTCCCAAGAACCAGAAATTCATAAGGTAACTTATCCGCAAACATACATCCAGTGCGAGCGGGGTAACTGCGTAACACGCTAACAGTAGGAATAGTTTTCATTTTGACAGTTCAACAACATTCATTGCGTTATTTACGTTGCTGAGCAGACAAATTTTTCGAACATATGAAGCAATGGATTAGTAATAGGCTTCAAAATGATTCAGATTGTGACAGATAGTGTGTTACGTAATTAGGGTGCAGGATTATACAGAGCAATAAAGAATTATTTTAGAAAATATTACAAATCAGTATCCAAAAATAATGCCTAACAAATATTTCAGTTCTGACAAACGCTGTGTTATTGCTGAGTGTGTGTAAAAACCTATACAACGTTACCAATTCGCGTACCCGACATCCACATAATCCGATTGTTCCTACATTTCAATATGCCAACCCCAGTTTTCGTCGTATTTTTAAATCCCCCGAAACAAATGATGTGCGATCAACCATTTTTCACAAACGTTGTAAGCATGAATGTACGGATGAATACTCTTCTGTTTCAGCGATTCATGTGTATCGAATATTCAGCTGCGTGTTTGAATATTTAACCTTTTATACAAATGTGAATTAAAACGGCTGAATAATACTGAATGTGTTCATTGGATATTGAAAATTGTTGTTTTATTATTTTGATCGTTTAAATTTTGGACACAGAACCAGAAGCTTAGCTTTTATGGGCGTATAAGTGTCAAGAACGTATCTACTGTACTAATGTTACTTAGTAGTCATACAATTTTAACCAGACATGAATAAATCCTCTTGAGTTACCGAGAGAAAGGGGTGTTTAAGGCGCTTTCCCGACCAAACGACCTTGAGCGTTCGGTCCTTCTCTATCCCGTCGCTGAGTCTCGCTCTGTCCCGCTCCCTCCGCACGTCCATTTATAAAAGAATTCACAAAAATATGGAATTATTTTAATAAAAAAAAGACAAGCGATCTTTTGAAATATAAAATAAAACGTGAATTATTGATATTTTTAAATGATCTATCCATTAGTCTAATCCTCAAATTATTAGAACGTCACCTTTAGTAAAAGATGCATGCAATCAAGAATTTTAGTCACTTTTTTACAAGGAGATTTTAAATGTATTTATAACACATAAAAACAAATAAGAACGTGCAATGTATGATTCATAGGATATCGAACATTAATAATGTGCTTTTAGATGTAGTTTATTACTGATAATTAAGGAGTTAAGAGCCTCTGAATAACGCACTATTGCAAGGTTTTGCTCGGGGTAGCGCCTTAAGCGTCTAAATTAAGAATGCACTAACTCCGTCTTTCAGCCCCAACTTAGCACAATGAATGCACTGTCACCGCTCGCTCATAGAACCTCCACTAGCAACTAATGCCTTCATGCATACGTAATTCAAGACAAACGTTTCAGATCTTAAACCCTCACGTCTGCGGAATGAAAGGTATGTGTTTCATATGTAAGGATAAGTTACATATAACCGTATGTTGTTTTATATATATAAAAATTTCGTGTCACGTTGTTTGTCCGCGATGGACTCCTAAACTACTGAACCGATTTTAAATTTGATTTGCACACCGTGTACAATTTGATCCAACTTGAAAGATAGGATAGCTTACATCTCAATTTATAGTAGCAATATTATTTTATTGCAAATTATTTGTCTATTATTTGACCGTCACAATTATCTGTTAGCTCCAAGCGATTCTAACAGATGGCGATATCTGTTGACTGGATTGAGTAAGTATTCAATATATGGCGCTATGTTAAATATACAAACGCTTCATATAAGCTATATGAAACGAATAAATTCATTTCATATTTTCATATTTTTTTTCACATATTATAAAGACAAGATATGATTGTTTGTATGTATTGAATAAGCTCCGAAACTACTGAACCGATTTCAAAAATTCTTTCACTGTTGGGAAGCTACACTATCTCCGGGTGACATAGGCTATATTATATTATGCTTTGTTACCTGGGCAAAGCCGGGGCGGGTCGCTAGTATATATATATATGTGTATCGCAGGTATAAAATGAAGAATGTATTGTGACATATCATTTATATAATTATGAGCGATGTAATGTTGGAAGCGTGTCTGAGAATTTACCGCTTTGGAGGGTGTTTCGTCAAATCCACTGTTCCTAACCAACCTGCCAGTGCATTGCAGTGGTTTTTCAACTTTAGTGACACTAAAAACAAAGGCCAGAAATCGTCTCAACGTGGAACAAGACTTCAGATGCGCTTTAAGTGAAATAAAACCTAACATTCAAAAACTTGAGAATGCGAAACAGTACCAACCTTCACACTAAAAATTTTTCGTTCGCAAGTTGTTTAATGTTAGGTTTTGTAAAGTCTGTAAATATTATATAGATAGGTAATGTGATTTTAAGAACTTACTCGACATTTTTGTGCATTTTTTATGTCTAATAAAGTCAATTTGTATTTATATGTACTATATTCATTGGTAACATGAGGGAGAGGGGCGGGGGGGAAATCAGTTTCCCTAGCTAAGTCATAGGGGTGACAAGATCGAAAAGGTTAGGAACCACTGGTCTAGACATTCTATAATAAATCCTTGTGAGTGAATGAGCCGGTAACTCAAATATTTTAAGCTATTGCATAGCTTTTATCGCGGGCTTTGAGCGCGGCGACCGAATCAAGAAATTTCGTAACGAAAATAAAACCTAACACCCCTACTCCGCCTACCATGTAGCTCGGCCGAGCGTTCGCTTAACGTGTATGTATATGGTACGACTGTACTTAAATTAATATCAAGAAAAATAAAATCCTGCATAAATAAAAAATCAATAAATAATTATAATTGCATAAGTTGATAAAAAATGCTATGCAATAGCTTTACCGCGGCAGTCCCCGAGTGCCACACGTGTTTTTTTTAGACATTGGACAAGCTCTACTACTAGTGTTTGTATTTACGTTTTTATTGCCAGGCTGTTGCTATAACTATTTTAGTTGACATAATTATTTAATTGCAGCAGCTGGATGAGAGTTGCCGAAAATCGAGTAAAATGGCGTGCAATAGGAGAGGACTATGTCCAGCAGTAGACTGCTGTAGGCTCATAATGATGATGATAATTATTTTACTGTCTACCTTTTTAGTATTCTATTCTATTCTTTGTGTAAAATATTCTAACTAGCAGCCTGAAATCTGGATTTGTGTTCGGTTGATTACAAGCGGCTCGCCCCATATTACCTGGGCCTTATTACATAACTGGCGATATAAGAGGGACTAGAAAGCCTAGATAAAGTGACACTCTAGCAGCGATAACGATGATGGAAAAGCCAAAAATGACATAAGCTACCGATACGCTTACGCTGTTGAAAGTCGTTGTAGAAATACGAAACGCTTTGAAAGCGATGGCCACTTGTCTAGGCCCTTAGGCCTGAAACTGCGTAAAGCGGATGCCCGCGCGGCTTCTTACAAAACTGCTCCGTCGCGGGGACTCACACGGGCGTCCGTTGCGGGGAATCGCACGGGCGTCTCCGCGCCCTCCAACCGGGGCCCGCTTCCTTACGAAGGAATCCATCGCGAGGGCACGCGCGTGGCCCTAATAACAATAATATCCCCATCACCTTATCTTTCTTTATTCTTCCCTCGGAGCCCACCCGCGTGTCCACGCGCGTAGACACGCGACTGTCGCCCGTCGAGGTCGCCCGCTTAACGCAGTTTCAGGCCTTAGGACTATATGTATTTCCTGCTGGGGTCACGGATTGTTCGAAAGAGTTACCGTGGCCCTGGCGCACAGGCAACTGAAGGAACACGGGTGGGTTTTAGTCAGTAAGAGTCTGACACGCCCTTCCGATCCGCCCAGAGCGGGAGAGGTCATTTGAAGATTTCACACACAAAAAAAAAAAAAAGAACTATATGTATATACCTCTGCCAACCACATCGAGGGATATAAAGCCGATGTTATGTATGGTACAAGTGTGATGTTATGTATGTTATCTTACCTGTAACCTCCTCTGTGCCTGTGGAGTAATCTCCACGACCCTGGACCATCGTCGAGACTTTCTCTCGTATTGCCATTTGTCGCTCAGCGCGCATTGCTCATCGTCCGAGTCGTTCTGTTGACAAAAGATAGTAATGATATTAATTGTTAAGCAGGAATTTGTTTAAAAATAACATTCGTAATGGCCTGAAAATTTTGATTACTGTAGTGTTAGGCCCTGTTCTGAAGTGTCCGCATTTTAATTCCAAATAATCTTTATTGTTTGTTTCGGACGACGGCGGGGTAATTGCGTGACACACTAACGGTAGGAATGGCTTTAATTTTGACAATTCAACAGCAATCATTGCGTTATTTACGTTGTTGAGCAGACAAATTTTTTCGGACATTGAAGCAATGGACTAGCAATAGGCTTCAAAATGATTCAGATGTGATTATCTAAAGAAGTGGCGACATGTCAAAAAATTGAGATTTCTGTATTGTCTAAGTTAAATATTAACATATTATGTACACGTAAAGTTTCCGGATTAAATGCTCTATATGATGGTGCATTACAGTCCATTGTGTAGTTTATAAACTAATCAGTCACATAAACACACGAAAAGCGACTTTGCGGCTATATATACAAAAATCAAAAATTCAAAATCAAAATATTTTATTTCACATAAACCAACATGGGCACTTATGAAACGTCAGAAGCTAGGTGCACGGTTCCAATTGGTTGTTTCCTATGGAGAAGAGCCGGCAAGAAACTCCACGGTTACTCTTTTAAAAATAAGGGGCTTTTACAATGTTTCAAATTACAGTGTTGATAATGGAAGGACAGATACACAAATGATTCCCTCTGTCTGCTTATACCATTCACCATTTCGTGTTCCAACCGTAATAATACAATACTTATTTATGGGATAAAAATTTCTTATAGAACGGTCCTTCGATCCTGATCAGCAGTGGACATCTTAGGCCGATCGCACTTTGGACACGTTTTCGTACGAATTTGATTCGTGCGAACACATACGACAACAACACATCCCGACCTTAATTATCTACTATGGGAGCGCGCACACTGGGTAAGAGTTATTCGTACACGAATCCAGTGTGCGCGCTACGTCCGTACGAACACGTTCGTACGTTCGTAATTCGTACGAAAACGCGTCCAAAGTGCGGCCGGCCTTAGGGTTGAGTACGTATATAACATAAATATTTGTGTTAAAATTCTAATCCTGCTTGGTACATCGTAGTTTTTTAATTGGCAGTCTCACAACACAAGCTTTCTGTTTAAAAAATAACCTTCACAAAACCTCTAGAAAAATTAAGACCGATCAAAACGAGCTTAATCCAATCGCTATTGAAGCCAAGTAATTGGATTAACACAAATTATTTTACACGCCCGTGCCTTTAAACCGAGTGAATGTAATTCAATTCAATTGAATTAATCTGTTTTGAGTCGAGCGATCTAAAGAGCGTTGATTGCTTTCAATGAAGTTGTTGTTTCGTGAATATAGTTAAGGTGCAGGTTAATTGATTTTGTGGGAGATTCTGCATTGAAATGTTTTGATTGGTTTGTTGATGCGACAAAGTTATCTATGGTAAAGTTCTCAAACCCGAGTGAATTACAATTTTACAACGCATTTTTTTATGTAATTTAATTTAATTCCAATACAAAATATGTTGACTGCAGATGAATTGTGTATAATATAAATAATTATTGAAGTACTTCATAATTAAATTGTAATTATAGTATAATCTTTATATTGACATTGTTTATCTTTATTATTATGTACTTAGCATCTCTCGTGTATTTTGTACTTCTGCATAGGCCTTCTGTTTAAATATGGCTGTTGCTAATTATATTTCTTATGTCACCGTGTTTTGTACCCATATTTACAAAATAAATATCTTATCTTTCATGTGTTTTGAACCAATAAATACTTGCAACGATGAAATATTTCCTAAGGAAGCATTTTTTGAATATTCATTCATGGGTTAAAAAGGAGATGACAGTTTGTATGGAAGTTCTTCATTTCTGTTGACGGGAAACGCCATCGAGCACATGACGTTTACTATAGAAAAGATAAAGTCCAGTTAACAATAACTTAGAAACCACTCCATATACTTACGCTTATTTTGAAATAAAATTGCATTTATTTTGCAAATGGTCTGACACTACATTCAAATAATCCAAGGTTCGACCATTCAGCGCTTTTTGAATGGTCTTTTAAATATTCATTAAATAATTCCCAGATGGCAGAATCAATTTGAAATTGCAAAGGAAGATTACTTTAAAGTGTCTGTATTTCTGTTTTACAAGATAATTTAATTATTAACACCTGATTCCCCTGAGGATTATCTTGCGAAGTGTCGTTATAAAAATTATTAGTGATGAAAGTGGAGTAAATTATTTTGACACTTTAATAAAATTTTGTTAAGTAGGTATTACGGGCCCGCGTGGTGGATTGTAGCCCATTCCCTTTTATCGCGAGGAGGCTTGTGTCCCAGCAGTGGGAATTACGGAAGTATGGGGTTATGGGAGTAGGTACTTGTGGTCTTTATTTATCCTAACTTCCTAACTATATTATTATTATATTATTATATTAATATTATAAATGCGAAAGTAAGTTTATTTGTTTATTTGTTACCTTTTCGCGCCTAAACCACTGAACCGCTCATCCTGAAATTTTGCATATACGTTGTCAGGGGTACAGAAACGGACATAGGGTACCTTTTATCCCGCAGAAAAGTACTGTTCCCGAGGAAAATAACAATAACATCCTTATGATAATAGATGGCGCCACGTGTCTTTCAAATCATGATTAAATTATAACCCGAATTGATAGTCAAAATCTAAATTAACGCCAGCGAAGCCGCGGGCAAAAGCTAGTTGTTAGTACAGTTTTCTTTATAACAGTAGACTAACATTCTTGGTACATACGGCTACATATCAAGCTATATATTTCCAGTATAAGCTGACCTCTCACTGTACGGAAATCCTATAAAATGTGAGATCAGCTTTAATTGGACATTATTTATCTTGATTTGTAGCCATGTGTACATTAAAGTTCACTTGGTTGCACCACTAATCACTAAATGGTATTAGCGCTAAATATATTTGAAAGAAGAAAGAAGATAAATTAATTTGACCCAGGTTAAGGCACACAATATTCACAACAAAACAAAAAATAATAAAAAAATAAACACGTGTGGCACTCGGGGACTGCCGCGGTAAAGCTATTGCATAGCATTTTTTATCAACTTATGCAATTATAATTATTTATTTCTGCAGTATTTATGCAGTATTTTTTTTTCTTTGATATTAATTCAAGTACAGTCGTACCATATACATACACGTTAAGCGAACGCTCGGCCGAGCTACATGGTAGGCGGAGTGGGGGGTGTTAGGTTTTATTTTCGTTACGGAATTTCTTGATTCGGTCGCCGCGCTCAAAGCCCGCGATAAAAGCTATGCAATAGCTTAAAAATTGTAAAAAAATACTTAAAAAACGGTATTGTGTGCCTTACGGCTGCGGCAACTAGGCCCAGTTCAGCATGCCAGTGAACTAGTGCTAGACGCTGGTTTTTAACTGGATCCTTTGTTACGAGGACGACTTACGACTGACTTACTTATTTAAAACATCGTTCTGTCTCTGTCATCTACAAATGGTAGACAGAAATAGAACGATGTTTTAAATTTGTTTAGCGTTAAAGGCTAATACAAACAGGCGCGACACGCGACGCGAATCGCACGCGACTCAAAGATACTGCTCGTCGCGCGACAGGCGGTGTCTTTGTGTCACGCCGCGTGTCGCGCCTGTTTGTAGGAGCCTTAAATGTTTTTAGCGATTAACGTCCCCCTCATACAGGCGCGACGCGACAGCGCGACACAAAGGCACCGCTCGTACCGCGACACGCGGTGCCTTTGTGTTGCGCTGTTGCGTCGCGCCAGTGTGTACAAGCCTTTATGGTGCAAGACCGTGCAAGCGGCCCTAAAAGTATAAAAGTAAATTCAATTCACCCTGATTTAAATTAAATCCTCCACAAGTTGATGTTTACCGCAAAGAAACGTATTTTTTTTCTTTCCTAAACTTTTGAATCCTTTTAACCTGTCAGAACTTGGTTAACAAGCCTAATAAATAGTGTGATGGTGTCTAAATGGGTGAACTAGCCATTTGATAACAGTTCAGATCAATTTGTAAGCATGACGAGCGAACTCAGATGTTATCGGACGGCTAAAGAGTACAGTCATTCACGTAAATGGTTGGGGATTGGAAATAAATATTCCTTTGATATTATTTTTGTTTTCTTTTTGCGTGGTCGGTGAAGAATATTTTCATTTAGGTTGGTTTTTTTTTATGGGATTACCGTCTTAGAATTAAATATTAAAATAGTTAAGTATACTATATACATATGTCTGCAATTTGTTGGTATCATTTTTAAGCTATTGCATAGCTTTTATCGCGGCCATTGAGCGCGGCGACCGAATCAAGAAATTCCGTAACGAAAATAAAACCTAACACCCCCCACTCCGCCTACCATGTAGCTCGGCCGAGCGTTCGCTTAACGTGTATGTATATGGTACGACTGTACGAAACTCGCACGGATCGAGACGAACTGCTCCGAAATCGGACGAATACGTAAGCAGATTGCATAAGTTAATAAAAAATGCTATGCAATAGCTTTACCGCGGCAGTCCCCGAGTGCCACACGTGTTTTTTTGTTTTATTGTCTTAAGTTACAAACGATGCCTCAGATCTGGTCGTGCTCTCTGTGCAATTACACCTGCACAATAGAAGGCCATTTTAAGGCCATTTCTAACGCTGAGGAAGTGGCCGAATTCTGTTCGAAGTCTATTTAAAATAGGTATGGAAATGGAATCATCAATACAACGAAGAAGAAGAACTTACAGTTTTCCGAATAAACTCACCATCTTATTCTTTTAAATTTTAAATCCATTTTAGAGAAATGAAAAATAAATCAGCAATGTATTAATTGTCTTTACGATTGTATAATACATACGGAATAAATGACTCGACACAATATTAAAATAATTTAAAGATGGAGTGTTATCGCCAATTTTGTATTTTATTTTTTCTGTTGCTACCGAGGTCGACGCTTATTGGTCTACGAGCTACTATAGCGAGTAGATAATTGATTGATATTTTGATCGTTTCTTTTTCTTTCTAATTGATTTAAGATTATCCATTTGTTCAAAATTGTGTTTAGTATTCTGAGAAGGTGGGAGATCAGAGGTTCAGTGTTGAACTTAGCAAATAATTCAGTAACTGACTACACATTGCTAGCAGCAGTGTGGCTAAATGACAAAAAAAATTAAAATTGTTTTTTTTTTTGTTATAGGTACAGTATGACACTTTCATATGCATTTAGTAAAAAGCTGTTATTTTGACATTACAAACAGACACTTCAATTTTATATATTTGTATAGTTCTATAGATAAGTCCAGGTTTCCTCACGATGTTTTTGCTCACCGATGTTAATACTCGTAATATCCAAGATAAACTCAGAAAGTACATATGAATTAAAAAAGTCACATTGGTACTTGCCCGAATTTGAACCCACCACCTCGTGCATGAGAGGCGAGGCCTTAACCACTGGGCTATCATGACATCAAGTCGTGATAAATAGATGAGCCAGTCAGCAAGAGCCTGACTGTCCAGATCTAACACTAAACATTGTCATGGTGGCTCTTCTAAAGCATAAGGTTGCTCCGAATATAGTGTTAACCAAAATCAAATCATAATTCATTCCGAACAAACTATGAGCTATTAATAGTACATGACCGAAGGTATTATTATTACCGTAATAATTACTCGCAATAATTCAAGGACTCGAAACTTAATAGTGTACTAATTACTAGAAGATTGCAAATGTTAAAGGTCGTTAGATCACGAGAGAAAGGCTGTGTGCACACTGGGGAAGTTAATCAATCGTAATGTTTTCTGATGAAAAGGGATTTAAAAGCAGATTCTTGGACAAAGTCGTTGTCAATCAATCTGCCTAGCCTTTTCCCAAGTATGTTGGGGTCGGCTTGCAGTCTAACCGGATGCAGCTAAATACCAGTATTTTACATGCAGCGACTAGCTGCCTAGCTGGCCTCCACAACCAGTCGTAGTGCTCCTTGTGAAAAATACCTCCACCTTGTGAAAAGCCTCATATGTTTGAACTACTTCGCGTAATAATACCCTTCAAACCAGTTTAGTAATGTTGTTTAGAATAGAATACTTCATTGTAAGTTCACCAAAATATTAACACAGCTCATATCCAAGATCTCTATAATAATAATAATATCAATTTGTTGTGCTTTTCATTTTATGATCATCATACGTTTAACCTGCCAATTCAATTTACAAAACATTGATTGATATTATAACTCGCTTCTCACCTTGATTGATACCCAAACGTATCAATCAACTTCACCAATCTGTTCAGTGTAACCGACGCCTAACGCTAACAATGATGGAGGCCTGTCCACATGATATGATCTCGGAAAGGTTAAAGTAATTATGTGATATTTATACCTGTGTATGTATATGACTCTTAACAACAGTTAAGAGGTAGTATTGAGTTGGTATTTGTATATAGGTACCTATGTTGTTTTGCGGGGAAATTTTCTTTGCACATTATTTTTAGATATTTTAAGACGCACTTTTTCTGAAAGTGGTGGAAGGAGTAGGCTCTTACTAAAACAGCTTTCATTGCTGTATTTATTTTATTAAACATAAAACGGCAAAAGCCAATTACATCAGTTAATTAAAGACAGATACTATAATATACTTAATGATTCGCTAAGCTACAAGTAAATTATAACCATTAAAATAATCAATACAACCCTTTAAGTTTATATGATCCCATTGAATGGATATTTCATGAAAAAGTCATTCAATTAGATTATAATTATGAACCTAGAAGGTTGTATTGATGAATTGAATGAATATAATTCTGTAAATACATACTTGTTACGGTCGCGAATCATATTTTGTTCAACATACAACTTGACACTGACCTGCAAATTGAAAAAAACCTAAGAAAATTTTAATTTCGTAGGCTACTCTGGCGCTTCACATTGAATCAGAAACCTTCTGGAACAAACGATTTCTTATTTATCAACGCTCCTACAAACAGGCGCGACACGCGACGCGAATCGCACGCGACACAAAGAACCTTCATGCGGCACATCTCAAGACGGAACCAGGAAAAAAATTATACTAATTATGTAGTTTATGACTAATGTGGCTGATTAAGTTGATGTCAATAATTCGGAAAACATAAGTTCGATTGCTGATTTTATGTTCTTAATTTATCAGTAGATAATATTATGCTGATGAAGTCTGACGACCAGTCTCATCGATGGGTATCGTGTTACCCTGCGTCTGAGAGGTCAGATAGGCAGTCGCTCCATGTAAAGTACAGTTATTCAGCAGCATCCGTTTAGACTGGAATCTGACGCCAACAGGCTGGGCAGATAGTGTTGAATATAATTGCTGATGATCATTCCTCAATATCAAGCAATGTTGTAACCTAAAATGATCCGCAAAATTACCAATATCTTGATGTGAAGTACCAGGCTGACATAATCTAGAGGAGATTCGTACAATATCGATTTATCGTAAGCCTGATAATATGCGCTTATAGCTTTAAAGCTGGGATTACATGGACACTGTATTTGCACTTTAACGATAGTAAGGAATAATATGGGTATAATATTATGGTAATCTGTTTAGTGTTTACTTATTTTTGTATTGGATAAGTGGGGATGAGATTTTTATAGAGTTGGGTGTACTGTGGCTTCGATAGTGTTAAAGTAAAACATTTTTAACTAAAATATTTTTTTCCCGTTTGGTTTGAAATTCAACACTCAGATATTTATCCCGTAGTTTGTATGTACGAATAAAATACAAAAGGATTTTTTTTTTAAAGAGACACGATGACGGCACAGATATAGGTAATTATTTTTTACATAGGAATATGGAGAATATTATCAACGTCATAAAAAGTGTTGTTTGGTAGGTAAATTAAGGAATTATGTTTAAATTACCAACATAAATTGTTCGAATATTCAAATAACTGCTGTCATTTTTTGACAGTTAGTATAGTATAATAGTAAAATACAGTGTGTCACTCTAGAATACAGAACTTTGACGTAGGATATCAATGGAGAAGGCAGCTGTCAAAATGGCGCTGTCGTAGCAAGTTCCCAAAACAAGCTAATAATGTAAGGTGTGAGGTGGTTTTTATTTAGCTTTGCGAAAATAACTCGTTTTTTGTGTTCCGCAATGCTCGGAAATTGGAATGTAGGTACCATTTTCCGAAAGACCTAAACTACTAATTAAAGAAGATTGTGGCTTAAAGCTATTCGCAAAAAATTATTAATATTGTTTATTTTTTTTATATATACTTACCCATATTTTTGTGTTTTATCTTATTAAAAATTGTTTTAGTTTTTTTTTTAAATACTTAAGTTTATTAATTTTGTCTTCTTTTTTTAAATCTGGTAATTTGTTACATATTTTGATGGAATTTACATGGGGACTTGTAGAATCCATTTTTAGCCGAGAAGTAGGTTGGTTGGTTGGAGTTGGTTGTAGGATAACACATTATTATCAGCCGTTTGTGTCCCACTGCAGGGCAAAAGCCTCCTTCTCTCCTTCCACTTATTCCTATCTACTGGAAACTACTGAGCAAAATAATTACATTCTTTAAGGGATGCAGATTTTGAGACACATTAAGAAAGGATTTTTGAACCTCAATTCCTCATCATCTGAGTGGGTTTAATGAGAGGCGAGGTTGAATATTCAATGCGTATAAAGTCGCGCAGTTAGTTCATATGCAAGTTTTACCCTTTACGTAAACTTGCATAATAGGTAGTACTTTGACCTGTCGCTTATCAAACAAAAAATCTAAATTCAGAAGTCATTGGCGTAAGCCGCCTACAGCACAATGACACAACACAGCAATCTGATGTTACGTAAAATTTAAGACAAAGAGCACCTAACATTAAACGACATCTACTAATAACATTGGAGTATGAATTTAGATCTATAGAGCGCTGTTGCAGTTATAGAGGTATGAGGAACAGGGTGTAAAGGTCACTCATCCTCCATAGAAAAGGGAGAATCCTCCGACCAGACGGGTGTTGTGTCTGGTGGGCAACTGCCCGACGTTTTATGTCGGGACGTTGTATATATGCTAGTTGCGCGCTAAAGTCTGCTTGCGTAATGCAGGACTTTGCGTGACGTCAGTATGACGCGTAGCTCGCATGTGGCGATGCAGATATTGCTACACAGTCATTGGTAGGTGTTTGATGCAACGCGAACTGCCATCTTGATCCATCCTGAGCCATGCTGCCATCCAAAAGTAATGAAAACCTGTTTTTAAATTTACATATTATAAAGAGGTAAAATTGTTTGGTAGTTGTTAAAAGGTAAGTAATCTCTGGAGGTAATAATCAGATTACAAGGATTCCTTCACTGATGCAGAAAGCTACACTATTTGCCGAGTGCCATAGGATATGTTTTATAGTATGGCAGAAGTTAGTCTGGTGGAATTTGACTGGCTGTTGCCATTCAGGTCAACAGATCGCGAAAGTTAATATGAAGCAAGCTTCCAGAAATTGTCTGTTAGTGGATATCTGCCAACAAAAGCGGTGTACATACCAGTTACTTCGTGTTAGCTTGCCACAACACTATTTACGAGTATCATAATTATCAAGACCAAATAAACTATAATTTACTATACCTACTAGCAACAGTAGTACACGTTCAGAGCCGGGAGCCCTCCTGGAGGGTTCATTTTAGCGCAAAAGTACTGCCGGTGACGCTCCTGGAGAGTCCATTTGCAATTATGTATAGCGTATGGCATATGAGCTCTATGAAAAGTAGGTGTCGAAAGTGTTAAGCATGTTCCTGTAATTACCACGCTTGGAAACGGATTTATTTCCCAAGTTCTACGATGCAGCAGTACATTATATTGATGAAACGTCCAATGATATCTTGGGTATTTTAGCTAGTGCTTTTCACATTGCGGAGTTTGTTTATAAACGTTGATTAACGTATTTTCTTTCTTTCTTTTAAGTTAAGCCATTTTTATATAAAAAAATGAATGGTTACGTAGATGTTAATCATAACTTATCTTTGCAACGCAACGTCTACTAATAAACTTCTGGAGTTAGACTCCTGGGACTACTTGGACCCCTGGATTTCTAAACACCCAATTATGGAATAATTTCGCTTAATTATGTTACTTTGTTGAATTAATAGCAAAACAAAAAAATATCTTGTTTGCTATTATTAATTTAATAAAAGGGACTTATGCCCGGTTCCTGAGGTTAGGAAACCGGAAATAAGCTGCTACAGAAATGATCTAGCTAGAAAAGCTTGTCTCATTCATACTCTAAAGCTAGAACATCAATAATGTCAGTGTACCGATTCTCGTTACAATCGACCTTTTAAAGCAATCAGTCTTGTGTTGAAACAATCTCGGGGAAATTGTGTGGTGTTTTACGTGAAGATATATTACAAAGATTTACATTTACGTACTTTATTTTGATTACTTTGGCTTTGGAGAGGAATATCTTACCTTTAATCTTGCGCAGAATAGTTTAAGGTCAGGTTAAGGGTGATTTGACTACCGCGTTATGGCTACCGCAGACAGGCGTGACGCGACTCTCGTAGAACAATTTCCATGAAGTTTTCATAGAAATTGTTCTACTACTAGTTGCGTCGCGCTGTCACGTCGCGCTGTCGCGTCGGGTTGTCGCGTCGCACCTGTTTGCGGGAGCCATCATCGCGTGAGTACGCGATCGTCGTGCTCTTTTATGTGATTATGACATAGTCGTGCGATCAATCAAGTTGCGTTTGTACGTCAAAATTCATACACACGAAACCAAAAAATCAAAATCAAAAGCCATTTATTCAAACTAGACAGGGAATCAGCACATTTTGAATGTCAAAATTATGTAAGACAGTCCCCCAAAACGCCCGCCCTTCGCCACTTTCTAGGGCTTTAGCTGGGGAGAAGAAGTGGCGCAACAAACTGCCCAGCAGGGCGATCGCGTACTCGCGTGTCGCGACTTTGCGACGATGACGGTCACTTTTGGATAGGACGCGGAGTTAAGGCTCCCAAAGACAGGCACGACGCGACAGCGCAGCACAAAGGCGGCGCTCGTTGCGCTACGAGTGGTACCTTTGTGTCGTGTGTCGCGCATTTTTTTTTTAATAAATTGTATCTCGTAGTTGACCAGGAAAGGTCGTCATTACTTAACCGAACTATCCTGTGGCTGCCTATAGCTAACTCAAAGCCTCCCGCCAGGGGCGAATTTCTTATATTACTAAGCGACTGCACACTAAGGGCAGCTCCTGTGGGGTACGGATCTCGGCTTAGAGCGTCGCTGGGGGGAGGACAGCAAGGTGGGACAAGCTGGATCGAATTTTGGAAATTATTATTAACGGGGCCATTTAAAGCTACAGGCTCAGCTACGGCGTGAGCTGGCGCTTCGTCGAGCAAGGGTCGGGGGGGGGGTGGCGCGTCTGTTTGTAAGAGCCTTCAGTCGTAAGCGCGAGTTCTGAGTGCGGGGTTGGATTGAATCCCGTGATGGGCAAAGTAGGTATTATTGGGTTTTTTATTATCAAGAATATTTTCAGTAGTAGGCCGTAGTCTGCGGGGTAATTACGTAACACACTAACAGTAGGAATGGGTTTCATTTAGACAGTTCGACAACATTCATTGCGTTATTTACGACGTTGAGCGAACAAATTTTTCGAATGTATGAAGCAATGTATTAGCAATAGGCTTCAAAATTATTCAGATTGTGATAGATAGTGTGTTACGTAATTAGGGTGCTGGTTTTGTGCCCTGTTAATGGCAATCGGCTTACGCATATTTTGCTCCAACTTGTTATTTTTTTTGCGTCATTTTTACCTCACATAAACATATTTTCTTTCTTTCTTTCCCTTCTTCTCGTATCTCTAACGGACTCTCTTGTAAGAGATACGGCCAGCTAATTTTGATACTACCTAGAACTCTGCTCACCCTTCCACACCATCAAACTTAACATAACATGGTTATCTAACATTGTATCGAAATAATTTAACAGAAAAGTAAACTACGTGAAAATTCTATATTGTATTTGCGCGCCCGGCCACGCTTGAAATTGCGCGGCCATTTTGTGAAATATTGCTCGGGTAGTAATAGTGTGAGCGGATTAGCTGATAATGGGCAAAGTGGTTAGGAATTAATTAGTGATCGTGAACTCGTGACAGAATATGATAATTTTATAGGTTTAACTAGCGAGCCGTCCCTGCTTCGCACAGTTTTTACGATATCGCTCATTTGGAGAAACATTGACGTAAATGTATTTTTTCCCAAAAATTTGTAGTCGATATTTGTGCTCGAACAAATTTTCAGAGGAGCTGAAATGTCAAATATTTAATATGTATTGGGATTTATCAACATTTCAGAACGAGACGGTAACCCATTACAGAAAAATAATTCACTTTAAATTACACTCCTGTAAAATTTTAAAAGCATCAGTTACGTCGATGTTTCTCCAAATGAGCGATATGACAAACCATTGAGATTATATAAACTTTATTACACGTAAATTTGAAATAAATGTAATATTTTTACACTTAAACCTTCCGAAATAATTTATCTAAATTGTTCTCAAAACCGCATCACAAGACGATGAGTTTGAGCAGCGGGGTGTGCGTAACACACTAACAGTAGGAATAGCTTTCATTTTGACAGTTCAACAACATTCATTGCGTTGTTTACGTTGTTGAGCAGACAAATTTTTCGAACAAAAGAAGTAATGGATTAGCAATAGGCTTCAAAATGATTCAGATTGTGATTGATAGTGTGTTACGCAATTAGGGTGCTGGTTAGAACATCAACGCGGTCACATAAGTGGACGGGCCCGAAAAGCGACTTAATTTTATAGTATGTATAAATGCATGTATTGTTATATCGTTGCAGTAATACCAATGTAAGTCTGTTACATTACATGGAACAGATACTAGAGAAAATATTCACCAAGTTTGGTAAAGTATTGTGATAAGATAACAGTTTGGTGTTACTAAAATACATGATGCTACTGCTTGTTCGTTTTCAATAAATATTTACAAGTAAATGTATAAAAATCTCTATTGCGAATTAAAGATTTTGCTGCAAATTCATAACTATTTAGTGGGTTTGTAGAGACTCGAAATAGAAAAGAAAAATATACCATACAATGTACATTTAGTACCTACTACAAACCCACTAAAGTTCCACAGCAGAATCTCTCCAGCCAGTAATAAAAGTAACTTTAAAATAATCCTTAACCTTGCATAATTTCATGTTAGTTTAAATATGAGAAAACTTTTCACCAAATCCCCAGAGATTGTCGACCCCTGCAACAGTAAGCAATTCAATTATGACAACTTTGTGTTTCGTCTAGACTTTAAAATTAGAAACATACGTTTAAATTGTAGCTGTATTAGTAATAATATAACACTTTCACATAAAACTCATAAAATTAAACAGGTAGAGGCAAGAAATACGAGATTTCCTTTGTCAGTATATAATTATAACAAAAAATAAAATTAATCCTTATCCATATTTTCATATTACCTAAATTATGAGCAAACTTTTCACCAAATCCACAGAGATTGGCAACCCCTGTAACGTTGTCAAATTGTTGAGCGCTCCTGTTGTAACGACTTTGTAGAGTTTCCTTAGCTCGCGAGTCGTGTGGAGTACAGAATTAACTCATGTTCGCTTAATTAACTTCAGAAGTAATTAACATTTATTAGGGCGTGATTTGTTTAACATAATAATTTGGTAATTTAAAATAAACTATTCTAATTTTATTTATTAAATAAACGTATTCTACTTTTATTTCTTAAATAAACGTATTCTACTTTTATTTATTAAATAAACGTATTCTACTTTTATTTATTAAATAAACGTATTCTACTTTAATTTATTAAATAAACGTTTATTATGGGCCTAATTTCAGAAAAAAATCGAACTATTTATAATTCTGTTTCCCTATGTCTGTCGTTTTTTTACATTAGGTACATAAAATATGTTAGCAAATATACACAAAAAAACAATCTTCATGATGTGAGCTAGTTACTATCACCAATGAACACTGGCCAACGAGAACATGAGAATTACCGATACGTTGTTGACTGTTGCGGTTGAAAAGTCTCAAGGCTCATTCAAACAGGCGCGACACGCGACGGAAAAGCACCGCGTGTCGCGCCTGTTTGTAGGAGCCATCATTAATTGGCCTTACAAAGTGAAAGATACCTTTTAAACTTAACACAGGAAAGTGTATGGCGTTTTATTAAAGAGTGAATGATGATTTCCACCAAACGGCTCGCATCACATCGGATCGGAACGGATTTTACAATATTTAAACGATATTAAATCGTGTACATACTATTTAAAGTCTATATTACCAAGCCGCGCACAGCAGCTTGACCGCAGGCGTCTTCCGCGACACGCGATCGTAGCCGAAAGTATGCTGCAACGCGCGATCGGCTCCGTTCGCCTGTCGTTGTACCCGATCACACACTCATCCGAATTAGAACACGTCAACACGGTAGGAATGAAACTATTTGCCTAGGTGCAGAAACGGATACGTTCGCAAGCGACCGTACGTAGCAGATCGTATGCGTCGACATCCTGCCGGACGCCATCGGCCGTCGCCGGATCCGTTCGTATCCTTTCCGATCCGATGCGATGCGAGCCGTTTGGTGGAAATCATTCTTTACGTCACACACAGACAGGAAATTAAATCTAGCAAAAGTGAAGAAAACACCATATACATATATTCAAGTAATCATAGCTTTTACGTAATTTTATTATTTTATTTAAATTTATTATTTATTTCTGTATCTGTCCGTGACATCACTGCAGCGGGCCCTATCAGAATACCAGCGCTGCGACATTTATTTTTCTTAAATGTCGCAGCATCATGCTGAGATAGGGGCCTTTTGGCCTCGTACAGGACTTACTGTTGTTATTTTCATTTTACATTTTGTTTTTATTTTATTATTTTTATGTTTTTATTTTATTTTTATGAGTGTGTTTAGTTTAGTATCTGATAATCCTGTGCGTGTCTCAATAAATACTTTTTCTTTCTTTCTTTCTTACGTAGTTAAAATTTAAATGCAGTACCTATTTTAATGTAAAGCCATAAACGCCCTCTCAAACGAGCTGTTCTAGATTTTTTTTTAATGCTCGTAGACCATTAGCAGGGACATGATACGCATGCGATAACAGCCCATAATAGTATGGGGTCTGAAGGTACAGTTTAAAGCAATAATAATTACAGTTCGGACTGCCACGTTGGTCTAATGGTCGCAAACGCTACTGCAAAACGCGAGGTCCTGGGTTCGATTCCCGGGTCGGGCAAAGTGCTAAAATCAAAAGTCATTTATCCAAACTAGGCTGAGAATCAACACTTTTTGAACGTCAAAATTACATAATTATTGGATATTGTTGTTGGGTTTATCCTTCAGGCATTTCTCAGTAGCAGCCCGGAGTCTGGATTTGTGTCCGGTTGATGGCAATAGGCTCGCCCCCTATTACATGGGACTTAAACATAACTGGCGAAATGTGAGTGTACTAAATGTGCATCTCTGGCTAACCCTTCGTGGAATACATGCGTGATGTTATGATGTTTATCATCTAGTTTTTATTGCGACCAAACTATTGTTGCTTCTAGATTACGTGTTATAATTTATTTATTTATATAACAATTTAAAAGAAAATACGTTTATTTGCGGTAAACATGACACAGAGTAAAACACAAATACAAAAAATAACGAGTTGGGGAAAATATGCGTCACATCCACGAAAAACGGCAATCACTCAGCATAATGCTACGACCCTATGCGAGACAGAGCCCCAGCGCTGGTTATCAGCGACAGCCGGCGGTGACGTGATGACGTCAACCAGTGCCGCATACCGCAATTAAAAATGACAAAAACATAAGAAATAAAATAAATACACTATACCTAGTTCTAAATGTTTATATAAACGTAATATAAATACAATTGCTTGTTGCAATTACAGCATATACTAAGGCGTACGGCAAGCCAACTACACATAGGGTCTCGGACAAGGAGACAGTATTAATTATAAGATTAAACGAACTTACCTTAAGAGGGCGCACAACAGTCCACTAGCACCATTCCTTTAAAAAAATATTTGCTCTCGACTGAAAAGGAATTATGAATAACGGCTTATAAGGAACCTCGGTAAGTGTGTCTAGAATTTTCTAATACCTTTTATAAAGTTTCATATTGACATACGAAGCAACAAAATTCGATCTAAAGAAAAACGTCCACATTCATCTAGATCGTATTGTGTTGCTTCGTGTTTCAATATGAATGTATAAAAAAGGTATTAGAACATTCTAGACATACTTACCGAGGGTCTTTATAAGTCGTTATTCATAATTCCTTCTCAATCACGAGATTTTTTTTTTAAAGGATTGGTGCTAGTAGACCGTTGTGCGCCCTCTTAAGTGAAGTTCTATCTTAAATATTCAAAGCTCCTTGTCCGAGACGGCAGTCCCAAAAACCCTCCACTTATACTTACTAAATATAATCCCAATAATAAGGGTTGCTCGTAAACCTTGCTTTAAACGAAAGACAAGTAGACAGGGTTGCCACACGAAGGAATTAATGTTCTTTTTTTAGCTTTTTACTTTTGACTTAGCGCTGGTACAATCAGCGTTACTCAACACACTTATAATCTCAGACGCACACAATTTATAGTATGAATTTGCGAAATATGTAAACATGATTTATAATAATAATTATAATTTTGAACAATGTATTCCACTATAACTACAATAACTATCGAAAATAACGAGCCTATCTCCATTTTTATAACGTTATAACTTATCAAACGCTAATCAGGAAACTATAAAGCCTTTACATACCACAAACTCCATAAACTTTACGATAACTACACTTTAGTGTATCTACCTATCTTAAAGTCTAGAAAACTTTATAAAATCAATTTGTAATCAAACATACAGCTTTGAACCTCGTGCATTTTATCAAATGCACTCTTTACGTAGCCAATAATCGTAAAACAAGCTGTTTGCTTAGTTTGCTAAGCTGTGGTCCAGTGGTTCTCAAGTTAAAGTGATCGCCCCCTGGGGTGAGCGATTGAGTGCGCTCGCCTTTCAAGTAAATGGGGGCGTTGACTTGATTGGACGGATTTTGTTGTCTGGAACGTTTTTCTGTTGAAGAATACGAGGGAAAATTGTGAATTAGTTGGAGTTTCTTGTTATAGTTTAACCATCTAATTCTTTTCTGCAAAATTTAAGCTTAGGTCTTCTTTGTATATTTTTTAATCAACTGCCATGACTATCTGTAAATAGTATTCTTTAAAGAGTTTAAAATAACAATAATAATAAGAGTTAGTAATAAGTTACAACAATAATTTGATTTGGAGTCATCAAACTATACTTTCCGCTTATTTGTGAACTGCCATTACAGAATGTAAATTATTTGTAAAGTTAGCTCCACTCATTTTAATGCAGCTCATTAAAAATCCGACTGTAGCAACTCGCCCCTGCTTTGCACGGGTGCAATGTACTGTAGTGGCGACATGTCAAAACGTCGAGATTTCTGTACTATATCTATTATAAGTTTAATATACAGGGTGTTTGGAAGCTGGGTGCAAAGGGGGTGAAAGTTGACACCATTTAGAGTATTTTGAGCTATACATTTCTTAGACGAAGTCGGTTTTATTTTTATTTTTGACTGCTATTTCTAGGTTTTTTTGGTAAAGGTAAATAGTAGTTAAAAATATAAAAATCAGATTTCGTCTCAGACATGTATGGCTCAAAATTCTCTAAATGATGTCTACTATGACACCCAAACACCCTGTATACAAATAAACCTTCCAAAATAAATTCTCTAAATGATGGTAAAAACTACATCACAATCCGTTGCGTAGTGTAGAAGAAAAATGCACAGTTACTCACGAAAAGTGACTGTAATTTATAATAATTTTATTTATAGATGAGCTGTGGATATCTTTTGGAACCTTTGTCTCGTAAAACGTGCAAGGTTTTATAATCACGGAAATGGAATTTTAAGTAAAGGTTGAGAAAATGCTAACTACCCACAAGCAATAATAATAATTATACATTTTATGTCTTTTCGCATAATTACGGCACAAATAATATTTAAAACTTTCTTGTACACACGGCTACATATCAAGCTATAGATTTCCAGTATAAGCTGATCTCGCTTTGTATAGGATTTCTGTACAATGACAGGTCAGCTTATACTGGAAATGTAGAGCTTGAGATGTAGCCGCGTGTATTTACAGGAAATGTAAACTTATAAATGCGATTTCCAAGTTATATTTTCCGGTAAAAGTCAAGTATTTACAATAAATTGTAATGTTTATTTATTAATAAATAACGTCTATAGACGGCCAATTTGTTTAGCCTACTGCTATTTGTACTTTTTTTCAATATAACTTATAACTTAGCAGTAAATAGTAGTAAACGTTAATTCATAACGTTGATTGATCAATAAAATTAAAATTTCCCATTAACTCGATCAATTCCCTAAAATATGTAATTAACTGCAAATTGAATCATAAATATTAATTATTGGGCAGTAATTATTACAAGTCTATGGGAATTATTTTTGAGTAATGATGGTTATAATTATCTAATAGGTTCCCATTGGTTGATTAAATTTTGTAATAATATTATGATATAAGTACTGTTTCTTAAGAATAATTTATTAGATTTATACATTCCGTTATTTATGATTTGTTATTTCCGTATGAATATTATTATAAATATGTTTTTCTATTAAGAATTATTTTTAATCAGCCCGCAGTATGTTTTTTTCACCAGTAGATAAGCCACTGCACATCTGTGGTAACATTTTGACATTGACAGCGCCCTTATGTCATCGCAGTAAGGTGATTTTCTTAGTACAAGCAGTTTTGACAACCCTACTGTTTCATTCAATGGCATCCCTGTTTTCTGTTTGTGTCTATATTTCTACTGTTTTTTGTACTTTAGTCGTTTTCGTGTAGGTACAAACAAGGTCTGCCGTCTACTGATTTTAATGTTTAACTCAATATTTATAAAAAGTAAGTGCTGAAGGTATGCAAAATCGTTTTTTTTTTGTCTTTTTCGTATGCTAGACAGTAGAATTACTGTTCTGAAATTACTATTTACTGTTTTCTACGGTTTGTTTTTAATGATAGATTTGCAGTTTTTTAGTTTGGTAGGGTTGGCAACACTGTACAAGTGTTACCCCTGTTGTGCGGTTGACAGTAATTTACCGTCATTTTCCAACAATTTGGGATAAATAAATATTAAAAGAAACTTCATATTAATTTAGAAAAAATGTTTTAGAACAAGGTTTTAATGTTTGCTTGGAAAATAAACACATTAAACACCCACTTATTAATTACTTTAAAGGGAAATTATTAGATTAATTTTTTACTTCTTTAATGGCGTTGGCAAAAACATCTGCTTTGTGTGATGCTTGTTTTACTTTTAAATTCGTTTATAAAAATCTCTAATTGAAAAGTTCTTTTAATTTTCACTAACCCCAATTAGTTGTATCAGCATTATTATAAAAAAAAATATATATCTAAATTTATTTTGGAACATTAAACACAGGAATAGGTACAAAACGTAAAACGATAATAGCTGCAAAAGTATAAACTGTAGCGCAGCTAACAACAAAATTATTAGTGCTAAAACTTTCAAGAAAACTTAGTAGCAGTGTTAATCTCTCTCTAATCTTACGTTGACATTTCCCTGACTGTACATTTATTTACCGTGTTTTTTTTTTCTAGTAATAAAGCTATTGGCATATATTGTTAACTTACCGATCTCTTCTGATGATGATGATGTTCTAACTTCATGTTGGCACATCGGTTCAGCGCCGTCAGACGTCTGAACAGAGACTGAAGGGAGTCGGCATCTAAGAAAGGGTGGTCGTTTTGAACGCCTGACACGTCTATCGGGAACTGGAGGTCTGGAACAACGTGAGGAATATTTTGAAGATAGATCGAAAGTATCTAATAGTGCGAGGAACTTAAGAACATGGCGTCTACTCTCTAAGCACGAAATCCTCTCCGAAAAAAATTCTACTCCGTATCACCTACGGACATAAGATTAGTTTGGGGTCCGTTCTAAGAATGAATGACACCACGATGTGACAGTTGTCTCTACTCCCGATGTGTTTTTACTTGTCCGTAAAGGTTAATTCATCGGGTGTAGAGTTCACTCCAAAGCTTCAAACTACTTTCGGATGGTCCCGTATCTTCGTTGACGGACTTAGAAAGAAGGCCCCCGGTCCAGTTGAACGCAGAGTGTTTCTGTATTTTCTTAGCATTATAATATACTAGTTGCGCAGTAAAGTCCGCTTGCGCAATGCAGGAGTTTGCGTGACGTCAGTGTGATGCGTAGTTCGCATGTGGTATTGTAAATGCCGCCACACTACTAAATAGGTACCTACGTCACAAAATACCGTCAGAGTCCACGTCACTATGTTACAAGTACTATTCTGGTGCTCAATAGGTAGATAGTAGCTGTAGGAAGACTATACAATGGGTGATTTAGGTGAGAGTGAGACGTGACGGCTTTCAATGTTGGGTGTACTGAGGGTGGATTTTAGGGCTGTTTTGCTGTGGCAGGTGTTTCTATTAATTGTTAAGACTTAAAAATAGAGGTACGATTGTGGTTCCTTTGAGCTACCTTACTGTTTATTGTCGTCTGTGTTAAGAATAAAATCAATACTAGGAGTCATATTGTCGGATGTTTTTTTTTTGTGTAAACATTTACGAACAAGTGGATGGTTCACGTAATACATTTAAGGTGGTTGCTGTCTCATATTAGTCCCTGCAATATGGCTAATGGCAATAACTAATGAAACTGTAACTTTCACTAGTTTCAACCTTTCTTTTTTAACATCAGGAGGTTTAATAAGTATAATTTCTTATCTAGGTAGATAGGTAGGTAACAGCTCTGCATTCTGCCGGAAATTTCGTTGAAAAATCTACGTATTCATGGAAATTGTAACATCTATTTTCCGATCATTTATAAAGACTTAAAAGAGTTTCTTGGCGATTTGGCTAATCGCAATTACCAAGGCCTTTTCTAAAATAAATCTCAAGTCAACACTATTATGTAACTTTAATGCCAGTGATAATAATTATTATGATTCCAAACGCTAGACAATTGAGCTTAAACTCTTCTGTTGTGGCGTTTATAAGAAACGATACGTAGTACATATAGCTGATCATTCATTTCTCAAAACGTAGACCCATAGATGACCTTCATAGACGAAAGGCAAAGGTAATTTATTGCTGAGTTCCTGCATTTCTAAACAGATTCAAAAGAAACCATAAACTACACGATTTTTAAGTTTAGAACACGCATTTGACAAAAGCGTCGCTCGTGCCATTCGCGTTCGTCACGGAAATGAATTCGAGCGACACGCGGCGGAACCGGAAACGTTCTCAACTCAAACTGAATGTAGTTGTTATGGAAATAACGGTTTTGTGCATTGTATAAAATGTTGGTTATTGTAAGGAAGGATTGTCTCTCCCTTTTGATTCCGGATCATCTACAGTAGTGTTCAATTAAGTTTCTCATTGTTTACTAAAGACCCGCCCCTGCTTCGCATGGGTACAATGGCAACATTCCAAAACATCGATATTACTGTACTTTAATAGCTAAGTTAAACATTAAATAAAAACGTTTTTACAAATAAATCAACCGCCTTTCAAAAAAAAAAGCACTAAAAAGTGAAAAGTTTCTTTAATTTTGGAAGTGTTGCCTCAGAACTTTTTCCAGGTGAACCGATTTTGATGACTCTTTTTTTATTTGAAAGCTGGTGCTTCTCATGTGGTTTCATATAAATTTGATCAAGATCTGACCAGGAATTGTTGAGTTGTCGTGAATAATGCGTATTTTTTCCACTAAGCATATATAGATGATGTTTTAATAACTTCCTGTCACTGTTATTTACATATCAAGTAGTGGTATACGAATTTGTGTGGGGTAGGTACCACAACTAAAAAGAGAAAAATAACTTTCATTTCGGAAGTCGGGGGCTGTAGAAGTTTGGAAGATAGTCAATGATACTGCTGCGTTTAAGGTAAAATAAACGTATTTAACGGACCAAAGGTTATAATATAAAGGAGCGAGGGAGCTCACGCGATGACCGCTAATTGTGTACTAATTGCTAAGCTAATATTAATGAATGAAGTTACGTAAAAATGCTTAGTCGTCGAAAGTGTATGGTTTCACCGTACGGTGGCAAAAAACGGAAATACAAAAATACAGTCGAATTGAGAACCTCCTCCTTTTTTGAAATAGGTTAATAATAAATAAACGATTTTATTTCTATAAGTAGGTTTGTACAAACACTTTTACACGTCAATCATATTTTTTAAACTAGATGAGGTCGGCGTTTCCTATCTGACCACTCTGAGAAGAAAGGCCGAAACAAACTCAGAGGTCACAGTCTCTTTTAAAATCCAGACATAATCTTGATCAGATCATGTGAAGACTATGTACCATTAAAGTATTATGATGCACATAAACCTTCCGGACGAAATTCTCTAAATGGTGGTGAAAACTGCATCGAAATCCATTGCGGAGCTTAAAAACTAAGCGGTCATATAGAAAGATACGAGAAGTTACTTATAAAATAGAACAATAAAAATCGTTTATTGGTATTACAAGTATAGGTATAAACAAAAATTTGGATTGGATCCTCCTTTTAGGCAAGCATTGCCTGTATTAAGGCTCATACACACTGGCGCGACGCGATGCCCGCCACAAAGGCACCGCGTGTCGCGCGACGAGCGGCGCCTTTGTGTCGGGCGTCGCGTCGCGCCAGTGTGTACGAGACTTTAGGAGAGTCCGCTCTCCATAGCAAGACGTGTTAGGTATACTAAAAGCAATACATAGTTTTATACTATACATAGATATAGAATAACAATCTTGATAAGTGCCCGTAGTTGCAACATATACCTACTTAAACAAGGTGGCAGGTACATCGACGCGCAAACTGCAACCATGAATTCAGCGACACCCTAGCGTAGACATTATTCGCCGGTTATCAAAAAAAAAAAAAAAAACTGCTGTTTCATAGAAAAGTGAGACCTATGCAGTCAAAATGTATGGAACGGCTAAATTGCTTTTGTATAACCGACGAAACATTTCAACGCAAAGGGGGTTAGAATCCTGCCGGGGTCGCGGATTGTTCGAAAGAGTTACCGTGGCCCTGGCGCACAGGCAACTGAAGGAACACGGGTGGGTTTTAGTCAGTAGGAGTCTGACACGCACTTCCGCTCCGCCCAGAGCAGGAGAGGTCATTTGATGATTTGAGGGGGTTAGAATCATGTACTGAATCTATGGTAAAAGGTTGCGCGTTGATGTCCCTGCCACCCTGTATCATTAAATTACGGTGAAGAAAAGCATTGTAAGAAAACCAAGGGACTTAATGGCTTAAAAGCAGTACCGTACCGCTAAGAAAAATGAATAAATAAAGGTAAGCGGTGCGGAGGTAATCTCGCTTACGGCCACTTCCTTAAATTTTTCTCGGTGAATAAGACTTTTTGCAAATATGTCTCATCAAAACTTACTCTATTTTTTTGTCATTAGCTTAGTTTTTTAGCATTTTTCTAAAATCATCCCTCAAGGGGATAAAAAGGGGGATGATTTTAAAACATTCAGTATTGAAATTCCATTAAGCTTACAACAGATGAGTTGCATAACATCAAACTATGATAAAAATTAAAATACATGCTTAGAAAAATTAACTCTTTCTCTTCAAAATTAAGAACCCGTATGATATCCAACTGCATACTAATTAAATCGATTCCTAGGTGCACTCAAATTCAATAGTTTAAACTGCTCCTTCTCTTCTGCCAGGTAATTGCGTAACACACTAACAGTAGGAATAGCTTTCGTTTTGACAGTTCAATAAAATTAATTGCGTTATTTACGTTGTTGGGCAAAAAAAATTTTCCAACATATGAAGCAATAGATTAGCAATAGGGTTCAAAATGATTCAGATTGTGATAGATAGTGTGTTACGCATTTAGGGTGCTGGTCTGTAAACTGCTATGTTGTTCAGAATTTGCATTAAACTCTCTGCATGTCCTGCCGGCAACACCCTTTTGTACACTACCCGCCAATGTTAGGCGCATACAGGGTGCTTGTTTCCTGCCAAACACAGTTTCCTGCTGCTTTGTTGTGGTAATTCACTCAAAGTGGCCCTCTGTGCAGGGTTTTAGGATTTTTTTAAGTCAACACCGTGTAGTAGAGGTTCTTTGAACAGTAAAAGCTGCAGTAAAGTAGAGGGTGGAAGAGAATGGTTGGTAAATGTTTGCAATTTGTGGTGCTATTTTGTAGAATTTGTCCCGTGTTGAATTTTGAGAAAAAAGTCCACTTGATGTGGTGTTTCTTCGTCAAAAAATTATAAAGTTACCTAGACATCTCCTTGGATTCCGGAGGCGTTGGATCACAGTTCACAGATTTCTGTGTATTTTTTTTTTAAATAACTTAAAAAACTTGAATAATCTGACCTTGTTCGTTCCAATTAACATGTAAATACAAATCAACATTTTATCACGACAAACACAGACACATAATACAGTTTGCAACTATCATCTCACGCCACAACAATGTTACAGCAGTTCTATAAATACAGAAAAAAGACATTTAAACTTATCGCGGGATACAAAAGTAGGCCGGTTGTCACAAAGCGTCCCGTATCGTGTTGACGTCAGCATCCGGTCAGGGGAGGGGGTATATAACGGAAGTGGGGAGGCGCAGTCGCACGTCGTATGTCGAGGATGTAGGTCGCGTTTGAAAATAATAATTGGCGAGTTTGAACGTAAATGGAAAATGATGTGGTATTGATAACGCGATTTTATATTGAAATTATATTTCAGCATTTCTTTTGAAATTATTGTTTATTTATTAAACTTTAAACACTACAAAGGTACAATGGTGGAATTAATAATTATGTTCTTAATAATGATAATTCGCGACGGGGTAGATTTGAATCCCTTAGCTAACTAATTAATGTTGTATGCGACATTAGTGTGTGCTAGAAAATATGAACAGGTAATCCTGTCAATATTTTCTACACGATACCAACGAAGGATTAGGAGAGGGGCTCATGGCTAAACGAAAACAGCCACTTGAGTCGATTGAAGGTTAACCTACGGTTACCGCGGTTGGTTCGTGGAGATTATTGACAGTCGTTACGGATAGTCAGAAGCCCAAAAGTCTGAGAACCAGTCTTACCAAGGGGTATCGTGTTGCTCAGTAACTGGGTTGTGGAGGTATTAAAGCAGTCGCTCCATGTAAAATACTGGTATTCAGCTGCATCCGGTAAGACTGGAAGCCGACTCCAACATAGTTGAGAAAAGGCTAGGCAGATTAATTGACCAATGAAGGATTAGGCCAATCGAGTTTAGAGGTAACCAAATAAAAATGGGATCGTAAAAATATAAATTTTCCCGTAAAACCCTATCGTGTCACTCACCGGAAAATGCACACAAACACGCACTCTCACGGCATCACAAAATAAGATATTCATCTCGGAGCCCTTAATGTAAACATACTTGACTTTATTAAATGTGGTGTATATGGCGTCCGTAAATACGCTCTAACACGCAATAAATTGCCCTTGGCCGCAATGGAGATGTTCTCAAATGTTACGATGAATAGTATTGGGAATATACATTATACATGACGGAGAAGGTATGTCTCTCTCGTTATTATCAGCCATATTTTAACTACTGTGGGCGTACTATGGGTAGTGTTGGTTATTGCGCAAATAAAAACCGTTTGCAGTTCAAATCAAATTATAAATTACGATCAAATTAATCACAAACTGTAGGTACACGACACAACCATACGGAATGCGCGACAGTTTCTAAACGTGTTCACTGCTTAGCCGCCAACAATAAACTCTGCTTTTACGATTTAACGAACGATTAATTTAATGTATTTCCGACATACATATATAACATACACATATATATGACATATATGTGTCGGAAATACGTTAAATCAATCGTTTGACTTTGACTAATCGGGACGTCAGCGCCACCAGGCGGCGCTCGACACAGTCTATCTACAACATAACGCTAACGCTCGACCAGAGTAAAAGCACGGCGGTCAAGCAGTGAACACGTTTAGAAACTGTCGCGCGTTCCGTATAGTTGTGTCAAGTACCTACAGTGTGTGATTGGCTAGTGTGATTAATTTGATCGTAAATTATAATTTGATTTGAACTGCAAACGATTTTTCTATTGCGCAATAACCAACATTTCCCAAAATATGTTAAGTTAAAATATGGCTGATGATACCGAGAGAGACGTACCTTCTCCGTCATATGTTTATCAATAAATATATCGTCAGTAGATACGATGTATTTTGCAGAGTGGTCGATGGGTTATATTCACCGAGCCTCGTGTTCCATGGTTAAGTAAATAGAATAAAGAAAGAAAGCAATTCAATTTATTTGCACTAAATGCTTTCTGTCTCACATAATCAGTCTATAATTTTCTAGTGGGATCCCGGCATCCTTTTTGTCGTAAGGAAAGGGTCGCAATCCAAGTTGGTGGACGCCACTGTCATAATATACTTAAATTTTTCAGGGTTCCGTATCTCAAAAGGAAGGGAAAGACGGAAACCTTATCTGTCGTCGTTCTGTCTGTCAGTCTGTCAAGATTCTTTTTCTTAGGATCACGTGGAGGTATCAAGTTGAAATTAATATCAATTACGTAAGCCTACGGTCCCATGAAGCTCTAAACAAATAAGCTTCTAAGTCAACGTAAGAAAAAAATACGGCCATTTATGAGACATTTTAATACTCGCAAATAAATCAAAACCTAACGGGTACTTCCTGTTGATAAAATTTTACGAAATTTGGCAAGAAGCAAGGTGTCACCAAGTTCTCATCAAGGTCCGAAAATTGTTAATTTGTAGGTATATCACTTTTTTTAAATTTTTATTACAAACTTCCATTTGCAGTTGGAGAATTGCCTGTAACGTTTATCTATGTATGGGAGAACATGTTTTTCAACTACAATGTTATGCTTGTTTTTGGGATAAATTCACCCAACTACGGAACCCTTCATAGTGCGTGGTCCGACACGCAATTAGCTGGTTTTTTTTTTTAAAATTAGGCTTTGATATTTGTTACCGACTCCTAAATTTTACTATAGATTAATGCAACTTTTATCTTCTAATGAAAGCCATGGCAATAGAACCAGATATAAAATTTTCAGTCAAAAATTTGCATCTATTTATGCAAACCAATTCAAACTCCGTTAACAAGGGCCCACCAAATAAGACAAACCCATATTTTAAATAATTGCCATCAATCAGCGGAAAATAATGTTACCAGCCTACAAGATAGCGGCTCCTTTATTTCTGCTGGCAACACATGTCATAATCTGACGAGGGTGTGTGACGTGACGTAGGTACGGACAGCAACATGAGTTGTTGTTGATTATTGTTGGCTGTTGTTCAGTGTTGATTGTCTGATAGGAATTGTTTAATGTCCATGAGGGACGAATTTTATCTAGAGCGGAACTTTCAGAGTATAAACTTAAACGTTGTCGTAACGTTTCGATCGTTTTTGATACAAACAGCAATCAATGGGCGTACAAGTGTGCGTTTAAAATGCCGAAAACATCCACAACCCGAATAAGAACGAAGGTATTTTTTACGAAATTACTGACAACAACACCAAGATTATTCTATAACAATTAAAGAAAGAAAGAAAAAGTATTTATTGGGTCTCACACAGGATTATCACAGACTAAACTAAACACACTCTTAAAATAAAATTAAACAAAAGTAAAATGAAAACAACAATAGAAAGTCCTGTACGAGGCCAATAGGCCTAATTACTCACCTGTAAACCTACATTCTATGCAAATAAAGGCTCCAGCAAACAGGCGAACAGTCTTTAGTTGAACGAATTCAATGAGAACTTCATAGAAATTGTTCTACCAGAATCGCGTCGCACCGTCGCTTCGCTTCTGTTTGTTCCCGCAAACATGCCTTAAACATTTTCTATTCAATTCTGTGCCGTCTTTTCTCTCAACTTATTGAGAGTAGGTATCTTAGGTTTCTTTTATTTGTGAATACTGAGTGGAATAACAAATTTATTTAATTATTTTATTCAAATGGACGGAAAGTACCTACCCTAAATATTAAAAGTTATTTATTCATAGAAGACTCCTTTATTTCTTGTACCGTCAAACGGGGTGAATAGAAACGCCGGAGTGAATCAGAACGAAACTTTAAAGGGATTTTAACATTGAAATAATATAATCTGTTGCCAACAAGGGCACTTAATAGTTAATTATAATACAGTAAACACATTAGTGTTATTTTTGGCGACAAACTACGTTATTTTAATGTTAAAATTCCTTTTAAAGTTTCGTTTCGATTCACCCCCGCGTTCCTATTCACCCCGTTTGACGGTACCTAAGTAAAGCAGCGTTAAAATTTATGATAAGTCGCAATTTTCTTAAATCAAAATTTCAGTTCCCTTAATGCAACGCTAAAGGGACCCGCCAAATGCCATTTAGCGCCACACAGCACCTTCGAAAGAAGTCAATACGATAATTAACTAAACGCCAGACGAACAGAAAAAGGCTCTCGTACTTCGTTACTGTGGCAGACAGATATTGAAGCAATTTCCTTAATGTTTCTACCCAGAGCTGAGCAGTTCTTGCTCAGAAAAAAACTCACCCCAGTTTTTATGAAGGAGTGGGACTGATATTGAGACCGCGTAGAAATAAATTGGCTTTTGGGCCAATTATTTGATAGCTGTGTTCGTTTGAAATTGGAAGGAATATTTTATGTAAATAATACGATTTCTTTTTATGTTCTACTTAATCCCCGAATTAACTGACTGTGTTACTTTTTTTTTCTGCAGAACAAACTATAATTTTAATATTAGAAATACATATTAGGTTTCTGGAAAAAAATCATGAGTCGTCATGAGCGAAGATAATTTTTTCCCCTAAATAGTGGACCACCTGTTTATGGGACTAATTTTAAGTTTCCAAACATGCAAATACCAAGCCTAAATTTACCTGGGTATTGCTTCATAAAAACTAATTTATATTGCCTGTTTGGTAAATTATTTTACCGATTAAGAAATAACAACAAAATCGTGCCTTTAAAACATGTTCACGCCAAAACAGAGAAACTAAATAACGAAAACAAAACACTTGCACCGGCGCCATAGCTCCGTAACCTTAAGACCTTTTAAATTTATTTTAATAATAATGACCAACTATTACATATTTTATGAAATTCAAACACTGTTGGCCGAAAACAGGCATCATTAGGACAACCTTTTTAGGTAAACACTATCTGGAAGGAAAAGGGACCCTTGGATAAATTAAATTTGTTTAGTTAGGCTCGCGTTGTGGTGAATTTGTACAATGGTTGGCAGGGACATCGACGAGCAAATTGTAACCTTTTTTTTTTTGTTTTTTTGTTTTGGAAATCATCAAATGACCTCTCCCGCTCTGTGCGGAGCGGGAGGGCGTGTCAGACTCTTACTGACTAAAACCCACCCGTGTTCCTTCAGTTGCCTGTGCGCCAGGGCCACGGTAACTCTTTCGAACAATCCGCGACGGCAAACTGTAACCATGAATTCAGCACATGATTCTAAACACCCTAGCATATAAATTTTTCGTAGGTTATCAAAAAGAAATCTGGTATTTCATAGAAAAGTACAATAAATACGCTGTCAAAATGTATAGAACAGCTAATTAATTTTGTAATAACCGATGAAAAATTTGAACGCAGGGGTTCAAAATCATACAATGTACTGAATCCAAAGTAACAGATGGCGAGTCGATGTCCCTGGCACCCTGTATTATTTGCGGATGTCTGTTTGCTTTGCTGGTGAAATGTTGTTTTAGTATTTTCGAAGACTGTATATTTTATAGGTCAAGAATTTAACGAATGAAATTAAATGGACTTAGAATGTATGTGTATTATAAGTGTATAACCTATTTACGTACTTATATACTAATTTTATTTATAATTGATTATGTTATCTTTTAATATTTTTTTATTAATATTAACGTCTGTCAAACAGCACCTGCCATCTTATCTCTACACCGCCCTTGGTTGACTGGTAGAGAATTCATAAGTTATTAAATCCGCCTTTGTAGGTTATTATGAGCGAGAAGTTTAAATAAATAAATAAATATACATAGAACAGGTATTTGCAATATTAATCACCTTATTTGTATTAATAAATTTAGTGGCTGAGAGACCCGGTAGTCCGTTTAGCGTTTGACGGGTAAATAACTTTAGATACTGCATATTCTACCGTACATAAATGTATTTATCTAGAAGCAGTACTTATAAAATCATCTATTCAGTACACAAAATAGCTGCTCTCAGATTTATATATTTCACTTTCTTGTATGTGGTCTTCCTTTTATACATAGTTTACATTGAAAGGCTGTATTTACAACATATAACTCATTAAGAATCGCTAATGAGAAACGATCGATTTTCCATTGTTATGGCCCTCTGGCGGGCCACCTGGGCCGGCAGTCTCGACATAGATACCGACAAAAATCGATCGGTAAGTCCAATCAATGTCAAATTTCTTTACTGGATTGTCAACATCATGCTTTGGAAATAAAGTTGAAAATCTATTAAAGGAATTTCACATCGATACGACTTAGCGACAGATTTTTGTCGCTATCTAATGTCGAGACTGCAGGGCTTGGGGCCTGACTATTTCTTTCTAAACAGAGCAGTTATAACCACTCAAATATTTTAATTTATTTCTGGTTACCTCAATAAATGATAACCGTAGTCGTGTTAAATGAATCTCTAATATGGTCAAGAATATAGTAAGCCATTTGGCTCGTCACACGTCATCGTGACGTCGTGTAAACTTCACCCTACTTAATTAATTCTACCTGTACCTTTTCATTGCACGGCAGTGTACAAAATCCTACAAACAGAGCAAAAAAAAAAACAAAAAAACCGTTTTCACCGAAAAGGAAAATGATGCACCCTATTTTCGTTCCCACATGCGCTCATCTAGCTATATAAACCAGTATACTTTACATTGCACGGCAGTGTACATACAGCCTACACTCGGGGCCGTGTTTAAAATTAGCACGCGGTCGCCAGCCTGTGAAATGTACGCTTGAACGCTCTCGCCTTTTATCCCAAATCAGAACCTAAACCAGTGGAGGCTTTCATGTATATTGTTATTTATGTAAGGGAAAATCCACCCTGGAAAGGCAGATTTTTGATGGCAATAAGACCCATATTTGAGTGCTTATGAGGCTATTGTCATGGTTACAGAAATGAAAGGGAGTTCATTGAGTGTTATATGTAAATCAGTATTTAGTAAGGAGAGTTTTAAGGTTTGTGTGGGACGTAATTAGGGAATTAAATGTAAAGTACCTAGAGTAACTTTGTACATTTATTTTATAAGATGTACAAAAATAAATATGGAAGACCGAATAAAACATACGTGTCGTAAATAGATAATTGCTATAAATACATTTCTTTATGCAATGCAACATCTCATAGTACCCAATAAAATATATATTATTCTTATTAATTAATTTAATTATTCTGTAATCAGAATTATATCTTAATAAAAGACTTGGCACATCATTACTCTAAGGCTTGGCAAACTCGTGACAAACTTACTTGTTTGTTGGCAATGCCTTACGATGGATTCAGTTGTAAAGCTTGCACACTTCAAGTTTGTAACTACTCGTAAACGGAAACTTCAGCAGTATTAGTAACAACTAAATTGTTTCATACATTTAATTTAAAAATAATGTAGGGTTTTACAGTGTACTGCCTACCCTTATTCCCCGACTGCGTGACAGCAAAGACAGGGTTATGTTTTATCGCCAGACTGCGCTATAGAAAAGACAAGGTCACTTTTCTTTCAAGCAGTCTGACGCAGTTGATGACGTCAGGTCACGTCGTGACCCAGTTGGATGCAGTTAGTGGTAGAATTAATTACAACCGGCAATGACAGGTCGCTTCCTACTTCCGAAACGAGGTCACGGCGTGGCTCCTCCCAAGTCGCACACTCTGCAAGCGTATGCCACGCCGTGTCCATCCGGCAATTGACGCAGTAATGATACCGAGCGTCTGGCTCCCTGCCTATGCGATGCAGGTACCTCCCGAAGCAGCCGTACCCCGAGAGCACCTGTGTCGCCCTAAATGACAGGGAGCCGTGCCTCCGCCCAAGCCAGTTGTCGAGCACCGGCCGGACCGCCACGTTGGTGACGAGGCCAGCGGTAGGGCGCAGAAGCCTGTCCCGCCATTCTGCCACCAAGACCTGACGGAGCTCGGACCGGCGCAGCGTGGTCTGCCACTGCACCATCTCACTCGCAGATCACTGCTCAAGCAGTTGCTTGAACAGTGATCTCGTTTTTAACTCTTTATTTGCAGTCGGGTTTTTTGTTATTCACAATATATTTGCCTATTTAGTACTGCAAAAGCAATTGGATCTTAATTGCGTATCACAGTTTCAATCAAAATCTGAATAATGTTGAAGGAGATTGCTAATCCATTGCTTTTTAAGTTCGAAAAATTTGTCTGCTCAACAACGTAAATAACGCAATAATTGTTGTTGAACTGTCAAAATGTAAGCCATTCCCACTGTTAGTGTGTTACGCAATTACCCCGCTGGATCTCTAATCGTTCTAGCTCTTATATGCCATTATTGAATGAACCTATTAATAATACACCTATTAATAATAAGTTTAGTAGGTATCCCCTTAAGCAAATTGAACAAGAAAAAAAAAACACCCAGAATTTTTCTTGTTTAAAAAAATAATATTTTCCTTCTAAGGGACAACGGCATTCAAGTTCAAGTTTGAGTAAATTTATTCATGTATTTGTTCTGTCAGATAGACAAGTGACTCGGTGACTGACAACTTGACGTTTGGCATGTGAAGTAGGCGCCTTTTGTCCGCTATTTGTATTCTTTAAAACAAGTCTGGTAGCAAATTTTCCTTTTTGTGGACAGCCTTTTTAATGATAAGTGTCTGTGGAATTTTTTCGGCAGTTTTATGTTTATTTGTGTCACTCCATGATAAAAGTAAGCCATAGGGTGTTTTTTCAAAAATATATCGTCACAATATGTTAAAAAGGACACGGTTTAGTATTTTTAACTAAATTGTTCAATGACTACGATTGTAAGCTTACGATACTTCTTGGGAACTGACCGGGTAGCCCATATTTTCAAAGTTATTAGACCAAACATAAAAATATTTGAGAACAAAAAAAAAATTATACTTTTTCAAAAACGCTTTTGACAAGGTCCGAAAAAATAAACGTTTATAAAGATTTTTTATTTAAAGACCTTTCTTCTTAGACACCAAAAATATTTAAAATGCAAAATATTTAATAACGCACAAAAACGATCAACAAAGAACAGCTTACCTAGCAGCCAACCAAATTTTTAATAAAGCTAACAAAACACCGAAAAGTTTGAGCCAAAAACTTTGCACAAAGCTAAATTGATTAAAGCCTTCGTTTTATTCAATGTTTTCCGTTGACGCCAATTTTCCATGAACTTTCCAAGAACACAGAGATAAAAGGAAAAAGAAGAAAATTTAAAAGCCTTAATTAAATCGTTAACTGGGTGGTTTTATCTGTTCTGAAGTGTACTGCGAGTGATTGTTTTGTGAGGTAAAGGACAAAGGGTTTGTTTTTGCTTGCTAATTACTGAATTACATGTTGTCTTCATGATAGAGGTGAGGAAGGCTACTAATAATACTTATGTATGAATGACTAATAGGCGAGTAACATGATCAACATTATTGTGTCTACTTCATAAAAATAATCGACGAAATTTCAAATTTCTAAGTAATATTATTGCGGAAAGTTGACAAATACCATTAATGTAATAAATCGGAATTATTTTTATAGGGTCCTTTTCTTTTTAAGTATCTGTCTAGTTCTGAGCATTTTAAAGGCTTTCGTAGAAAGGCGCGCGCTTGCAGAAAAAATTTCATGGAGTTTTCATATAAATTTTTGTATTAGAGTCGCGTCGCGCCAGTTTGCGGGAGCTTTTATGATGGCAAGCTTGCACGTGTGTCTTACCATAATAACCACAAATCAGATATAAACCAAATTAATCCCAAAATTGGCTGCGTTAGTAATCTAAGCGTCTCTCTTGGCGATATACGAGAGAATTCAATACAATTACTTATCAGAATCCAATTAACAGACTCGGTCAGTGCAACGGTGCTCTATGTAGAGATGGGCCTTTGTAAATATGAGCGGCGAAGCTCTATATATTACATAGACATGTAGAGAATCAAGAGCCTGGTTAATTATGTTGGGGTTGATTTTCAGGCTAATTAGTCCGATGCGACGGAATACATAATTAGTATTTTACATGTGTGGGGCACTGCCATATGACCTTAGTACCTTAATTACTGGAAAATATTGAAATTCTAAAGATGTAACTAGAACTGTCAAATTTTCAGGCTTCTTCTGTCAGACATTCAGAATAAAATAGAATAGAATAGAGTACTCTTATTATTTGCACTATACAAATTACAGATATAAATGTAGAAATTAAAAATTACAGTTATAAATGTAGAAATTACAAATTACAGATATAAATGTAGAAGTTATAAATTACAGATATAAATGTAGAAATTACAAATTACAGATATAAATGTAGAAATTATAAATTACAGATATAAATGTAGAAATAAAAAAATATGGATATAAATGTAAAAATTAAAAATTACAGATATAAATGTAAAAATTAAAAATTACAGTTATAAATGTAGAAATTAAAAATTACAGATACAAATGTAGAAATTAAAAATTACAGATATAAATGTAGAAATTTTACATAGGGTGACACAATGGGCGCAATGGATGGGTCAGGCTTCTTGCTTAGTCATATTAGAACCATGGTTCTAATATCGTATAACCATGGTTCTAATATGACTGGTGGAATATGAGTGGTGGAATATGGATCTCAAAGTTTGAAGAAAAAAGAAAGCTCACAGAAAATATAATTATATCAAATGATTTATTATAAATCGGTTCGTCATCATGATCATCATTTCAGCCGAAAGACGTCCACTGCTGGACATAGGCCTCCCCCAAGCACCGCCACTTCGACCGGTTCTGTGCTTCCCGCATCCAGCGGATTCCTGCGGCCTTCACAAGTTCATCGGTCCACCTTGTGGGAGACCAACCAACGAACCGACATCGGTTATGCTACGGCTACATTGTCGCGATAAGTCGAACTACACTTCGCGCGCTCTCTCTTGCACACCGCTCGACATCTCGCTCTACAACAGAGTGAGCACGAAGTGTAGTTCGCATTATCAAGACAATGTAGCCGTAGTACAAAAAAACAGATAGCGCGTGAAGTGTACTTCCCCTTATCGCGAAAATGTGGCCCCAGCATTATACGAAGTAAATACTAGTGACAGTCAAACCTATTCGAACAATATCAAATTGACATCCTATTGATATTGTTGAAAGTATACCCACTAAATAAAGTGTTGGGCTACATTACCTACATAATAAAACTTCTATAAACCAAACTATTGTTAAAAATTTGCCTGAATTCGTTCATTGTTACAAAATATCGTGACGGTCGTGACTGCGTGAGCCGTTTTTCATTTATTCACAATAAAATCCAATACATTTGGCAAAAAACGGATGAATATAAATGATCTATAAAAATATCCGTCACTTTCGCCGTTTAGTTTGTATACTAGTGTCCGACCGAAAGACGATTTTCAGCAGAAACCGGAACCGTAACCGAATCTTCGGCTCCTCTTCTAGTTTCGGCCGAAACCGAAACCGAACCTTATGATGTTAAGTAAAAGTGGGTTTAATTGACTTATCAGATTTCTTTTACTCAAAGATAAAGTTGACTTTTGACAGATTTTGTGTAAAATACTGTGAAATTTTATAATGGCGGTCGAAACTTCAGGCTTAACTTTAATAAAGCGACTGAGGACTGGGACTGCATAATTTTAGCCGAGTGGCCAAAAAGTGATGCAGCGTCGAAGTAATCCCTGAAACGTGTGATTTTGCTATCGCTACCGAACGCAGAGTCACTAAGATGCATCTGCTGTGATCCCTACACGCTGATACCAAAAACAGCATTTCTGCTAAGAACCTAAATGACTTCCATTTGTAAGTAAACACTTTTTTTTTTGTTTTGTACAAAAAGGGTGAAAACTGGACCCGATTACTAAGTCTACGCCGTCTGTACTCATGAACGCCAGCCTCGGTCGCGCAACATTCGGCTACTTTCTGGCCGATTCCCGATTTTATGGCCGAAACTAACCGAAACCGAACCTTCGATCGCACACTATTGTTTACTCATGTTTGAAGTATAGTACCTACCTACCTACAGTCATGGTGAAAAGCGTAAACGAGAAAAATGTTTTCTTCTTATAGTTTAGGTTTACATTGCATATCTTAATTTTTTCAATGGCTGCGCGTAACAGGCCCATATGAATTTAAACAAAAAAAAAAACTTACCTATATGTTTTCGAAAAATTCGCTTTTATAAATGTTTGGGTCAGTCAATCGTCAATTTAATTTAAAGCGCTGCCCAAACGTAGGGCACCGTAAAATGCTCAGTTTTTTGTCGCACAGTTAGGTGTATTGGTACATATTACAAGACAGAAAAAAAATCAGTGTCTTGTCAAATGTTCAAAGAAAAGACTTATTCAAAAATATTTCATAAAAATAAAATCGTATCAAGATAAAAAATCGTAAAACAGATTGCAAAAAATATTGTTCGTCGAATAATTCTAAAAATGTTCAGTGTAAACTATCATATTTGATGTAATTATAATAAAGGGAATTGAATCAACTAAAGAAATACCTGAAAATTATTCAACTGAACCGTGCATTTATTTTTAAATTTAATTAAAACAGCAAAAGGTGGTCAATTCAATTCAACTAACATCAAACGCATCGCTGTTTTGAACCTTATTTGTTGCCGCAATGCGCTATTGTCAATCACATAAAAATTTGCTACTTACCGCGTCTTAAACTACGAGATAATTTGACTTCGAAATTTTATGAAAAATAATCTGTAATAAATATTGGGGTTACGTATAGCCGGTGAACGAACAAGTTTTCTTGGCGAAATCTTCTATATATTTCCACCTGAAACATAACTTGAAAATCTATTTTCTCCGTTTACATTGAAACCCTTAACGTGTCAGCATATGAGATTTTCTTTTACACTGCAACTATTTCTATTTTACTTTTCAAAGAGTCTCCATAACTGTATTTCGCCGTAGTGAGCAAATATTGGCTTCAGAATTCAATTGAATAAGAAATCCACGACCCGAGTCCTAGTATCAAATATTTATACGACATTCTAAATGTAGATATTCAGCGAAATCAAGAATTTAATGTTAAATTGATATTTCTGAACGGAATTTTACTAAACCTTATTTATCAAGAAGCTTTTAATAATCACCATAACTTGGTATCTGCCAAATAAAGTCTGTATTTTATTTTAATTGTAATACCTATTTAAGGCTAAGTAGGAATTAATAGTTTTTTTTTCTCTAAAGTTTAAGGAAATAAAATAAATTACCTACATAAAACATTTGTTAGTTGGTGCACGTAGCGTTACATGTTGTAACTACGCAACGTGTATAGATGGACTAATAAATAAATCAAGCGTCAATCATTCACTGATACAACCACATAAATCACTATATTTATTCCTTAATCCTTCGTTTATGATCAAAGAAGGATAAATAAAAGTTGGCTATAAAAGATTTATCATAATCATTTACAAGATAAGTAATAAAATTATTGATTGATGGCAATAGGCTCGTCCGCTACTGTGAAAATAAGGGTGGTATACAAAAATATTGTACGAAAGAAAGAAAAATAAAACAAAAATAAAGTGTTTTTGTCACAGAAACATGTGCATACAAAAAGATAATTAGCTTACTCTCTGCCTAACCCTTCGGGAAATACAAGCGTGATGCGATGTTATGTACAATATACTACCTATTTGATGTTTTTTTTTCTATCATACAGTATAGGAAGATAGATAGATAAAATTAGTATACAAATCAATGTTGCAAATGCAAAGCTTCAATGGACTCTAACAAAAAATATCTGCCCAACCACTTGTGTCTCCAACAGTACATCAAACAAAATAGGGTTGCCTCACTCCGCAAATTAAAATCATTTCACAAAGCCCTGGTCAGTTGACCGTGTATTCGATTAACTCGCCAGAAATGAATTCATTCAATGTCTTTTTATCTATTTTTAACCGACTTTTATAGCAACAGGTCGACTTTTGTTGCTCCATTGCCCTTTTTTACCTTATGTTTGTACAATCGTTTTTTTTTTCTTGCATGAATTGCAATATAATATTCTTGTTGTTGGAATGGAGATAGAGATACATGATTGACAAATAAAAAGACAACATATCTCTCCCTTTAATTGTGATTATTGCTTCACTGTTGTGTGTTTACATATCGAGACCCTTACGAGTCCCGGAAAGCTCGTTAAGCGGTTGGTTCCGGCTATCATTCGTATATTTTTGACAGTCGTTAAGGCTCCCACAGACAGGCGCGACGCGACAGTGCTAAACAAAGGCGCCGCTCGTCGAGCGACACGCGGTGCCTTTGTGTTGGGCGTCGCGTCGCGCCAGTGTGTACGAGCCTTTACAGGTAGTCAGAAGCCCAATAAGTCTAACAACCAGTATTAATAAGGACTATCGTGTTACTCAGTAACTGGGTTTTAGAGGTCAGATAGGCAGTCGCTTCTGGTAAAATACTGGTATCCAGCTGGATGCGGTTAGACTGGAAGTCGACCCTAAAATAGTTAAGAAAAGGCAACATAGTTGTTTCGCATATTCTACTCTTGTGGAAGATTCTGACACTGGGAATGCCAATGTGAGGACCAACACCCTAATTGCGTAGCACACTATCTATCACAATCTGAATAATTTTAAAGCTCATTGCTAATCCATTGCTTCATATGTTCGAAAAAAATGTCTGCTCAACAACGTAAATAACACAATGAATGTTGTTGAACTGTCAAAATAAAGCTTTAAAAGCATTATTTCAATGTGAAACTAGTAAAACTTGCAAACATGCATTTTCCTTACTTTGCATTGTGATAAAAGATACTACAGTTTTATTGTAGTTTTTCACTTGCCCTTAAAGACAATTATTTGCGTTATCAGTGCATTTAAACAACTTGTTTAATTTACGTGAGTGTGCTGAATTATTTGCTGTTGCTAATGAATCATCATCACAAACAATACAATTAACAACAATGAAAATACAGTTATTAGTCCAAACTACAAATATTAGTCCCATTGCACGTCAACGCAGCAGCAATGTAGACTAACAATTGCATAGACTAACAATTGCTTTTCAAAGGGCTTGCTGCTTTTCTATTATTAGGGCTTAGCAGAAATTGATAACATTGTTCAAAAAGAGATAGAATTTAGAATAGAATTGGATAATTGGATAATTGTGTACTTTAGATAAGGGGTAACGGGATTTTGTTCGCGACTGTACTTTGGGTTGTGTTTTAGATGTATGGCATTATGAGTAATCTTGAACTGTTGGTTAAGATTAGTTTACGAAATTGTGAATCACTTTGGTTGTGGAGTTTCTTGCCCATTCTTCTCCATACGAAACTACCTTTTGGAAGGGGCAACTAGAATCAATTCTATTTTTTTGTAAATTTTGACGTTCAAAAGTGCCTTTTATGTGCCTATTTGAAATAAATGATTTGACTTTGACTTTGACTTTGGTTGGTAGGTTTTCCATAGTATTACGAAATATTTTGTTTTTGAACTTATGGCTACCACAAAAGGCAAAAAAGTGACTTTAATTTGATGTCATTAGATCCAGTGTACAACTACAACTTCAGCAAACAAATAAGGTTTAAAAAAAAAAAAAGAAATTAATATGAACTTAATTAATTCATAAAATAAAAATATAATATCCTAACTTAACTAAAACTATCTAAAATATGACTAATATTGGTGTTGATAAATTATAAGCTTAATTTCAAAACTGAATCATTTAGAGAAAATGTCTACGGGATTTTTTTTAAACTTAGTATGGATGCAAAAACGCGCTGTTGCATTTTCCTGTCCGGTAATAACAACATACTGCATTCCCTAACTCGCTCCACAATAGTGGTTATTAAACACTCTTACCAAGGGGTATCGTATCACCCAGTAACTGGGTTGTGGAGGTCAGATAGGCAGTCAGGAGGTCAGATAGGAGGTCAAATGTAAAATACTGGTATTCAGTTGCATTCGGTTAGACTGGAAGCTGACCCTAACATAGTTGGAAAAGGCTAGACAGATTGAATAGTGCAAGCAATAAAAGTGATTATTTGGAGATTTAAATTCAACGGTGGATATTATAGGTTGAAGTTAAAAGAGACTAGCTTTTGCCAGCGGCTTCGCCCGCGTGGATTTCGGAATTTATCCCACGGGAACGTACTACCAGGATAATAAGTATCCTACGTGTTAATGCAGGTTATAAACTATCTTTGTTCCAAATTCCATCCAAATCTGTTTAGTAGCTTTTGCGTGAAAGAGTAACAAACATTCATCCATCCATGGTATAATAATATACTTCGCCAGGTATATCATTCTGAGGCACAATAGTCACGTGGGTGACACAAGCCTACGTCATCACCGCTGTGTTACCAGTAGTGTGTAATAATAATTCCCCAACCGCCTTTAATACATGTGCGAATCCGATAAAACAATGAGGTTCTAACTAACAATTACGTTGGTATACGTTTTATCGAATTGTTTCGTTTGATAAGAAAAACGAAACCGCAATTTAAATGCTTTATATATATTTTTTAACAGAATGGTGACTGAAAATGTTTCCATAATTCGTGTTTTGTTGCAATAAAGTGGCAACCGGACAATGATGGAAGCATGTGTCACTCCCGGAATGCCAGACCTTGTTTTTTTAGACCACCCATCCGTCCATCCTCACAAACTTTCACATTTATAATATTAATAGGCCTGTCAATATTAGCTCGATTCTTTTACCTAAAGAATACTGTTAGACTATATTTTTATACTTTAACCTGTCTTGATATTACAGGGAGAATATTTACCTGGATATTCGATCTCAACTTCCGTCTGGATGTTGTGGACGTTATTCTTCAGCAAATGCATTTTGTTTACTTTACTGGGCAATGTCAGCTTTTAAACCAGTACAGTTTCTCTAGGAATACTCGTATTTAATCATGCACTTTAAGATTACGCAGTTTATGCACTTTTAGTAAAAACAAGTTTATCTCACAAATATTATACAAAGGTGGTCGGTTATGCGTTGCATTGCGGTTTAATATCGAAATTATGAGCAATGAAATAGTTTAGCATGATTTTAATCAGAGTCACATCCAATTTTTAGAAGGCTGATCAACACAAAATCTTTATAACAGACTGTTATATTAATCTCATGAAACTGTCTATATAACGGTAGCCAATCACATCACTAGCCACGAGTTTGACTGTCACTGTACTTCTTAATTTTTGCCGTATTTTTTTACAATTTTCACAACACTACATTATCCATTAGTCGTGGTGGAGGTCAAGACCAGGCTCATGCACTAACAAAAAAACACACAATCGAAATAATAACGCGATCCAATTTAAAATTCGAGTTAAAAAAAAGAATACCACTCAAACGCAGCTCTTCTCCAACGTCTAAACAATTCGCGAATGATAAGTTTCCAGTCAGTTAATTGAACTAGATAGATAATTGGAATCAGCAATGATACTGTTAATGACAATACGCATGCGCGATCAACGTGCGGGAAGTCACGCATGTTTATATGCACGGTTGGTAGAGGTTTTGGGGTAGGCAGTTTTCATAGAAATTGTTCTACTAGAGTCGCGTCGCGCGCTGTCGCGTCGCACCTGTTTATAAATAGCCCTTGTATAAATAAAGGTTATGAAAACTATCATATGAAACTGCAGATTTTTTTTTTATAACCATCGATAAATTTATACGCTAGGGGGTCTAGAATATAGATAGATATCAGCATCATTGACGGGGTCCGAAAGGGCCGAAACCTGCCGAGGTCGCGGATTGTTCGAAAGAGTTACCGTGGCCCTGGCGTACAGGCAACTGAAGGAACACGGGTGGGTTTTGATAACTCAACAAAAAAGGCTTTCTAGAATCATGTCTTGAATTCAGGACAGTTTCAGTTGGCGCGTCAATGTCACCTGTCACCCGGTTTAATGCTACTAGAAACATTACCGTTCAAACATGGGCCTGTGTGCTGTAATCGAATATTCAAGGTACAGAATATATTACCTGCTCCCCGCGGCTTCGCTCGCATGTACGTCGGAAATTATTCCACGGAAACTTGCTACCCGGACCAATAGCCTATGTTACTGTTTATAACATCAGCTATCTGCCAGTGAAAGTCCCGTCAAAATCGGTCCAGCCGTTTCGAAGATTAGGCGGAACAAACTGACAAAAAAATTAAAAAAAAAAAATTGTTATAAGTACCGTATATACTTTCATATGAATTTAGTAAAACGATGTTATTTTGACATTACAAACAGACACTTAAATTTTATCTATTTGTATAGATAATTCGATTACTATACCGCCTAATTCTCCTGTCATGATTCGTCACTCATCTAACAATTATGATTAATGAATCTTATTAATTAACGTCAGCTGAATATTAATTAATATTATTACGATCAAAGTGCATAAACCATGAGACAATATGGCGTCGGTTATATTGATATGGGATTAGTTGATACTATTGAAAGCCCTGGATTATGAAGTGCGAAAGTGGGTTAATTTGTTTGTTCGGCACGAATTAACCCATTTTGACATTGAAATATCATTTTCTGGCTGTCGCTGAAAACTAGCTCTGGGGCTCTGTCTCGCAAAGGATCTTAGCATTATGCTGAGAGATTGCAGTTTTGCGTGGATGAGACGATAGTTTTCCCCAACTCGTTCTTTTTTGTATTTGTCTGTTTTTCTCTGCGTCATGTTTACCGCAAATAAACGTATTTTCTTTATTTTATTATTTTCGTCAGTCTAGTGGTCACAATCGCTACTAATGAGCAGAGGTCCTAAGTTCGATTCCAAGGTCGGGCAAAGTGTTATATACCATATATATATATATATATTTCTTTATATGCGAATGTGAAAGCTACAAATAGTGTCAGCAATCTGCTTATCGGTTATATCAGAAGATTTCAGTTGTCCAGTTGTTTGTTATCCCACGACACAATTGTATCTAACTACCTAAATCAGGCAGACTGATGCAGTAATTTTCCGATTTTTTAAAATACAGCGTTGGTATATAGAGCAATACACCACCGTTGTATTTAAAAAAAATCGTAAAAAATTGTGTAGGTATCTGAATATTAAAAAAAAAACAATGAAAATCATGGAATTCTTGTGTTGGATATTTCAAAAAAGTCTCTCTGCTTACTAAATCGTAACTTTCTGATTATATTTTTTTGTCATTTTACTGAAAGTAATATAAATGCTAAAATTTTAAATTAAGGGGGAAGCACCAGGGTAGCCCGCGAAATTAAAATATTCTTACGTTTTTTGCGATTTGCAAGTCAGTAGCAGGTTGTATGTTGATCTAATTAAGATTCGCGGCCGTAACAAATATTTATTTAAAGAATTATGATCATAAATGATAAATGGAAAATGATTTTATTTCTGTAAGTAGGTTTGAACAAACACTTTTACACGTCAATCATATTTTAAAAACTAGATGAGGTCGGCGTTTTCTATCTGACTACTCTGAGAAGAAAGGCCGAAAAAAACTCAGAGGTCACAGTCTCTTTTATAATCTTGGTGAGATCATGTGAAGACGATGTAGATTTGTGTCTGAAATGGTCTTTTGACGAAAAAACCACACAGATTGAGTGGACCTGTCCAGTCAGTGCACGCATTTGTCAAATAAAAAAATCATCAATTCATTGGTCTAAGTTCATATTACCCTATAGAATGTCAATTTCATGAAAATATAACATTTGAGGTCAATTCTAATTTAAGGACTTGTATTGTTGATTCAAAGGACTATAATTCTGTAAAGACATATTTATTACGGTCGCGATTCACATTTTAATCAATATATAACCCGACACTGACCTGCAAATTGCAAAAAACGTAAGTAAATTTGAATTTCGCGGGTTGCCTTAGCGCGTCCCCCTTAACGCTTCAGAACGACGAACCTAAAATTCTTATCACCGAAGTTTACCGAAATACTAGAAAGTGAACATTCGTCATCCGACTACCTAATATGAATTGACTACACATTAAGGGTTTATTTATTAACGATGATTAAAGTTAAGAGACATTTAAAAGTCAAAAATGTATGGTTAAACTTTAAGCAACGTTTATATGTACCACGTCAATGCGCGTATTTTACGATACGCAAAATACGCGACTTGACGTGGAGTTACGGACACCAGCCCGTATTACCTATTTAAGGGGACTACAGGACCTAAACGTAAGTTTTATAATGCCTAAAAGTATATGATCCAATGCACTAAACAAAATCAGAAAAATATATGTTATTGTTCAGGATTTTTGCTGATTAGATAGTGTGTTGAAAACATAATATAACTAATTTGATACGATAGAAAAAATTCACGAAGATACCTGTAAAAAAATCTTTTAACGATTAAAAACCGTACTACTATGCATTAAATCATTCTGTTTTTTTGTCAGATTATTCTACAAGCAACGTACTAACGCAATAGTGTTTTAATTTTTTAATCCAATCAGTAGTTTTTTTGTAAATAGATAATTGCTTCGTATTTTGCAATAAATTACCAGCGTTGTGTCATCGCGCTTCTCTTTCTTTTCTATGCAGTCCGACTGTGACCGCGCTTTAGCTGTTGTAAGCCTCTTAAGCAACGTTTATAAATAAACGGGTAATTTCCTTAGGTTATCATTTACATTTGATAATCACAAGCAACTTACTGATCGTATCATAACACTTATAATACCAATAATATTGAAAAGATAATAGATAAATATGTAATCGAAGAAAACGTATTTAACATTAATTTATTACTGCGTCTGTTATCATGGTATAATAATATACTTCGCCAGGTATAGCATTCCGAGACACAAGCCTACGTCATCACTGCTGTGTTACCAGTAGTGTGTCATAATAACTGCCCAACCGCCTTTATCACCTGTGCGAATCCGATAAAACAGTGAGGTTTTAACTAACAATTACGTTGGTATATGTTTAAATTGAATTGTTTCGTTTGATTAGAAAAACGAAACGACAATTTAAATGCTTCATATATATTTTTTAACAGAATGGTGACTGAAAATGTTTCCATAATTCTAGTTTTGTTGCAATAAAGTGGCAACTGGATAGTGACGTCAGCATGTGTCACTGCTGGAATGCCGGACCTTGTTTTTTTAGACCATGTCTGTTATCATTGCCGATTATGGCTTTGTTTGTCAAATCCAGGTAGAACCCAATTTATAAAAATGGTATCTTACTATTTGTGTATAGATGTTTGTTATTTCCCTATTACATTAATATTACTATCAATACTCAGTTGTCAATTACACGTATTTATTGGCTTGGAACTGGCTTTAAGAGGGCCCTTCCCGGTCCGTCTATCCTCAACGCGAGCATGATTGAAAAGCTTGTTGTTTCATTTAACGTAATGTTTGAAAAAGAAGCAAGAGTGAGAACGCGATAACATCGAACGAAAATTGGCGCGCAGAGATTTCACAAAACTTGTTCCAGTAAATACGTGTTTTTAATAAAGCCTTACAAATTTTTGTTTTTTTTTTTGTTATTTTGAATCTTCATTACATGTGCGAGGTTTATATGACAATGTTTTCTTTACTTTTACAATTTATGAGTACTTAATGAACGGCCAAAGTTCAGGTAAAATTGTGCAAAATAGCAGATTTTTGGAGGCTTATAGTGAATTTGTTTCTCTAAATTGAGATTTTTTGCTTGCATATAAACTTAGATAAAGTACCCATGATACCTATTAGTTAAAAAAAATCATGAAAGATGTGTTATTACGCCATAATCACGTATGAGCGTTTGTACAAAAAGTATGACGGGTTGGCCGCTCTTAAACAGTCTTTTGACTTCTAGCTAAAAATTACATATGAAAACGGACAAGCTTGTAACAATATAAGGATAATATTTTAGCACGTCGCCCTAGATAATACTATGTTTGCATTTACCTACCCGAAAAGCCCTAAATACAATGTTATGTTGCAATAAGGGAAAGGCCTCATTATCGATCAGTAAACATATTAGACTTAGTTTTCCAAGAACATCAACAACAAAAAAAAACCTGGCTTAATATAATAATTGTACTCTATTGACACCATTGACATACAAAGCAATACTTCACAAACGTAAATCACTGCTAACCCCCTTACCCAAACAGTCGTGAACGCAAACATAGCCCCCACATTCTTCATTCGCATCATAGGACTGAAATAATAAATGGATTGTGGTCGGGGACCAAGTGCAGTTAGTGCATCATTGCACAATTCAATTGGACCCACATGTGAATACTAAGGTCAGATATACTCGCACTGGGCAAAATACCATGTGGAGTGGAGTGGGGTAACGTATAAGCGAAGAGCGATGTTATTACGTTTATTAACATACATACATACAAATAAATAAACCCGCGCTTTCTTCCCATGGGTCAGAAACTACAGAACGCCACTTACTACGATCCTGACATACTCATTTTACCTCGTTTACGATTTTCGTATTGGTGATTGCGATTGTTCATTGTGTTAAAAAGCTATGTGTTTTTGTATCATAATTATTTCTATTTATTGAGGACTCTCGAAAAAAGGTCCAGCTTTCTTTTTCAACGGAAAATACTTCTATCAAGAGAGATTCCGGAGGGTAACATAATATTACACTCCGGTTTTTGAGAATCTATTTAAAATAAACTATTGATCTTGTCGTCAAATTTCACGTCTTCTTTTCTACGTCGTCAATGGTTTCAATAACAGTAAATTAAAAAAAAAAACCACATCGACAGCAGATTCATAGCGCAGGTGGAATAACCCAAAGAGCAGAACAGCACCCTAATTAGGTAACATACGTTCAATCACAATCTAAATCATTTTGAAGGATATTGCTAATCAATTGATTTATATGTTCGAAAAAGAAAAAGGATCATAATTCACCAACGTCATATAGCAAGGAGAAATATCTCAAAAAAATTATAAAAATGGCTACAATAACTCAACAACTTAAAATACGTAATGAATGTTGTTGAACTGTCAAAATGAAAGCCATGGCTACTGTTAGTGTGTTACAAAATTACCCCGCAGGAGTTTAGGTGACGCATTGATTAAGATTTGGAAGTGATTTTGTTGATTGTTATCATTTCGCTAAACTAATCACCCAACTGCTGTGATTGGTTGAGCGAGTTGACATGAGATCTGACAGTGTCAGTTTAACGATTTCACGACATAATTTACCAGCTCATGACTTGTCTCATACAGCAGACGATATCAAGCGAAACGCACAAGGTTAGCACACACATGTGTTGTAGACTATACAAAGATATAATACAAATGTTGATTGATTGCAGCTCAACCGAACTACCCACACTGAAGTAAACAAATAAAATAGATATCTAAAATGTAAAATTGAATATATGATACGGACGAATGAGGAAAATGTCGTGAGGAACGTTTTGAGAATGAATGTGCATGGCTATAAGAGTAGGAGTAGACCAAAGAAACGATGGAAGGACTTTGTGAACGATGATATTGATAGAAAGGGGGTGACTACCGAGATTATGACCGATAGAGAAGTATGGAAGAGAAAGACATGTTGCCCCGACCCCAAATAAATTGGGATTAGGGCAGGAGAATGAAGATGATTATGATCTTCATACTATAATTGGTTAGAAAGAAAGAAAGGAAAACTATATAATGGGACTCGTACAGGATTATTTATTTATTAAAACTTTATGCACAAGTAAAAAAAAATACTGTACAAAGGCGCACTTAATGCCTGAGGCATTTTCTACCAGTCAACCTTAGGGTGATGCAGAGACTAAACATGGCAGGTGCAACATAAGGGATAGATAACTTGAAAAATAATAAATACTAATACATAGATATAACGAAAATAAACTTAGTTAAGAGAAATAACGATAGGAAGAGGAGAAAACGAATCCAGCAAATTAGCGCACACTACAAACACACTCACAAAAACTACAACAACAACACAAAACAACAACAACAACACAACAATACACAACAACAACAAACAACATTCAACAACAACATACTACTACAATTACTAAAACAGTCCTTATCAACAAAAAAAATCCTACAAAACGACACAAAATCTGTGGTATTTGGAGAGATATCTTTATCAGATTCCGTCTCAATGGTGAATGCCCGACACGTTACTAAGATATTTTGGTGCGAACGTGACAAAACGCATGTTGAGCCTATTATGTTGTTAGTTTCGGCATATTCTTCGCTTTTGAAGTACCTTCATATTTTTTTTTCGTATCTCAAGTTTCTCAAGGTACTTAAAGGCTCGCGCAGACAGGCGAGACGCGACGTTGCGACGCGATTTTGGTAGAGCAATTTCCTTGAAGTTTTCATAGAAATTGTTCTACTAGAGTCGCGTCGCCCCTGTCTGAGGGAGCTTTAAGATTTGAAAAATTCGTTGAATAATTAGTTTACCTATAATTCTGGTACTCTTCTTTGTTTCAGTAGGTAAGTGTTACATACATTTGGGAAAAAAACTAGGGTTGATTTACACAGTTTAACAGTTACTACCCTGTTCAGATTTACTATTGAAGCACTATTTAAATGGTAAACGGCAGTAAAATCATTTCTTTAATAAAAGCTTTTTCTTAGCATTTTTTCTTTTTTGGCTTTTTCAAATGGCGTGCTTAGGTCTTAGGGACTAACAAAGTAATTTAACAAACACACGACAAGAATCGTGTTGTATCTACTTCTAACGTTAGCCTTTTCAAACATTGCCCAAAGCTTAACACTGCCCGGTCATAGTCAACAATGTCCATTGCAAATTTTGCCCATAACAAAATGGCAACTTCTCACCAACAACAAAGCATATATTTTCAAATGCGCAAGAGATTATTGAGTCATTCCATTGCGTCCACAGTATAAAGCATACGAGGAAACTTGGCCCAGTTTCCCCTTCAGTTTGTATGAAAGACATTCATTAACGGTGACGTGGAGGGTAGCGGCGAGTAAAATGGCAATGCAGCTGAATGGATGAAGCATTCAAATGTGTTCTGTATGTAACAGTGTGAATGTCTGAAGGGTCATATTATGCATAGATTCTATCTTTTGTGGTTCCTCGATGTATGTTAAGAAATTGTTCATGTCTTTAGCGATTGTTCGTAGTAGCCAGGATACAAGGCATGAGCAAAAAAAAGATATGGAAGCAATTTCGAGGATTAAGTAAGATATACCTCCTCATCGCAATAAAACGAAGGTAGATTTGTGATGCTTCTGAACTGTGATCAAGTGAAGACTCGTACACACTGGCGCGACGCGACGCCCGACACAAAGGCACCGCGTGTCGCGCGACGAGCGGCGCCTTTGTGTAGCGCTGTCGCGTCGTGACTGTCTGTGGGAGCCTTGATGCATTAGTAGAAACCCGATTTTCCAAAAATAAAATTGCAACGTTCAGAAGACAGCATGATCTGTATACTGCACTTTGATTTATTTTGATTTTATTTTATTTTATTTCGGTCAATTTATGTTTGCCAACCTCGAAGAGAGGAGGCCTGTGTCCCAGCAGTGGGAACATTATAGGCCGGTTATGCTAATGAGTGTAAATCAACTGGAAATATGTAAATGAATTTATTTATTACTAACCAAATAATTTTCATAATCTATAGGTATCTAGATCTACCTAGGTTATGAAAAACCCACGAAATACTAACGGTTGATTGAAATACATAAAGGCTCCTTCAAACAGTCGCGACACGCGACGCGAATCGCACGCGACACAAAGCTTTCAAGCCATCATGCTCAAGAAAGCAAACTCCTTGCTGCACCGTCTGCGAAGCAGCAGCAACAGCATTCTGAATGTGATTGCTGCCCGTTTTGACTGTCCTTTCCAGAATCAGTGGATAAGGACAGCCACAGGTATCAGTTAGGTATGGGTGCTAACAATACTAACATAATTTTAGGTTCAATTTTTGTTACTAACACACTAACATTGTATGTTTGTATGTTTTGTTTTTTTGTGATATTATGATTCTCTGAAATAAATAAATAATAATAATAATAAATAAAAAAGGCACCGCTCGTCGCGCGACAGGCGGTGCATCTGTGTTGCACACGATTCGCGCCGCGTGTCGCGCCTCTTTCAAAGAGCCTTAAAAATGTATCATGGCAGAGCAACCGTTTTATGTAACCGCATAAATTGCCTCGCCCACTTAACACTTAGGTTAATTATTTCATTAACAAGTCAATGATGATGATCACTATATCACCAAAGGCTCAACGATGATGATCATCAAAGTGGCCGGCCATTGTTCACAGCTGCAGATGTCTTAATGATTGCCGACATTAATTAAAAGAAGTGACGCTAAGACGTGTTGTTAATTTAGCCGGTATTTATACTTTATTGTGTTTTGTTAATTATTTTATGTGTAGATAATATAGATAATCGTGATGAAACGGGATTGTGTAACGTACTATAAGATATCATGAAAATTGAATGTATCAGCATTCAGCTTTTGGGATTAGCCCAAACCTTTTTTTTCATTAGGTTTGGCTTCTTGCAGGTCAACCTTGGAGGTTGTCGGCTGCTTAACCGGATATGCCTGCGGTTGCCCTAATAAATTAAGGCCCCAGCCAGGGCTTAAAAGACTTACAAACTAGGCGACAACACGCTAAGGGGTTCGAGCCTCGGCTTAGGGCGTTGCTGGGTGAGGGCAGCTAGGGACAGGTTGGATCGGAATTATTTAGCCCAAACCGTAATTTGGCTTGTTTATAAATATATATACTATGGACCAAAAGACCTAAAATCAAGAAGGAAATAACTGAAAGGCAAGAAAAGTGACATTTTGAAAAAAAAATTGATCGAGTTCACTATGAAGACTTTTTTAAATACTTAAGAATAAAGGCTCCCACAGATAGGCACGACGCGCCAGCGCGCCGCGGCTTTAGTAGAACAATTTCTATGTAAACTTCATGGAATTGTTCTACCAGAATTGCGTCACAACGTCGCATCGCGCCAGTCAGCGAAAGCCTTTAATTTAATGTAGAAAATTGTGATGGAACCCGTTAATCATTATTTTTGGTTTAACTTTTCGTTCGCATTTTCCGAACAGAATGACTCATTATAGCAATAAAATCACATTTATAATATCGTCACTACTATTTGCTTGGCATTAAAACAAAAATATAATTGCCTTTTAAATTACAGATTTTTTAAGATTGCCATTTAGCCTAAAAAGTAACTTAATACATTTGAATAATTTTGAAATTCGGTATTTCCCTGCGTTATTTTTTAAATATTTTTCTCTAAAACACTCTTCCACACTTTTCTCTTTTCTTCTTCTTTCTCCTTTTTTCTTCTCTTTTTTTTAGTAGATTACTCATTTCAAATGTTACTATCTTTATAACTAAAATAATGTATTTAACAAGCATTCAACTTACATCATTCTATACATTTGAATTTATGTGGTAGGGTATCAAAACTGATAGGTACTTAACATAGGTCAGAGGCAATTTGACGTGTGAGCAATATTCAAAATGGCCCTCTTACGCAGACGCCGTATAAAATATTGCTCGCGTTTCGGTTTATTATAGAATTTTGTTTACGTCTGCCCAAATGTGGGCGAATTGCTTTCGGAATATTAAGTTCTATAACTTTTAGAGCTTTGCTAACGATCAGATATAAAATACAGAATATTTTTTGTATACATATAATAGGTACTTAGTTACAGGAATAAATAATTTCCAAATAGATAAATCATTCAGCCAGAGATATTTGAATTATTCCGATCTGTCAACAAAAATAAGTTTGATCTGTCCCCCTGTTAGCAACGAGGAGACAGTCCGAACTTTATTCTCTCTCTTTTTGATTTCTATTCTTTATTCTTTCTTTTTCTTTTCTTTATTCCTTTTTTGCTTAGGAGTTTAGGAGGATAGGAGATAGACAGGTCACACACACACACACACACACAGACACACACACAACAAACACACAGACAGACAGATCGGAATAATTCAGATATTTCAACTTTAGGCGTCACCACGTCAAAATACACAATAACCACTTCAAAAACATAACCCTCTATTTGGGCTTCGGCGCACTCGGGCAAATAGTGTCAGCAGCAATTTAAAAATCGATGACAAACACTTCATTCATAAGTTCACAACTGACGTAAGTTTCCTTGTAAGACATTATTAACTAATAGTGATAAATAGATGGGCACACGCACACCGCACCGTTAATTTTAGTAATACTACCATGTCATAAATGTATGTTCAGAAGGACCATACTGGTGCAGTCATAATAAAATTGAGGAGTTTAGGATCAAAACCACCACAAATTTATTACACATTTTTTTTTTTTGTATGCATGTCTTTCTGTGACAAATAAACCTATTTTTCTTTTTTTCTTTCTTTTCTTTCACATATCCACTCTCAATAAGGCAGAAATCGAAAAAAACCTAATAAATAGTAAGCACATATTTTTGTCTTTTTTTCAAAAGAATGCCATTTACGTACGTGATAAATAGGTCCTTAAAATAGTTTTTTTGTCTTTTTACAAGGATTATGTTGAGGTTTTGAACTAAACGTTAATATCAGACATCATTTTACTCAGGAGAACAAGCTGTTTTGAATTAAACAGTTACTGCTAATGGTAGGTTTTATCATTCTGTGCAGAAATCGTAGAAAAAAACGAAATTGCCAAAAGTGGATATGTTGTGGTTTTGATCCTAACCTCCTCAATTATTATATACAGTGCAACAAATGCTCTGGACGCAGGTCAAAACTTGTGCACATAAGTGAGGCTTATGTTTAAAAAAAGTAGGTAGGTAAGTACTATAGGTATTTGTGAAACCTTTTTTCTATGCACGTATTTGTAAAAATTGGAATTGGCATTGTCAAACTTTTATTGCTTGAATACGAGGCTTTTAGCTACTTTGTATGTGTGTATTTAATAATGTCATTTATTTGTAATGTGCGTTTTGTTTGTGCAGAATACACTATTTTTGTATATTTTTTTCGGTGACGGTAAAAACTTTTCTTTCTTTTCTTTCAATTGCAGTCAAAGTGACACAATCTTAATAACGTTTGATGATTTGACAATTATTTTGTTATTGATATTTTGTTTACGCCTCTTAATCAAACTTCCACTTAAAGAGATTATTTCTCATTTTATATTTTACAGTAAAATATCTAAAAATGGGTTACATATGTATGTTACTGATTTCGGTATTTATCGGTATACATCCAAGGGGTTTTTTTTTGTATGTTTTAAAGCAACGATGAGTATGGCCCATTTTACGTGCTTGAGATTTTTTGTGCCATTCGTCATCTCGAGTGTACACAGATGAACTGCAGTCCAGCAGCTACTCCTCTACAGAATGTGGGTTTGTTAGTGGCACTCGAAAATTGCAAAATTGCGACTGTGTTTCCTGCTACGACTTTTGCTTTTTTTTATTGATAACTACCGAGTACGACCCACCACAGCTTCGCACGGTTTATTTAACAAAACATTAAGACTTCTATGTTATATATTTAGTAAATTTTATATTAATATCTTATACACATAAAATTTCCGGAATAAATTCTCTAAATGATGGTGAAAACTGCACTTGCCTATGCGTAGTTTATAAGAACAACGCGGTCACACGAACAGACACGAAAAGCGACTTTAATTTATGATGTACTAGCTTTTGCCCGCGGCTTCGCCCGCGTTAAGGTCGGAAATTATCCCACGTGAACGTACTACCGGGATAAAAAGTATCCTATGTGTTAATACAGACTATAAACTATATGTGTGGCAAATTCTATCCAAATCCGTTCAGTAATTTGTGCGGGAAAGAGTAACAAACGTCCATCCATCCATCCATCCATCCGTCCTCACAGACTTTCACATTTATAATATTAGTAGGACTAGAACTAGACTGGACTCTAGAATGAATTGTAATTAATTTCAAAGATTGCTTGGACCTTCTTAGTTTTTCTGTCCTATGCTGGACCGGTCACGCCTACTTAGTCAGCTGTGCTTTGAAAAGTCAATAGTTTATGTAGGATATGGGCATTTAGAAGGTCATTTAATAGTTCGAGGGGGTATTTGGTCACATTTTGAAGACTGGTTTCAAACAGTATTCTAGCTGTAGGTGAAGGGATATCGGTCGAGAGTTTGGTAGATTTTATTAAAAATCTACCAAACCAACCATTAGGATTATAATATTTTTCTTATTCACGTAAATCATTTTTTTTATGCAGAAGATGGCAGAGGCCTCACAAAAAATTGCATAATTATTATCATAATTTACTTATCGGATAAATAAATATGATAATGGCTGCTTCAAAAAAAGTCACTATAAAAATCCTCAACGGGATACTAAATAATTATATTGCAGGAAAATTTTAAATTTAAACAAAACATCACTTACCAACTATAATTTTGAGCAAACAAATTCCTCAAACAACGCAGCACACTGTGCAAAATACAAACGTACACATTTGTAACGGCCGAAAACCACAGAATACACAAAAAGTTCGTCCGTCCGTTGCAACATGCAGTCACCCACTGGTCCTTACCTGAACTAATCGGAGAAAAAAAAACATTTTGACGGATAAGTTTGCCTTGTCAAGGATACCGACCCCCTACTGCTACACTCCTGATACAGCACAAATTTAATAACAACAGTCTGAAGAATAACAATAGAATAGTTATTTCGGTGACACATGAGCTATTTTTGCATAAATAAAGTATCAAAAAGCAGCAAATAAGGTTTGGTCTTATATCAAAAAAGTGTCAAACAGATATTCTTATTGTAAAGTGAAGTTTACTTTTAGTTCTGAATTTAGTCATTTTCGAGAAATATTTTACCTGTGTTACAGATAAGACTAATCAGTTACGTTTTGTTTGACTTTAAGATGACGTAAACGATCATTTATTGTGACTGTAGCATTATGTTAGTGGGTATCAAATGGGTGGGCGGGAACTTTCACAGAAAAATAAGGTTTTTTTACTTAAGTTTTTTTAGCAAAAACTATGGATTATGTCATTGGAACGGTTACTTTATTTATTGTTATGTTTTTTGTGGTCATTTTAAATCGTTTCGAAACTAGTTCGAAAGGCCAAATAGGAGAGTTATGAAGGTCCAGTGTTTTATAGAGTCAATAAAATTTTACTATCTGTAATGGAACAAATAACTTCCTTTTAAGTTAAGCAGGGTCTATTTTTGTTTAGGTTTATTGCAATTTAACTGTAAATCTGCACTATTACATACAGTAAACTTTGTTTTTCTAGGTTAGTCACTGAAGTTTAAGTTATAATGAGCAATTCTCATTAAAGATTTATAATGTAATTGGTAGAGAAAAGGTCAAAATGAGTCTCAAAGACTAAAAATAACTACACACGTAAATTCAACGAAGGTTACAAAATGTTTTATTTAAAAATATTTAAACCTTTAATTTACGACACAGTAATTAATTTTAAACCAATTAAAAAGGTGAAATTTATGTGTTTTTTTGTTAATTTCCTTTACCGCCAGGTGTTACAGTTTTATGAAAACCGTAATAAAATGTAATAAAGTATTTTTTTTAATACAGAGTAAATAATTTTAAAAAGATTTAATTATACCTATAAATTGTGTTTAATACCTTCCTTAAAACTATAAAACATTCAAATAAAGACTTCTATAGATTGTAATACGCGATTTCGTATTTTTTTCCAAGAATTTAATGCTTTTTAACACTGGGTTTTACAATCGTTTGACAGATAAAATACATTCTGATCATTGATTTGTCATATACGGAAAAAATAAGTATCATTAATTGTTTCTAAATGTATTTAGACTTATATGATTCACTTTTCTTTTGTTTTATTATTACATAACCTAATTTGAGACTGGCCTTAATATCAACAGACAGTAATACGCTTACCTGATCCATAGATCCGTACGATTAGAAAACCTTATAGGTACTTAGGACAAGAAGTCTATTATTGAGCTCCTTAAGTTCTGAGTTGAGCTGCACGATTACTAACAAATGCGTGCACTGAATGGACAGGTCCACTTAATCTGTGTGGTTCTTTCCTCAAAAGACCATTTCAGACACCAATCTAAACGGTCTTCACATGATCTGATCAAGATTATGTCTGGACTTTAAAAGAGACTGTGACCTCTGAGTTTGTTTCGGCCTTTGTTCTCAGAGTAGTCAGATAGGAAAAGCCGACCTCACCTATACGTATTTAAAAAAATATGACTGACGTGTAAAAGTGTTTGTATAAACCTACTTACAGAAATAAAATCATTTATCATTATAATTAAATTAGGTGAACACACACTGCGCTCCAAAGTACAGATTACTGACGTTGCGCAAAAAGCCGCTAAGCTGAAGTGGGACTGGGCTGGCCACGTCTGCCGTATGCCCAATGAGCTGTAGGCCCAAATAACCACTACGTGGAGCCCTGACACAGCCAGAAGCCGTAGCGGCAGACCCCAGAACCCAGAACAAACGACCGGTGGTCCACTTTAGCCCTGGATCGAAAGAGCTGGAAGTCATGGGAGAGGCCTTTGCCCAGCAGTGGGATGATGCAGGCTAATAGGAGTAGTAGTAGTAGGTGAACACATTATCGGGCGACATGTTCAGTAATAATGTCACCGTGAAAACTTAGGCGAAATGAGCTCAATAGTGTTACAGCTCACTTCAAAGTTACCTGATTTCACGGTGATATTTTTACAGAAAAGACCTGCTGCAATATCAATTCCATAAAAATTAACAGTATCGGTAAAACATTGATCTACTTACATAACATAATTATGAATAATTTCTTTTGAAAAACACTTTTATTACCACTGACACACTGTACCACTTAACCAATCACTAATCAAATTACGTCCATTTCTCACCAATTCAAACTCAACACGAATGAATCACCAAAAAAATTGCAGGAAAAAACGCACGAATTCTTAGAAAATGACGGAATCCTACGATAAAGTAGACTACGTCATAGCATAAGGTAAAGTGTGTCTGTCAATGATACAACACGAATGTAAACAAAATCCTCTGCTTCACATTTTTATGTAAGCGTTATCTCAGATTACGATAAAGGCCTTGGAAATTGGTTTGTCATAAAACTTGAAAAAAAATGTGCAAAGGAAAATCAGTCTTATGTTTTGGGTTACAAAGTTGAAGCTGCAAGGATTGTTTAGGTTGTAAATTGTATCAGAAGTAATTATCTTTTTCAAAAATATATTGTCATAGTAATGGATTCGAGCGATTAGTAAAAAGTGTGTTTTAAGAGCTTTTTAAAAAGTATATCGACGTACTTACATTTTTGTGTGATGAGGGGAATCATGCGGCTTTCTCTCTGTCTCTTTCTTTTATATACGAGTGTGGGTGCGCGTGCGAGAATCGCGTAAAGGCGCGCAAACAGGCGCGACGCGACTCCAGTAGAAAATATGCTATGAAAATTTCATGGAAATTGTTCTACAAGAGTCGCGTCGCATTTATCTGCAGGAGCCTTAAAGACCTCACACCGCACACGTTTTTTTTAATAATAAAACTAGCTTCTGTCCGCGACTTCGTCCGCGTTTTAGTCAATTACATATACTATAAAACATACCTATGGCACTAGTGTAACTTTCTGCCAGACAAATAATTTTCAAAACCGGATCTTTACTTCCAGAAATTACCTCCTGCATCCAAACTTACAAACTAGAATGTAGAAAAGAAATAACTCAAAACTTTTTTCCAACTGTTTCATTACTTCGAACCAATGTGCAAGGAATCGACCAAATGAAATGCATTACGTGATCAAAAAATATACTATAGTAAAAATATACTAATAAAAAATAAAGAACATAATCAAAAGTCCTTTAAATCTCCATCTAATTTAATTATTCATAACCCGCAGGTCATCTTGGTATAAAAAACATCCGTCTCTGGATTCCATATTTGGAGAATGGATTCCATCTGAGGCTTCATAATGGAATATTTACGTCACAAAGACGAGAGTAAGCGCTTGGTCCTTTTGCTCCTATTAAAGGATAATTTACTTCATATTGTCAGCGTAGATGTAATATGGGAGGATAGAAATATTGTGGATACGCTGGGTATTATTATTAAGTAAAAGCTTTTGGTAATCTAACACCCAGAACGTTGAATTTTGACTTACAGGTGACCTTCCTACTGTACCAGCAAATTACTGTTCCACTGCAGAGCGAAAGTCTCTTCACCCGCTCACCACGCTCGTGCAAGACAGGTTGGCGATTTGAGACTTATATTCACTAGAAGTCCAGGTTTCGCTACGATGTTTTTCTTTCACCGATGTCGGTAATATCCAAGATAAACCCAGAAAGTACCCACCTACCTTAGACACCTGCCTCCTTGGTAACCTATTTTTCTTACTTTCTTTCTCTTAGTTCTAATAATATTGGCCACTGATTGCAAATGATTGGGAATAGTAGATAAACGTTATTGTAGAACGCTTTTAACCAGCACAATTTGCGCTCATAAGATTGCATAATGTTGATAAACGTTGTACATAAATCTAAAAATACATGTAGTACCTAATAACACTGAAATATAAAAAACCGGCCACGTGCGAGTCGGACTCGCGTACGAAGGGTTAAAAAAATCATGTCTGTTGTATGGGAGCCCCCTTAAATATTTATTTTATTCTGTTTTGTTTGTTTTGTTTTTGTTTGTTTTTTTTAAAAACGTTGCCCCACACTAGGAATTTCTCCTGTATTGTGGGTGCGTTTACAAACATTCAAACACACATACACAAACAGCCAGACCCGGAACAACTACTTGTAGGTCATACAAATATTTGTTCCGTGCGGGAATTGAACCCACGACACGCAGCGCAGCAGTCAATCGCTTAACCACTGCGCCAACCGTGCCGTTTTTTTTTGTATTTGTTGTTATAGCGGCAACAGAAATACATCATCTGTGAAAATTTCAACTGTCTAACTATCACGGTTCATGAGATACAGCCTGGTGACAGACGGCCGGACAGCGGAGTCTTAGTAATAGGGTCCCGTTTTACCCTTTGGGTACGAAACCCTAAAAAACCTCTTAGTCATCTACTTTAAAAACAATCTGCAACCCTTTTACAAAAGGTTCAAAGGACCAGAGGTTGAGCTAAGACAATTTGGGTCAAACACGACCAGAATTACAACTACGAAACAAATTGAATGTGAATGAAACCGTAAGAGAAAAGATAACGTGACGTAATTCGAAACTGAAAGGTCCTAGAGGGTAGAAACGTACGTATCACGTCGAATTGAACGTCGTCTTCAGAATACGAAATAAAGATATCTCGAAAATGTGAGAATGGAAAAGCTTCCGAGCATTCTAGATTTTTGTCTTCCTTTCACCTGTGAATTGTCGATTGAATACTTAATCGTACATTGGTTTATTGTCTTTTAAAGATATAGCTTCCTATTGGGTTTTTATTGAAGCCTTTATTGGTAATGCAGTCGAAACTGGAACTAAACAATTACCCACTTCGTCGATTTTTTTTTCAAAATTTCCGTATTTATTAGGATACAAAACCTTTAGTACATCCAAAGGTTTTTGTACAAGATCGCCTAGTGCGATAAGACCGTCCCTTATAATATTGTAAATTATAGCATTTTTCACAGACCAGCACCCTAATTACGCACAGCACACTATCTATCACAATCTGAATCATTATGAAGCCTATTGCTAATCCATTGCTTCATATGTTCGAAAAAATTGTCTGCTCAACAACGTAAATGACGCAATGAATGTTGTTGAACTGTCAAAATGAAACCCATTCCTACTGTTAGTGTATTACGTAATTACCCCGCAGAGGGCCTAGACACATTGCATTCGCTTCGGAGCGATTCTATTTCTACAATCGCTATCGCTTTCCATCATACGAATCGAAAACTAGCGATAACGCTTGTCCAGAAGTGCCACTTGGCTACCCATCTCTATGGAAGTAATCGTTCGACGCTGTCGATCCGTTTCATAGAATCGAATGTTGTTAACATTGTCTAGCTAATTTCTATTCGTTGACCTACGATCACGTGACATTTCTATAGTTTAAGTCCATTCCATACATTTTTTGGATTTTCTACTAGCGTTATCGCTAATCGAATGTTACTTTGTCTAGGTCCCCAGGGAAGCATGACACAAAGGTCATATCATGGTAATCGAAAGGTATAAATTTGAACGCAGTCAGTCAAAATATGACTAATTCCGATCTCCCCCAGCGACGTCCTAAGCCGAGGTCCGTACCCTACAAGGGGTGCCCTTAGCGTGTAGTCGCCTAGTTTGAAAGTTTTTAAGCCCTGGCCAGGCCTTAATTTATCAAGGCAACCACAGGCATGTCCGGTTAAGCAGCCGACAACCTCCTAGGTTGACATGCGAGAAGCCATCCCAAAAAAAAATGACAGTTAAAAAGCATTTCATCTTTGTTGGCGGTGGTGTTTAATTGGATTTTGGGTGGCGTCGAAATTGTGACTACATTGTATTGGGTTCCCACCTGTGTAAACAAATGTAAGGGGTAATAGTCAATGAATAAACAAAAAGGGAGCAGGCCTCTATTTATGTAGCATTGACTGAAAAAAGGTTACCAAAGATGACGAATATAACGTTATTTCCAATAAAAAGACAAAAAGAAAAAAGAAGATCCTGCTCGTGAAAGTGCAAACTTTTTGCACAACCACGTATAAAAAGACCAATAGAATCCCTATCAGTTGCACAAAGGTCTTAACCACAGTAAAAGGTATATCCACATAATTCCATCATTAATAAATGTAAGAATAGCGATCAATTGAGTGGGATTTGGCTTCATCTGGCCAGCTGAGCTTCGTTACCGGCTCAGTCGTACAGGGTGTTTGAAAAATGTGTCGAGGGATTTGTAGGCTTATTCTTGCGAAGGACATGGTTTGTGAGTCACTATGCGATCCTATCGTACTTTAGATATCGTAAGGGCCTAATGTCTTTACGATAACGATATAGTTTCAATTAGTTTTACTGACACTTTTGAAGAAATAATTATGAAAACAATGTTTCGGCTTTACGCCTTTATGATGCAGGAACACCTAGTACAAGAGCCAGGGCTACAGGGATATTTCTGTCTCGATTTTAAAAATGAAGAAGTTAGTCGATCGAAGCATAATCATACTATCCTCTTTTTTAATCACACATAAATGCAATACACCTAATCCTAACTTTAATATTATAAATGCGAAAGTAATTTTGTTTGTTTGTTACGCTTTCACGGCAAAACGGCTGAACAGATTTAAATGAAATTTGGCGCACAGATAGACCATGACCTGGGTAAGGACATAGGCTACTTTTCATCCTGGATCGTAGTGGCAGTCGCGGGCAACAGCTAGTTTTACATAATTCGCAACCACACAAATTCTATGCTAAAATTGTAGTTGCTGGCAAAAGCCGGAATAAATTTAATAATATTTAGTCCGATTTTTAACATTCCAGCAGCAATCTGCTAGAATGTCAAAAATTACCCAAAAAATTTAATATTTATGTCTCAGCTGGGTTTTTCAATCATTCAATTTAAAAACCTGAGGAAATCAAAACTAAAACCAAATATACGGTTACTTGAATGTCAAAAATTACCCATTTTTAAAAAATATTCGTATCTCTGCTGGGTTTTCTATCTTTCAAAAAACCTAATGAATTCAAAAATACAGTTACTAAATATTCGAATTTGCATAAATAGATTACAACACCCTATATACATTTAAAATGTGGGACAAACCGCGCATTGACTAGTAAGTATGATTAATAGATAAGTTAGGACAGGTCGGGACTGCGTATTATTGGGACTGTCCTTAATAGGCTAGGAGTTCGTGGAAACCCTTGCTTTATGTATTGTCAATTTGTTGGGACGAAAGTTAGTGTGTACTTTAGAATATTATTATGACGTTATATTTTGTTGGGTAAGCACGTAGTTGAGTGTTAGTTATTTGCGTGAAAGGACTGTGGAGATAGTTAAATATTTTATTCTCAACGTTGACATTATAGTTCGAATAAGTGTCAATATTTTCTGGTCCTTGTCATCTTTATTTCAACTGAAGATATTAAGAAAGTAGGTCTAGTACCTATTGATTGGAACTAGTATAAGTTCACGAAAAGTTTTGCATCTCTTATAAATAATTGTATTATAAAATGCAACCTAAATAAATTAAAGTTATCATATGAAGATCTTGCAGTAATTCTGATTAACTCCTGCCTAATTAATGTTTTACCTATTATTGTAGAATTTGGGCGTCCAAAAATTATATTCTTTTGTCACTCATGACGACATTAGTTGGAATAAAGACTCCCGCAGACAGGCGCGACGCCACTCTAGTGGAACAACGTCTATAAAAACATCATGGAAATTGTTCTACTGGAGTCGCACCACGCCAATCTACGGGAGTCTTAATTCAATAGCCATAAAATTAGAGATTTTATGAAGACACCCATAGAGGTTGCTACAGCTTCTCGTAGTCCTACTATTACAGCGTTTGTTTACATTTGTAGCGGCATCTACAACGCCATATGCAAGCTACGCGTCACACTGACGTCACCCAAAATCCTGCATCGCGCAAGCAGAATTTACCGCACAAGTAACAAGTGGTATCTTGTATCCAAGAGAGGGACATGCCTATAGGATACACATACATATAACATTACGCCTGTATTTCTTATTACATGGTACTTAAACATAACTGGCGAAATGTAGGTGTACAATAAATACGCCTCTGCCTGACTGTTCGGGGAAAACAGGCGCGTGGTACACACATAAGTGTGTACCTATAGGTGCCTATATGTATAATATATCTATATGGTTAGAGGTGGTGGTGGTAGTGGTGGTTGGTGGAGTTGGTGGTGTGGTGGCGGTGGTGTTGTGGTGGTGGTTGGGTTAGTTTGGTTGGTTGATTGGTTTTGTTGGTTGGTTTGGTTGGTTGGTTGGTTAGTTTAGTTGGTTGGTTGGTTTAGTTGGTGTAGTTGGTAGGTTTGGTTGGTTGGTTAGGTGGTGTTCTGTAGTTTCTTTCTACCCCATGGGAAGAAGGCGTGAGTTTATGTATGTATATGGTTAAATGCAATGGAGACACATACCTTCGTACATCTGCGCGTACTGCGGGAAGCCTGCTGCCCTCAGCCATTTGCATGCCTCCGCCGCTTCGATCTCTGAAACAATACAAAAACAAATATATTTCTATATCTATTGAAAATACACATTTATTACAATAATGATTTTGTAGTTGTTACGTGTAAAAAAACTCTCCAATGTACAGTTGAGAAAGATTTTATTTTTAAATTAGTAAACACTAACATTTTCTGGTCCTTCAGCTGCATTGGTCCTTAATGACCGAATGTAAGTACGTAACGTTTTGTGACTTATTTATTGACAGCCAGTTCTAGTAAAACGTAGGTTCCATTATTTAAACGAGAAAAGCTTCTTACATTCCTACGCATTAAACAAAACTTAATTTCGGTTTCGATACTTGTATAGTTCAAAAAAATGCTACAATGATGCTGTTACAATAATAATATATATTTAAACAAAACTTGTACGATAGTGACACGAAAACGAACACTATCCTATTTTCTTAGAATTTTGAGCGAGAATAAGATTGAACGCAAAGAGCTGTTTTAAAAGATAAAAGATTGTTGCTGGCTGCATCGAAATAAAAATTAATGCACGTTTTATTTCTTCACCGTTATCATTTTCCGATAACTTCCAAATAAATTCAGAAAAGGTTATCTTACATAATTAAGTCTGCTGCGGCTGCGGAAAACCTCAAGCGGCGAAATTATAATAACCTTATCGGTAATTATATCAAACCCTCGGGCCATGCGGTCCGAGTGCTCATGGTTTGTTCAACGAAATCTTCAAATGGCTGGTTGACACTTCCCGTGACCCAAGGGCTGGCTTTTACCTTGGCCAGAGGCTAAGCATTACCATACAACGTCGCAATGCCGCCAGTCTCTTGGGTACATTTACCAGTCGACAGTGATTCGGAGGAATTTTTCGACGACTTATTTTAGTTTTTTAATAGTTTTAGTTAGGATAGGTTATTTTAGTTTAATTTTAATAGTTTGTTAGTTAATTTTGTATAAGAAGCTTATCCACTAAATAGATGATAGTTAATGCATAGATGTAAACAAAACAAAAAAACTCTTGTAGAAAGTTGATCACTGTGAAAGCCAATCAAATTTTTATGGCTTCATTTTAGTTTATTACTGAGTTTTTATGAGAAAACAATGGACTAGCAGTCGTTCGACCCACGCTTCAAAAGTCGTAACTCGCAGTAAATGGCAGTACTATTTAATTTTGTACATAATTTATTGTTGTATTTTGCATAAATACTTGAATAAGTTGCGTATAAAAATAGTTTTATGGGTATTTGATGTTTTGTGAATTTAAATCTGCGTTGGATTTTTATTTACTGTGGGCATTGGTGAAAAATATAGAAAGCCAAAGAAATTACACTTTTCCTCTTTCTCTATAACAGCCTTTACCCAATCTTTTAATGCGGCGATACTATCTTTGGAAAAGAAAAGGATTTAATTAAAGTCCAATTTTACACGTAAGTGAGGTAACTATTTGCAATAACTCTAATCAATCAACCTAGCTGTTCTCAACTATGTTGGGGTCAGCTTCCAGGCTAACCGGATGCAGCTGAACACCAGTATTTTACATGAAGCGACTGCCTCTACAACCCCGTTACTGGTTTTTTTTGGTTGGGAAATCATCAAATGACCTCTCCCGCTCTGGGCGGAGCGACAGGGCGTATCAGACTCTTATTGACTAAAACCCACCCGTGTTCCTTCAGTTGCCTGTGCGCCAGGGCCACGGTAACTCTTTCGAACACTCCGCAAACATAATACCCTTTGGTAAGACTGGTTGTCAGTCTTTTGGGGTTCTGACTAACCGTAACGACTGACAAAGATCTACGCATGACAGCCGGGACCAGCGGCTTAACGTGCTTTCCGAGGAACGTTACTTAGCCACGATTCCCTCAATGCGATTAAAACTATCTTTGGAAAAGTAAAGGATTGAATAAAGTATTTTTTTTCTGTAATTCGTAGGTTTGCAATACTTGTGGGGAAAATAGCATACCTTTTGATGATAAATTTTACTAATATTTTTTTTTTTTTTTGAAATTTTTGTATTTTTTTTTTAAATTACAGAAAAAAATTACTTTTATTCAATAAAATAGCATAACTTTTGATAAATTTTACGCTGGTGTGATTTGATTTGAATAATTTTGATTTTGATCAGAGTGCGAACAGTTTATAAAACTTAAGAGGGCGCACACGGGTCCACTAGCGCCACTCCTTTAAAATAATATTATCTCGTGACTGAGAAGGAATTTTGAATAACGGCTCAATAAGCACCCTCGGTAAGTGTGTCCAGAATTTTCTAATACCTTTTATAAACTTGTACTAGCTTGTCAGAAAACTCCACTATAAAGATTAGATAAAACAATCTTGTTTACAAGGAAATACGATTTTCCTGGCTGTTGACTTTCAATATCTATACCGGAAATTAACAATTCCATTTAAAATTAACTCTTTTTTCTAAAAAATACTTTTCTATCTTGGACTTTCTTAGCGGAACGTTGTTCAAGGAATTTCCTTTCGACTTTTATAATTTCATAATTAGAACATTCATTACTCAGTAGCATTACAATAATAATGGCTGATTTCACCGAAGTCAGATATCTTTTATCCGTGGAATAAAATTGACGTCTGACAGCTCTAGTAAGGAATAACTGTCAAAAATTCAAAATTTATTCTCAGGTTATGACTTATTTTAGATATAAAAGTATGGTGAAATTTGCCCTAATTGACATACACAACAACTAGTTAAAATTCCGTAGAATTCCTTCATGTTTGTTTATTACAAACTTGAAGGCTTTCACTAATAAATGTTAATATGTCAGAACCATTGTACTTGGCCTCTGGACCCTTAACGAATGTTGGTGATATCAATCAATTTGTACTAGGCGTCAGAGGTCAAAGCAAAGTGGTCGTGTTGGAACTGTCTTACCGAAGTACAATCAGCAGTATTGTGAACGTGACGGGTACAAATGCCTAAATAATGGAAAGGAAAGCGGGTAACCGATGGTGAATTAAGAATTTGTGGATGCGGTAGCAAAAGTTGGTGGTAAGTGATTATGTTTTGGTGAAGTGTGCAAGAATGCGTGACGGAGTTTTGTTTTTTTTTGTCTTCTTTGTGTGAAAGAGAGAATATGTTACGTGGTGTAGTTACCATGACATATTAGCTTCACATAATAATATGAGGCCTGTAGTCACCAGTGTATATTATAAAACCTTAAGAAAGGTATGGTCATCTTCTTAATAGCTTGGTCAGCTACGCAGTATTGCTAATAGCTTAAAACTATATAAGGAATAGTTTATTAGCTTTACTTCTAATTGTATGGCGTTTCGGAAATGCCAAAGCCAATGAATAAAAAAGAAAGACAGAAAGAAAAACATTTTATTTGGGACACGCACAGAAAATACAAACAGTAAAAAAAGGAGCATTTAAAACTAACAAAATTAACATTGAAAACAACAATAAATAATTGAAAAATAAACGACCTGTGGCCAAAAAGAAAAACAAAACAGTGATCACTCCAATGCGAGCTTATATTAAATAAACAATATATGCCATATCAATTCATTACTAACTCGCTCCTCCATTACCTTAGCGGATAGTGGCAAAGTGCGGATCGATTTTTCATAGGCACTTTTAAACATATGATTTGTATGATATCTGTTTGTACTAACGACAAAACAATTTTCATAAGGGAACCAGCGTCAGACAGCATCTGTCTGGCATTAATGCTGAAATGGACCTTTTTGGCGCAGCCTGTTCAGGTACACACTGTTGTTAATAAACCTTTAATATGTTTTTTTATTTGTATTTTGTGTTTCACGCTATGTTGCCAAATAAATGTTACTCTTTCTTTCTTTGCTGTGCTTATGGCACTATTATATGCACAGCAAGCTAATGTAAACCATGACGGTAAACCACCATCCTAATTGCGTAGCACACTATCGCAATCTGAATCAATTTGAAGGATATTGCTAATCCATTGCGTCATATGTTTTAAAAAATTGTCTGCTCAACAACGTAAATAACGCAATGAATGTTGTTGAACTGTCAAAATGAAAGCCATTGTTACTGTTAGTGTGTTACGCAATTACTCCGCTGGTTACCTACTGCTATAAGCCTATCCGATAAAAGATTTTATTCTGTAAGTAGGTTTGTACAAACACTTACACATCAATCGCATTTTTTTAACTAGATGAGGTCGGCGTTTCCTATCTGACTACTCTGAGAAGAAAGGCCGAAACAAACTCAGAGGTCACAGTCTCTATTAAAGTCCAGACCTAATCTTGGTCAGATTATGTGAAGACCATGTAGACTGGTATCTGAAATGGTCTTTTGAGGAAAGAACCACACAGATTGAGTGGACCTGTCCAGTCAGTGCACGCATTTGTCAGTAATCGTGCAGCCATCGCCTTAGTTTAGTGCTCAACATAATTATGAGTAGTTCTCTTACGAGCGGCCAACCTGTCATACTTTTCATACAAACGCTCGTACGTGATTATGGCGTTGTAACACATCTTTTATTGAAATTTTTGAATTAATAGGTGTCTTGTGTATTTTATCTAGGTTTCTATGCAAGCAAAAATAAAAAAATTGGAGTAACATATTCAGTATAAGCCTCCAAAAATCTACTTTTTGCACAAATTTTACCTGAACTGTGGCCGTTCATAATGTACTCATAAATTGTAAAGGTAAAGAAAACATCACAGAAACCTCGCACATGTAATCTAGATTCTAAATGACTAACATATTTTCCAAAAATTTGTAAGGCTTTTTCAAAAACACGTGTTTCCTGCAACAAGTTTTGTGAAATCTCCGCGCGCCAATTTTCGTTCGATGTTATCGCGTTCTGGGTAGCCAAAATAAAAAGGATACTGTGGATACTATAAGATGGACAATAATTATTGAAATAATTGCTTAGCTGTTTAAAATGCAGATACTAACTTTGATTAAATGTTGTTGTTGTTTTGTTTGTTATTGTTGTTTGTTGTTGTATATGTGTGCTTTTTTGTTGTTTGTTTATATTAGTGTATGTATTTTTTCTCGTTTTTTTTTAATGTGCGTCTTGTTCGTGCAGAATAAACAATTTTGTTTTCTTTTTTTCGATTAGCTGCTTGTAAACTTATTAATTTTGCTGTCCGTACAAATGTAGCCTATCGGCCACCGGCGGCGTAGCGTCGACAGCGAGATGTATGGCCGTTTATGGACTGATAATACGGGATTGGGACACCACTCTTTGTTTTGAATAATTTGTTACAAGATACACCGAAAGAAACCAATGTAATTACGAAGATATTGTTTTTGGGTGGTTGAAAAATTGTGATATTAAATCATTTTAATAATACGTTTTGGTTGTGGTGAAAGACTGAGTTATTGCTGATAATTTGTAGCGTATAAAGCTGTCGAAAAGAATAAAATCGTTTTTTTTTGAGGAAAAATACGGTAATAATTTGGTAGGATTAAACTGTTAAATTGCATCGATGCCTTCTTTATTTAAATGCCGGCTTGATATCCGATGAAAACAACAGTACTTAAAAGCTATTCAAAACTATTTACAAAAATACAGGGTCAAATTAACTTATTCGGCTAAACTTCATAGACGTGGTGGAAAGTGTGAAACCATCACTTTTTGGAAAATGCAACTCGTTAGCGCTAGCTTTTATGTTGCCATTAACGAAAAGCTTAATTAAATGTTAGCAAAGTTGGTAGTGGAACCAAGTGCCCAGGGTAAGGTCTAATTGCCTATTCTGCCTTCGCAATTTTGTTTAAAAAAATGTACACAGGTATATTTATCCGGAAAATTTACTTTTACACACAGAAGGTGCAGTTTGCGTCACAACTTCAAAAAAAAAATATAATTTTTCAATAGTAGGTACCTACTAGTCGTTTTAAAATCAACGTATTTATACTAGCATAAAGTTGATAAGTGGAAAAAACATCAATTGCAAACAAACTACTACTACTCATAGAGGCAGGTTATTTTATTTTTAGGTTAGTTTATTGACCAGCGGGGTAACTGCGTAACACACTAACAGTAACAATGGCTTTCATTTTGACAGTTCAATAACATTCATTGCGTTTTTTCCGTTGTTGAGCAGACAAATTTTTCGAACATATGAAGCAATGGATTAGCAATATCCTTCAAAATGACTTAGATTCTGATTGCTAGTGTGTTACTTAATCAGGGTGCAGTTCTTATGTAATCATCACAAATATGACGAATGGAAGAAGGAAGAATGCATATCTATAGAACAATTTACTCAATGGTGCTTATCGTTGCAGGAAAATATACTACAAAATGCATAAAATTAATAATAATTCGAGACGTTTGAGTTTCTAGTTACCCGTACTATGTTATCTGAGTATTGTGCATTGATTCTGCCGATATTCAAGTGTTTATTACTTCAATGACGTCCGATAGACGTTTACTTATGAATACATTCGAACTAGACCACACACAGATTAGTTATTTAAATATGGGTGGCGCTTTAATCAGTGGGTATGGAAACTTTTAAGTTTCTGTTACTTTTAGCCAGTATAACCCCACTGCTGGGCAAAGATTTCTCCCCATGACTTCCAGCTCTTTCGATACAGGGAGAATGTGGACTAGTGGTCGTTTGTTTTATACAGCTCGTCCCGCCATCTTCTACGGGGTCTGCCGCGACGCGTTCTGGCTGTGTCAGGGTTCCACGTAGTGATTATTTTGGCCCACAGTTTATTGGATATACGGAAGACGTGGCCAGCCCAGTCCCAAAATCAAATAATTTATTTCAACTAGGACATTAAAAGGTCCTTTTGAACGTCAATATTTACAGCAAAATAGAATTGATTCTAGTTATCCCTTTCAAAAGGTAGTTTTGTATGGAGAAGAAAGCGCAAGAAACTCCATACTTACTTTTTTAAATGTTTTCCATATGTATTTTTATACAGTGTAATAATTTGTGTTTGATACTGAAAATAGTATTGGCTGTTTACGAGTCGTACGCACGGCAAAATAAATAGAAAATATGTTTTCGCAATAGCAGATTAATCGCCCTCTATTTTGAAGCAGCTGACATCTCTTTAAGGTTTACAATGCAGTACTGCAACTGCCAGATTTTGCAGCTGGCTAGCAGATGCAAGTAAAGTGCAGTATTTGATGCTATTTTAGTGAAAGCATAGAATTATAAGAAATGGAGTCTCGTTTAATGTTGTCTATTTAGTTAGAATCACACGTAAATATCTCACTGTTTATACGGTTAAAACAAATGCAGTATGAAACTGCCAGATTGGACGCGAAAAGCGGAGGACAGGGTGTTGTGGCGCAGCATGGGACAGGCCTATGTCCAGCAGTGGACTGCGATAGGCTGAATTAAATGATGAAACTGCCATGTGATCCCAAAACTATACAGTAAAATATCGTACTGATCAGCGCCGTGTGCTGGGCTGAATAACACAATAACCTATCACAATTATAGACAGCTACGAGATAAAGTAAGTTATATTTAGCAAAACCTTATACAAAAAAAAAACAACCGTTTTCCAAAAAAAAACACTTTGCCACGACCTTCCGAAAGTAAAGTTATTTTTCACCTTGTAGTGTTTTATTTGGAAGTCAATGTTTTATTTTTTTGTAAAAAAGTTTTTATTTTTCAATTTTTATTTCTTACATACCCCACACAAATTCCTATACCACTACTTGCTATGTAAATAACAGTGACAGGAAGTTATTAAGTATAACTTCATCAACATACAATAAGTGAACAAAATACTTATTATTGAAGCTAACTTTATTTTTTTTTTTTTTTCCTTTGTTATTAAGAACAGAATTCTTAATAAATTAATTACAATCTAGCCTAAAAAGACTAATAAGTAATTTAACTCTAACTTAATATGCTACGTTATAAATAATGTTAATACTAAGAATAGTGTCTATTTGCACTTTTACACAAGTCCGTAGCACTTTCTTAGAGTCTGATATATTATATTGAAACACTATGTTCATGTGTTATATGTATAGCACAACAATGTTACTATTATTCACTCACTTTGTTAGTACTTACTTACACTACATTAATTCAAATGGTTTAGTTCTTTTTAGCCTACGCGAAGCTAACTGAAAAACTACCCAACCAAATTTAATAAAATATATATGGGGACCATCCCTGAGACATACCCTATCTATTATAAAAATAAGTTTTGAAATCGATACACAATTGCCGGCGATATCGTGTAACAATCATACAAAAAAAAAAACATACAGACGAACTGAGAACCTGCTTTTTGAAGTCGGCTAAAAACAAAAGTCCATTGCTGGAATTTAGAGCCTTAGATAAGCATTGGGTACATAAATGATTTTATTTCTCTAAGTAGGTTTGTACAAACACTTTTACACGTCAATCAAAACTTACGTCAGTAGGTACTTTGCAGTTTCTGTATTAGAGATTTTCTTTTATTACCAACATTGAAACTCAAACTCAAAGCATTTATTTGAATTAAACCATTTACAGGCAATTTTGAATTGTCAAAGAGTCGGTCAGTTAGTCAGAAAGTTGAAGCTAGTTGCCCATTCCAGAACGTAGATCTCTATGGAGAAGAACAACATTAAAACTGTCAAAACTTTCATACCCAACTTAATCTGATCCAGAATCATTGCGCCCTGTTGTCGTACGTACTAGGTTTAACACAATGGATTGCAGGAAAACAGACCCCATTTCAAAGAAAGAAAGAAATGAACAAACATCACTAATTCAATGCAATGAAGTGAATGATTAGTTTTTTGAGCTGTGCCTGTTTTTCTGTTTGTTATGTAAACAATATTGACCCGGTTGTCAAAAACCCGGATATAATGAACGAATTAAATTAACCGTGTTGTTTTTTTCCCTTTTTTTGCTTTTTTATTTTTGGATTCTCGGTAATTTATTTTAGAGTGAGCTACCAAAATGTTTAAAACATTTTTTTGAAGACCCTTGTGGGAAAATTTAACTGGGGAAATTGCCTTGAGCTTTTTCAAAGGAAAATAATAACGCTGTATGTTGAAATTCTCCGTATTCACACGTATCCGGGACACACATTCTCTTACAAAACATTTGATATAAATAATACTACTATATACAGGCTAAAATCTTATATGTATTTATGTCTTTCAAACACGTCATCTTTTCATTCAATAACAGTAACACTACTATTTTTAATTTTACACTCAAACTTGTTGAAAATCTTCATGGTATGAAAATGAAGTGAAACATCAAAAGATTAGCAATGTCTTGGTTTACTACCAACTTTAGAGTTCGTAGTATACGCAGTTTAGTTTATATTCTACGCAACAGCTGTTCGGGAAATCGGTTCTATGAATTATGTTTTGAAATAAACTTTGACAATCACCGTTTGGAATGTGGTTTTCGGGAAAAAATAAGGTATAGAGCCTTTTAGAAGACTGTTTTTCTGTACCTTAGTTTCACTTTACTGCATTATTTAAAAAAAACTTAACCTGCATCCTAACTGAAGGCGACTGTCGCGCGGATACGCTACTACGCGACTATTTACCTATAGCCCGCGTCCTAACTAAAAGTGACCGTCGCGCGAGTACGCGATTGACGCGATTGTTTGTATGAATTATGACGGTATACCAACGGTATCAATATCTATTATCTAATATTTTAGATATTTTCACTATATTGCATATTCGTAGGTAAAATATGAAACACCTCGTATTTGCAAAGACATAACGTCTAAAATCATTGTCACCATCACTAGCGTTTCCTACTATTTCAAAAAAATAAGTAACTTTTTGATTGAAATGTTAAAAACTATAGAAATTAACCTTTTTTCGCCTTCTGTAAAATCATGGTTTTGTAGTTATTAGATAATGATACTACACCGTCGATACGCGACTTAATTCATCGCGCGACTGTATCATATTCATATGTAAAAAGAGCGCGACATTCGCTTACTCGAGTGACGATTGCTTTTGATTAGGACGCGGTCGTCGGCTTTCTATTTTTCCACAAAATTACTATATTCGATTGGCATTTGTCCGGAGCACCCTGGGAGTCCGCCACGCTACTAACCTGCTGACTGACTAATATTTTTGTCACGGCAAGAACTAATATTATTATGTGGAAAGAAAGAAAAAAAGTTTTTATTGGGACTCGCAGAGGATTATAAGAAACTAAACTAAACACATTCATAAAAACAAAAATATAAAAATAATAAAATAAAAACAAAAGTAAAATGAAAATAATAACAGAAAGTCCTGTACGAGGCCAAAAGGCCCCTATCTCAGCATGATGCTGCGACATTTAAAAAAATAAGTACTTGCGCCGACCCGAATGATAACGTTGGGATAATGTATTGTTGAATACAGTTTGCTGATAATATATTATGCCGGCTATTCTATAAAACTGACGAAGAGTAGTCGCTTTTTATGACGATGGTCGAAAAAGGATCTCATAAGGGAGTATCACATTTTGTGTTGATTTTAGAAATGCTTAAGAGGAGATCCATGTTTAGGAGTCAAAGTTTTGTGATGTCATAATATAATATATAGGTAATACTGAATTGAACCGTTTTTTTTTATTTAGCAGTTTTTTTTGTGCATTTTCATTTTCATTTGCATGATGTAGATTAGCATGGTCATTCGAAAGTGATGTGGTTAGTTAGTTAGTTCTGAATAAATCTCGGGGAAATTCTGATTACATTAGGAATTAGAGGAAAAGTGTTTTCATGGTGCTACTTAATGCTGCTGATCAATACTTATTGGTATACGCTACGTCGAATTACGACAATTTTGTGGTTTCAGAAACCGTGCATTTAGAGTAGGAAATCCCAGAGGATCGGTATTAGTAGGTAATAGGTATTTTTAAGATAACCAAAACTAAGTATATTATACTGCTCTCCCTTTTCCACACACGTCTGTCCTCTACCATAGAGAGCCAGTCCTTTCGGTAGTCGTTCGGAGAAGTTCGTCCCTCCATCTTCGTCTTTAATTATACATACCAAAAAAAGGACTAAAAAGAGTAACAGTAGGAATGGGTTTCCTTTTGACAGTTCAACAACATTCATTGCGTTATTTACGTTGCTGAGCAGACACATTTTTCGAACATATGACGCAATGGATTAGCAATAGGTTTCAAAATTATTCAGATTGTGATAGACAGTGTTGTTACTTAATTAAAACTGGCTCCTGCAACACAGTTATAACTAGCGCAGGAGTCAGAGAATTTTATCATTTGTTGTAATATATGTTTTATGCCAATAATATATTTTTTTATATGGGTGCGGGGTGCGGGAAAGCATAACACAAAAGGGAGGAAGTCAATACTCAGCAATGGATGGAACAAAGCTGTCGATGATGATTAAGAAAGGTTTCCAGAGACAAAATAAGGCGTATATCAAACAGTGAGTAAATGGAACCTGTGCACGATGGTAATAACAATTAGAGACATAACATTAATGAGGTTATTCACTGCGTAAACGAACTCTTTCCTACAAAACATTACTCGACAAAAACAAAAAGAACTATATCCATTGCTCTTTGCGTTTGCAGTTAACTTGACCTTTTCGATACAAAAAGAGCGATGGATGGTTTTTAATTAGTTTGTTCGTCTACTTCTTGTTACTTTAACTAAAAACTTCGTTTAACCAGTAATGAGTCTGGGTAATTAGACGCGTAGATAAGTGACGCCTTATTAGCTTGTACTTTAGTTAGTGGACGTATTGTTATCTGTAGCGGTGGCCATGTTGTCTCATTGATACGGTGTTCGAATTTTGATTTAGAATGTGAAGAGTGTCCGTGAAGTTTCTCGCCCGTTCTTCTCCATAGGTACCTACTACGCTTTGGAATGGGCAACTAGCTTCATCTCTCTGACTGACTGACCCCTTGACAATACAAAAGTGTTTGTATATTGGTATAAAATAAAAGTTTGTATTTGAATGGTTTGAAGGGATTTTTGATTTTTTGTACGATTTTGTAGTAGGGTAATTAATGTAAAAGGCCTGAGCAGACGATGGACAATTTGTCCGCGGACACTTTGGAATCTTATGGAAATTCTGGGAGTCTATCTGTCCTACGTGTGCGTTATCGTATAGATTTCCATACGTTCTATCGTCGCGGACAAATTGTCTGTGGTCAAATTGTCCATCGTTTACTCAGGTCTTAGAGGTACAGATGCCAAATCGAAACTATGACTGCTGGAGTTAACTAGTTTTATTACAACTTGTGGTGGAAAAGTAGGTTATTACCTACCTTTGATAGTGAAATTCAGAATTGTTTGGTATTTTTGTTATAATCTACATAACTAAAATGCCAAAGGATTAATATGACGATGGATCTTTGTTCGTTTCCACAAAAATATGAGAGCTTTAGGTAAGTAAACACCGAGATGTTTAAAAAACACTTCATAAAAAACCTAAACATACTGCAGAACACGTTAATAAAACTAACATTACATCATACCCAAGAATAACAACTCTAAAACTGGCAAATTTTTATATTTAGCCATAAAACGTCAAAAAGAAAAAAAACACCAAAAATTACCTGTTATTTGATCAACACTTAAATTAGGAACACTCATTATGCACAACACTGGCACTAAACTACACTAAACGCGGCAATCTTAGCAACATGCATGCTCTTGCGCATCGTTTTCAACACTGAATCACTCATTCATACGAAAATTTCGATCTATTAACTGCTATTTGTAACGTGTTAACACATTATCTGTTATGCAACTAAGTAGCAATTTTTTATTGGTAATAACTTAAATCGTAAAACTGTTATATGCATACAGATTTTCATTCAAAGTCTGATCTAACGGTACATTAATAAGATGTTAAATTATCGACGTCTCATTTAAAAACACTGGCCACTACGTAATTTTGTCACAAATTGAAACGGACACGCATTCTTTATTTTGATTTGAATTTTTGCTTTTAAACTTCGAACGCTTAAGTTTTTAAGTTATGGCACGTTATAAAATACAAATCGGTTTTAAATTTAGAATGGAATTAATGGAATTATTTTTAAGTATACAATCGTTTTCAGGCAACGGTTTGTCTTTGGATTCGAATCGATTGTATATTCGAAATCGATTATTTTAATTTTAAAATCGTACTGATTCAAGTGTACTGTACACGGATGTAAGAAACAAACTAGTGAGACCGCTAGTTGACTAAGAATGAGATTAGTTATCAGTTTTTATCGCAAGCAGTCGTTACTGCGTCCTTTAATCGCTGGTCACGTCACCGATAGTGGTCTAGCTATGGACTATTACTCGTATTAAATCACTGTCTTGTTTGGATGTGGTAAATACGGCACTTATTTTGTTGTTTACATTTTATAAGGAAAACAATAAGTGTTTTTAGTTTTATGAATAACTAGCTTTTGCTCGCGGCTTCGCCCGCGTGGATGTCGGAAATTATCCCACGAGAACGTACTACCGGGATAAAAAGTGTCCTACATGTACATCCAGGTTATAAACGATCTGTGTTCCAAATTCCATCCAAATCCGTTCAGGAGTTTTTGAAAGAAGGAAAGAAAAATGCGTTTATTGGCATTGCAGCAACAAAAATACACCTTAAAACTAAAAAAAAACGGAAATCAAAGATTATAATGCCAAACGGGCCTCAGCTCAGCATAATGTCAGATGACAATATAAGGTGTACCATCTGACGCTGATGCGTGCGTGCGTGTTTGCTTTTGTCTGAAAGAGTAACAAACATCCATCCATCCATCCATCCTCACAAATTTTCACATTTATAATATTATAGTAGGAGTATGATTTATAACATCAGTAGGATATTTTTGTAGTTAAGTGTAATTAGGGCCTTATAGCGCTCGTTAAGAATGTCGTCTTAGACTGGGATTTTTCCGGTATTCATAGGTATGATTTTAATTAACTGTAATCAATCTAACTTGTATGAACAAAACACCAATCAAGTAATGAATAAACTGAATTATTGCTTTAAAACGAGGCTGCTGAGCACGAGGTCTTGGGTTCGATTCCCGGGTCGGGCACAGCGTTATTGTCTTTTTGGAATATATCAGTAGCAGCCCGGGGTCTGGATTTTTGGTTAGTTGATGGCAATAGGCTCGCCCCCTATGACATGGGACTTAAACAAAACTGGCGAAATGTGGGTGTACTATAGGGTACACCTCTGCCTAACTCTTCAGGGATACAGGCGTGATGTTAAGTTAATTATTTCTTTAAAACAAAGCTACCAACATTAAAATTATTATTAAACGCCCAAGTATTTTATAGAATAAAATAGAATAGAAGACTTTTATTTCAGACACGAGTCCATAGAGTTTGTAACAATTTGACTTAACTTCTAGTGTTAGTAGGTTACAGACACAAATCAACATACTACAATTAAAAATTTGCGTGGAGCTGCATCCACCTCCGCAACATTGGGGAATCCCACCGATCTGCGAATACTCTGTATTAATACATATATTAATACTCTAATAATACCTTTATATCCTATATCTAGGATATTCTTTCAAGCAGTCTTTTCAGCATGCCTGTTTCAACAAAATTTAAAAAAAAAAACACGTGTGGCACTCGGGGACTGCCGCGGTAAAGCTATTGCATAGCATTTTGTATCAACTTATGCAATTATAATTATTTATTTATTTTTTATTTATGCAGTATTCTTTTTTCTTTGATATTAATTCAAGTACAGTCGTACCATATACATCCACGTTAAGCGAACACTCGGCCGAGCTACATGGTAGGCGGAGTGGGGGGTGTTAGGTTTTATTTTCGTTACGGAATTTCTTTATTCGGTCGCCGCTCTCAAAGCCCGCGATGAAAGCTATGCAATAGCTTAAAAAAAATGGTTTTGCTCAATTAAAAGCTTTGTGTCGGAGGACACAAAGTTTTTAATGGTAAATAACCTATCCACTCCTTCATATTCTTAACGCCATGTAAAACCCAATGACTTAAAGAATTAAGGCCCCAGCACAAATGTTTAGGACTTCTTTATCTTGTATATCATTCAGCCTGTTATATACATATTTATTATATAGTGTATGTATGTTTTGTTTGTTTGTATACAGAATGACGTGATGATATAGAAATAGACGTAAAATGACCTCATGGTGTGGGGGTAATGGTCGTGGGTGGGTAAGCAGTTACCTGCCTTATTAACTGCAGAATTGCAATATTTTGGTGTGAGGCTTGTTTTTGAAGGTAAACTGAATTGAGGCTGGACTGGCGAGTGAGAGGTTGTGAGTTTATATACTACACATACATACATAAACTCACGCCTTCTTCCCATGGGGGTAGGCAGAAACTACAGAACTCCTGCTACGATCCCGACATACTCCTTTTGCCTTGTTTACGTTCATACATCTGGTCATACACGCACGCCGGTTGCGAGTACTACGCACCTGACCTTTCTGAAGAACATCACCAATCTATATGTCGTCCTAGGGCATCCCCTCCCGGCATTTCCACTCACATCTGCCTTGTAAATACCTTTTTCGGGCCCGTTGTTTGATACATAGTTAAACATGACCATTAGTCAATTTAACAATTAGTCAATTGATAATAGTCAATAGCTGTCAAAGTTTAACTACTCTGTCTGCGCATGGTTTTTTTAACTGTAGTTAGCTTAACCATTTGTCAAACAACATACCTACTTCTGTCATTTTTGACAAATTGTCAGTTTAACTAACGCATTTTAACTATTCGTATGTTTGACTACTGATCAAACACGCCTTTGATTTAATTATAATGAGATAGACGATAGTGTGGAAGTGAGATCGATTTGTTTTTGCTATAATTCAACAGGTACAAAGGCTTCCAGAGTAACGGTCAACTATGTCTTTCTGGTTAGCAAGGAATTTGTGGATTCCTCGCCCCGGCCCGGCCCAGGTTGGCCCTAAAGATGCCATCCATATTCTCAAGAAATTCTTTTATAAAGATCTTCAGTAAAAAAAACATTTGTGAAATGTAAAGAGTAAGGCTATGTCTCATAAGAACTTTCATTGGATGACGATGCATAGTCCTTTTTTTTTTGGTGACAGTTTGGAAGTCCTCATGGATGTCCTCCGCCCTGGGACGGACAGAGAGCTCTGTCAGACTTCGACTGACTAAAACCACCCCGTGTCTTGCGTACTTGCACCGGGGCTACTGGAGCACTTAAGTTCTCATCAACGCAGCCCCCGAATGATGCATAGCCCTAATGTTCGGGTCCGAAACAAAAACGAATCGCTTTGCTTACCAAAGGTAGCAATTTTTATTGCCAAACTGGGCATATAAATAGATTCGTAAGAAAATTTTACCTGTGATAGCTACTTCCATATGGGAGGGTCTACTATGCAAAGGTATGAAGTCTTTGCTTAATTTTTGGTAATGATACAAGAGTCTTAATTTAACCAATAACGGTCCGTAAATTATACGAATCGCGCCGTTTTGCGTGAATGTGACGCATATTTTCCCCTAAAGGCACAAACAGAAACGCACAAACAGGCGCGACACGCGACGCGACACAAAGGCAGCGCCTGTCGCGCGACGAGAGGTGCCTTTGTATTGCGTGCGATTCGCGTCGCGTTTCGCCCCAGTCTGCACGAGCTATAACTCGTTCTTTTTTGTCTTTGTGTGTTTTTTTTTTGCGTCACGTTTACCGCAAATAAATGTATTTTCTTTCTTTTTTTTTTCTTAATCGGCCATAAAACCAGCCCGTATTCCGTCACACACTTGCACTTGCTTCACGGTGGCACTTAAGCACTCTTCAACGCGTCTCCCGAATGGTGCATAGTCCTCAGTCGACTAATTATTCTCCTACGCTTAAAAAAGCACCATTATCTCAAAGCAAGACCCTACAGAGAGTACTTAACAAAATGCTTCACAAAAGACTTCTAAACCGCGTCGTATAACTGTTATCTGTGACAGTGGAAGTCAATACAACAGTACGTTTGACGGCAGTGATAGAACTCGAGTCTTTTTACTGCACAATAATAATTTTACACTGTTTTAATGTCCACACTTACGCGGTATGGTGACCATGTGGTTTTTAAGGATAGGATATTGTTTCGAGGGTATTTTTTAAAGTAGGTAAGTACAATGTCATGGTTTTTTTTTTGGGTGGTAAGTCATTAAATGACCTCTTCCGCTCTGGGCGGAGCGGGCGTGTCAGACTCTTGCGGACTAAAACCCACCCGTGTTCCTTCAGTTGTCTGTGCGCCAGGGCCACGGTAACTCTTTCGAACAATTCGCGACCCCGGCACGAGGTACAATGTCATGCTGACGACCTATTTTGGTGTAAAATAATATTAATAAATAAAACAGTGAGTCGTTGTTTATATTGAATCTTATATTTTTTTAAATCTTAACTCTCTCTTGTCAAACCAGATAACTCTCTTTTCATAAAAACCTACAAGTTGATAAGAAATAGGCTTGTTATATTATCAGTTCAACAGAGTCATTAGGTCAAACTTTCGCCCTTTTTCATGTAATTTTTTTTTGTAGGAGATTTTGTTTTTTGTCTTACCCCTAATCAGTATCACACAGGGTTATAAAGTGAAAATCATAGTAGGTTTGGGCTCAGATCTAATGCCTTTTTGTGATACCTATTTATGTCAGGTAATTACGTAACACACTAACAGTAGGAATGGGTTTAATTTTGACAGTTCAACAACATTCACTGCGTTAATTATCTTGCTGAGCAGACAATTTTGCGAACATATGAAGCAATGGATTAGAAATAGGCTTCAAAATGATTCAGATTGTGATAGATAGTGTGTTACGTAATTAGTGTGCTGGTCAGAAAAAAATACTAACAAACAAGCATTGTCTGTCTAACTGGAAAGAAAAACAAAAACGCAATTACCAAACCTTTCGAGAAATTCAGACACGTCAGATATGTATGTTATCAGAGCATAAACATACATAAGAACATAACATAAGTCATAACAACGCTTGAAATAATCCAGTTTCCGATAGCGAAAGCAGTAAAATTGATCGTTATCGATTTCCAGTAAGTCTGATTCATCAAATTCAGGTGTTTACTCACCAAATCTGCAGTTTCTGTGGTATGGGGAAAATCTTAGATTAGGTAGATTTGACTCATCAAATAATATCAAAGAGAAGGTTTCGAGATGTTATTGTTATTATAAAGTTTCTATGAAATGGTAAATCAATTCACTGATGTGTGTATATTATTTAGTATTTACCTAGATTTATTTTAGGTTATCCCATTGTTACAAAATATTTATTATATTTTTTTTAAATAATATTATTCTAAAATGTTTAAGTCCTCATACAAAGTTGTAAAATTCCGTATGACAGCTTCTTTGAAATGCCAAGTGTCGATGCCCTGTAATTTAAAAAACTTGGAGTTTAAAATCAAAATCGGAGCAATTTACATCCACTAATTCTATATTTCCAATAAAACTACCACTAAACTTTCACGATAGAACCACAAACTACCATTAAATAAACAAAACCATAACCGTTCCAAAATTCACCAATAACGGGTCACCCTAGCCCATAAAGTGCTCCTCCAATCCGGGCTTAGCAATAATAAAGCCAAAAGCGAAATTCCCGAAAGTAGAGTGTGGTCAGCCGAGTTACCAGATGGCGTATGCGCTTCCAATTCCGCGTATGTTCAGAATAGAATTGGGTTATACGTTATCCCTGTCACTATGCGAATTTGACGGTTGATATATACATTTTGGTCAGTTGATATAGGTATGTAGATCGGTCGTTCGATACATAGTCGGGGAAATTAATTGTAAATGGACAATTTACGGCAATTTTCCGTGTTATAGGCATTTCATACAACTGCTAAAGACTGAGCGTTGTGATTTGAATATACGGACGATTTAAGTTGGTAGTCAGTTTGCTAAACATTAATTTGTCTAAGTTTACATGGGCAAGCATAATAGGTACGATTCAAGGCTCCCACAGACAGGCGCGACGCGACAGCGCTACACAAAGGCGCCGCTCGTCGCGCGACACGCAGTGCCTTTGTGTCGAGCGTCGCGTCGCGCAAGTGTGTACGAGCCTTCAAACTTAATGGCGGCTGTGAAGTGCGCTATTCGCTGCGCAGTACCTCACCCCTTACCCCCGCTGACACTTGAATTAGTTACTGCGCAGCGACTCGCCTCATGGTCCGAGCCGCCATTAAGTTTGAATCATACTATATACGTACAAATGGAATGTATGTAACTATGTAATTTATAAATTAATGTTATTAATATGGAGAATTTCGTTGGTATGAGTTACGAAATGCATGTTTTGTTGCATCTTATCAAAGACCTTTTGATTTTTTTTTTACAAAAATTCTCATAAATCTTGGATAGGTAACCTTCGAATGGGGAAGATTGAGAGGTTCGTGTCCACACTATAAGTACCTAAAAGGTTTTATTACGATACTCGTACAAAAAAGAGTGGATATTATAATAAAGGTACTATCGACCTTTACTTTCTTCTAAGTGTAAAAAAAAGCGGCCAAGTGCGAGTCAGACTCGCACACGAAGGGTTCCGTAACATCGTACAATATTTAATACTACATATTAAAAAAACATACTTCATTAAAAAAAAAACATGGTTCTTGTATGGGGACCCCGTATAGTTTTATAATTGTTGTTATAGCGGCCATAGTAGTACACACTCTGTGATAATTTGAAATGTCTACCTATTACGGTTCAAAGATATAGATCTGTGACAGACGTACGGACAGCGGAGCCATAGTAATAGGGTCCCGTTGGCACCCTTTGCGTACGGAACCTCAAAAATATATTTTAGCCGTGGCTGTTTCTCGGACAAAGACCTTGTTTTTCTCACCACTAATCTTCGACCTAAGGAGGCTCTATTGTTAGCAATTTTCTCGTTGTTATGAAGCCGTCAAAACATGTTATAATTTACTAGCTGCGCCCCGCGGTTTCACCCACATAAGTATCGATCCCTTGGGAATATCGGGATAAAAAGTATCCTATGTCGTAATCTAGCACCCTAATTGCGTAACACATTATCAATCACAATCTGAATAATTTTGAAGGTTATTGCTAATGTTCATTAGGTATGTTCGAAGAATTTGTCTGCTCAACAACGTAAATAACGCAATGAATGTTGTTGAACTGTCAAAATGAAACCAATTCCTACGTTTAGTTTGTTACTCACTTACTCCACTAGTCATGGTCTACCCATGTGCCAAATTTCATTCAAATCCGTTCAGCTGTTTTAGCGTGAAAGCGTAACAAACAAACGTACAAAATATCAAATATTTTCTCTTTATAATAAAATATTAAGTTTACAAGACCAAGGTCTTAACAAAACAACGCAGCGGGGTAATTACGTTACATGCTAACAGTAGGAATACTTTCATTTTGACAGTTCAACAACATTCATTGCGTTCATAATGAGGCAATGTATTAGCAATAGGCTTCAAAATGATTCAGATTGTAATTGATAGTGCGTTACGCAATTAGGGTGCTGGTCTATCAAAAGATGATTATATTTCGTAACTTAATTGCTTTATCAATAAGAACAATAACAGACAAATTAGTTAGATAACGATATCTTAATGTGTGTATTGACTCTTTTTGGGTAACTTGTAACAAATGAGGAAATAACATACAGAGACTTAACTTCATACAATCGCGGTGCGATACGTAGAGGTACCTACATTACAATATAGCACGATTAGGGTTGCCAATTATTTTTATATCAAGTATAGTATTTTCTGGTGATTGCCTGTAAAAATTAATGGTGGCAAAAAATTATAATAGGTGTAATGTTTTTTTTTATTCGATTTTTTTGCTACTTTGACCCTTTATTAATATGATTTTTATTTTTTAAATGACTCAAAACTATTATTTCACTCTAAATTAAGATAAAAAAACACCATTCATTCAGTTTTTATGAGATTAATACATACTGACCCTATTGCGCTTATTTCGCCATTTTGTATTGAAATTTAAATATAGTAGTTTCGCCTACTATATATATTTTTAAATATGGTAGTTAGGCCTCTAATATAGTAGGATACTTTATTATATAGTAGCCTTTTATTATAGGTTGCCTACCCTTACCACAACTATGTGTGCGTGTCATGTCGTGCTCCTGATTAGTCTATGTCCTAAATGCTGGAGTGTCCCAAATATCCATTCACCTGCACCCTTCACAATCTGAACAATGCTTCTGGAGCCGTAATAAACGTAGGCCCAAACAGTATAAAATAGATATATTGTCGAATACAAAAAGAAGAAAACATTTCATTGATGTTGTCAAGTACGCGTCGAGAGTGGGCAAATCAGAGTCGGTCCTCGTCCTCCACGTAGCCCGAGACGAAGATCACAAGTCGCATAGACTTGATGATAGCAGCTTTTACGCACTGCTTGTGATCAAGCATAGGCCAATTATCCAGAAAGTAAACAATCAGAGGGCGTTCAGGCGTAACCCATGATGGTACCAGAATATGTTACCAAATTGGACTGCAGATTCTTACAACAAACACGATGATATATAGTCATTACCATCATAGTCACTCACAGTCCCACTTCCCCCACTCCTGCGCATATGCCTCTCTTTTTTGTCCCAATCTTTATGCTCCAAAATAACCATGTCACTTGCAATTTATGATTTTATGAGGTTTGGTTTCTGTAAGTTAACTACTCCGTGCGATCCAATATGGCGGCTCTACATCATGATAACGTTGCAAAACATCAATCATTGGCATCAGGTCAAGTGGCCTACTGAATCTAGACAGCAATTCATGATTATAAATTGGACATATTTGTAAGTCATTCATGCTTCAGGCAATCACAATATTGTTGGTTTCACCACGGCGAAAAAGGTTAAATTGATGGGAATTGGGAGAATTGGGGATTAGGGTCTCCATTATCCTGCTTTCCTGATGTTGGACGAATGGCCCCGTATTCCCCAAAGGAGTACTTAGACAGAACTATAAAATACAAATTCGTTTTGGTAGTTCACTTTTATGTTTGGGGGCCGAGCCTTTTGCCAGTGGAAAAATGAAATTACGTTGCCCAGAAATAAAAAGAAAGAAAATGTGTTTTATTTTCACAGAAACACGTGCTTATAAAAAGATTTAAGAAGGGCTAATTTCACCAAAGTTTTATACCTAGACTAAGTCTTATCCTGTGAATCAATTTTGAATTTTTGACAGAATTGTCAGACGTCAATTTAATTCCACGGATAGAAAATATATCATTTTGGTAAAATCAGCCCTTAGTAAAACAAAACAAAAGCTATTATTACAAGCATGCACCCCAGGACCCCACAATCAGCAGTTGCGCTTTTCACCACACAACCAACGAAACAACCAGACCGTGCGTAATCAAAATAATACTCGTAAACAAGATAACACCCACGTCTGACCCAATCTGACCCAAAATGTCATTTAAACGAGCATTAACGTTTTAGCACCCAAAGCCGATCTCAATACAAAATGACATGAAATGATTATCACATTAACATGTTGCAGTAACAACTTGTTACCCGACTTACGGCCATCAGTGAGGTATTAAGTGTTTACACGATAATCCTCCATTTGAAAGCAAAACTGACGTAATCGGAGATCATAATCAGGTTGGTGCAAGTTGTAAACGAAAGCAAATGTAAAATTCATTTTTTTTTATTTTAATTTCTCAGTCTACTTTAGTAAAAACGAAGAAAAGCATTGCATACGTTGGAAAGAAAATGTTTTTGTATGTTAGAAAGCATAATTGTTTATTCTGCATAAACAAGATGCACAAAAAAAGACATAAATAGCAATTTTTTTTTTTTTACTGTGTCAAACCCACAACCTGAAATATGGTGTAACTTTTGTCTGTCCCCACCTGCGATAAACTTACACAAAACAAAATTCAGTAGAAAATAATGCTCGTTTTTCTCTTTTCAGTTAGGCATGTGTTTTGCAGTCGGGTTTTTTTAATAATTTGCTTTATTTCAAGCTTTTTAGTTTTATATTAATTAATTTAGCACTTTTGCTAGAATGCAAAGATTTTTCAGATTACTCTATTACTTTATGTGCAGAAAAAAAAGGCGAGTCCTTTCCATGTAACAATGATCGTCAGTTCCATAATCAATCAAATTAAACCCTACTTATAGAAAAATCGGTCAATATACTCGTTAGGTGAGTTAACCGATTACCGCAGTTTATTTGTTACCACCCAGTGAAAATTATAGGTGAAACATGCATGATACCCTTATGATACCTGCACCATAATTACGTAACACACTATCAGTCACAATCTGAATCATTTTGAAGCCTATTGCCAATCCATTGCTTGATATGTTCGAAAAAATTGTCTGCTCAACAACGTAAGCAACGCAATTAATGTTGTTGAACTGTCAAAATGAAACCCATTCCTACTTTTAGCGTGTTACGCAATTACTCCGCGGGTCGCGGAGAGTATTATTTGACAAGCAACGCTGACAACATTCAACTCTTATTAGGTTTTGAATACAAGCACTTACCGTACTGTATTTTTACTACACAATCGCTCCCGCTCTTAACCTGTAGTCAACCCTAACTTAAAGTCGAGCATTTACAAGCTTCACATGAAACCGCTACCGGGTGGCCCGGAAGCCGCTCAAAAAGAGTTTACCGCAGTTTACCTCAGTTTAACGCAGTTTACCTCAGTTTACCGTGGTTTACCGGAGTTGACCCCAAGTACTGCGGCGCGTGGTCAAACATGCATGCCTTACGTAACTGAGTCGGTCTTGAGGCAGCATTTTGGGTAGGAGCAGTAGCAAACAATGTAGGTGGGTATGTGGTGTTTGTTATTTTTGTGTTAAATTCAGGATTGCAAAGAAGCCGTTGATGAAGATTTAAAAAAAAATTAATACATGGTTGAACAAAATGATGGTACGTTTGGCATCCATATTATACACGGTGGCAGAGACTTCGACGCGCGACCTGTTACCATAGATTCAGTAAGTACATGATTCTCCAAAAAGTTTCAATACTTATTGAAACTTTTTGGCGGTTATTTAAAAAAGAAATTGCTGTTCCATACATTTTGACCGCGTAGGTATTGCAGTTTTCTATGAAACTGCATATTTTCTTTTTGGTAACTGACGAATAATTTCTACGCCACCGCTTTTTTTTTTTTGGAGCGCTAGGGCGTGTCAGACTCTTACTGACTAAAACCCACCCGTGTTCTTTCAGTTGCCTGTGCGCCAGGGCCACGGTAACTCTTTCGAGCAATCCGCGACCCCGGCAGGCATCGGCCCTATCGGACCCCGTCAATGGTGCTGACATCTCTTTGAGGCTTCTACGCTACCCTTAGCGTAGGAATTATTCATCGGTTTACAATCATGTGCTGAATTCATGGTTACAGTTTGCGCGACAATGTCCCTGCCACCTTGTATTAAGTATTATAATTTTATAAAAGTGAAAGTAACTCTATCTGGTTGTTACCTTTTCCCGCTAAAAGGCTCCAGCAGACAGGTGCGATGAGACAGCGCGACGCAACTCTAATAGAACAATTTGTATGAAAACTTCATGGAAATTTTTCTACCAAAATTGCGTCGAACTGTCGCGTTGCGCCTGTCTGTGGGAGCCTTTAACCACTGAACCGATCGCTTTGAAATAGGAGAGATAGGTAGCTTGGAATCTGGAGATGGTAATAAGCATAGGCTACTTTTCATCCTGGATATTTTTACCTACCTCTTGCGTGTCGTATGTTACCGCATAGGTTTTAAAAATCTAATGAAATAAAATACAAAATGGAGGCGGAGTCGCGGGCAACAGCTAGTAATAGAATAACAGTATGTTTCTTCTTATTCATTTTTCCATAAACATACGAAATGGCTTCTAATAAAAATGTACCTAAGTGGGGACAAGTTTATTACATCCATAAAGGCTTAAACACACCGTGGTGAAAGCTGAATTAATATCTACTAAAAATTCATAAATATTAATCAAATATACATCACGACTCCATGTAAACTATTCAGCATTTTATTAAAAAAATATTTATATTTTTGACCTTGTCCACAGAAAAGAGGTGTTATTTGGAACTAATGTATTCAAAATTAATTTCAAACAATAATAGTCTTTACGGTCGTAATGCTTCGTTCAGACAAAGTTAAGCCCGAGATACACAAGGCTAACTCAAAACTCAAACGTAAACTCAAAGCAGTTATTTCAATTAAACCATTTACAGCCACTTTCGAATTGTCAAGGAGTCGGTCAGTCAGATATATGAAGCTAGTTGCCCATTCAAATGCGTAGTAGGTGCCTATGGAGAAGAACGGGCAAGAAACTCCATGGACACTCTTTTAAATTATATTGTTACAAAAATATTATTTACATCATTAATCTTGAACTCATAATTATATGTGGGAACTATGTAAAAAAAGCCGTACACGTTAAAAGCATCCAGAGTACAGCAAATAGCAACAAAAAAATAAAATAATTAAAATAAGCCGTGGCAGCTTGATGACCAGTCCCAATTGACGGCGTCCGGTCACGAACTTGACGCATGGATCAGTTCGCTAGTTATTCAAAACTAGGATAGCAAGAACCTCGGTATACTATCCTGATTTGCTGTCCTGGCTTCGCACATGCTAGTGCTATTAACACAGTGCCAGATCATTTTAAACCAGTACCATTATTAAAAAGGTTTCAAGGTTTTCAAGGTTTCCCAACGTGAAATGGAGCGCAGTATTTTAGGCGTCAAACTGACAGACCATATTCGCAACACCACACTGCGCTCCAAAACACAGATTACTGACGTTGCTCAAAAAGTCGTTAAGCTGAATTGGGACTGGGCTGACCACGTCTGCCGTATGCCCAATAACCTGTGGGCCAAATAACCACTACGTGGAACCCTGATACAGCCAGAAGGCGTCGGGGCAGACCACGTAGAAGGTGGCGGGACGAGCTGGATAATATAAACGACCAGTGGTCCACTTTAGCCCTGGATCGAAAGAGATGGAAGTCATGGGGAGAGGCCTTTGCCCAGCAGTGGGATGAAGCAGGCTAACAGTAACAGTAACCATTATTAATGTCAACACACAAGTAGCTTCGCCGGCCACATGAAACTAGCGCACAAGTTAAGTTAGTATAACCAGGAGTGGGGGCGCTGCTAGCTAAAAAAATAGAACCCCATCCTATTAAACTATCCTAGCTTTTGACGGTAGCTCACTAGCTTTCTCACTAGCTAACTAGCCTAGAAATGAAGCTGTATACTAGAAGCCAGAGTTACTAGCTTACTATCCTAGCTTTGGTAACTAGCCTCGTGTATCTCGGGCATTAGTGACTCGAGCCAGTTATTGGAACTAACAAGAGTGCTGTTCATCCGAATTCATGACTGTCATAGGGTGTTCGAGCCATAAACCATGGCAATTCGACGTTTTTACGACCCCCATGTCTGGTTAAAAAGTGTTTAACTACATTATTTTATGAACAGTTTAAAATTGTTTGGTGAGAGATGAAATGTTTAGTGTGGAGAGAGTAAGTGATGATGTTTTAGAATTTTTGTTTATTAATAAATTCTGAGATCGAATATTCGGATGCATATTTACCTAAAGTAATTTTTTTCTATTATAGTATGGAAGCGGATTCTTAAAATAAATTATTTATTTGTGAAAAAATCAGATGCATATTTATTTAAAATTAATGTTAAATCCCCGATTCAAATATGTGTACCTGCGGTGTAAGAGGAAGGACGACGTGCGTTAGTTAAAGCAAAAAAAAAAAACACGTAAATTAATATAATTATTTTTATTTAATTAAGTACCATATCCTCATTGGGCGTAAATATTACCTCGGCTACAACAACTTTAATCACTACCTTTCGATCGCTATGATTTGGTGCGGTTTGTTCACTGCAATCTGAAGTTAGCGGGTATTTTGTCGATACAAAAGCGCATTCCATATTAGCCAACATCTCAACTTTAGGTGAATATGCATCAGCATATCCGATTTCGGCTAATAATTGTATTCTATGTAGTTTTGTCTTCACATTAACCATAATTACAATATTAATTTGATCAATAAGTATAAATCTACTATCATTGTTTTCATTTTATCAAAACCAATTAATACAAATTGATACTAATGGTTCTTTGAACAGAACATTTGCTTGGTCTATTATAATGTTTCTGAACATTTCCAAGGTTTTATGAAACTTACTAATTGGCCGAGGTTCATTTTAAGTTAAAGTAAAATAAGTGAATAAATAAGTCATTCAGGTATTTCAACATAGAAAACATGTGTGCCAAATTCAAACGCCAGTTCGATTATCAAAATTAAATCAATGTTCTTGAAATTAATAGATCACGATTTTCTCAGAATTTCCTCTCGCTGCGTAATTTATTTCTATATCAAATGATTCACAGAATGAATTACTAGGAATCAGAATAATTTTCGACAGCATTCGGAAATGCCACCGAAAGTTCGAGGAACATAGAGATAAAGAAGTCGCTTTTTTATAAATAACATTTCGAAATTAACGATTAAAATGTAAAAGAAATATTTTCCGAGAAATGAAAGCGCGTTGACACATCGCTGGCATGTCAAGTTGGCCTACATTTGGCCAATAGCCAAATATGGCCAACACCAAGTAGGGCCAACGTTTGTCTTCGGCAATCGATGCAATTATGTACAAGTTCGGGGTTAATTTGTATTAATTGTTATGTAAAAAACTTAATTGTCTCCCGTGTGTTTTTTATCGTATTTGAGGTTTATGTGGTAATTTAAAGTTGAGATTCTTTGTTGACTTTTGTGCAAATTAAATGGAAAGCACTTAAATTAACTTAATAATTTAATGACACTTAAAATTCTCCTTTGGCCGGAACTTACCTACGTGAGTGAATGACAGACAACGCACAGCCTAACTACTACCAACAGCTAACCATAAATCAATAAACAAACATTGTGACCAACATTTTAGCTTCTAGCTCAATGGTCATTGGTCAGATGTTTGGTGAAAACATTTGTTACATAAACGCCAACATGCTGTGACCATAGTGTGGTCGGGCGATCGTTAAAATTCACTATAAACAGATGAACATTGCTAGGCGTCAATTGGTCATAAATTCAGCATGGTCCACTAAAGGTTATGGTGTACAGAAAGCTAAGCGAAGCATGAGCTAGGTTAGCGACGGATGGTAGTAAAAGATTTTGTTTCACATCGAATTTTAGAAAGACACTACAATACAGTTGTTATTATATACGAAGCCGAATAAAAAAATAAAATAAAATCAGTTTATGTTGCACAAATAAAAAGCTCATTACAAAAGATTACAGACTGTGACAAGTAATTCCTTGAGCTAAAAATGTCTCTATTTACTTCATATCGCACTTGTAGAATAATATTCACACACAAACGTCAAGAAATAACACTAGTTTCAACACTAATGTTATTTTCAAAAGACATTTTGCTATTTAAAATAATGAAAAAACTGATTAAAAAATATATTCTGTGGACGTGGTCACGATAACTCCCGAATAACTTAACTAATAGAGTCCATTTTTTTTTAAACGCTTCAGTATTATCGAAAACTAAGTCCTTTCGAAAATCAAGGTCTAATTCAATGTAGTTTAATTGTAATTAGTAATATAAAAAATACGACTGGACTGGTTATTTGTTATTTTTTATAGAATTGAATGAAGATTATGAGGGGTGCACTTGTAGGTTTTCCAAAAAAATTCCAACTATCTTGGGGTCATCTTCCAGTCTAAACAATCTACACTCAATTATATGCAAAGTATTCAGAAAATTCGTATATCTTATAGTTTCTATTTTCGCAGTAATAATTCAGAGTAACATTTTGTTATTTTTGTCCTGTCATCCCGATCTAATGTGGTCGCTCGTTGAGTTCTATCCGGGTAATTAAACAATTGTATGCTGGGTGAGTGATCATGCCTACATTTCCTTTCGTCTATTTTTGTACCGATCAATGGCCTATGTTTAGCATTGAACATCGAGTTTACCATGTTCGAGAGCGTCTATAAATTTGTATGGATTGTAAAGTTACTGAGAAATTCCTAATGGAAAACCCAATAACAATTTTTCCGACCTGGGCATCGAACCCAGGACCTCAGGCCCAGCAGGAGCGCTAGCGACCACTAAGCCAACGAGGCAGTCACACTGTATAATTTATAACTATTGTGAAAAAACAGACCATGGATTTGTCGGGGAGTAATTAATTACCAACAGAAAACCAGCTAATGGTCGTCAAAGCTAAGCTTAATAAAGAATAGAATAGAATAGAATACTCTTTATTATGTACACCATAAAAAATAACAGATATAAATGTAGACATTTTACACAGGGTGACACAATGGGCGGTCTAAGCCAAAGCCTCAGACCAAATAAAAAAATCAACACAGCGTTGTCAACAGTGACGTGAGGCGGGTTTCATAAACATGTGCCTTCGTAACCCTTCAAAATGGTTGAGCTAAATGGTGCTGATCCATACGTCATGTTCGTGAACGGGCGCCGTCAGTAGGGCCTGGTCATCTCTTAGCTGCCACGGCTTATTTTAATTTAATTTAATATTTGAATTGTTTTTGTCTCTTTACTACGGGCGCTTTTAACGTTCTGCCTCGTTCTCACATGCATAATTTCAACATGAATGATGTAACCAATATTTTGTAACCATATTTTGATTTAAAAGAGTGCCCATGGAGTTTCTTGCCCGTTCTTCTCCATAGGTACCTACTACGCTTTGGAATGGGCAACTAGCTTCATCTTTCTGACTGACCGACCCCTTGACAATTCAAAAGTGCCTGTAATTGGTTTATTTGAAATAAATGCTTTGAGTTTGAGTTTGTGTGCACTTAGTGAGGTGTAGTATGGTTGTCAATGTGTGCGTGTGAGCGTGTATGCACAGAGCAAGGTGTAGTTTTTTGTACGCTTCACTGTATTGTTCGCAGCGCTGCTACGTTTTGATTGTTTGTTTGGTCTGTGAAATAAAGCATGCTCATTCACAGCATTCACTGTATCACCACCTTTATAATTGTCACTTTCTTTAGGAATTCGATGTCCGATTTATGGCGGTCATATTCTTATTTGTTTTTATGTATTTCCAACAGTGTTAAGGCTCCTACAAACAGGCGCGACTCGCGACGTGAATCGCACGCGACACAATGGCACCGCCTGTCGTACGACGAACGGTGCCTTTGTGTCGCGTGCGATTCGCGTCGCGTGTCGCGCCTGTTTTAAGGAGCATTTATGGTGATTTTCTGAATATTTATTTAAGTATACCTATTTTAGCATATTTTCACGCATGGCAATAAAAACTTATTTATTTATATGTTAAAGAAACTACATGGTTATCATAAATTGGAAAGGTAGGTCAATATTTGTATAGCTTGTTTCGTAAAATTTGTATATCCCTTTATTCGTAAACGTTGGTTAAAGTTAAGTAATGATTAGCGACTGTTTAACCATACAATTTTGACGTTTAAACGTCTCTTTATTTTAACCAACGTTTATAAATAAACCCCTTTATGTTCATAGTTCTTAGCATTTAGTTGATACACTAGTGTGATTATAAACAGCTTAGTTTTAAGCTACAGCTACAGCTTAGTTTTTTAGCTGAGCTCTAACAAAATTCCATTTTTATTGTACGCACGACTGCATATCAAGCTAAACATTTCCAGTATAGGCTGACTTTTCATTACACGAAAAGCATATATAATGCGAGGTCAGCTAAAACTGGAAATGCATAGCTTGATATGTAGCCGTGTGTACTAGTTTCCGTTCTATAATTTTTTTTTTCACCCTATGAGCATGTTTAATGCAAGTCTAATATGTTTCAGATGACAGATAAAAACACTGCACCAACTTTGGTATCGACACCAAGACAAAATTTCGAACAAGACCAATCAACCAACTCAACCAACCACCAACCAACCCAAGTAACCACCAACCAACCACCAACCAACCCAAGTAACCACCAACCAACCAACCAAGCTGACCAAGACCAAGTTGTATTTTCGACCATATACCAATCCGGAAAAATCATAAGAAATCGGATGACAATCTATATAGGTAAGTACAATGCGGCCGATGAATCATGACCAGTCTAAACATAAGCTCTTCAAACTTTCGCACAAGTTCTCTCACTCACACTCGCCTCATGTCACCGTTTAGTTCCTAAAAAATGTGCATGCATCCTCCTTCTGCGCAAAGTTCACACCGGCCATGATTCATCAGGCGTATTGTACAACACGATCGGTGAAAAAAACCACCCACCTACAATATCCCTAACTTTCTTAACAATCGATTCACAAATAATAATTATTCCAACACCACCATTGATTTATGTAATTGGTACACAACATCCTCCCATTGGTTATTTTCCAATACCCTATTGTCTATTGGATTTAAATAGTACACGCTCTTGCTAAATAATCGACAGTAAGTAAAGCTGAGGTGTTGCAATTAAAGCTTGGAACAGAGTTGTAACAGATGACGCGACGCGACGCGAAGCTTACAGAAATGTTAATATAAGAGAATCCTTCTGGTGACGTAAAGTTTGATCGTTGCATATTGCGTTTGTCACAAGTTTTGGTGTAAAATAAAGTATATTACATGTATGTACATTGCTACCGAGGACGCGCTTCATACCATTTTTTTGGGTGGTAAATCATCAAATGACCTCTCCCGCTCTGGGTGGAGCAGAAGGGCGTGTCAGACTCTTACTGACTAAAACCCACCCGTGTTCCTTCAGTTACCTGTTCGCCTGGGCCGCGTAATTCTTTCGAACAATCCGCGACACGCGCTTCATCCCTGGGGTTATAATAATGTGACAAAAGTGTTTCGTAACTTTAAATAAATAGATGAAACCTGTACAGAAATAAAATACCTCTACATGATTTTTTAAATTTTCATTCTACTGAAGTATCTATCATTCAGTAGTAGATAGCCTTTCATAAAACATTGGCGTTGTTGTCGGGATCCTTCAATAACGTCTCTATTAGCATAGGTGTTTTTCCATTCTTCTCCATAGGAACCTACCATGCTTGGAATGGGCAACTAGTTTCAGCTTTATAACTGACCACCTCCCTTTTCAATTCAAAAATTCCTGTAAATGGTTTGATTGAAATAATGAATGCTTCGAATTTGGTCAAAATTATATTATGTGCTTAATTATATCGTGCGGCTAAAACGACCGTGTGTGGTTGAAAACGCCCGCGTGTGGTCGCGTCGGCTGTTACAAGTCTGTAACTAAATTCTCATGTTGGAATTAGCATCTGCCTACACCAACCTACGTGTGACGGATCTATAATGTTATTAAGTTAGTTAAGTTATTAGCCTAAGTTTTGACTTGAACTAAGTTTATAGGATGTTTGTCTGTCTGTTTTGATTTTATGATTTCTGTATTGTTTTAGTATTTGCGGGTTTATTTTATGCCTGTTTGAAGTGTGGGCTAGTAATTAAAGTGGGTGTAGTGATTATTTCTTACTGTCCGATGGTGTTAAGCGAATGGAAGGAAGCTTTCCGAGAAATAAAAAACAGGTAGATAGACACTGCTAATAAAGAGATAATTTAGGTACGTGTACCGTCAAACGGGGTGAATAGGGACGAAACTTTAAAAAGGATTTTAACATTGAAATAATATAGTTTGTTGCCAACAAGGGCACTTAATCGTTAATTATAATACAGTAAACACATTAGAGTCCTTCTTAGCAACAAACTATATTATTTCAATGCTAAAATTCCTGTCTCGATTCACCCCTGCATCCCTATTCACCCCGTTTGATGGTATTCGTATTTCTGATTTTGTACACTTTACACAAATCTTAAAGGACTACACTACTACAGGTTTTTCTCAAATGCTATTAACAACTTTACCGATCTTTTTTGACACTTTGTTGGTATGTGGGCAAAAAATATTCAAACATAAATATGATTTTCAACGATGTTTTATTAAACCTAAATAAATAAAAATACCATACATTACCTAAGCTTATTATTACTCTACTAATCACTTAAATCAACTTACCCAGACCACTGCTTACCCCATAACGATCAAAAACCCACACACAAACCGATAATTCTCAACATTTCGCACTGATGACTAACACCACAGAATATTGACTACGCAGGTACAATAATTTACATGTCAAGGGAAACTTGCAAATTAGATTTTGTAACATTTAATAAGATTTAAAGAGACAACACTAATATGTCTGTTAAAGGCTCCCTCAAACAGGCGCGTCGCGACTTTTGTAGAACAATTTTCATAGGAATTGTTCTACTAGATTCGCGTCGCGCCTGTTTGTGGGAGCCTTAATGCAGATTTATGAGCAAAACGACTTATAAACGGAATATCCGTAATTGGAAATGTCATTACGTTCGTGATTGTAGTAAGAAATAGATTAAAATCAGTTTGTGTAATCGATTAGTACTTAGTACTAGACAGTTCAATATAATATCTACATTATTACAGAAACAATATCTTTAGATCGAGTTTAAGTATAGGCAATGTGTACAATTGTAGAGCAGAGCCCTTACGGAATGGTTGCCGAGAAACAGTAGGAGTGTTGGCAGACCAATAGCTAGGTGATTGGACGACCTACAGAAGATCGCAGGGAAGAATTGGATGAGACTCGCACAGACCAGGGAAGCATGTCACACAAGGGAGGAGGTATATACTCAGCAATGTATTTATCATATAATTAATTTACCTGTCTTTGCATTATATTTAATTCTTTTTACCTATTGTGGTATAGTAATTTTATTCTAGGTGCATCGTCTTCACATATAATTATATAAAGAATGTGAACCTACATAATATTATAAAACATATTCAAAGAGTAACGGTGGAGTTTCTTGCCCATTCTTCTCCATACGAAACTACCTTTTGGAAGGGGCAACTAGAATCAATTCAATTTTTTTGTAAATTTTGACGTTCAAAAGTGCCTTTTATGTGCCTATTTGAAATAAATGATTTGACTTTGAATGGGTGGAACAAGACTGCCAATGATGACGATGATGCTAATTAATGTGCACAAATCGCAAAAGTACACTTTATTATACGTATTATTAAAATCTTCAAGTTACTCATTATCGCTCCCTTTTTGAGAGAATCTTTGAAAGCACTTTTATGCTGAGGCAACTTGGATGAGCTATTGTGGTTGTTGTTCAATTCCTGCTCGGTAATAAAATAGGAAAATATGTTTGAGCTATGACAAATGATAAATGATTTTATTTCTGCAAATAGGTTTGTACAAACACTTTTACACGTCAATCATGTTTTTTAAACTAGATGAGGTCGCCGTTTCCTATCTGACTACTCTGAGAAGAAAGGCCGAAACAAGCTCAGAGGTCACAGTCTCTTTTAAAGTCCAGACATAATCTTGGCCAGTTCATGCGAAGACCATGCAGATTGGTATCTGAAAATGGTCTTTTGAGAAAACAACCACACAGATTGAGTGGACCTGTCCAGTTAGTGCACGCATTTGTCAGTAACCGTGCAGTTCGACTCAGGAAGTCAGGAGTTAAGGAGCTCAACGATTCGACGAACAATACCAAAGCTGTGAAGAGCTTTTAAGGAAACAGGAAGACAGTGTTTGCATGGTGCAAGTCTGTTGCGTAAATCAACTTGCAGTAGGTACAGGATTCAGCACTAGAGTTCGAATTTTCAAATCAGAAGTTCTTTATTCAAACCAGCCTGTAATAAACATGGCATTTATCACTATTTCGTAACTGCCACTCCTACGCATGTGCTTTTTAATTCCCCTCAGCAAACGTTAAATCTTAAACAAACATTTGTACTGAGATGAGTGACATCATGTTGCGCACGCGCGGTCTTACGCGCAGTTTTGTAGTGGCGTAATTTGTAAGCAGAGAGGGGAAAATATTAGAAGTTTTTCAGCTGCAGTAAAAGGGACAAACGTTCCCAGAGATGCCAAAAAAAACAGAAGGGAAGGGAAGACAAAATAAGATGAGAATAGGAAATAAAACCTTAAAGCCTTAAAGCGGTGGTAAAGCCGTTCCACGTAACCAGGCGCTATTCATAAGTACAAGTCTTTGTTTTTGTATATCATAAGCAGTAAAGCATAAAGGCTCTCGCAACCAGGCACGAAGCGACAACGCGGCGCGCCTCTAGTAGTATAATTTCTATGAAAATTTCATGGAAATTGTTCTCCAATAGTCGCGTCGCGCACTGCGGAAGCCTTAACGCCCAATGCTCTGTAATTCTCAACTTTCATTAAGAAAGTCTAGCCATCACTTTTCTCTCATTGGAAAAATGGTGGCTCCTATAGTACGATTCAAACTTAATGGCGGTAGTGAAGTGCACTATTCGCTGCGCAGTACCCCACTCCTTACCCCCGCTGACACGTGGATTGGTTTCTGCGCAGCGACTTGCTTTATGTTCCGAGCAGCCATTAAATTTGAATCGCACTTTACCTATCTTACGACATGGTACGGTGGTTAATCAGTATGTCTGAAGCTACTTTTCACATGAAACTATCTCTAAATCATCTCAATTTAAATCGATTCAAACCAAAAAGAAAGCATTTTTACTCAGGTGTTGAACGTCAATCGCTTTGCTGACACGAAATTTCTAACCGCTTTCCGCTCATAATTTGCACTAACAATACACGTTGCGTTTAGATCTCTTTAGGCAGCGTAACTCTTACGAAATATTCAGCGAATCTTGCTATGTTTGCACAGCGCATACATGTGTATTGTGTACTTGTGTTCTGTGTTGGAGTGTGTACCTAATCGTTTGATGTCAAAATCTATTTTTAGAAACGTATTTTGTATTTTCTGTGATAATGTTCTTAAATAAGTCGCTTCTATAACATACTGTTTGTCACGCATGTACACGGTAGACAAAGAAAGGTACGATTTTATTGTTTTTGTTTCTTTTTTTTATTGTTTTTTACTGGATTAGCGTCGAATATGGATAGGTATACCTCTGCCTAACTCTTCGGGGAATACAGGCATGATGTTATACGTTAACGTTTCTAAAACATGTCTAGATATATCATGCGTCTGTCTGATTCATTTGTCAGTTTGTTTATATTTTTTTTACAATTTTATTTAATATCATACTAATTATTAAAATATTCGTTATTATTATTCTCTTACAATAATTTATTTTATTTACATAAGTATACATATAGAAACACATTGCAGTGTAAAACTGATTTACATCCGTCACCTCACAGTTCAGATCCAATTGAAAACCAGCGTCAGGCACTAGTTGTCTGACTTTTTTGCTGAACTGGGCCTATTTGGCGCAACCGTGAGGCACACTTTCCTGGTAATTTCTCACAACGCACTTTACACTTTTTATTTGTTTTATTTTTCTTTTTTACTTGTATATGTTGTATCGTGTGCCTTGTAGTCTGTGCTAAATAAATGTATTTTCTTTCTTTAAACTTTAAGATCGCTTTTAGCGATAAGACCGCCCATTGTGTCACCCTGTGTAAAATGTCTACATTTATATCTGTTATTTTTTATGGTGTACATAATAAAGAGTATTCTATTCTATTCTATTCTATTCTAAACAAATTATGTAGTTTTTATACAATTTTATCGTTTGTGTACCGAACAGAATAGGTTCATGGAAAGGATACAGTTATATATTCCACACGAATAGATAGCCGTACATACCCCCCCGACCTTTGCTCGATGAAGCGCCAGCCCGGGCCGTAGCTGAGCCTGTAGCTTTAAATTCCCCGGATAATAATAATTCTTTTAATAATTCGATCCAGCCTGTCCCACCTTGCTGTCCTCCCCTCAGTGACGCCCTAAGCCGAGGTCCGTACCCCACAGGGGGTGCCCTTAGCGTGCAGTCACTTAATAATTTAAGAAATTCGCCCCTGGCTGGAGGGTTTGAGTTAGCTTAAGGTAGGCACAGGATAGTCCGGTTAAGTAGCAATGACCTCTAAGGGTCACAACTACGAGAAGCCATTCAAAAAAATAATATGCCGTACATACTTTCCTATATAGTAGACATTGTAGAGCTTGCATAATAAAATAACTTTCCGGTAATTTTCTCATAATTTTTCTGTAAGCAAGAAATATGAGAGTTCTTCATTCGTAAAATTGCAGCAAAAAAAAACACTGTTTTATAAAAATAAAAATAAATTATAACATTAAGTTATTGCAGTGAACTTGTTATTTTGTCTTTAACTAAGAAAAGAAAAATAGATAAAAATAAGGCATTAGTAGGTACGTTATCTAATTATTAAGAATAGTAAAATTGTTCTCGCACAATCAAAAGTTTGTGTCGTTGTTACTGAACTAATAACTCGTCAATAATCTACAATACTCAATACTCAAAAGTTTATTTGCATTCCACAAATATCCAGCAACACACCACTCACACACACACACATCACACACACCCAAAACACACACACATCACACATCTAAAACTGCATTACCATAATATTGCACGCTAAATTAAATTTATTTTAACAATTCAGCGCAATTAAATCAACTAACAATTATAAATAAAATTAGACCCTTTTCAAACAAAGGGTTGTTTATTTGGACTGGAGACATTTTTAGCCTTAAATAAGAGCTAAATATAGAGGAACACGTGCATGCGAATAATTTATTATTGGAGCAGTTTTCAAGGTCTAAGCTCCATTTACACGGTGCAAGTTTATTACTTGTGGCATAACATAAAATAGAAGCCACAATTGACTGGCACCGTCTAATCAACACGTACAATTGTTGCACGATACGGGCAACTTAGTTGCCGCTCAAAACTAGTATAGGTGTAAACGGTACGTGCAATAAAATTGCACGTACAATAAAATCGTTTTCAATTCTGGCATGAAAATTTTCTATCATTCAAACATGTGGGCGTTTTGGAAGAGTGTGTTAATAGTTGCTGCTCTTTTGAGGCAAACAATCCTAGTAGAAATGTATAAGGACGTGCAACTCTGTGTTTAGTCGAGGCAAAACTTGCATGCAATAATTGCCTTGCAATAATTGCCTTGCAATAATTGCCTTGGTGTAAACAGAAGCCGCATGCAATTATTGAATGGCAAACTGCATTCAATATTATTGCATGCCATTTTATAGAAATCACACGCGTGTAAACACTTGCATGCAATTCTTGAATGGCAATAATTGTACGTGCTTTATGGCATGTTATTATTGCTGTTGAACGTTCCAGAAACTTGCACCGTGTAAATGCGCCTGTCGGCCAGACGTGTGGTCTCCGAGAATAAAGTCCGCCTATTTGGAGGGGAATAAGTGTCATTGACGGCACCGTACTGTAATTCCATTTTCAAGGAGATAATAATAGGTCTTTACCTATGAAATTGCCGTTTTGTATGAAAAAATTTAAACGAATTTTTTTCATGAATTTTTTATTTGTATTAATCGAAGTAATCACCCATGCAATCAATGCATCTTTGCCATCGCAGTGGCAGTTTATTGATGCCCTTCTTAAAGAAATCAGCTGGACGGGAGGCAACAAATTCTTCAAAGGCATTTTGTACTGCCTCTCGGGTATTAAATTTTTTTCCCGCCAAGAAGTTATCCAAATTCTGGAAAAAGTAGTAGTCTGTAGGCGCAAGGTCTGGTGAGTAGGGCGGATGACGGAGAGCTTCCAACCCCAGTTCTTGCAACTTGGAGACCGTCTGCTGTGCAGTATGAGGTCGCGCGTTGTCGTGCAGGAGCAGCGGAGACGAGCGATTGACCAATGCTGGTTGGAGATGCGCCAGCTTCTCCATCATTGTGTTCAGTTCTTCACAGTACACATCTGCAGTAATGCTCACCCCGTTTGGTAAGAAGCTGTGATGAATCACACCGGCGCTAGACCACCAAACAGTGACCATCACTTTTCTAGGGGTAAGTTTTCGTTTAGGGCATTGTTTAGGTGCTGAACCAGGATCCAACCAACTTGCTGAGCGCTTACGGTTATCAAACAGAATCCATTTTTCATCGCAGGTAACAATGCGGTTCAAAATTCCTTCATTTGTGTGTCTGTTGAGCAGTGCAAGGCACGTCTCGACGCGTACTTCGCGCTGGCGATCATTGAGTTCGTGGGGCACCCATTTGTCAAGCTTTTTTACCTTGCCAATTTGACGCAAATGGACCAATATTGTTTTGACGCTAACGTCGAAAGCTGCTGCTAATTCAGCCGTAGATTGTGTATCATCAGCTTCCACAATCGCCTTTAATTCGTCATTGTCGACCAAAGTCTTCGGACGACCGCGAGGTTCATTTTTCAGGTCGAAATTTCCAGAACGGAAGCGAGCAAACCAATAACAGGTGGTGCGTTGGTTTGTAGAGTTAGCTCCGTAAACGTCGTTGATGTTGCGTGCCGCTTGTGCCGCGTTGCTGCCACGACGGTACTCATATTCCATAATTACTCGAATTTTTAACGTATCCATGATGACGAAAAAGATTGAAATGCGATGAAAATGTAACACTAATCAATAAAGAAATGACTACTTTTAGAAAAAAAAATCCATGTTTTTAAAATAAAATTAATTTGAAATTAGAATTCATAGCCAAACAAAAATTATTTTGATTTGAAATGGCCAGTACTGCAGAACGGCAATTTCATAGGTAAAGACCTAATAATATGCGTTCCGTTAGAAAAAAGTAATTGATAGAAACTCTTTGGTGATATTAACTTGAATTTTCCCGGTATCGTATGTATTGGTATTTTTTTTTTTATATAAAACATTATTTTGATAGTGAAAAAGTGTTTCCATTTTTAAATACGATTCTATTTTTAAATTTCGGTATTGTCTTTATAAAGTATGTCAATATAAACTCGTTTTGAAGTTTATAATTCGAATTTTATTATTTCCGATATGAGAGTAGATAAAATCATTAATTTGCTTGAATTATACATTTCAGCCTATAAACTCCTGGGCCTCTCGTTAAAAGAAAGAAAGAAAAATAGTTTTAAAAATAGAAGGTTTTTGCCATAGATGTTAAGTAGATTATGAATCGATGATCTTATTTTTGCAATAACTAAAAGGGAAGCTGCTATTACTTATATTTTAATCCCTTAAGCTACGGTTTAGTAGAGGAGCCGTGACCGCCACATAGCGTCTGCAATTAACTACTAACTATTTTCCTAATGTCCCTCGGGAATCATCGCATTTCCGAATACAAACGAATGCTAATTACCATGTCCATAAATTATTAGATTTATCCTGTATAATAATTTGAATTCAGAACTAAGTACCTTATTGTTGTTTTGTTTTGACGTAACAACATAATAAAGTACTGTATGAAAGTTTAATTTTACGTGTGAAATATTCCTTGTTGGGAACCCAGACCCAACACGCAGGTAAGCAACTCACGTCCTTAATTACTACATTATTTGCAGAGTTTGCTTAATACTTTAACCTCGAGACGACAAAAATCGAACAAAAATAACATAACCTAGAACGCGCAAAATGAACGTAGGTACACTAGTTCCAAAAAATCTAGGTGTCAAAAAATGTAGTCTACACTATCAAATTTCAGTGTTCGTGAGGAAATCTAATATGGCTGTGTTACAGACAGACAGACAGACAGATTGACAGCTCGGTTATTTGATTAATCACCTCACTTCAAAATGGCGCCTGGTTGATATATCGGTTGATTTCACGCTAAAATAATTGGCAGGATTGATTTAATATTCGGTTCGCAATGCGTTCACGTTTTTCGTAAATGATACTGAAGGTTATTTGTTAGGAGCAAAAGCTTTTATTGAGGCCTATGTCAAAAATAATATAAAGATGTACAAGAATCTTTAGGCGCGTGGCCAAAATTGGAACTAAAGCCGCCATCTTGTTTTATCAATACAATTTTAAAAATGTTTATAATCAGCGCCCCCTGGTCAATGTCATTATATCAAGCGCTATAAGTGGACCTTATGGACCTTGAAAAGGTGCCTGGGACAGACTGGATGCGAAAGGGGGAGGCCAGAATGTTGTGGCGCAGCCTGCGAGAGGCTTAGGTCCAGGAGTGGACTGCGATAGTGGACTTGATTGAGTAGGTTGAGTTGGTTGAGTCCATGCAGCACTGTATGTGAATGGTCCTAAAAGAAATGGCAGACCAGAGAAAAGGAGATTGTGTGAAAGAAAATAATGGTTTGGGAGGAAGTGAACGCTGTGAAGTCGGCTCATTGAAAATGTATGGAAGAAGAAGATGTTTATTTATTTATTTATTTAAACTTCTCGCTCACAATAACATACAAAGGCGGACTTAATGCCTCAGGCATTCTCTACCAGTCAACCAAGGGTGGTGTAGAGATAAGATGGCAGGTGCGCTGCTTAACAGGCGTTAATAATAATAAAAAATATTAAAAAGATAACATAATTAATTATACATGAAATAGGTATACAAGTACCTAAATAGGTTATAAACTTATAATACACATACATACATATTTACTATAATATATACCAACATTATATAATATATATATACTATATATATATATATATACTATATATATATATACACTAAAAGGGAAGAAGATGTTCAGGTTCAGTTGAAAACCAGCGTCAGGCACTAGTCTGACATTTTTGCTGAACTGTACCTATTTAGCGTAGCCGCGACACACACTTTACACTTAACGCGGTTTACACTTTTTATTTATTTATTTAATCATTTCGCACCTTTAAAGACAAACCGTTACTAAACAAAAATATAAAATCTTACACAGGATATTAAATAAAAAAAATTGCACGAGTTTTTTGCAATAGAACTTATGTTATAGTGTAAATAAATACCCATCATTATGACCTCAAAAGATGGCTCAAAGCACCATAATCCTAAATTCTATTGCAAAAAGCCGCGTATTTTTTTTATTTAATCTTCTGTGGGTCAGATAGGAAACGCCGACCTCATCTAGTTTTTAAAATATGATTGACGTTTAAAAGTGTTTGTTCAAACCTACTTACAGATATAAAATCATTTATCATTTATGTGTAAAATTGTATAATTTCGTTTAGTAACGATTTGTCTTTAAAGGTGCGATTTATTACACAAATATATAAACAGAGGAGAAGAAAGGAACAGAAAAATATGTACAAAGGTGATGCTTATTTCTAAAGAAATCTCTTCCAGCATACCTGCGATAGGAGAGTATGTTAAAGAGATGTAGACAACGTGTGTAAGAGTAGAAGGGAAAACTACTCTGCTCTTTTTTACTTGTTGTTGTGTTGTGTGCTTTGTAGTCTGTGCTAATTAAATGTATTTTCTTTCTTTCTTCTATGTAGGTACTGCGCACACCCTTAAAACAACTGGGATGATGATGTAGTTCGTATTACCTAACTCGTTACCTACCTAGATTGTGTTAAATGTCTTGATTGTATCTCCGCCATACTTATTTTTCTGAACACGACCGCTACGTGGCAATAACTTTATGCTGCAGAAATGATGAAATTAGTTTCTCGTCGCTTTCAAATTCAAATTATAAAAAAAGAATAATAATAATATAAGACATTTATTTTTCTCTACACAAGTTATGTACTTAATGCTAGTGTTTGACAATAGTGCACGAACAAGGAGCTAACTTTGTGAGAGACTGGTGCCTGAAGTAGGTTTAAATAAAAACCTGTATTACAGGTCACCAGGGCCCTCCCGCGGCTAGATGCCTGTGATATGGACAATAATGACAATGTATACTTAACTAACGTTGAATTAAGAACATTAATAAAAATAAAATTAAATTAAAATTAAAATTAAAAATACAAAAAAGAGTTAGTGGAAATACCAGTGTGTGTGAGTGCGTGAGTAACTAGAGGAAGTGTAAAGAGATGTGAGAGGATGCTTGAGTGAGTGTGGTGTGAGTATGGATGATGGTACCTATGTATGTGTATGTACAAGCAGCAGTGGGGATGAATAGTAGTAGAGGTAGTCTATCTGAGAGGGATCAACAAATTCTCCGTTCCCTGATAATCTAGTGTTTTCAAGTACGTAGTCACAGAATTTTTACATTTGTGTTTCGTTTGAGGATATATATTAAGGGTGCTATTTAGCTTATTGTACAGATATGGCCCAAGAAAGAAGAAGAAATTACGCGAGTGAGCAGAACTGGAAGGATGCGTCTGGCATACTCTGCCTTTTCGGCGCTTATCTTTATACAGATTCGGATCATATTGCAACATGGAGTGTTCCTTAAGCACAGTACGCAATATGAAGGTTTGCCTAACAGTGAGTATATCTTGCCTAACAGTGAGAATAAGTAAGTGTTGATTTTATGAATAAGTTAGGGCAGTTTTTTAAAGATTTGCATATTATTACGAAATTATGTAGTCCCTTATTAAAGTTTTGACTTGTTTATTTATTTATTCAACCGTCCCTAATGGTATGTAAATTACAGATAAATAATTTTAACAAACTTAATATCAAGCTGAAGCCAAATTAGTCTTTACCGCAATGAAATAAGGATTGTTTCAAATTGCAGCAATTTTAATAAAATAAATGTGTAATCACGAGTTTTGCTAAAATTACAATTTAAAAGTAACATCACGCCCGTATTCGCCGAAGGGTAAGGCAGAGGTATGCCTAAAGTACACCCACATTTCGCCAGTTATGTAATTGGGAGCGAGCCTATTGCCATCAACCAGGCACAAATCCAGACTCCAGGCTGCTACTGCGAAATTCCAGATGGAAAATCTTTGACTGACCCGGTAATCGATCCCAGGTCCTCATTCTTTGCAATGCGACCACTAGACTAACGAGGCAGTCGTAAGTCAGTAAAATAAGGATGTGACTATACATTATACAGGCTGTTTGGCAGAACGTTGAACATACGAAAATTGTGGATAGGTGGGGTCATCTGCTACTTACTCAGCCCTAATTTATTTGGCCCTGGCACCATGGATATCTTTTAAAATTTTTTTTTTGCTTTCTTCTAGTTTCACCACTTTCTTAATTTTAAAGTGTAATTTTTATTCAAAATGGGTAAAACAGGCAATATTTTTTATTTTTTTAAATCTCTAATGTTGGCAGATTCTTATAAAATTATTGCTTTATTCAGATGTTAGCTAGAAAAAAAGTTATGAGTCCTCAAACTTACAGAAAGATGTAAAAAATACTTAAATCTTAATTTCAACTAGCATTAAAAAAAAAAAAAAAGTGATTGAGGAGCTAACTAAATTAGGGCTGAGTAAGTAGCAGATGACCCCACTTATCCACCATTTTCGTATGTTCAACGTTCTGCCAAACACCCTGTATATCGATATCTATATTTTTTACCGGTGAATTGATTGTGTCGAACCCGTTATTATTTGTACAATAGCCGATTAAATGATCGAAAGTAGATATCGACACAAATAAACGATCGATCGATCAAATGAAAGTATAGATCGGTATCTCTAGTCAAATAAATTTAAAACTAAATTATAACAATGAGATATCGTTATTAATTACGTGTCTATATTGAAATACTACACCAGTAACATGATTTGATTTTGGTTGGCAATAAATACTGAAAACATTTTAATTGCGGTATTTTTATTTGAGAAAAAATCTTTAGCAGTTTGGAAAAACATCTTCTAAAAAATTTTCATTGCTGTAATGAAAATTCGCATACCCATAAGAACATTTGCCATTAATTCTTTATTGTTCATTACTCCATCAAGATTCTAGCAGCCCACCCAGGTTTTCTCCCAAAGCTATACTTTAAGCGGTTAACTTCTTAACAATGGAGTGAAAATTTTAGTACTCATAAAATTTTCATTGACCACTATGGATTCCTCGAAGAATTTGCATTTGAGAACTGAAAACTATTCCTAAAGGAATTTCTGAGTAAGCGTTGGGAACTGTACTTATACAACCGTTATGCTGCAGCTAAATATTTAGAAGATCTCCTAATGGATAAAACGAAGCTTTAATATGACTTGTAAAACGACAAGTGCGCAGGGCCGCGCAGAAAAGACGAAAACACACCGCGCCGTCAACACATACTTCAATTTTGTATTTGTATAGCTTGATTATTAAACAAAAATTCTCCTAAAAAAAAAAATAAAAAAAAAAACACGTGTGGCACTCGGGGACTGCCGCGGTAAATAATAATAATAATAATAATTTATTTATTTCTCAGATAACATGATCCATTATGGTTAGTAAACAACAGGAGCTTATAAACTATGTTAGTAGGTAAATAATTAAAATAACAATCAGACATTTCATTTTACCGTCCCAACCACGATGCTTACCCAGAGCGAGTGTATCGGACACTGATAATTAGCCGAAACTATCCTCAGAATGTCGTTGCTACTGCCGCGTACTCTACCCAACAGCGACGACACACGCTTGCGTCTTATTGCGTAAAAGTCATCCGTACGCGCTTCGGCAAACATCGCGGACGCACTGCAGAACCGCGGCAAGCGCAACAACATCCTGAAGACATTATTGTATTGTACCCGCAGAGCCCTGTATGCCCTTTGAGTATAATTAACCCACAGGCTGCTCGTGTAGAAAGATTGGCAATATGCTTTGAATAGCGCTAACTTGACTTCAGCTGAGCAACGAGCAAACGAGCAACGAGTAAAGCTATTGCATAGCATTTTTTATCAACTTATGCAATTTTTTATTTATTTTGATATTAATTCAAGTACAGTTGTACCATATACATACACGTTAAGCGAACGCTCGGCCGAGCTACATGGTAGGCGGAGTGGGGATGTTAGGTTTTATTTTCGTTACGGAATTTCTTGATTCGGTCACCGCGCTCAAAGCCCGCGATAAAAGCTATGCAATAGCTTAAAAAAAAACATTTATGAATTTCTACATCGCAATCGAATCTTTTATTACGGAGTCGTATAAGGCATACCTATAAAAATACATAAGATTGCTTTAAGTTGAAGACTTTTCTGACAATTTCTTTTAGATGCCTATCATAGTAAGTTATCATCTCATCACTACATGTCCACAAATGAAGGCTCGTACACACTAACGCGACGCGACGCCCGATACAAAGGCACCGCGTGTCGCGCGACGAGCGGCGCCTTTGTGTAGCGCTGTCGCGTCGCGCCTGTCTGTGGGAGCCTTGAACATGAGACCTACATACAGCGAAATAAATAGGCAGTCATGGGGACTACCGACAACAGTGAAAACTTAAAGCTATAAAATAACAGTGGTCACCCTTAAAGCTCCCGCAGAAATGCGCGACGCGACTCTTGTAGAAAAATTTCCATGAAGTTTTCATAGAAATTGTCAAAGTCACAGTCAAATCATTTATTTCAAATAGGCATATAAAAGAAATGTACTTTTGAACGACAAAATTTACAACAAAATAGAATTGATTCTAGTTGCCCCTTCCAAAAGGTAGTTTGCGTTTGATCTACTAGAGTCGCGTCGCGCTTGTTTGCCTTTAAAGCTGCAGAAATACTGTTAACATTAGCATGTCGGTGACGCGAACCCATACGTTTTTCCCCTACCAAAAATCGCTCAACGCGACTAAAGAAGTTTTCGCTTCAATAAACAATCGTGAGAATATTAACATTACCATAATCACAAACTCAGAAAATAATATGGCGACTGTAGTCTAGAGATTAAACCAACAAGCTCAAGCTTGTTCAATACCGAACTGCCCGCTTTACCCCGGTAATGAATGGACATAGTCCTATTTTCCCACAATTGTGTAGGTGATTTCTCACGGAAGTGCATTAAGTGGTGACGCGGCATCGATACGTCGATGACATACGAGTGCTTGCACAGCCCTACTATCGATACAGGACCGAATCGTGAATGTGTTAAGGAAAAATTTATTTTATAAATTTATTTTGAAAGTGGGTGGGTGACCTACAGAAGATCGTGGGGAAGACCGGATAGGACTCGCATAGACAAGGTAAGCATGACTCAGAATAGGAGGCCTATACTGGAAGGGGGTAGAAGAAGCCTATCAGTGATGTTTTCGAAAGTGTAATGTATGAATAGGAATAGAATAGAATACTCTTTATTATGTATACCATAAAAATTACAGATATTAATGTAGAAATTTTACATAAGGTGTCACAATGGGCGGTCTTATCGCTAAAAGCGATCTTGTAAAGACAATCTTTGAATAGGCATTGTGAATAAATATCAAGATTAAAAAGGGGATGCAATTAAAGAGAAAAAAATAAAAACTTCTTCCACAGAAAATACCTACACAATTTTGTTTTGCCTATTCAAGTGGAACTTTTATTAATGATGAAAGGTTTACTAGTAAGTATTCATACAGATTTTTTTTTCGTCAAAAAACTAAATTTAGAGTGCGATGTCATCATTGTTATTTTCCTAGCCTGTTCCCTACTCTTTTGGGGTCAGCTTCCAGTCTTACCGGATGCAGCTGAGTACCAGTATTTTACATGGAGCGACTGCCTATCTAACCTCCACAATCCAGTTACTGGGCTAAACTGCTATGTAATGGACTGAAAACAAAAGAATATAAACACTCACATAAAGGGGAACGTTCTTAAGTTACCTTAGAATTACTTGCCATTCACAAATACTCTTTGAAAAAGTAAATATTCTTCCAACCCGAAGTGCTTAGTACGAGTAAAAAGAGCTTTTCTTTCGTTTTTTCGAAGAAGTGGAAAAGAGAAAAACTAAAATAGTTCTTGAAAGTTTTCAACGTTTTTCTGGCTGATAATGGTCAGCTGCGGGAGGTTACCGATGAGGTAGACAGATCAAATAAAATCCGCGGTTGGAGGCCTTGTTAATGAATGCGCCAGACTGTCATCTAGCAGAACCAGATGGCGAGAGATCGTGACGTGGTCAACGATTACACCTGTTAATGGACATAGTTCATCGTGACCACGACCGCTCCGTCAAAAGCGAAGCAAAGAAGAAGAAGGGAATGGTTAGCTTTAAGTAACTAGAAATCTGTGGTCTTACTGCGCTGAAGCTCTTTTAAACATTATCAGAATGCGACAAAACTACTTAGAAATGACGGTAAAGTATTACCTAGTAAAGATTAATAGTGTAGGTAGGTTTATCTTCGCCTCAGTTCCTTGAAAGCTCGTTCACACAGGCGCGACGCGACGCCCGACATAAAGGCACCGCGCGTCGCGCGACGAGCGGCGAGGCTGTACGAGCCTTTATAATTTTGAAATTGATAAAACAAACGCTATGAATAATAACAGTATAAATCAATCAAGGTGTGATTTGCATTTATTGTAGGTTATTGAACGAATATGGAACACGATATGCCTGAAATATGATACGTTTTGAAATTGTACTATCCATTTATTGTAAGACACCTAGATATTTTTACAGCCCAGGCCATAGACACACTATGTCCATAATAAATATATCAACCAGAAATGGCAACAACTAATAATTCATCCCGAAAAAGGAGTCCGTCTGTTGTTTTGAAACGTTTCGCAATTTTGCTACGAAATGACGACCATTTTGTTATTTATTTTGGGAAGGTATGATGAACTTATCAGTGTAAAATATCAAAATAGTAAAACGCAGGCAGACTCGCTATGCATAGCTAGTTAAAAAAAACCTCTATGAGAACATCTAGTAGCCACATCGACATCAAACAATAGGACTTTATACGGTGGCCTGCAGTTTGTCAACTGGGCCTGTAATTTGTCAAACGCGGCCGTCATTTGTCAGCGGTGGCTGTGATTTGTCAAATTTGTCAGATAACACTTCCACTGCGGTGGTCTTCCATTGACATGTTTAATAATAATGCTAAAACGTGATCGGTTTTAGATAGTGTTGTTTTTAAGCGTGAAATCAATCGTGATTTTGGTATTTGGGGCAATTAGAAATTGTGTCATTATGAATTGATATACTAATTGGGTGATGGGCGATAGTGGTTTTTAGAGAGTAAATGAACGGTACTAAATCGTGAAATATGTAATTATTGATGAAATTATTTTGAAGGGATTATAGTGAACCATCGAGTAGATTCCATTAAACGCAAGACGCGGCAGACCAAGGTGAAAATGTCGGTACAAGCTTGTCTCCTACCGAAAGGTCTGGCCCGCAATAACAAAAGACAGAATTGTGTGGATAAAAGGGAAGCAGGCTTTTGCCCTGCAGTGGGACAGTACAGGCTAGTTAGATTAGATTAGAAACATGCCAAAAAACCAAAAAAAAAATAAGAAAAAAAAAATATGCGGAGAACGATGCGGAGGAATTCTTCGACGCCATTTTTTAGTTTGTTAATAGTTTTAGTTAGGTTAGGTTAATATAGTTTAATTGTAAATACTTTAGTTAGGTTAGGTTATTATATTTGTAAATACTATTGTAATTTAATAAAATATAGACATTTTTCAAATAAAAAATATATCAATAATGTGTTAGTTCACATAAAATATGGCTTTAGTAGAAGGACCATGATTCAAACTGACCACCACTAGAATCAATCATTGCCCCGGCCCATTAGCTATTTTAATAAAAACTGTTATTTTACAAATAATCAAATTGTTTCCCTCGAAAAATATCCATGGTTGACCATGATTTAATCACTTCAAGGTTCATTGGTTGAAGATCGAAGAAAAAAAAGAAAAGATAAAGAGAAAAAGAAAAGATAAAGAGTATTCTATTTTATTCTATCGAAGCTTTTATGATTACTGAATGAATCACTCCCATTTCACTTTTATATAACACTAGCTTCTATCCGCGACTGCGTCCGCGTGTAATTTCTTGTTTTAACATAAAATATATTATAGGATACTCGGCAATATTGTAGCTATCCATTAGTGAAAGAATTTTCGGAATCAGATTAGTCGTTTCGACGATTACCGCCTACATTCAAACTGAAAAATTGTACCTCTTTATAATATTAGTGTAGAAGTATGGATAATAATTATTTTGAACAGTTATAGGCATGCCACAACACCATTGTTTTTTCAAAAATATGTTCTTCCTCTTAAAATATTGCAGCAAATATTTAGTGGAATAACTATGTTTCTAACAACCACTAAAATTTTGCATCCCACCTCATTAGCATCAACACTGCTATTCTACTGAATCAAATTGTTTTCCAAGCACACTACTTGCGTAACACACTATCAATCACAATCTGAATCATTTTGAAGCCTATCACTAATCCACTGCTTCATATGTTCGAAAAATTTGTCTGCTCAACAACGTAAATAACGCAATGAATGTTGTTGAACTGTCAAAATAAAACCATTCCTACTGTTAGTGTGTTACGCAATTACCCGCTGGTTAAATCGCTTCAATACAGTACGGTGGAAGATCGGGAACTTTTATGATAACCGAATGAATACTACCATTTCAATTTTAAGTAACAAAAACCATAGCAAACCATAACACAATATTCTAAAAACAGCAATGAAACATGATACACCCACTCTAAAGGAACCGTATCATTACAACTTACAAGACATTGCATAAAAACGCATTCAAACCCGTCGGCCATGTTTTATTCATGGCGAACACTGTATTGTATTCAAATATAGACTTTCGCCAATTATAATGACTAGTGCTTTCGCGGGCAGAGCCTGGGTGCCTCACTAGTGGGTGTACTTTAGAAATTGATTTAAGAATGTTGGAACATACGAGTAGTTCCGCGTTACGTAAGCTTTTTTTAGATGGTTTCGTGGATATGAGAAGAAACTTCTTTTGGCTCATAATTGTGAATAACCATCATAACTATCAGCCAAAATATTATGGCCTACGGTGGACGGTGGCAGGTGGACTATGGTATTCGCTAATATGTTAACGAATTCATCAAAAAACTAGGGGATCCCGCCCGGGCCGATTCCATAATGAAATGATGAACGATGTCATAATTACTAACCGATTTTTGGTAAAAACTTAACATAACAATCCGTTTTTGAACTACGGACACAATAAAAGAAAAAACATTGACTTTCAAACCATCTTTATTCAGTGAAGCTCATGAAAGATGCATATCACAGCGCTTCATCAAAAACCAATACAGACCTCAAGCAATTAATTGTTTTAAAAGATTTTTTTAGCAAGTTAAATAAAGAACAGCTCCACCCCACTCACTGCTTTCTACAGACACCCAGGAAAACTCAAAGAGCTTTTTACAGATATCAATAAATGATATCTGTAAAAAGCTCTTTGAGTTTTCATTATTAAAGGAGAATTAAACACTTTTAGCGTTCTCCGATTGCTTTTAATTACTTTTAAAACTCTGTCAATATGAACACAGAAAATTAATGAAGATTCTTTGGGATTAAACAAAGAGAAGTTTTCCTTATTTAATTCAGAATCTTGTTTAATTTCATTATTAAAAGTGAAAAATGTAAAAGGTTTTTCATCTTACTTATCCTGTAAAAGATTTAAATCAACTCCATTAGTAACTTTATTATCTTTTTGTAGCAACCCGAATTTGTGTCCGTTAAAGGCTCGCCCCCTTTTTTAATGACTGGGACTAAATGTTGAAATGTGGGCTGCTAAATACACCTTTCCCTATCCTGCTCTGCCTTCGGAGAGTATTCAGAGTATTCAGATGCGTGATATTTGACACCGTTTAAGTAAAAAAGAGTTTTCATATCAAAAGGAACCCCAATCACCGTTAAGACGAGTACAGACCGGTTGGAAAAGTCAAAATGCTAGCTGTCAATGCGTCCCGCTGCCGATTTTTTGTCGCGTCCAGTCGCAATGTCATCGCGATGTTGCCTGCCTTAAAAAATAATGGCAACGGTACATAATATGAGAGATTCTCCTTTCGTAGCTGTGGGAAATTTTTGTTTTATACGTAGCCGTAGGTACTGAAAGCTTTTTAATTCGGTTCCCACGGGATTCGAACATAAACATGATATATCCTCGATTGTATGGCGCAGACAGCGTCATTTCATTTTGTCGTTTCTTACCTTATATTGTCTTTCTTACATTAATAATTATTTTCTCTATGTCTACATTTCCTGATATAAAATTTTCTTCGCACAGAAATGCCCTAAGAGATTTCATGCAATAATAAGGCATTGCCTTATATAGCTTGATAGTTCAAATAGGATTATTCCCATTTGTACTTTTTAAATAAAATAAGTTTCATATAAGGGTCCTTCAAAAACACGCGATTCGCATCGCGTGTCGCGCCTGTTTGTAGGTGCCTTTATTCACACTCTCTAAAAAGGAGGAAAGGTGCCATGAAAATCTATATTAACAACACTATTGTGACGCGTTATCTGACCAAGATTATGTCTGGACTTTAAAAGAGACTTTGACACCTGCGTTTGTTTCTCCATTTCTTCTCAGGGGCCAGGAAATATCGACCGTATTCTTTTTTTATGTCGAAAGTAAAAATTCTTTCAATATCCTATTCACAGAATAAACAATTTCATTTAATTTAATTTTATGTCTTGTGGTTATATCTAGCCCTAGTTAATTCACCATGAAGTACACCCACCATACCACTACACCATACACCATATCATACCATGACCGTGCTGGGAACGTCTCGGGCAAAAAAATATATATTTGTATTAAAAAGTGTGAAACTATGCCCACTAGACCATTCCGTCACTGACCAACACCGTCGCCTGCCATGCCCGAAGCGTCAACAATTTGTCGGCGAGAATACTTTGGCGGTGTTGATAAGCTCGTTGCGTTGTTCTTTCTTTCTTTCTAAAACGGTGCGGTGCGCGCAGGCGGCGAAACAGTGAGCATACGGGCTATTATCGCGTATGATGACCGTTCTAAAACCGTTATAAACGGAATTTTTATCTAATAGCCATCGTATGGGTACAGGAAATAATTTTCTCAACAAAATAATTCACTCGCTCTTCCTGACGCGGACATCACGCGAAAATACAGATGAACTACTACAAAAAAGGGAATGGGAACCGTACGGATATGACACGCGGATGATACGGTCACTAAAACCGCTAAGCACGGGTATGATACGCTATTGAAACGTTCTAGTAGGCATAGTAGTAAGTGTCATATTTCTTTACGTGCTTGATACGCTCATAGCACGTTCATGATACGATACGGCGTAGTGGGCAGACTCCTTTATTGTTTTAATTTTAACAGATTTTGTTTACCATTTCAATCGCTTCCTCCCACATCTCGTCCCGTACCCGAACAACAGCGATTCACCGATCGATTGCCTTTAGAACGACCTCATGAAAACTGATAGCCGTCCGTCATAGCGTCTCCTGCGCACACACTGACGTTTATAATTGTTTAATTGGTACTATTATTGCTTAATGATAAATTATTACCGCAATAGGAATACAGGTTGTGGTTTTGTGGTATTCATTTTGAAATTTTTGAAAATAATGGTAAACTTGGCGAGTGGATGCATCAGCTTTGGAAAAGGCCTTTGCTGAAGTTGAATCATCATAATGCTAATCTGACGAAAAGTTCGAGAATGTTTGCTTTTTAGTAGAATGCCAGCTTAAAATAAGGTTTGTCACAGTAACCTACTGTAAATTAAGCTACAAAAAGGGAAATTATACTTGAAGCCGCAAAAATAAGGCAAAAGACAACGCTTTAAAAACGAAAACAAAAAAACAGACTTTTTATCGGACATAGTGTTAAGGCTCCAGAACAATTTCCATTAGTTTTCATAACAAAAAAAATCTACTAGAGTCGCGTCGCACTGTCGCGTCGCGTCTGTTTGCAGGAGCCTTTATCTTGGTACTGGGGGGTTTATGTTCTCCATTTTACACTTAACAAAAATTTGATGCATGGTCCAGTGGCTAAATACTCGCCTCTCGTGCACGAGGTTGTGGGTTCAAGGTAAGTACCAATCAAACTTTTTCAATTCATGTTATGTACTTTCTGAGTTTATCTTGGACTTTACTGATTTCGGTGAAGGAAACTGTCGAGTGAGGGAAACTGACCAGTGATATGGGGACTCGAAAAAACATCGTGAGGAGACCTGGGCTTGTAGTTAACTAGCATTGATGTCGCGTGGATGTCGGAAAATATCCCACGGGAACGTACTACCGGGTTTAAAAGTACCCTATGTGGTTAATCCAGGTTTTAATTAATGTGTGCCAAATTTCAGTCAACTGCAATTCGTTTACGCGGCGCACGCCAGTAAAGCTTCCAGTCGGCATGATTTTTTCCGACATCTTCATCAATTATCGTCATATTTCAGCCAATTTACACAAAATCTTAATGAATTATGTGCCTAAACCTTCTTCATGAATCACTCCGTCTATTGGTGAAAACCGTATGAAAATCCGTTCGGTAGTTTTTCAGTTTATCGCGTTCAAACAGACAGACGCGGCGTGAGGACTTTGTTTTATAACATGTAGTGATATAAGTTTGAAATCTCCAACCAACCAAATCACGTACAATGTGTCAATAGAATACTACCGATCGATTCCTCATACAGTAGAACCAATAAATATTAATAGAAAGTGACGTATGCAGCTTTCCAAATAATAACATATAAGCACAGTTGTTAATATAAGATGATATCATATTACATGGCGATAAGCTTTGACATAGTAGATTACGTACAGATATCATGGTTTACCATTACCAGTTATTTTTTAAAGTCACAGTTATCCTTGAAATTATTAGAAGAAAAAAAAAAGAACAACAAGAAGAAGATGAAGTGACAAAAATTTAAAAGGGTATGCTTAGATGGGTTGGTCATGTTGAGAGGATGAATGAAGGGCGACTAACAAAAGGTATTTACAAGGCAGATGTGAGTAGAAACGCCGCGAGGGGACGTCCTAGGAAGACATATAGTGACCTTATTGGTGATGTTCTTCAGAAAGGTCGGGTGCGTAGTACTCGCAACCGGCGTGCGTGTATGACCAGATGTATGAACGTAAACGAGGCAAAACGAGTGTGTAAGGATCGTAGCAGGTGGCGTTCTGAAGTTTCTGCCTACCCTGGGAAGAAGTCGTGAGTTTATGTATGTGCGTATTAGAAATAAAAGTACATCAACTGTTTGATATCTATGGAAATCCTAATCCTAATCCTAACTAATATTATAAATGCGAAAGTAAGTTTGTTTGTTTGTTTGTTACCTTTTCACACCTAAACCACTGAACCGATCATCCTGAAATTTGGCATATACCTTGTCAGGTCTATAGAAACAGACATAGGGTACCTTCTATCCCGAAAAAAAGTACTGTTTCCAGGGAAAACAACATCTTATGATAATAGATGGCGCCACGTGTCTTTCGAATCAGAATTGAATTATATTATTATAGAAACTTTAGTGGTGTGTTAAGAGCTTTTTTTTCTTATTTAAGCACCTAATTCATTTTGTGAGTCTAGAGTGTCGATAGACCGGTTTTTCATCCTCCTAACTATAATTCCCCGAACAACCCGAATTGATTGTCAAATTCTAATTTAACGCGAGCGAAGCCGCGAGCAAAATCTAGTATTTTATAAAATTGTGAGGAAATTTGTTACATCAAGGGGACGGGCGATGGTCAGTCGAGATTAGAGGTATCTTGAACACTTCTTCACTTCTTTTTCTTCAATATTTCTTTCTTTTCTTTATTTTCTTGGTAAGCTGCAAATAACTGCCAAATAGGGATTGCAATCCCGCAGCTCATTCAATCCCGCGGGATTTATATGCGGGATTACTCAATCCCGCGTGGGATCACGCGGGATCCCGCATCTTTGAAATTATGTTATAAAATTAAATTGTAACTACAGATTTTTGTGTAAAAATCAACTTTTATTAAACATTTCTTACATTAAGGAACAGAAATTATTTGTTTTCTATTAATTAAGTATAAGTTATTAGTGATCTGTTTTCTTAGATTCATCTTCAAATTTTTCGCATCACCAAATTTTTAATTTGCAGGTTCCGCGGATCCGCGCTTTGAAGTTGCGGGATCCAGCAGATTAATAAAAGCTGCGGGATCCCGCGTGAATGCGGGATCCCGTTTTGCGGGATTGCAATCCCTACTGCCAAACCAGAACAAAGCAATGGAGCTCAGCAGCAAATATAATTTGGTACTGCTACGCAATCTCAGAGGGCGACAGGTCGGCTTCGTTTTTCGAAGGGCGGTTGTTTGCTGTGCAGAGGGGTGTGATTTCAAAACCCACTAAAATTACTTCAGACACATTTACTCGTATATATTATTACACCAAAATAAAGTTTAAAATTTTACTTTCAATATGTATATATGTGTTAACTTTCATAACCCACTAAATATACAGCAAAAAAATTAAAAAAAAAAGCAAAGTTAGTTGAAAATTCCGCTAAAATGCACATAAATATTTTAGATTTTCCACGTTTTTTAGGATTGCCATGACATCACAAACAAATTAATATCAAATATTGTCATTTGTATTAAGTTTACCACAACATATTCAAAATAATCTTCTTGTGAAAAATTTCTTATGAGAATGATTTAGAGGGTTTCGAAATTACACCTCAAGTCCTCGAGTGAAGACCATGAATCTTAAAAAGACGGCTGAGACCCACTGGATGCGGAAGGTAGAGAAGACTGACTTTCGTGGCGTAGGTTACGAGAGGGCTTTGTGCCTATGCCGAGCCAATTTTATTCTCTCAAGCACTTTAGTCTTCTTTTACTGAATTGAAACATAGCCGTTACACTGGATCTTATTTATAACTTCATCCTTTCAAACTAGAATGAATCAAAGCCCAGCAACAGAATGACGTGTAGTGGTAAGATGAGTCCTTTCACAGGGAAGCGAACTCCTTTACTTAACTTCAAGCAATCATTATCGGCTTTAAACATAAAAACGTTAATCTAAGTCAACCGTTAAATATGCACAGTATTACGTGTAGTGGTAAAATGAATCCTTTCACAGGGAAGCCAACTCCTTTACTTAACTTCAAGCAATCATTATCGGCTTTAAACATAAAAACGTTAATCTAAGTCAACCGTTAAATATGCACAGTATTACGTGTAGAGGTAAAATGAATCCTTTCACAGGGAAGCCAACTCCTTTACTTAACTTCAAGCAATAATTATCAGCTGTAAACATAAAAACGTTTATCTAAGTCAACCGTTAAATATGCACAGTATTACGTGTAGTGGTAAAATGAGTCCTTTCACAGGGAAGCCAACTCCTTTACTTAACTTCAAGCAATCATTATCGGCTTTAAACATAAAAACGTTAATCTAAGTCAACCGTTAAATATGCACAGTATTACGTGTAGTGGTAAAATGAATCCTTTCACAGGGAAGCCAACTCCTTTACTTAACTTCAAGCAATAATTATCAGCTGTAAACATAAAAACGTTTATCTAAGTCAACCGTTAAATATGCACAGTATTACGTGTAGTGGTAAAATGAGTCCTTTCACAGGGAAGCCAACTCCTTTACTTAACTTCAAGCAATAATTATCAGCTGTAAACATAAAAACGTTTATCTAAGCCAACCGTTAAATATGCACAGTAAGTTAAATTGCTATCTGGTCCGAGTTACGGTTCAACGGAACGGACAATGTCGGGAAAAGTTACTAACTTTCTTGTACAGATGGCAAAAAAATTTGTTTGTGAGAAGATTGCGGTTATTTTTTTTTAAAGATGGAAGTTTGTGTTTACAGCTGAAGGACTTTCATTTCAAAGAGATTTTTTTTTTGGTTTTGGGAGTCGGGATCAAGCTTAATTTGATACTTATCATCATTATCATCTGCCTAAGCTTTTATCAACTATTTTGGGGTCGGCTTCTAGTCTAACCGGATGCAGCTGAATACCAGTATTTTACATGGAGCTGTTAGCTTTAGCTCAATTTAACAATTAATCACTTGACAATAGTCAATAGCTGTCAAAGTTTAAGTACTCTGTTTACGCATGGTTAACTTTTATAGCAAATTGTCATTTTTCTTAACTATAGTCAACTAAAACATTTGTCATGTATCTACATAGCCACATGCGAGCATGCGAGTGATACACGTCACAATGACGTCACGCCAAATCCTGCATCGCGCAAGCAGAGTTTACCGTACAACTAGCATATATACAACATCCCGACATCAACCGTTGGGCAGTTGCCCACCAGACACGACACCCGTCTGGTCGGAGGATCCTCCCTTTTCTATGGAGATGTGAGTGAACTTTACACCCTGTTCCTCATACCTCTATAGAGCGACTGCGTGTCTGGCCTCTACAATCCAATAACTGGGTAACACGATACCGCTTTACATGATACTATTTTATTTAAATAACTTTCAATAACATTATGTACACGTAAAATTCAAAATGGAAAGTAGACCTCCCAATGAACAGCAATTAATCAGAAAATTGCTTTAATTAAAATGCTTTCAGGTTGATTTGGTGATCGCATTTTCTTATGCAGGTGAAAAGCTTATACAAAAGTAATGCTAACCGGCCCGAAATCTTTTAAGGGGACTACAGGACCTAAACGCAAGTTTTTTAATGCCTAAAAGTATATGATCCACTGCAGTAAACAGAATCAGAAATATATATGATATTCTTCAGGATATATGCTAGTTAGATAGTGTGTTGAAAACAAAATACAAATAATTTGATACGATAGAAAAAAATCGCAAAGATACTTCTAAAAATTTATTTTAACGATTAAAAGCCTGTACTAATTTAAACATGCAATCATTCTGATTTTTTGTGAGATTATTCTACAAGCAATATATTAACGTAATAGTGTTTATTTTTTTTAGTCCAATCAATCGATTTTTGTAAATAGATAATTGCTTCATATTTTGCAATAAATTACCAGCGTTGTGTCATCGCGCTTCTCTTTATTTTTTATGCAGTCCGACAGTGACCGCGCTTTGGCTGTTGTCAGCCTCTTAAGATGGATAATATGGGAGAGAATGTTTATTCCTATATCCAGTAGGAGACAGCAAAAAATGCCACAAATAGACGATGAGATTACTGAAGAAATAAACTTGAAAACATTGCCTACATTTTATTAGACTTCTCAAGTCAAATAGCTTATTGAAAATGGTGTAAAGTTTTATCTAAATGAAATTTAGCTTTCCAACCAAACGATGTTTCATCATAAAACAAAATGGCTGTTTGTACCCATTACAGCCACTTCTGAAAATACAATCAATTCCAACATCCAAATTGGTTAGAATTAATATTTTAACGTTTCCTAACTAATAACAACGTCAAGTCGATAAATTGAAATTGTTTGAAAATTTATTTTCGTTCAAATATTTCGCAGGAAACTTGAACCGTTGGGTGAATATTGTTGGTTTAAAAATATTTCCTTTCAATAAAGATGTTGTATGTATATAATGGTCCAATATTGGCCACACTTCGCTTTATTATTTGTTAAGATTCCCATTTTCGTTGACCCTGTACCCGGTGAAGTGATTTCTCTTGTAACGTAAGGTCATTTTTTTTAATAATGGGAAGATCGTGCGTGGGGCAGTAGTATAATAAAAACCCAGTCTTTCAGGTGTTGCGCTTAAGTAGCTTCATAATACATAGAGTCGTAAGCTACACGCTTTAATGGCCTGAAAAAAACATGTCTTTCTTTCGAAAAAATATTTACAGTTACGGAGTCGCTTTGAATATAAAAATGTAGCCGCATTTCTTTGGAAAACTTTTGAACCATTGTAACTCTACCTCTGTATTTGACTTCAATATTTTGAAAATACTAGGAAATTATGTATAAACATATATTTTTCTTTCTTACATTGGTAAATGCTTATGATTACTACTACAGGTTCTTTCCTTATGTTATGGAGTTGAGCTGCACGATTACTGACAAATGCGTGCACTGACTGGACAGCTCCAATCAATCTGTGTGGTTCTTTCCTCAAAAGACCATTTCAGACACCAATCTACATGGTCTTCACATGATCTAACCAAGATTATGTCTGGACTTTAAAAGAGACTGTGACATCTGAGTTTGTTTCGGCCTTTCTTCTCAACGTAGTCAGGTAGGAAACGCCGACCTCATCTAGTTTAAAAAATATGATTGACGTGTAAAAGTGTTTGTACAAACCTACTTACAGAAATAAAATCATTTATCATTTATAATTACCATTATCATTATCATTTATTATTATTTTTGGTCTGAACCAACGAGATTGTTGTTATTAGTAGGTTCGTATCGACTTTGGTTGAATATTTATGTTATTCTGTCTTTCTTTTTGGTAGTAAATCTTCAGAGATTTACTACCTAAGTACCTACCAGTTACTGAGCTACCTACTCTATTGACCCCATAAAGGCCAACGACCGTACTTTCTCAAGCTTTACTTGCGAACCATACAAAAAGGTTTCTTACCGAAAACGCATTGGAATTGAATGCCGACATTGCGGACGTAATGCCTTATAGGGGTTGCCATGAATTAAAAAAAGGCTCAGCACAGTTTAAACTTTTAAAATAGTTTTAATTTTGTTTAGGTCGGGTTCTGTGACGATTTCTTCTTTAGAGTTCGATATTTTTTTATGCCAAAGCACACTACAGTGAAAGCGACAAGAAAGAAAATCTAAATTCAAGCATAGCTAAAATTTTCCAGTTTTTTTTGTTTCCCAAAGATATTGGGTGTTTTTCAGTTTTTCACTGAGATTCGCTGTTCGTCAACGTTTTATTTTCGGTACAATTTCGTTATTACTGTAGTTTCCTAAAGAATTTTTCCATGGATTTCGTGACAAGGACAAAAACTGTTTTCCTAAACGCCATTCACGACCAATTTAGTGGATAATAGTTTGGGTAACCAGTTGGAACTAACCTCTCGTGTCTTGATAGATTAGGCGTCCCATATTGGCCATTGAAGGAAGGAATTTCTAGGTTAGGGACAAAAAAAAATTTCATAACATAACATCACGTTTGTGTTCCCCGACTGGTTAAGCAGAGGTGTACACCCACATTTCGCCAGCTATGTTCAAATCCCGTGTAATAGAGGACGAAAAATTGTATGTATTTCATAATTACAGAACTTTTTACTAATCAGTATAGTTCTTCAATGGCAGTGTTCCCTTTTGTATGTTGTTCCGTTTTGTACTCGTTTCTTTAAGGTCTAATATACTACCTTCAATTAGTACTCTCTTAGGGCCCGTTGTTTGATACATAGTTAAACATGACCATTACTCAATTTAAAAATTAGTCACTTGACAATAGTCAATAGCTGTCAAAGTTTAATTACTCTGTTTTGCGCATGGTTAACTTTTATAGCAAATTGATATTTTTCTTAACTATAGTCAGCTAAAACATTTGTCAAACAACATACTTCTGTCATTTTTAACAAATTGTTAGTTTAACTAACGCATTTTTACTATTAGTATGTTTGACTACTGTTCAAACAACGGGCCCTTAAACAATAATATTGTCTCCGACGACAAAAAAGGGTCGCAAAAACATACGCAAAGAATTTTCCAATAAATATTTTATGGAACCCCAAAACCCAGCACGACTGTTGAATGAGCCGAGAAAGATGCTCATCCGTTCACATTTAGCTTGTTTAACTTAAAGACCTGAATGAAAAATACATTAAACATTTTTCCTTTTACCATTGCGCGGTAAGAAAAAGTTGCAATGCTTGTTTCAAGAATTTTATTATATTTTTTGCGCATTTAATTGTCCTGCTTCGTGATCGATCGGTTTGGCACTTCGGGTTTTTTCGGGTTCTCCGATGTTAATGGTAATGTGTCTTTTTTTTTGGTTTTCGAGTACTGTTATGATTTCATTCAATTGTAATGTGGTAAGGACATGTTTTTGCTGCGTATGTGTTCGTCTGGCATGTTTTAAATTGATGTCGTTTTGTTTTTTTTAAAGGAGTATGTCAGGATCGTAGCAGGCGGCGTTATGAAGTTTCTGTCTACCCCCATGGGAACAAGGCGTGAATTATATACGTTTATGTGTTTTTTTGACTGGTACTACATGCTGTGTTATATGATTCCTCGCCAATATGTAGACAAAGTTGTAGCATTGGTGGCCCCGTGGTAACGACCGCGACTTCCAAGTTGTAGGTCGTGGGTTCGAACTCAAGCAGGCACTTTACTTTGAGTAAATTATTTCACCACCATTTCTCTCAAAACGGTGAAGGAAAACATCGTGAGGAAACCCGCATGTCCAAGAACCAAAAATTTTTTGACATGTGACATCCACCAAACCGCACTGAGCCCGCGTGGTGGATTACGGTCAACTCACAGAGAGGAGGCCTGTGTCCCAGCAGTGGGAATATTCTATTCATGCCAATCCTTCTTTACTTCATGCATAGTTTACTTAAGATGATATCTAAATTGTAATGAATTCAATGTCACTGGTGCTAACTCATGATTACTTAGATACTAATTTCATTTTTATTAGACTCCTTTTTCACATAAAGAAAAGTTTGTGATCATTAGCGACTGCACGACTATTTCTTCCATTTAAGACTGCCTAGTTTCTAGTTTTCACAGAGCAAATGCCTTCTGACCTCACTCTTTAGAAATACATAGTCGAGAATGAGAAATGAATGTTGAATAATGGCGATTAGAAGACAAGTTACAACATTTATTTGAATTTAATTATTGGAGGAAAGAGTTGATGAATAATGTTTCAAGGTAATGATAAAGTAATTTCTGTAATTTTATTTTAATCATAAAATTAACATTTTCTACTTACCTACCTATGTTAATTGAATATTACTCTATAACCTTTATTTCTATTATCTATCTACTTTTTTTTTTTTTTTTTTTTTGGGTGGGAAATCATCAAATGACGTCTCCCGCTCTGGGCGGAGCGGAAGGGCGTGTCAGACTCTTACTGACTAAAACCCACCCGTGTTCCTTCCGTTGCCTGTGCGCCAGGGCCACGGTAACTCTTTCGAACAATCCGCGACCCCGGCAGGCATCGGTCCTATCGGACCCCGTCAATGGTGCTGACATCTCTTTGAGGCGCGCGTGGAACACGACGCGCCGTCGACTCGGGCCTGCTCCTTACCGGACGGCGAGCTGCCCATTGCTCGCCGTCCGCAAGCCCGCGCCTACGGTGGCCGGGAGTCGGCAATCGACTCCCGACGCCCAGGGTGTCTCCTCCTCCTGCGGATCTATCTACTTTCATTCATTCTACAATACAAAAATTAAATCGATTTTTAACACCTCCGATATCATTGGAGAAATATAAAAACCGGTAAATAGGCAATGAAAATTTAACACGACAAGCAACTTTACCGATTAATTAATAATTAACAAGGCGATACATCGATTAAATAAAAATCAACGGTATAACGAATCGATTTTTTGTATCGATTATTATTTTAATTGTTGAATGAAGCTTACGGAGCCTGTCAATGATGCGCATGGATCTGCGCTTGCGCAAGCACAAAGGGACGTAACTTTGTTTTATTGGTGGGCTGTTCAGTTAGCTCATTGATTTTTGAAAGGCGTTTCAATGTATCATTTAGATTTATTATAGTGCAAGGGGGTGAAGAGACTTATGGTCGACAAGCTGCGTTTCTTTATTTTTCTTTGGTTAAGTTTTTTTGTTGCTAAATGATAAATGATATTATTTCTGTAAGTAGGTTTGAACAAACACTTTTACACGTCAATCACATTTTAAAAACTAGATGAGGTCGGCGTTTCCGATCTGACTACTCTGAGAAGAAAGGCTGAAACAAACTCAGAGGTCACAGTCTCTTTTAAAGTCCAGACATAATCTTGGTCAGATCATGTGAAGACCATGTAGATTTGTGTCTGAAATGGTCTTTTGAGGAAAATCCACACAGATTGCGTGGACCTGTTCAGTCAGTGCACGCATTTGTTAGTAATCGTGCAGTTCAACTCAGAACTTACTTACTTTGTTGACAGGGGATTGCTTTCTTTGCTTGTGGTTGTGGTGTGCTTAACTTAGCTTTACTTTTAAAAATAAAAAATACCTAGATAATAGTAATTAATGAGCAGTAATTATTACGCTTTGGAATGGGCAACTAGCTTCATCTTTCCGAATGATCGACTCCTTTGCCAATTCTAAAGTGCCTGGTAATGGTTAAATTGAAATAAATGCTTTGAGTTTGAGTTTGACATAATGAGTAATACATTATTGTATGTCGAATGATTCTCAAGGCTTGGCTTCTTATTTTTGCGCCACATTTTTGTACTATGACTCAGAGTCTTAAAGTCGGACAATGAAAAAAAACTAAAACAAAAATTGTCGTTCCCACAAAATAGACTTTACCAATTCCCAAAAAAAAAAAAACAAATACGAAAAACCGGTATCAACTGTACTGAATCCAGCATTACATTTATACAATCGACCAGAAATGTTTCCTTTTAAAACGTTTTTTGCTGATCAAGAATTTCTGAACGCAGCGCCCGCGCACTGAATTATGTATTGTGCGCAACAGTTGACGAGAGCGCGTTCGATATTTGAAATGTGGGTTCCGTTCCTTTTTCAATTTATACCCTTATCTTTGTTGATGATCGGGTATTTGAAAGTGTGATGTGGTTTTATACTATTATTTATTACCTTAAGAGATGATCGTGATTGGAAATTCATGCGGCGCCAACTTTATGACGTTTTTCAAAGAGCTGGGATATTACCTAATTTAGGTTCCTTCAAAAACTTTGAATCTATTGTTTTATTTTCGAGCCTTGCACTGTAACTTGACATGGAGAACTTCCTCATTGGTTCTTAATTATTAGATTTCGTGAATTATAGAATGATGACACCTGCCCTTCTCGTCTTTAATTACTTCCCAAGGAAGTAATTAACAAACGTTTACCAATTTCTTATCTAAAAAACGTGATCAATTTACAAGTTAGTTTGTATTTTAATAATTATTGATACACACTTCCGTATCAATGAAATTGCTATAACCAATTACATATAGCTGTATCGTGTGTATCCTTCCTAACATTGTTGGTAAACACATTTGATTCACAGCGATGGAATTTCAGTTCAATTCAATCGCAGCCGTTTGATCTTGACTAAAAATAGATCACCCTCTCGTGGAGAGATGCGACTCTAGAATTTTATTAAGAGAATGAGCAAGAATTTATGTCGTACCTAAACTTATAAGAAATCCCAATCAAAAATATAATGAAATGAGGGAAAAAAGGGCCTAATATATGAAAGTTCAGCTGTCAGTGAAGTCAGATTAGTAATATTTGATAAAAATACTGTGTTTATCCTTTTCTTGACTTTTATGTAATCTCATGATATGTTTTTACTTCGAACAGATATGTTATGAATTTGATCGAAGTATTTTTGGATCAACGAGAAACAGAATAATTATCATCAGCAGATACAAGACACAGAAAAACAACCATTTCAGAAACCATTTAGGATATTATTTATTTTCGACTCCTGTAGGTACCAAGTACGGATTTTGTTTAACTCAGATCATTGGGCCTCGCTTTAATGAACCCTAAATAAGTAACAGAAGCTTTGGTATTTTCGTTTATTTGCAATAATTAATTCGTTTTTACTGTCCAATGTGAATTAAAATTTAAACAGCCGTAATTATAATTTTCAACAGCGCAAAATATTTTTTGTGTTCACATTTTGAAACAGTTTTGGTCCTGCATTTGTGGGTTGACCGGTCCTAGTAGGTTTACTTTTTCTAGAACCACTGGTCCTTTAGCCCGATATGGTGCGGTGGAAAAAGGACCAAATATGTGTCATAGTTACCGAGATGGTCCTTTCGAGTATTTATTTTTAAAACTGTAATTAGCATTCTCTTTTTTATCACTTTGGTGATCTTAAGCGTTGTTTTATCTACACGAAAAATGAGCATAAAAATAATCTTTCGGTTTTTACAAAGGACTAAGTACAAAATCCATTTGAAAGAAACTCCGCGGTCTCTCTGTTACTTTATCACGCCTAAAACTCTGAGACAATCGCCATGATATTTGACTTGGAGAAGGACATAGGTTACTTTTCATCCTGGATATTTATATTTAAAAAAAAACGAAGTCGCAGACAAGAGCATAGACGCATAAAAATTGTATTCCGCAGGGTTTACAAAGAATTGCGAAACAAAGATTTCAAATGGTAGCATTCCAATCCGAAAATAGGCAAAGTTGTGCAAATCCGTTAATATCTTTAGAACCAGACAACAGACGTATCTTGTCTATCACATGTCCTTATGATTGACAGGTGCTCCCATTGCTGTTTTAGATGCTGGTATTTGGAACAATTTTGAGCAAAATTCTTGATGCAAATAGCTTTGTTTATTTCGTCTTTGTTTTGACTCAAACAGTCGTATTTCTTTTGTCGTGAGGAAAGTTTTGAGAAAGACTGTGGATGGATATAAAGGAAGAGAAAGAGTGAAGATACGACGGATGGACTATGGAAAAGATGATATGAGTAGAAAGGGGGTTCACTACTGAGATGAAGACTAATTGAGGAGTATGTACCTATTCAAGAAGAAGACATGTTGCGTTGACCCCAAAACAAATTGGATAAGGGCTGCAGAATGATGACGAGTATTTTTTTTTATGTGCTTTTCATTTCAAAAATTGTTGGTTGTTTTAATTATTCAGTCCTAAATATAGAACTAATCCCTTCAGTAAATAACATTACAATTAACCTAGAACTCGACACAGATTTCAAAGTACCATAAGCAACAGACTCGATAAATCAGGGAATTTACATGGCCACGAAATTAATCTATCTAACAATGATGCTGGTTAAAAAGGTAGGCTCGGCGGTAGCATCGGAAGGATTTGAATATATTTCATATTTATTAGGATAATCCTCTTACGGTGGGCATGGACATGGCTCAGCGGACTGAACTTTGTGATTTTGTTTTTTAACCGATTTCAAAAAGGAGGAGGTTCTCAATTCGTCTGTACATTTTTTTTGTATGTTTGTTACGCGATATCTCTGGCAATTGTGGATCGATTTCGATTTATTTTTTATGTATGTATGTTTTTTTGTATGCCTCAGGGGTAGTCCCATATAACTTTTATTAACTTCGTTTCGGTAGTTTTTCAGTTAGCTTCAATAATACGTATTTTGTCCACTTAGTGTATATTGGTGATGTTATAATAACTTCCTGTGCCTGTTATTAACATAGCAAGTAGTGGTATACGAATTTTCGTGGGGTAGGTATCATAAGAAAAAAGTGAAAAATAATAACTTTTTGACAACCGACTTCTAAAATAAACACTACAAAGTCAAAATTATTTTTTATTTCGGAAGTCGGTGGCAAAATAATAAAATACAAAACCAAAGAACGACTTCCGAAAATAATGTTATTCTTCACTTGGTAGTGTTTATTTTATAAGCTGGTTGTTTTTTTTTTTGTAAAAATGTTTTTATTCCCTCTTTTTTTATTGAACTGTTTTGTTGAACGTTGGCTTAGTTGTCTATTTTAAATCGAGTTGAATTTTTAAACTGTATTTTGCGTTTGTCTTTAGACTGCCTCGTTGGTCCAGTGGTTGCAAGCGCTACTGCTGAGCTTGAGGTCTTGGGTTCGATTCCCAGGTCGGGAAAAGTGTTGTTGGGTTTTGACATCTTGAATTTCTCAGTAATAGCCCGGAGTCTAGATTTGTGCCCTGTTGATGGCAATACGCTTACTCCCTATTACAGAGGATTTAAACATAACTGGCGCCTTTCGGGGAAACAGGTCTGATATCATTTTATTTTGAATTTCAAGTCTTTTTCGTTATAGTGTTTTTTTTTAGCATAGGACTAGTCTTAATATTATCTAACGGAACTTACTCATTTCATTTTTTATTTCATTTTTTAATTTTTTTTTCCAATATTGAAAATGAAATATTGTTTAAATGATAAATTATTTTATTTCTGTGAGGTAGGTTTGTACAAACACTTTTACACGTCAATTATATTTTAAAAACTGGATGTACTAGATGAACTAGATAGATATTTATATACTTTATTCATTTTATTATTTTTATATTTTCCGTTGTTTCAAAACAGTGACCCATTTCGGTAAAGCGGATTGCAACCATGTTTTTCAGCATAAAACAGCAGTTTTCGACGCAGAATTTACTTCATTTTTCCTCAACGTGGATAAAGGAACACAACACTATCAGAAAGCTTCCAAAAGAAAAGGAACATTGCAAAAGATAAAACACAGCATTTCCAATTAAAATTCTGATCGCTAGTTTTGAGAACTTTTCAGTACGAGTATCGAGGCACTCGAAGTTCCGCCACTGCATTTGGCGTTCTGAAATCCAAATTCAACGCAGTTTTTCCTTTCTTAATTTTCCTATGCCACAAACACGACTGAAATATCTATACATCTATACATGTAATAAAATAGAAACGAAGATTTTTTTTTCGGTTGGTCTGTTTGTCTGGATGTATGTTCCGGATTGGCGCAAAAACGGCTGAACGGATTTGGCTGACATTTGGCACACAGATAATTTATAACCCGCACCCTATTTGCGTAACACACTATCAATTACAGTCTGAATTGTTTTAAAGGCTATTGCTAATCCATTGCTTGATATGTTCGAAAAATGTATCTGCTCAATAATGTAAGTAACGCAATGAATGTTGTTGAACTGTCAAAATTAAAGCCATTCCTACTCTTAGTGTGATACGAAATTACCACGCTGGACTAACACATAGGGTATTTTTAATCCCGTTAGTACGTTCCCGTGGGTTAATTTCCGACATCTACGCGGGCGAAGCCACGGGCAAAAACTAGTTCAGAATATAAATGTTCCACGACAGAAAAGAGCTTTGACACCAAATTCGATAGCAATTTCAACTTTTCTTTGAATTTTGAAAACAATGTTTTTCTTCTTCTCATGCAACGAGAAAATGCAATTTATTTGCAATAAAAAGGTTTTTATTTCAAAGTTTACTATTTCTGTGGACACCTTTTAATAAGTAACCTGATAAATCCTGCTAATAAGGGAAATATTTAACTGATCGTCTAAAAACTGATTGACCTTCTACTGATGCACGTTTTTTAAACTCCAAAATCTTTTTGGGCCGACGGACGCTTCATCCAAGTTGGACGCAGTTATTTGGCTTTGTGGTATTTATAGGACCCCAAAATATAAATAATTTCAGGTTCACAAAAAGAGGCACTCTAATATAAATTAGATTGTTCAATAATATTTTTAGGAGTGCAAATGGGAATTATTTGAGGTTCGATTAAATAACATGCCTATAATTATGTTTATCTGCCTTGATTTCGGTACCCAAAATTTGGTCTGAATGTTACCTGATTTTTGCTGCCTCAATCAACAATTTGTGAATCGGAATGAAACTTTAAAAGGGATTTTCACATTGAAATTATATAGTTTCTTGCCAACTAGTGCACTTAATCGTTACAGTAAACATATTAGAGTCCTTTTTGGCAACAAACTATATTATTTCAATGTTAAAATCCCTTTTAAAGTTTCGTCTCGATTCACCCCTGCATCCCTATTCACCCCGTTTGACGGTACCTAATATCACCTCCTAACTTAAACTTATGAACCAACAAAATGCATTAAACTTTCTTTCTTATCGTTTCTTTTTTCTTTTCTGCCCGTCTAAACTTTGAGAACCACATTTTAAAAGACCCAGTAGCCAGAATATGAAAGAGTATTTTGTCGGCAACCACTTAAGTTATTGTCGAGTCAAATATTTGAAGAAAATATTTTAATCTTATAAACCGAAGTTTGAAAGATTAATTTAACTTTTTTTTTCACTGCCATAGTGGAACTTTTTATACTTATTTAAGGTAGTTTTACTTAGTAAGTAGACGTTGGTTATAAGCTTGTAAGTTGAGGAATTAGTGAAGTGTAATAGAGTGGCTGTTTTAGAGAATATTTCATGATTTATTGAAGTTTTATAGTAACTTTAAGAAGGTACTTCGTTCTTTTTTGTGTTTGTTTGTTTTTTCTTTGCGTCAGTTTACCGCAAACGTATTTTATTTATTCTTTCTTTCTTGTGTGTCTGGAGAAGTAAGCTACTGCTTAAAACTTGTAGTATCAATGTGTACCTATCATAGATACTTCACCCTTTCAGTTTAAAAAAACCTGAATAGTGCCCTTTTGGTATAAATCTAGTCTTCTTTTTCTTCGTGTCGCTGGCACGACTTTTCTAAATAAATCGTAATAAATAAATAGTAATAATAATATTTTTTTTCTAAATATAGTATATTCTTATTAATCAATCATATCGTTATATCGTCGTTTATGATAAATTTAAACTAATATATTATAAAGATTTCATTTTTTGTATGTTTGTTTGTTACGCTTTCACGCTAAAACGGATTTAGATGAAATTTTGCACATGAATAGACCATGACCTGAATTAGGACATAGGATACTTTTTATAGCAATATTCCCACGGGATCGAGACTTATGCGAGTGAAACCGTGGGGCGCTGCTAGTACAATTCTTCAGATTCAATGTAGGTACCATACATATGAGTATGTAGCAGTGGTTGCCGTAGATGAAAACGAACACTGATGAAAACATTTTATCATTTTTACCTTACTGCTACAGATTTTCAGACTAAAGCTTTTACCGTTGTAGGTGGATAAATTGGTTGAAAGGTTTCCTTACCTGAAACAAAAATGAAACAAAGTTAGTTATTTATTTTTTGAACAACATCATTCTCTCTTAAAATTATTATATAGGTAGGTAGGTACTGAAATCGATTTACAATATTCTATACCAATTTGAAAAAGAGGTGCGGTGTATTCGACATGTTTTTTTTTGCATGTGATTTCCAATATGTCCGGGCCTGTGTATGTTAGTAATAGCTGTTGCCCGTGACTTTGTCTGCAGTCCAGGATGAAAAATAGCCTATGCCCTTACCCAGGTCTTGGTCTACCTGTGTGCCAAATTTCATCTAATTCCGTTCACTCGTTTTAGCGTGAAAGCGTAACAAACAAACAAACTTACTTTCGCATTTGTAATATTAGCTAGGATTTTTCCGACGTACCACATTAAGAGCCTTTTTACGCTCATTAGATATTTCACAATCATAAAACAATTGTGTCCTACCACCACGCCACTCACATGACCGATCTAGTTACTCAACCACCAATCTGTACTCAAAGGAAGTAAAGTACATCATCTTTAACTTTAAAACCGCTATCAAAGAGAAGAGGCTTGTAAAGTAAATAAAAGAGGCGCAGGCACCTGACTGCGGACGAGAACTATCGTATAAATCAACAGAATAGGCTGTAAATCAATCACCGGACGCCCCATAACAACGACACAGATTTTTAGAGTTCCGTAGTCTGTGGATGTTTGGTTTGAAAATTTAGAGTACTATAGTAGGTACAGCTTAAATAAATACTTAACCATTACATAAAAAAATACAACAGAGACCAAGAGATTTAATTATAATTATTATCATCAATACCATTGTAGCGGCATCTACAAACGCCACATGCGAGCTACACATCATACTGACGTCACGCAAAATCCTGCATCGCGCAAGCAGAGTTTACCGCGCAACTAGTATATATACAACATCCCGACATCAATCGTCGGGCAGTTGCCCACCAGACACGACACCCGTCTGGTCGGAGGATCCTCCCTTTTCTATGGAGTATGAGTGAACTTTACACCCTGTTCCTCATACCTCTATACCATCAAGTGATAAAGAGAGAGGGAGGTCAAAGAAAAGATGGATGGATTGTGTGATTCCTCACACGATGATATAAAAGAAAAGGGAGTGAATGATAGCGTGAGGATTGATTATTATTATATTTATTGATTATTACTTGTTAAAATTTTGGAAACATCATCTACTTTTCAATATTTGTAAATATGTGAGCACCATGTATCTATCACATAATTAATTTACCTGCCTTTGCATTTTATTTAATTCTTTTTACCTCTTGTGGTACAGTAATTTTATTATAGGTGCATCGTCTTCACATATGATTACATAATTAATGTGAACTTACATAATATTGTAAAATATTTTAAAAGAGTAACGGTGGAGTTTCTTGCCCATTCTTCTCCATACGAAACTACCTTTTGGAAGGGGCAACTAGGATCAATTCTATTTTTTTGTAAATTTTGACGTTCAATAGTGCCTTTTATGTGCCTATTTGAAATAAATGATTTGACTTTGACTTTGACTTTGACAGGAGAATCGAAGAAGAAAACACGTTGCGGTCAACCCAAGTAACATGGGACATGAGCAGGGAGATGATGAGAATTTTTGGTGAATTAAATATATAAATGTAGGTACACCACCATCGACTACATTCATCACTTATTGTTAGGTGATATGGTGCTCAAAATCTAACTAACGTTAATAAAAATTACAAACAATAGCAGCTTAAGATTAACGTATAAAGTTTCGCTTAAAATAAGCCATTTAATCCAAGACAACAAAGAACTTTAATCCAAGAGACAAAATAAACAAATTCGACAGACAAACAGAACCCACTAACAAAATTCGTTAAAGAATTAACTAGATTTATATTCCAAAACTTTAAAAGTAACAACAAAACCGTTAACAAAAGTTTAATCAGCTTAACAATTAAGCCCGTATCCAATTACAAAGATACTCGTATTATCGTATTGGAGGCAGCACATTCTGTTGTTTGTTTGGTTGAAGAAACCAACTCTTTTGATGTAGGCAGCTATGGGGTTGAAATAGTGACGTTATGTTAGAGATGATTCGGGGTAAATTGAAAATGACGGTTAAAAATATTATCTATTCAATCAATCAATCAAAATATTTAATTTCACATAAACCTACATGGGCACTTATGAAACGTCAGAAGCTAGGTGCACGGTTCCAATTGGTCGTTTCTTATGGAGAAGAGCCGGCAAGAAACTCAAAGGTTACTCTTTTAAAAATAATTGGCTTTTACAATATTTTCAAATAACAGTGTTAATAGGTATGGGAGGACAGTGTAGGCCTGTCAACAAGCACCAGGTACTTAACAAAATAGAAAGTGGTCGACAAATCTACAGTCCTCAAGTTAGGTCTAAAACGTTCTCACATTCACAAAATATAAAAGAATCTATATGAAATATAAATTGGAATGCGCTTTGAATGTTCGCTTTGGACATCAGAATGGTAACCAGTCGGTCATCTTTTAAAGTGAAGGCACGTGAACATATCCGTCAGAAGTTGGCCGAAACATCCCAGCGTTGATTTACTGGATTCGTTTTCTCCTTTACCGATCGTTATTTCTCCTGACAAAGTTTATTTTGTTTATATGTATGTATGTATTAGTATTTATGTATTAATATTTATTCTTGTATTTTATAGTTACTTTCGAGTTATCTATCCCGTATTTTGCACCTACTATGTTTTGTCTCTGCATCACCCTAAGGTTGACTGGTAGAAAATGCCTCAGGCATTAAGTCCGCCTTTGTACAGTATTTTTTTACTTGTGCATGATTGCATTAATTTGCATTGCATTAATTTGAATATACGGACAATTTAAATTGGTAATCAATTTGATAATTTCTCTGACTTTTACCTATTCAATAAGCTGAGTAGATGACACACAGTTTTACTGCAAAAGCCTCTGCAGATGACGGCCCGTATCATAGCCAACCTTTCTGATCGAGATTTTTATTCCTAGATATAAACTTTTATTAAAAACCTCGGGCGGAAGCGACAAATAGAAGGATCATTTTACTATCCACACACGTCACACAAAATCCATAAAAAGATCTATCATAAATTCCCCTTAATAATTTAAATAAATGACCTTTCCACCCGCATATTTAAAAATAAAATAACACCCTACTACATCCGTGTAAACAAAGTGAAAAAAAAAAAGTTTTGTAATAGCATATTGTATTGTAACAGGATGGCCCATTGTCTGTCCACTATTCACTATTTAATGGTAACTTCATTCATAACCTTTATTTAATTTTCTTGGCTTTCTAAAAATAATGGACCCTTTTTTGTTGAAAGAAGGATGAAGAATGATTGGCGTTTTGATATTTTTGTAATTTGTTTGCTTAGATGACGTGGTTACTGTATTTATATTTGCTTTTTATGAATGAATGAATTAACGTTGTGTATTATTAGACTGGAATCTGGCAGACTCATCTCAACAATATTTTTTGACCGAACGAGCGCGAAGCGTCTCTGTTTCAGCTTGGGCGAAAATGCTTTCGTATGTCCGGATGTCTGTTCTCCTCTACAGGTCGCATTTCTCAAGCGATTCTAGTGGAATATTCTGAGCAGGTTCCATAGTTATATGGACTTTTCTTGTCGATTAAATTTTCCGAAATTTTCCAAAATGGCGGAGATTATGGGGGATGAAAACGTAAAAAAAATCTGCAATTTTGCGCTCTTTGCGAGCGTTTTTTGTTTTAAGGATTTTGTTTTATAGTTTTGTTATATAGTGACCTTATTGGTGATGTTCTTCAGAAAGGTCAGGTACGTAGTATTCCCAACCGTCATGCGTGTGTGACCAGAAGTATGAACGTAAACGAGGCAAAAGGAGTATGTAAGGATCGTAGCAGGTGGCGTTCTGTAGTTTCTACCTACCCCCATGGGAAGAAGGCGTGAGTTTAGTATGTATGTTTATGATTTTGTTTTAAGGTGTACGGACTCGCGAGGTCTACAGCTCACAAAGCCACTAGTTATTAAAATATTGCACAGGGGCGCTTTTACTCGTACGATCTACAATTCGTCAGGTATGGCAAATATTTAACTACATCGATTTATGAAATAGCGATATTTATAGTCAGGACAAATGACTGTTGAGCAGATTGACACACATTTTACGTAAATCTGTGTTATAGTAAGGTAGGACGCCCTCAGGCAAGGTGGAGCGACGATCTTCACAGGCTGGCTGGTAGCAGCTGGATGAGAGTTGCCGGAAATTGAGCTGAATGGAGTGCAATTGGAGAGGCCTATGTCCAGCAGTGGACTGCTGTAGACTGATGATGATCCTGTGTTCCGATTTGTTTGTAAGTTAAGGTTTCTTAATGAGTTTTTCCTTCAAAATCAAAATCAAAATATTTTATTTCACATAAACCAACATGGGCACTTATAAAACGTAAAAAGCTAGGTGCACGGTTCCAATTGGTTGTTTCCTATGGAGAAGAGCCGGCAAGAAACTCCACGGTTACTCTTTTAAAAATAAGGGGCTTGAAGAATGTTTCAAATTACAGTGTTGATAGGTATGGGAAGACAGCGTAGGCCTGTCAACAAGTAACAGGCACTCAACAAAATATAAAAAGGTCTACAAATCTACAGTCTACAAGTTAGGCCTACAACGTTCTCACATTCACAAAATATAGAATAATCTGTATAAAAATAAAAGCCTATTTAATCCAAATGACATGATTGCCATTACTGTAACACATCTGAATTAAAATCCTGTTTACAAAAGTCATAAGCTTCACCGGTGTTATCTTAAATACTCTAAAAAGTATCTGACATTGATAATACCCACGCCAAGTTTGGAAGCAAGAGCCTCAGAGATCTAAATTACGTTGGATCTAATCACCAATCAGAATCATCTTTCACAACACTTATGACTTCATGAGGAAACATACTTCTACCAATTTCTAACCCGATGTCACGATGTATATATCTACTAAGTAAAAAATTCAAAAAGCATATACAATTAAATAAGGTGATAACAGGCCGGTTCAAAGTGATAATTGTACGCAGCGCTCTAAGTGATCATTACACTTTTATATCGGAGATCTCGTTAAGATTGTATGTTGAACATAATTTATGTTATGTGCGTGACCTGTGTTGGTGTCAAGCTTTTATGTTGGTGGTTACTGTTGGGGACTGTACTTGACACATGATTGGGAAGTTTGAGCAGCCGATGAGGTGTAATGCATAGTCGGATCGTTCCGTGACTGAATATTTTATATTGGTTGACAAAAAAAGGTGAACTTACCAGGAAAAGGTCATCTGCAATATCAAAGGAATATCTACATAGAGATGGGTGGAAGAGATATTCCCTAAGTAAGTGATAGCCCCAAAGTGAGTGATACCCCTAAGAGAGTCATATCCCCTAACTTAATGATACACCCTAATATAAAAAGATTAGGCTGTGTGTGGTTTTATCAATTTCCCACGTTACACTGGGCTTGTAGATCAATATTTCGCCTTTTTTATCAAAATGCTGATACCAATAGTTTAGGCACTTCTTTTTCTGGTAATAATAATTAGTTTAATGGTATATAATTTAATAATAATTGATCTAATGTTAGATAATAATTTGATGTAAATGATATATGATAATAATTTGATGTAAATAATATATGATAATAATTTGATGTAAATAATATATGATAATAATTTGATGTAAATAACGACGTACGACGACGACGTACGTACGCGACGTAAATATTTGCATGCTGAATGGCAAAATATGGCTGATCTTTGTACTGTACTAACACCTATTGATGTATCATCTACCCATATTTGCAAAAATAAAATTATTCTATTCTATTCTATTCTAAACACTTTAGCATTTCTAAAGTAACGCTTTACAATTTTTATTTGTTTTATTTTTCTTTTTTACTTGTATATGTTGTGTTTTGTGCTTTGTAGTCTGTGCTAAATAAATGCATTTTCTTTATTTTAAAATAATCACAAACATTGTCCAAACTACAAAGCCGTGTGTATCACTCATATCAACATTCGTGACCAAAAGATCATTATTAACCTGCTGCAAGATAACGCCAGTTTAAAAAAGGTTTACCGACAAATTTCACCGGTACTGTGGGATGTACGGGAAGATGCTGGATGCAATTATCTCACGTAAACTGTAATTTAGTGCTTTTGGAGATTAGCGATGTTGATTGATCTTTTTTTTATAAGTTGGTGCTAAAGGGGCGTGAAGGTTATTTTTATTTTTCTTATAATTACTTACATGCAAAACCATGGCACTGAAAACTGAGAGTTTGACCGTTGTGATATTAATGCTTTAACGTTTTGGTAAGCATCGCAGAAGAATTTTTCAGCAATTTATCGCTAGAGAAAACATAGCAATAAAAATGCGACCAGGTGCCAGTCTGATAAATGATAATGATAAATAATATTCTTTCTGTAAGTAGGTTTGTACAAACACTTTTACACGTCAATTATATTTTTTAAACTAGATGAGGTCGGCGTTTCCTATCTGACTACTCTGAGAAGAAAGGCCGAAACAAACTCAGAGGTCACAGTCTCTTTTGAAGTCCAGACATAATTTTGGTGGCGCGTTCCTTGAGGCTCCGGCCAGCCCGCCGGTTGAACGCGTCCCAAAGGGTCATGGCCATCCGGATGGTACGGGGATACCGCACGGTCTCCTGCGAGGCGGCGAGCCTCCTTGCCGGATTACCGCCGGGGGATCTGGAGGCAAAGGTCCTCGCGCACGTTTGGGAGTGGCGCGAGGAGGCGAAACGCCGGGGCGTAACTCCGCTGCCGCGAGAAATCACGGCACAGCGGACAGAGCTCCGGCGGGATCTCATGGCGGCATGGAGAGTGCGACTGTCGCAACCCAGCGCAGGGCACGCCACAATTGCGGCGGTAAGACCCCTCTTTGAGGAGTGGCTTGAGAGGCGCCACGGCGTCCTCACCTTCCGCCTGACGCAGGTCCTCACCGGACATGGCTGTTTCGGGAGGTTCCTGTTTCGGATAAGGCGGGAGGAAACGCCCGGGTGTTACCATTGTGTGGATCGACCGGAGGACACGGTGGAGCATACGGTGGAGGTCTGCCCGGCTTGGGCGGAGCACCGCCGTGTCCTCGTGGCGGCGATCGGCGGCGGCGACCTCTCGCGTCCGGCCCTGGTTCAGGCCATGGTACGGAGCGAGAGGGAATGGGAAGCCGTCACCTCCTTCTGCGAAGCAGTAATGCTCGCGAAGGAGGAGGCGGAGCGCGAGAGGGAGAGGCAATCTCTACGCCCTCGCGCCCCTAGCCGCCGCAGGAGGAGGAGACACCCTGGGCGTCGGGAGTCGATTGCCGACTCCCGGCCACCGTAGGCGCGGGCTTGCGGACGGCGAGCAATGGGCAGCTCGCCGTCCGGTAAGGACCAGGCCCGGGTCGACGGCGCGTCGTGTTCCACGCGCGCCTCAAAGAGATGTCAGCACCATTGACGGGGTCCGATAGGACCGATGCCTGCCGGGGTCGCGGATTGTTCGAAAGAGTTACCGTGGCCCTGGCGCACAGGCAACTGAAGGAACACGGGTCGGTTTTAGTCAGTAAGAGTCTGACACGCCCTTCCGCTCCGCCCAGAGCGGGAGACGTCATTTGATGATTGCCCAAACAAAAAAAAAAAAAAAAGACATAATTTTGGTAAGATCATGTGAAGACCATGTAGATTGGTATCTGAAATGGTCTTTTGAGGAAAGAACCACACAGATTGAGAGGACCTGTCTAGTCAGTGCACGCATTTGTCAGTAATCATGCAGCTCGAATCAGGAAGGCAGGACTTAAGGAGCTCAACGATTCGACGAACACAAAGAAAGGACATTTGGGTAGGCCGCATAAATTACTTAAACTGCCAGATCATGATTAAAACTAACTGAGAAAACAAAAAGAAAAGCAAAGACCCACATAGTCCTCACATTCAGAATAATTAAAATAACATAATACTTTACAAGCAAATACTCTGACTCGCACAAGAAGGGTTTCGTTCCATCGTACAATGTTTAACACAAAATTATTGTATCGCCATTATTAATTAACATCTAGCAAAAAACGCCGCAAAAAACACGTTTCTTGTACGGAGACCCCCTTTAATTTATAACTTTATTTGATCTATTACCATCCAATACCAAGAGCTAATACCATTTGGTATTAGTTTATTTCCGAATTTATTTTCTATTCCCAACGAGTACCACATTTTTTTAAATAAAAAATCTATTACTAACGAATACCAAAGCGTGACTTTTTGTACACTCAGCTACACAAAGTTTTGTTGAAATTGCGTTTTATCGAAATCTAGGGTAATCTAAATATAGGGTTAGGGTTAATAAGCTGGTCGACGAAGCCCCGCTTCGCGGGGCTCCTATTTCTGTCTAAAGGGTTTAAAGGAACCTAACCAACCGAACCTCGGGATGCCACTGACGTCAACCGTCTAGGATTAGGATTTTCGGAAACATTTATTATGTTTTCGGAAACTTAGTTCGTCACTCAAAGCATTTTAATTTTACTGAACCTGACTGTAACTGATTTCTTCAAACTTGTTTTGGTATTGGTTTTAAAATGTTGTACTCGTTGGGAATAGAAAATAAATTCGGAAATAAACTAATACCAAATGGTATTAGCTCTTGGTATTGGATGGGAATAGAGCCTTTATTTTATGTTGTTATAGCGACCATCGTAGTACACGCTCTGTGAAAGAGAGAGATAATTTCAAGTGTCTTTCTATTACGATTCAAAAAGTATATTTATGTGATAGGCGGATGGAAGGACAGAGGAGCCTTAGTAAAAGGGTCCCGTTGGCACTCTAAGTACGGAACCCTAAAAATGCAAGAAAAGGTTTATTTTTATTTATGAGGTCAGAATGAGTACCTTTCCTAGGTATAAACACTTAAACTACGATAACCGGTTTTTCTGCTACGACATAAGGCGTAAGTGGAAACCTCACTAAGGTTCACTGAAGATTTCAAAGATGAAGCCATGTTCAACAACGGACTTCAAGATCCCGACACACAGCTTAATACTCGTATTCACCACCATCCTTCAAAATATACATAATTTTCATCATCTCCCTAGCCTTTTCCCAACTATGTTAGGGTTGGCTTCCAGTCTAACCGGATGCAGCTGAATACTAGTATTTTACATGGAGCGACTGCCTATCTGACCTCCACAACCCAGTTACTTGGTAATACTCCTTGGTAAGACTGGTTGTCAGACTTTCGGGCTTCTGACGACTCGTAATGACTGTCGAAGATCCACGAATGACAGCCAGTACCAAAGGCTTAACGTGCTTTCCGACGCACGGAGGGGTCTTGGTCTTGGTATGTAATGACGGTCACCCATCCACGGACCAACCGCGGCAAGCTTAGCTTAACCTTCAAAGTATACATAAACATTCTTTTAATACAAATCACAACCGACTTTAAAGTCTTACCAGCCAAGTTAAGGCGCTTTCCCGACCAAACGACCTTGAGCGTTCGGTCCTTCTCAGTTCCGTCGCTGAGTCTCGCTTTATCCCGCTCCTTGCGCACGCCCATTTATCATAGAATTTACAAAAATATTCAACATATTTGAATTTAAAAAAACAACAAGCGATCTTTTGAAATAAAAAATTACGTGACTTATTTAGACTTTTAAATTATCTGTCCATTAGAGTAATCTTCAAATTATGGGACCGTCACCTTTAGCAAAAGATGCATGAAATCAATAATTTTAGACACTTTTTTACAACGAGATTTTAAATGTATTTATGGGTGTAACCTTTCGTGGTCCACTCAAATTCAAATTCAAATTCAAATATTTTTATTTGTAGAACATAGGTAAAACAAAGTACAGATGTCAATATTAATAAAATGAGCGCTATGTCTTGCCGTCAACGGCGCACAAATATTCTAATTATAATTTCTTAAGACTAATTGGTAAAAAATAATAAAACAATCAAATTAATAATTCAACTCAATTAAGTATAACAATTAAAAAGCAAAAATATTAAATAAAAAGCTGTTCAATTCATTAATTAAACTTGGAAGTCCCTGAACCGTCTCCGGACACAAGTGGGAAGATGTAACTCCAACCTGGTATATAGCAAACTCCACCTTCTATCTTGCCCTCTGTGTCCCAAAACTTGCAGTCAAATTGACCTCTGTGCTGCCACCGATGACGCCGTGGAAGTGGCGAAGTTTTGGGCCAACAAAATTTGAGAAAAGTCGTGCCAGCGACACGAAGAAGAAGAAGAAGAATGTATTTATAATACCTAAAAACAAATAAGAACGTGCAATGTGATGATAGGATATCGAACATTAATAATGTGCTTTTAGATGTAGTTTATTACTCTTAGTAAATGAGTTAACAGCCTCGGAATAACGCACTATCGCAATGTTTTGCTCGGGGTAGCGCCTTAAGACGAAAATCACAATATTCAAGAGACGTAATTGATTCACAATCAAAATATTAAGACGAAGGCTTAGTTAGGTTAGAGACGAAACTTGTGTAGACTATAGTTTAATTTTCATTTAATATGCAAAATGGTTACATTGTAATTTGGCTGAGAAAACTCTTGAGGGCTTGGGACGAGGGTTTTGGGTCTGGTTATTTATTTAGTGTTTCAGGAGAGAACGAATTTGAGGGTGTTTCGAGGCATATTGATCAATTGAAGAGGTTAAGCTGCGCGTGCCGCGGTCTGAGTCAAGGATGGATGACCAGAAAGTCAAAATAGTTAAGCTGAGATCTATATACGTTACTTAGCTCGTGCTCTGACTTACACGTGATCCCGTCTTTGTCTTGCACTTGAAGTTTGACCGTTGAGCGATAGTGACAGGAATAACGCTTAGCCCTAAGTACGTGCTAAGTTTCATTTATTCCTTAAAGTTCTCAGCTGTAACCTAACAAAACGTACTAGGTTTGCATGAATTTAAGATAGTATTTCATTCGTATTATTAAGTACTTCTTCTATGTTCTTACGCAATAATTTACCTTTCAAAAGGTAAAATAATTTTTCAAATAGGAATTGTGGGTCCGGAGATTACCCTCCACATATACGCAAAATCACAAAATTTGTTCTCTCTCTTTATAATATTAGTATATATACAGGGTGGCAGGGACATCGACGTGCAACCGGTTACCATGGATTCAGTACGTGATCCGAGCCCCCTGCATGCGTACTTTTTTTTTGTCTGTTATCAAAAAAAGAAAAAAAATGCTGTTCCGATTTTTTTTTTGCGGTGATTGTCTAGAATCATGTGCTGAACTCCTGGTTACAGTTTACGCGTCGATGTCTCTGCCACCCTGTAGATTATTTGTTATTTATTTTATATATTCTTCATTGACATAGATAATCATTATAATAACACCCTATGGGCCTTGATGCCTGACAATAAAATATTTTAATTTTAATTAATTTATTATTTATTAGTCGCTTTTTTGGACATGATATTATTATGTATTCAGATTTGTTAGTTGTAATGGCAATCATGTCATTTGGTTGAAATAAGTTTTTATTTTTATTACTTTATTATCTTTTATATAGTACTTGTTGAAAGGCCTACACTGTCCTCCCATACTTTTTAACACTGTTATTGTTATTGTAAAAGTCTATTATTTTTAAAAGAGCAACCGTGGAGTTTTTTGCCGCCTCTTCTCCATATTAAACAACCAATTGGAACCGTGCACCTAGCTTCTGACGTTTCATAAGTACCCATATAGTTTTATGTGAAATAAAAATATTTTGATTTATATTTTTGTTTTTATAGATCGACCTCAGAGGCTAAAAAGTCTGACAATCGGTGTTGCCGAAGATGTCTGTCTTCAAGAATCTCATAAACGATTCGATTGCTGATGGATATCAAAAATTAAACATTTTCTTTGAATTTTAAAGTGTGCTGCAACAGTACCAGTACTAAGGAGCAGTAGTGGCCCAGTGGTTACGGCCCTGAATTACTATTTGTAGGTCGCGGGTTCAAACCCAGGCAGGCGCTTTAATTTGTGTAATTTATTTCATCACCACTGCTCTCAAAACGGTGAAGGAAAACATCGTAAGAAAACCGGCATGTGCTAGACCCAACAATTCGAAGACACGTGACATCTACCAACCCGCACTGGGCCCGCGTGGTGGATTATGGCCCACTCCCTCTCACAGAGAGGAGGCCTGTGTCCCAGCAGTGGGAACATGATAGGCTAATTATGTAATAGTACCTAGCTTAGGACAACTGTCATAACAAAACTAAGTCTAATAAGTACCCTCTTTATTTCTTGCGTAGGAAGAATATAATCATACTAGATTTTCATTACTCATTCGATTTTAAATTGAAACAGATTACCAAAAATGTCATAAAATTCTTAAATAACTTTTATGATTGGAAACAAAATTGAAATTATGCAACAACAAATAAAATATGACGACTTTTTGAATAGGAATTGAATATGATATAAAACATATCAAATTATATTGTAACTCATAAAGTAATAAAACTCGCTGAAATATCATCGACACTTGACCTAACTTGTCGATGTGGACACTAAAAACAGTGTATGAATATAAAGCTCAATTTTATTTTTATATCCTGGAAATAGAGACGTACTTTATTACCTACAGCATTTTGAAATAGGGGACGTACTTTACCTACAGCATTTTGAAATAGAGACGTACTTTACCTACAGTATTTTGAAATAGAGACGTACTTTACCTACAGCAGTTTGAAATAGAGACGTACTTTACGTACAGCATTTTGAAATAGAGACGTACTTTACGAGTACCTACAATATTTTGAAATAGAGACGTACTTTATCTACAGCATTTTGAAATAGAGACGTACTTTACCTACAGCATTTTGAAATTGGAAGTTGCAATGTATTCATTGTATTAAGGCTCCTGCTGACTGGCGCGTCACGCGACACAGAGGCACCGCTCATCGCACGACAGGCGGTGCCTTTGTGTCGCTTCGCCAACAAGCGACCAACCCCTGCTTCGCTCGGCTTTTACAACTTGACAAAACATCGAAATGTCTTTATTATATTAGGTCTTTACCTATGAAATTGCCGTTCTGCAGTACTGGCCATTTCAAATCAAAATAATTTTTGTTTGGCTATGAATTCTAATTTCAAATTAATTTTATTTTAAAAACATGGATTTTTTTTTCTAAAAGTAGTCATTTCTTTATTGATTAGTGTTACATTTTCATCGCATTTCAATCTTTTTCGTCATCATGGATACGTTAAAAATTCGAGTAATTATGGAATATGAGTACCGTCGTGGCAGCAACGCGGCACAAGCGGCACGCAACATCAACGACGTTTACGGAGCTAACTCTACAAACCAACGCACCACCTGTTATTGGTTTGCTCGCTTCCGTTCTGGAAATTTCGACCTGAAAAATGAACCTCGCGGTCGTCCGAAGACTTTGGTCGACAATGACGAATTAAAGGCGATTGTGGAAGCTGATGATACACAATCTACGGCTGAATTAGCAGCAGCTTTCGACGTTAGCGTCAAAACAATATTGGTCCATTTGCGTCAAATTGGCAAGGTAAAAAAGCTTGACAAATGGGTGCCCCACGAACTCAATGATCGCCAGCGCGAAGTACGCGTCGAGACGTGCCTTGCACTGCTCAACAGACACACAAATGAAGGAATTTTGAACCGCATTGTTACCTGCGATGAAAAATGGATTCTGTTTGATAACCGTAAGCGCTCAGCAAGTTGGTTGGATCCTGGTTCAGCACCTAAACAATGCCCTAAACGAAAACTTACCCCTAGAAAAGTGATGGTCACTGTTTGGTGGTCTAGCGCCGGTGTGATTCATCACAGCTTCTTACCAAACGGGGTGAGCATTACTGCAGATGTGTACTGTGAAGAACTGAACACAATGATGGAGAAGCTGGCGCATCTCCAACCAGCATTGGTCAATCGCTCGTCTCCGCTGCTCCTGCACGACAACGCGCGACCTCATACTGCACAGCAGACGGTCTCCAAGTTGCAAGAACTGGGGTTGGAAGCTCTCCGTCATCCGCCCTACTCACCAGACCTTGCGCCTACAGACTACTACTTTTTCCAGAATTTGGATAACTTCTTGGCGGGAAAAAAATTTAATACCCGAGAGGCAGTACAAAATGCCTTTGAAGAATTTGTTGCCTCCCGTCCAGCTGATTTCTTTAAGAAGGGCATCAATAAACTGCCACTGCGATGGCAAAGATGCATTGATTGCATGGGTGATTACTTCGATTAATACAAATAAAAAATTCATGAAAAAAATTCGTTTAAATTTTTTCATACAAAACGGCAATTTCATAGGTAAAGACCTATTATTTAAGGCGCCGTAAGAAGCAATTTTTTTGTTAATTACCAATAGCGCCAACAAATACCGTTTAAAACAGCGTTGCGTTTGCTGTTAGTTGTGTAGCGGCATTTACAACGCCACATGCGAGCTATGCGTCAGTCTGACGTCACGCAAAATCCTGCATGGCGCAAGCAGAGTTTACCGCGGAACTAGCATATATACAACATCCCGACATCAATCGTCGGGCAGTTGCCCACCAGATACGGCACCCGTCTGGTCGGAGGATCCTCCCTTTTCTATAGAGTATGAGTGAACTTTACACCCTGTTCCTTATACCTCTATAGTTGAATTGAATGGCCACCAAAATAAAAGTAATTTTGCAGTTTTGTTAATAATTGGGTATTTCTTTAGTTGATTGAATTCCCTTTATTATCATTGGATAATATATGATAGTTTTTCGCTAAATATTTTGAGAATTACCTATGCTACGAAAAAAAAATTTTTGAGGTCTGTTTTACGATTGTTTTATCATGATACAAATTTATTTTTATGAAATATTTTTGAATGAGTTTTTCTCTGAACATTTGACAATACACTTTTTCTGGCATGTAATACGTACCAATACGCCTAACTGTGCGACAAAATCAGCGTTTTCAGCGTCCTACGTTTGGGCAGCGCCTTAAGTTTCATATACATTTTTTTGTACTCCTTCCGGAATAAATTCTCTAAATGGTGGTGAAAATTGCGTCAAAATCCGTTGCGTAGTTTAAAAGAACAACAGACGGACACGAATATTAACTTTTATATATATGATATAGATACATAAATAGGTATTAGATAGACGGTTAAATTAACTGTCTTTAACAGACAGCAAACGCAACCTTAAAAAACAATGTAAAACCCAAATGACTCCGTAAAAAACAATTACCATATTTTTTAATTTGAACTTAAAGGCTCGTTAAAACTGGCGCGACGCGACGCCCGACACAAAGGCACCGCGTATTGCGCGACAAGCGGCGCCTTTGTGTAGCGCTGTCGCGTCGCGCCTGTCTGTGGGAGCCTTAAACTCGAAGTAAACTATCGGTATCAAAACTAGAATATCAGTAAATTCTATACTCTCCTAGACCAACTACTGAAGCCGACTTTGAAGTCGTTTCCCTTTGATGTGCCGCCAACGCTTACACGTGAAGGCTTATTACGGTAGCTTCCGTTAAAAGTACTTGCTATGAAGCATCAGTTGTTTTTCAACTATAAAAATTCTGTTATAAAATGATGAGAGGTACTTAAAGACTTCCTGTTTGAAGGATGGTTTAAGTTTCATAGTTATGCGTTGGTGGTTGGCTATAAGAGGGCCACTTCTATACAAGTTCGAGTCAAACTCAACTCAAATAAAGCAATTATAGGCACTTTTGAATTGTCAAGGGGTCGGTCAGAAAGATGAAGCTAGTTGCCCATTCCAAAGCGTAGTAGGTACCTATGGAGAAGAACGGGCAAGAAACGCCATGGACAATCTTTTAAATTAAAATATGGTTACAAAATATTGGTTACATCATTCATGTTGAAATGATGCATGTGAGACTGAGAACGATGCAGAACGTTAAAAGCGTCTGTAATAAAGAGACAAAAACAATTCAAATCTTAAATTAAATTAAAATAAGCTGTGGCAGCTAAGAGATGACCAGTCCCTACTGATGGCGCCCGTTCACGAACATGACGTATGGATCAGCAACATTTAGCTCAACCATTTTTAAGGGAACTTAATGATCCAAAACACACGCCACCACCAGCGAGACATTTGAGTGAGCATGAGTCTTCTCGTTTATCATAAAATCAGCATATTTAATAAAGTTATACCTGCATAGACTGACAATTAATTACTGTTCAATTCTGCGGGGTAATTACGTAACACACTAACAGTAGGAATGGGTTTCATTTTGACAGTTCAACAACATTCATTGCATTATTTTCATTGTTGAGCAGACAAATTATTCGAACATATGAAGCAATGGATTAGCAATAGGCTTCAAAATGATTCAGATTGTGATGGATAGTGCGTTACGTAATTAAGAGGCAGGCATTGCTAAAGAATTGAGGATTACGGAGATAATAAATTAGTAGTTAGGGTAGAACCGGTATACGTAATATTATTCTACCTAATCTCGTGTCAATACCTCATGTTGGTAACCCAGTGGTAAAAAATTGGTAATAAAACAGGTAATATGACATTGGGGTTGTCTAAGGCCGGATTGCTTATGTGTCAGTCAGATCACAGGCCTACACTGTCCTCCCATTATCAACACTGTAATTTGAAACATTGTAAAAGCCCCTTATTTTTAAAAGAGTAACCGTGGAGTTTCTTGCCGGCTCTTCTCATAAGAAACAACCAATTGGAACCATGCACCTAGCTTCTGACGTTTCATAAGTGCCCATGTTGGTTTATGTGAAATAAAATATTTTGATTTTGATTTTTGATTTTGACTGCACGGTAGTAAGGCAAAAAAAAAATGTTTACGTACTGCCACATTTTTGTATTCAGACAATTAAAGGCGAAACCCAAAAAAAGGTTTACGGTAGGAAATGCTTCAATAAGTATTTCCACGCGAGACACAACGGCTTTTTAATTGTCTCTGTAATTACGGCTTTAATCCGGTTAAAAAAGACAAATTAAAATAGAATCCATGTGACGATTTATCATGCACGAATATCTTGCATACTTCCTATTGACCTGGTCCAAACATCTCCTTATTATGTACTTCCACTCAAAAGTCAAAGTCGGCACCTCTAATCACTATCACTACTTTACCCTCAATCCATCACGTCGGTAGATACCAACAAACGCTATCACCACGTGATACCAAGACCGATGGGTACCGGGTTCGACTCCTATGTAGGTCAAGTGGACAACTTGTTTGTTTGAATATTAATTGTAGTTAATGAGCTTTCTTAATCAACGTTTTTAATTAAGAGTAGAATTTATGGGGTTTTTTGGTGTTTAAGTTTCCAATTTATAGGTTTTGGTGTTGGGAGTTAATGTGTGAAATTGAATTAAGTATAGCGGTTTTTTCCTAAGAAGTTCCCATGAAATACTTTATCAACATAATTTTTTAGCCTTAGGACAACTTTTCCCAGTGTTTTACGTTGCCTACTCTCGGTCGTCTTCGTTGCTCGTATCCAATTTTTGCTCACCTGACCCTGCAGTCTCGACATAGATACCGACAAAAATCGGCCGTTAAGTCCAATCGATGTTAAATTTCTTTAATGGATTTTCAACCTTATGCTTTCGAAATAAAGTTGAAAATCTATTAAAGGAATTTGACAACGATACGACTTAGCGACCGATTTTTGTCGCTGTCTAATGTCGAGACTGCAGGCCCTGAGCTATGTTGTGTAAGGATAGACAATGAAGCAAATGTTGGATTTTTTCTAGCTGCGTTGCATGACACTGCTGAAAAGCAAGCTTTACCTATAGACAAACACATATATTATTGCCTTTTATTATTGAAAAACACAAATAAACTCCAAAAACTACTTATAATTGTCATTTATTTGATAGTAAATATAACATAACGCCTGTATTTTCTGATGGGTTAGGCAATGGTGTACCTATAATAGACCCCCATATGCCATGACACAAGTCCCACGTAATAAGGAGCATGTCTATTGCCTATTTGATCATTTAAATATTAAAACGAAAATGCAATATGCTAGGTTATATGTTTGACGTTTATGAGTAAAGGCTCCTTCAAACAAGCGCAACACGCTACGCGACACAAAAGCACCGCCTGTCGCGCGACGAGCGGTGCCTTACGGTCGCGTGCGACTCGCGCCGCGTGTCGCGCCTGTTTGTAGGAGCCTTTTTTTTTTTGGAAATGGCAACTCTTAGTTTTGACCACTGAGGTCTTGGCTACTTAACCGAACTATCCTGTGGGTGCCTTAATGATTTTACTCAAAAAGCCAGGAGCGAAATTTAATACTAAAACTTATATTTAAATTACCGCACGCTAAGGCCACCCCCTGTGGGGTACGGACCTCGGCTTAGGGCGTCACTGAGAGAGGGTAGCAATGGGGATAGGCTGGATCAAAAGGTTAACATTATGATTATTAATACGGGAATTTAAGGCTACAGGCTCAGCTACGACGCGGGCTGGGGCCTCATCGGACAAGGGTCGGCGGGAACGGTTACGGGGGGTCGTCGCGTGGGACCTCGTCGGCGAGGTCGGACGATGGCGGTCTGTGTTGAAGGAGCCTTAACGGAACCAAGTCTATTATAATGCGGGGGAATTTCGAGATTTCCTACACGCGGCAATCAATTAAACACAAGTGAAATCAATGACAGTTAACTTAACATATTTATGAGCACATTTCGACACATGATTGTTCCCCTCGCCTACTTAAACGAATTATTTGTATGACATCAACAACTTTAGTTCGTACAAACTACATAATGTCGCAAGGTGTTGTCGCGACAGTTTGTCTAACTCGATTCTGTAGGAGTTACATTACACTTTGTTATTTCACACCTACATTGTAGTTTTCAATTATTATTTTGTGTAACTCAGTTGTATTAACTTCTGATTACAGAAGTTAATACAACTGAGTTACACGAAATAATAAGGAATTAAAGAATATTTTCTTTACTTTCGTAAATTAGCGGTCTAGAAGTCTGCAGGACATTAAAATGTCCTGCATACTTCCAGATCGCTAATTTGCGGACGTGAAGAAAATTTTCTTTAATTCATTACTTCTATCAAGTACTGTAATAAGTTCTGCAGACTTTACAGTGAAAAATTATATATTATTCCATACTTTAATATAATAAATCCGAAGGTCTGTCTGTCTGTCTGGTACCTTTTCACGCCTTAACTGCTCAACGGATTTCTATGAAATATGGCACACAGGTAAACCGTAACCGGTGGGGTAATTACGTAACACACTAACAGTAGGAATGGGTTTCATTTTGACAGTTCAACAACATTAATTGCGTTATTTACGTTGTTGAGCAGACAAATTTTTCGAACATATAAAGCAATGGATTAGCTTCAAAATGATTCAGATTGTGATAGTGTGTTACGTAATTAGGGTGCAGTGTTAGGACATAGGATATATTTTACCTCGGTTGTACGTTCTCGTGGGATACTTTCCGACGTCGATAAGGGCGGAGCCGTAGGCAAAAGCTAGTATGATATAAACAGAATCATCACATCTGGTAGGTACGTTACTTCTCCTTCAGCATGACCTTAAACTTCTTTCGCCTTAAAAATATGCTGCAGTTAGCATGGTATTGCAGAGCTGACTCATCAAGATGCACTGGGCAGACAATAACTGTTCGATCGCCATCGCCACTCGTGAAATCTACACTTGCGTACAATAAAATCGACTCACCCCGTGCTATTCGATTTGAAACAATATAATTCAACAAGGTTTACTAAGAATAACCTAATAATTGTATACTAAAACCTTCTTGAAAGTATGTAGATTACGTTAGTTAAAGAATTGTCAAAACTGATTTATAAGTTTATAAAAAATCACGAACTTACAAACATGGGGATTCGAATAAAGAACCTCCTTTTTGTGAAGTCCGTTAAAAAATCAAGTTAAATTTTCATTAAACGAACAGAAATAAACACAATAATTCTTTTGTCAATTTCATTGGCAAAAAAAAGTCACGCACTTTATCCGAGCAAAAGTGAGCGATGAGGACATCTGAAGAATTGAGTCGATTTTGTCAAGAATATTGCTTTTATCCAAATATAGTGTATATGCAAATAGACAGTACCTTACCTTCACACAATATAAATTAATAAATTATATTCATTAAGATTTTTGAGAAATTGTCTCTCAAATTGAAAGCCCAGGGTGGGCCGATATTTTTGCACGCCAGTGTATTTACACGAACAAGATCCAACAGCTTATTATATTACAGCTGCAGCAGGTATCGGTTGGAGTAGAATAGAAATTTCTATACCGAAAAGTGCCCAGCACTTAAGTTTTTAATTGAAACTCAAAAGATTCAATTAATATCTCTCAACTTCCGTGGGACGTACGGCTGATCTTCTCAACATTTCTCACACCATCATATAAAAACAATGGGATAGAAACAGTACAGTTATGTTATTATAACCATAAAGAGCCCATAATTATAATTGTGTAACACGGAGCGGCGGTAGCGCTTGCGCAATCAAGCAAACAGAAGATTCAGAAGGATAACTTCTTCGGCCCACGATGACGCTCTCGTTCAGAAGCCTTCAACTACGACGTTACTGCCACTACGCCCAAAAGCTCTTTTTACACGTTGTAATATGAAGCATAGCAATGTATAGTTTATGCGCCTCACAATAATTAGTAGAGAACAGACGCCAGCAGTTCAAGCTACACGAAACTGTCAAATTTCTCCAAACGATTTTAAACCTTAACATGTTGATTGTTAAGTTCAAAATCGAATGAGAAAATCTGACAGTGTGTGGTGACTTGATGTGCTAGCGACTGTACTTACATTCATAGATTATTTTAACTCAGATTTTGCATCACTGTCAATATCACAGTGATCTTTAATCTCGTGACCGTAAGATTGCTGTTGGGTTGCTGCAGCTGTCAAATCTGTCAAAATCACAATGATCTTTATTGTTGTTGTAATAAGGTTGCTGTTGGCTTGCAGCTGTCAGAGGTACAGAAACTGTGAAAGGACTGTTGTAGTACAGCTCGTTGTGAAGGAGATCGTTCGAAAAAGTTATGACAGCACCATACCTTTTTCTTAAGGATGATTTCCACCAAACGGCTCGCATCGCATCGGATCGGAACGGATTTTACAATCTTTAAGCGATATTAAATTGTGTACACAGTATTTAAAGTCTATATTACCAAGCCGCGCACAGCAGCTAGACCGCGGGCGTCTTCCGCGACACGCGATCGTAGCCGAAAGTATGTTGCGACGCGCGAACGGCTCCGTTCGCCTGTCGTCGTATCTTTCTTTTACTCTTCTGTGTTTTATGATTATTTTCTTCTTCTTCTAATACAATAGCCAACAATACTACTTCAACCTCAAACATTATCAAAAATTACAACACGTCAACACGGTAGGAATGAAACTATTTGACTAGGCGCAGAAACGGATACGTTCGTAAGCGACGGTACGGAGCCGATCGTATGCGTCGACATCCTGCGAGATGCGATCGGCTGTCACCGCATCCGTTCGTATCTTTTCCGCTCCGATGCGATGCGAGCCATTTGGTGAAAACATCCTTTAAGCTAAGCAAAGACTTATCGTGGGTCGCCCGTGTGTGGGCAACATCATTAGTGTTCTATATATGACCTAGCCATTGAAGGTTGTATGAGCTTTGTACCGCGTTGGATTGGAACTTCTGTAACTGTCTATAGTGTGACAACGGCAATAGGTGCACGCGCACCGTATCCGAGTGATCTGTATGCGCGGGAGTGGAGCCGTTATGTTCAGGGTTGATAGAGACTTTTTAATAGTTTCGGAAGACGTAGTTTTTTTGTTTTGTTTTGGAATCTAAATTGTTTTAAATTAATTTTATGTGGTGTTGTTTGTATTGGCTATTGTTTTCTTTGTGAAGATTGATTGAGTAAATGCTTTGAACATTATTTTAACTTCATTTAATTATAATATTAAGTAAGTGTTTGATTCCGCAGCGTCAACTCGAAAATCCTGTTATGGATGTACTACAAAATAAGAAAGGTAGTTTCTTCCATTTTTTTTTTATCTGAAGAAGCTTTGTATAGTCGGCAACCCTATAACTTAGGCCAAACATTTTTGTTCTGCAACTAATGATGGGATTTGTATTATCACGGGAGATGGTTATCTGGCGTTGTTATATTTTTTCTTATGTGTTAAGTTTTTTATGTCTCTTAAATAATTTATGACGATTTGTTAAAATAAATTCTCCCTCGAATAGATCAAACTAGAATGAAGAAATAACAGAATTTAATATTTTAGAAACAATAGTTGAAAAACAACTCAGAGATGATGTCAAACGTATTGGGGATGTTTAAAAGAATTGTTTTAAATGCTGGTAGCGATTCGGGATGTATGAATTAAATAGATAATAACGAAAAAATTAAAGAAAAAAGAAAACACATTTACCTATTTGCGGTAAACATGATGCAGAGAAAAACACAGAAATACAAAAATAACGGGTTGGGAGCAATATGCGTCACATCCACGCAAAACGGCAATCACTCAGCATAATGCTACGACCCTATGCGAGACAGAGCCCCAGCGCTGGTTTTCAGCGACAGCCGGTGTTGACGTGATGACGTCAACCAGTGTAGCATACGAAAAATAAAAATAACAAAATAATAAGAAATAAAATGAATACATTATACCTAGTTCTAAATGTATATATCAATATAATATTTATGAAGTGGTAACATTCCAGGCAACGACTCATGCGCCGCCGACCTTTAATAATCTGTGCGCGCAGCTGTCATAAAACTATAGTTTTGATTTGATTTTTTCATGGTTAAGATTAATTTTATCGCAATATTCCCACTTGCACAATCCATCCACTAGATCATAGACACCATACCATAGATCACCATACCATAGACGTTGGGCTATTGTCATCTGGCAATGGGCTATTGTTGTACTCATAAATGATGAGTACCACAACTTGTCAACTTGTCACTGATACACCGTTATGACCTTTGACCTGACTGCAAGATGGCACTGAATAGTATCTACCTTTCTGTGAACAACTATGACTTATGTTTTTTTTCTTTAGTATTATTCATTTCGTTCGATAGCCATCAAATTTTTTGCTGACCTTATTTGTTGTCATTATGTACTTAAGTTACTGAACAGGAAATCTGGAACCGGAATGTGATGCATTGTGGCGTAAGAGAATATCTATATGATTTCTACAAATCTATCGTAGTCTGAGCTGTGATGTGACGGTTGTGGGACCAATTGGTATATACCGTCAAACGGTGTGAACAGGGATGCAAGGATGAATCGAGACGAAACTTTAAAAGGGATTTTAAAGTTGTTTTAAAGTTTAGTTTGTTGCCAAAAAGGACTCTAATGTGTTTACTTTATTATAATTAACGATTAAGTGATTATGTTAAAATCCCATTTAAAGTTTCGTTCCGATTCACCCCTGCATCTCTTTTCACCCCGTTTGACGGTACATATTTTAGCGCTTTAAAAATGGATTTTTATTAAAAAACCATCATCAAACCCAAGGGTTTCTGCAAAATAGGCATGTATCCTTAATAGGTACAGCTGCAATATTATTGAAACTAGTTAATTCGGTACCACGCAAAACTGTTTCATTTAGCAACGCTAGTTTAGTACTTTTATTTATTTTCATTCTACCCCTGTACCAAAAAGGCCTTTCGCTGCCTATTACTCTGCTCGCCCCTCATCAGATCAAGCGTAAACCCATCAAAGGTCACCCAATCCCACCTGACCATTGTTGTACGGAAGTATTACGACGAGTAATTACGTATGAACGGAAATTGTTGCCAACATCAATCATTGTTGGTTATTTACATTCAATGGTGTGAATGCTGACTCAGGGAGGCCTTTGTGGCCTGTGGCCTGAGGCCATCTGGCTATAGATGTGATGTGTCACGGAGTTTGGGGGACTGGCGTAATTAGGTTAGGCCGAGGGTCTTTAAATAACCGAGTAACTGTGTGGAACCGTCTGTTTTTTATTTTTTTGCGGGATATGTAGGATTTATGAGAAGCGAGCAGGGTATTAAGAGAGATTACTGCTGTTAATGAACAGTATGTCGTGGTCGGAAAATTATTTTTGGTCCTGGTATTAGATACCCGAAACGACTGGTCTTTGTAGTATCCTTTTGAGAGGTTCTGTTTTAAAAGGGGACAAATTTCAGGGCAAAATATGGTGCCATTTGAACAGAATCTTATCACCCAGAAAATCGACTGACAGATATCCGTATTTCGGTAGTTTTTCCTGGATGTTTCGTACACACAATCGTATTGAATGTTTTTGGATTTAACATGAAATTTAATGCCTATCATGTTTTCGAAGCTGTGGGTAGAGTTTCTCAATCCTTTGTAGAAACTACAAAATAATCCTTAAAGATAAACTGGTAACTCCACCAAAACATACAACCTACAACCAATAATTTCACCTCAAACATCTTATTCAATTGTACTACGACATTGACTAAACACAGCTTTTCGTTCCGGTACAAGATCTTACAATATTTATGTGTTAGCTAACTTTTGCCAGCGGTTTCGACCGCGTGGATGTCGGAAGTTATCACACTAGTACGTACTGCAAGTACCCTTTTTTTTTTTTTGGGTCGGTAATCATCATATAACCTCTCCCGCTCTGGGCGGAGCGGAAGGGCGTGTCAGACTCTTACTGACTAAAACCCACCCGTGTTCCTTCAGTTGCCTGTGCGCCAGGGCCACGGTAACTCTTTCGAACAATCCGCGACCCCGGTAGGCATCGGCCCTATCGGACCCCGTCAATGGTCCTGACATCTCTTTGAGGCGCGCGTGGAACACGACGCGCTGTCGATCGGGCCTGATCCTTACCGTAACACACTATTTATCACAATCTGAATTATTTTGAAGCCTATTGCTAATCCATTGCTTCATATGTTCGAAAAAGAAATCTGCTCAATAACGTAAATAACGCAATGAATGTTGTTGAACTGTCAAAATGAAAGCTATTCCTACTGTTAGTGTGTTACGTAAGTACCCTGCAGGATAAAAAATATACTATGTATTAATCCAGGATATAAACTGTTTGTCTGCCAAATTTCATCCAAATCAGTTCTGCGGTTTTTGCGTGATTGAGTAACAAACATCCAAACATACGAACTTTCACATTTACAATATTAGTACGATAGTGGATTCGACAACCGAATCTTGTTCGGCAATACTTGGTCTCTAGTCTACACAATGCTCCGTGGGCGTCCCATTCAAAGGGTCACGATACCATGTTCCTATAAGGAGTCAGTTTTGTAACAGATAAATTTATAGACGAGATCCCTTTAACGGTGAATAGGAATTGATAATGCGAAATGATGGTCTGCCAAAAGTGGAGGCATTTAGGTGAGAGCAATTTCGTGTGGGATAATTCTTACTTGTTCTTTATATATTATATATATATATATATATATTCTTTATTTCGGACTACAAGTACTCACAATCCATATAGTATTAGTAACAATCACTATGTTAGCGGTATTCGTTGGTATGTTGTGTGTGTGTGTGTGTGTGTGTGTGTGTTTATGTATAGAAGTATGAGGAACAGGGTGTAAAGTTCACTCATACTCTATAGAAAAGGGAGGATCCTCCGATCAGACGGGTGTCGTGTCTGGTGGGCAACTGCCCAACGGTTGATGTCGGGATGTTGTATATATGCTAGTTGCGCGGTAAACTCTGCTTGCGCGATGCAGGATTTTGTGTGACGTCATTGTGACGTGTAGCTCGCATGTGGCGATGTAGATACCACTACATATGAATTAGTAAAAGTGCGTACCTAAAATTGTCTTTAAAGATAACTTGCCTTGTACACACGGCTACATATCAGCTATAAGCTGATCTCGCATTGTATAGGATTTCCGTACAATGGGAGGTTAGTTTATACTGGAAATTTATAACTTGATATATAGCCGTGTGTACTATCAGTAGTAGGTAGTGATATTAAACGACATTAGTTAGCTTATATTAAAAACCTCCTCTTTGAAGTCGGTTAAAAAGAGAAAAGATTTGATTTTTGTATGTTTGGTTCACGCTTTCACGCTAAAACGGTTAAAGGGATTTGGTTGAAATTTTGCACATGGGTAGACCATGACCATGATTTTTATTTCGATATTCCTACGGGATTATTTCGATATTTCCATGGAATCGAGACTTAAGCGGGTGAAACCGCGGAGCGCAGCTAGTTTCTTAATGAAAAATAGCAGCACCTTTGTCTATAGCAGCATATTAAGAGCTAAAAACCTTCTGCAATACTAATATTTGTAAATTATTTCAGTTATGTAGCTCCATAACGCCATCTAAGGCCTTAAACAAAATACTAAATAGGCTTATAATAAAGCAATAGACGTTGGTAAGCATAATATTGTAGTATGAAAATGGTGAAAACCTTAAACGTCCATACCTACATAATATTTTTATACATTTGTAGCCAGATTCACCCCCAAATTAAACGTACCATCAAAAGGGCTCGTAATATAAAAGCCATGCATATTAATGACGTAACAAATACCGCTTAAAATATACAAAGTATAGATCGTTTGTGTAAAAAAACATGATTGCGTTGTTGGTGGAACGTAGCGCTTTGTGACGTCAGCGCTACGCAAAAAGGGAGGGCACACTGTTGGTCCTCCATTCGGCGTTACTGTGTGTTTAGGGTTTATAATGGAATCGTTTTGGGAGGAACCAAGGTCCTCTTACTGATAACAATATACTCCGCTTATCAAATAATTTGGTAGGGTCAATTAAGTAGAGGCTTCAAGATTGATTTTTATTGAATAATAATTATTAAATAAAAATCAAAATATTTATAATTATTAGAAAGCCAATACCTATAGCTACTCATAATATAAAACACATGAAAAACAGTAAGAATTTAAAAATTTCCAAAAAATAATTCAGGCGCTGTAATTTTTTTCGGAACTGGTTAAATTCAGTAGCTTTTGTTGTATTTACGCATATTTATAACTTTTTTAGAGCCTCATAAACTTGCTTTTGAGGGATTATGGATGCTTTTGTAAGTAAAGACGGTTTCTTTCAGTAGGTTTAACGTCGGCGTTAAATTGAACGTAGAATAGAAGATGGAAAGTATCCGAATGTCTTTCCTATAATATTGTTTATGTCAACGTAATTATTATGGCACCATCCTAGTACATTCTGAAGGCCTCTTCTCAGATAGAGAAGGTACGAGCATTGATCACCACGCTTGCTCAAGACGGGTTGGCGTTTTCAAACTTACATATATTAACTACAGACTGCTCCCGATGTGGATGTCGGAAATTATCCTATGCGAACGTGCTACTGGGACAAAAAGTAGCTTATGTTACTCCTTATAACATCAGCTATCTGCCAGTGAAAGTCCCGTCAAAATCGGTCCAGCCGTTTTGGAGATTAGCCGGAACAAACAGACAGTAGTACAGACAGACTCTAGTTGAACAATTTCTGTAACTTCGAGTAGCGTTTGATACTATTATTACCTACTCTTTGATGCCTTAAGGCTCCCGCAAACTGGCGCGACACGACAGCGCGACACGACTCTAGTAGAACAATTTCTGTTGAAAAATCATGGAAATTGTTCTACAAGTGTCGCGTCGCGCTGATGCGTCGCGCCTATCTGCGGGAATCTTTATTCATTATGTTATGACGAAAGTACGTTTAGGACTTTTTTTAACTCGCACGTGTAGGAACTTGCATTCCAACATACCTATCAATAGAAAATCCAAACCATCCAAGTCAGACAGTCAGAACTAATAAAAATCGAGTGCATTTAAGTACAGACACACAGTATGAATTACACATGAACCCACAAGGAAACGGATGGATGGACAGACGTAACGATGTGTATGTATGGACGGACATACAGACTGTCAGGTGTGTTTGGTACGGAAGTCAGAGGAATGTAAGAGGATGGGTAATATAGTCAGGGAAATTAATTGTTACGAAAAAATTAAATAAATAAAAAACGATAGTTGTGATTTGAATACACGGACAATTTAAGTTAGTAGTCAATTCGGTTACCAATTTATTTCCCTAACTTAACCTAATGTGGTTCAAGGTTTGGGTTAAAGGAATTGTGCTAAAATTATTGCTGTCAAAATCAAAGCATTTATTTCAAATAAACCAATTACAGGCACTTTTGAATTGTCAAGGGGTCGGTCAGTCAGAAAGATGAAGCTGGTTACCCTTTCCAAAGCGTAGTACGAGTAGGTACCTATGGAGAAGAACGGGCAAGAAACTCCACGGACACTCATTTAAATCAAAACATGGTTACAAAATATTGGTTACATCATCCGTAATAAAATGTTTCAAAATAAAATTAAAATATTAAATTAGATGTATGTAATAAAATGTATAATTAATTAATTACTGTATTTAGAAGTACGCCTTAAAAATAACAGAAATGGAGTGCTCTTATGCCATAATGTTCTACTTTTTTCCAGATAACTGTCAAAAAAGGGTGGCTGGGACATTGACGCGCATCCTGTTACCATGGGTTCAGTACATGATTCTAGACCCCCTAGATACTGATTTACAATATTTTCCATTGAAATATGCACTTAGATCTTAAGAAAAACATTGAGAAAAAACCTAAACTTGAATAGTCTGAAGTTGAAAATCGTATATTCACACAAAATGAACAAGTATTTTTCACTGCGGTTGATTACTGAATAACCGTAGTGAAAAGTGGGACAATTACTGTGCATCCATTACTTCTACATCATAAACCATACCATATATATAAATTAATAAGTATAATTATTTGTCAGACTACAATCTCCATCAAACATGATTGAAAACACCTCAGACTTGCAATTATTAACATTAGAACAAAGAATACTTCATGTTATTACTGGCTATAAACGAACATTCTAAAATTAAAAACAATAGAATTTGAAATGAGTTCGTGTTTAGAATTTCAATGAAACCATTGGAGTTTTGATTATTTCAAGACACCTATTCAAGCGAAATCTATGGAATTAGTCAAGGTGGCCTTTGTTTTAGCTTGCTTTAGAATTTTCTAGGTTCTTTTGTCGGACTGTCAGTTGTTTTTTTTATTAGAAGATAATCAATAGATGGTAAGGCGGAATTTGTTGTCGTGCGAATGTGACACCAAATTGACCGAAATACAGATACGTTGGATAGTAATACTACCTAGTGGCTATATCAGCTGTAGACCTCGCTAGTCTGTCTTTGCATAGCTTAAAACTGAATAAATGTTCACCGCGCTATAAAATAAAAGAGCGCGAAATGGATGAAATATGTTTCTTTTTACGTTTTCAAACCCCATACCGTCGCCATTTAAAAAAAAATCGAAAAATTTGAATCGACATAAAAATACCATATAATTATCGAACCTATTTACAAAATTTCACGAGAATCGGTTGAGAAATGCAACCTATGCAACCTGCAGTGCTATTCCGTAAATATCTCACCGTGAAAACTTAGGTGAAGTGAGTTTGAAGTGAGCTGTCAAGAGTGTCAATCCCTAGTATCAGACGGAATGACAGCTCACTAAGAGCTCACATCACGTACGTTTTCACGGTGAGATTTTAACAGAATAGACCGGCTGTAGAGGAGAACAGACATCCGGACACCCGGACATACGAAATAATTTTTGCCCATTCTGAAACGGAGACGCTTCGCGCTCGCTCGGTCAAAAAATATCATTAATTTTAATGTCCATGTTGTTACCCGTGTTTATCTATGTAATGGCCGTCAAATCCAAATAGATCTACATTAAAAGTAATAATCCGCATTCTGTTCTTTTTCTATCACCAAGCGTTTCTTAGTAATTTAAAAAAATATATGTGAATATTGTGCATGTCTCTAAGTGATATATTTACACAGCAATTGAAGATTTGAGATTACTTATTGTAACTATCTTTGTTAATATGTCGTTGGAGTGCCTTGATTAATAAATAAATAAAATAAATATAACCATATTTTTTGTTAAAAAATTTGAAGCATCACCTTGAATTGTAGACAGTGACCCGTCTTGAGCTAAATGGCGTCTGCCAGACGCCTCATAACATATTCATCCTTTTTACTTTTAAAAGGGTAAGTAACTAAGTACCCTTTGAACTTTACGAACATCAGCCGTTCCCAAAACAGAACGTCACCCACACGTTGTCGGCGCACGATTTGAATTGCAATGAGAATGCGTGCGCGCAGGTAACGGGACACATTATTGATTCGTTGACATTTCGTAGCTATATCAAGGGTATATGCGTGGGAAGAATTTGTAGTAGGTATTGTACTATGATGTTTATTGAGTAAGAAATTAATGTTTGCATATAGTGGGGTTGTTAGTAGGACGATTGCAATATTAAATGATAGTCTACTAAAACCTCCTCGATCAGCGTCAAACAGAATCTGTCTGGTATTATTGCTGAAAGGAACCTATTTGGCACAGCCGTGAGGCACACATGATCCAATTGTTTTTTTTTATACAATTATATTTCTTGCTTATGATACTATGGCAACTATCTAAAAATTCTTTCTTTATTTCTTTCTTTCACGAGTGGCAATAATATGTGCACTAAATGCACTTTGAGTAGTTGCTGAATACAAGGCGCAATTTTCATCTATTTATTGCGTGTCGATACAAGAGGAAAAGTCTGGAATTGGTCGAGTTGATTCTTAATAATTCTGAGCAATTGCATTTTTCGTAGTGTATGTGTCAGAACTGCGGTAGATCGCCTACGTACGGTTATTTTTTTTTTTGCTGATAAAACCCGACGAAGTAATTAATATACGGTACAAAGATAAATAGTTTTATTATTCAGTAAAGTACCGTCTTATCTGCCAGACACTTTCACCTTGAAAGGGTTTTCACGCTGAAAAATGTAAGCATACATGACGGTCTGCAAAACAGAATCACATACATAAACTCACACCTTCTTCCCATGGGGGTAGACAGAAACCATAGAACGCCACCTGCTACGATCCCTAATACTTACTCCTTTTACTGCGTTTACGTCCATACATCAGTGGGGTAATTACGTAACACACTAACAGTAGGAATGGCTTCCATTTTGACAGTTCAACAACATTCATTGCGTTATTTACGTTGTCGAGCAGACAAATTTTTCGAACATATGAAGCAATGGATTAGCAATAGGCTTCAAACTTATTCAGATTGTGATGGATAGTGTGTTACGTAATTAGGGTGCTGGTCCACAAAGGCTTGCCAGCACTATGCACTTGATCTTTCTGAAAAACATCACCAATAAGGTCAGTATTTATGTCCTTCTAAGGCGTGGACCCCGGCGTTCCACGACATCGGCTTTGTAAACACCTTTATTTAGTCTTCGCCTTTCATTCATCCTCTCAACGTGAGAAATCATCTATGCATACTCTTTTCAATGTTTGTTACATCTTCTTTTAAACCAAAACATAACCCGTCATAATTTTTCCATCCTTTCTGCTCACAGTTTTGTTGTATTTAAATACCTAAACTATATTTTGGTTCTACTAGAGAAAAAATATTACTTTATGCTACTATCACGAACTGGAAAAAAAGGACTCCGCGCCACGCATATCGAAAGTGAAGCACTGTACCGATTTAGGTGTGTTTGTATAAATAAGTATCCTACTTGTGATATGTTATTCCTTGACACTTTTTCTGGGATGTAGAATTATTTTTACACCATTTCACAACACAAGAAGGTATTATTTTATTTTATTACTTGACGTAAACAGTACCTACAATGACGCCGTAGTACCGCGTAATGGCGGCCGGTCGGCACCTTATGATGTAAATGTGTGCGTGAGGCGTGTTTTGACAAATGGTCCCTTATAGTGCTTCACTTTCAATACGCGTGGCGCGGAGTCCTTTTTTTCTAGTCCGTGGCTACTGTAGCAAAATACAATTACAAATGTAAAGCTGGAGTCCTTAATCAAACTTCAAACACACAACCTGTTGATTTCTACCCACCCAAACCTAATGCGTTACCAACACTATTGTCACTTACACAATAGCTCAAATTAATAACGATTTGTCCTTAGTCTCTCAGTCCTTAGTCCTCAAACAAATTAGTCTCCGCTTAAAATCATCCAAACAAAGCGGGAAGGGCTGGGTGCACACGAGCTACAATTACCGCTGGGTATTGTTCGTGAGCAGCGATCGGCTCGTAATTACACGCCTTACGGACAGTTGAGGCTGTGGCTGGTCAATTTGTTGGTTTAGGAAGGGGTTAGGGCTGTGTAGCCGAAAAGAGAAGTTTTGTAAATAATTTAGATATTTTTTAGTCCAAGAGATACAATTTTAGTTCAAGTATTTTGTTTTATATTTATGGCAACTATTTGAAGTTTTACGGAGTAACATGTTTGTTATTGTCAGTGGTATGATCGGTAAAGAAAAGTTACATGTAATTTAATACATTGTCATCATAATTACTTATTTGTGAGGTAGGTATATTAAACAAATAAAAACCAACCACAAAATACGGTTGTTTTGCCTACTTTTTAAGTTTTGAAAAACCGAACAATGGCGTAAAAAATATGTCGTTAGACTTTTGATTTAAAAAAATACTAAGTGAAAGCAACCGTTTTACATTGTACACCCCTAAATTATGCACTGTCAAGTAACCGCCACAAGTAATTACCGAATGGTTCCTGTCTGAACGACCGGTTGGTGTGTCCCCTCTTTACAACCTAACCAACTCTGTCATTTTCTTGCCTCATGGCCGACTAAGTGAATTTGTAAATAAATGAACTGTTTAACATCGTGTACCAAGCTTTTGAGAAGTTGTTAAAAAAGGGTCTTTAAGTTACATTTTTTCGTATGCTAAACTCAACTGAAAGCATTTATTTCAAATAAACCAATTACAGGCACTTTTTAATTGTCAAGGGGTCGGTCAGTCAGAAAGATGAAGCTAGTTGCCCATTCCAAAGCGTAGTAGGTACCTATGGAGAAGAACGGGCAAGAAACTCCATGGACACTCTTTTAAATCAAAATATGGTTATAAAATATTGGTTACATCATTCATGTTGAAATTATGCATGTGAGAACGATGCAGAACGTTAAAAGCGTGCGTAATAAAAAGACAAAAACAATTCAAATATTAAATTAAATTAAAGTAAGCCGTGGCAGCCAAGAGATGACCAGTCCCTACTGACGGCGCTCGTTCACGAACATGACCAAACATTTCGTAAGTAACATTTCTCTTCTGATTTTTACTGTATTTTAAAAGTAGAACTTATTATCATGCTTGATATTAGTTGGGGGACTGACCAGCAAAATTGCGCTGTTGAGCTACCTACCTACTGTTGAGGTACCTATTTCAAGATTCAGGATGAGAAAAGCGAAAGAAATGAAAATTGACCTAGTAGTAAATCCCGATGGATAGGTGAATGTTGAGCAGCCACGAGTTTTCCAGTGTAGACCTTTGTTCCATACCTGTAACAAAAGAAAAAAGAAAATTAGTTACTTTGACAAATAAGAGGTTTCACATAAGTACAATGGTAGAGGGGCTCGTGGGTAAATAATAAAATCCGCACGAGTCGATCGAAGGTAAAGCTACACTTTCCGCGGTCAGTTCGTGGATGGGTGACCATCCATTACATATCGAAACCCCTCCGTGCCTCGAAAAGCATCTTAAGTCGAAAGTCCCGGCTGTCATTAGTAGATCTTTGACAGTCGTTACGGGTAGTCAGAAGCCCAAAGTTTTGACAATCAGTCTTACCAAGGGATATCGTGTTACCCAGTAACTGGGTTGTGGAGGTCAGATAAGCCGTCGCTCCATGTAAAATACTGGAATTCAGCTGAATCCGGTTAGACTGGAAGCCGACCCCAACTAGGCAGATAGTTTTGACATACGTAGTGTGGTATTAGAAACTGCATTAACAATTATTAAGATTTCCCTTCAGAGAACTCAAACAATAATTATGAAGATTTCCCTTCAAAGAATTCGAGCAATAATAATTATCATAATTTCCATCCACCAATCGAAACAATAGATGATACAGCTACACTTTTCTAAGAAGATGTAGTCAATTAAGAAAATTGATAGTCTTCAAGTGATGCCAAAGTAACACTACAGCCAGGAAGTGATCCATTGTATGTCACTGATATATGCAAATATTGTGACGATGCAAGATGTTAGCGATGAGCGATCAAATGTGAGAACGATGAGAACGAATGTGAAGAACACGTACAAAATTAAAACAAGTATAAGATAAAGCAATACCAAATTAAGTAACATGCAATGGTTAAAAAAAATGGGAAAATCAGAATAATCATCCTGATCATTGGCAGCCTTGGTCCACCCATCGCGGAGTATGGGCCTCCTCCCTCTTGTGCTATGCTTCTCTGGTCTGTGTGAGTCTCATCCAGGATAGTAGAAATCGGAAAAGCAGGATTACCATAAATTTGTGAAGAAGATACAGTATCTGCTTTTCCGATAATGATAATAATAATTATTATACCTATACCATTATTATTGTACATAAAAAAAATAAAAAATAAATGAATAAATGACTTATGGCTTAAGTAGATGCTGGGTTTTATATAATTATATATTTTAAATTATTTACAATGTTGATGGGTTAAAAGTTACAGCAGAATCTAGTGATAAATCTGATAATGGATGGGAAAAAAATATGACAGATGAATAAATAAGCTTTAAAACTGATTTAAAAGACGTGTGTCCAAGTAATGACATTGATTAAACGAAGTTTATAGATGTAGATATAGTTTTAGGAGCACGTATTGACACAGCTTTGTGTGTGAGTTTATAACTTGGGGCTGCACTATAATAATATTTTGATTGATTCATTATTCATATTGATGTATAAAAAATCAATTATGTTGATGGGTTAAATATATTTCTGCTTAGAATCATATTAGACAAGCTTTTTTATAGCAAGTACCACCGTACAAAATTGATTGTTTCGGCTCACGCGTAGTTATAAGTATAATACGTTTAAAATTACAGTAATCATGTTATGGAAAGTTTGTTTTGAAGAAGATTGTCAAAAACTGTCTTGTTAGTACGAAACCTTCTGTATTAAAATAACTAGTTAAAATCTAGATATAAATAAAAATAAGTAAGAAGCTTGCTTTCAATATAAAGGAAAGCAAAAATATATGAAAGGAACAAATGTTTATATGTAACATTTACCTAACTATCTAAGGCTTTACTAATGCAAATGTCAATTTGAAAATGCATTCACTGAATATCTCTGCTCCGTCACCTAGTCTGGCCAAGAGTAATACCCTGACTTCTTTAACTACCACACTTTAAACTCTTATGTCTTCAATATGTCTAAGATATGGCTCTCACTGATCCTAACTTTAAATTTCATCACCACAAAATAATTTCCCAACCTTTTCTTCGAAACTATGTACACGATAACTTTCATAGTGATTCATGTAGGTATCTCTGTTTCCATCCGTATGGAACAATGCTTGAACATATAAAACAATAGTATCGCCTTAATGATCTCATTTATCCGATAACTGATAAGAAGGAACATAGGTGTGTTATCAACGGAATTATCACGAAGTTAATTTGATTCAATCTCACAAATGTTCACACACGGACCATTGTTTTCGGTGTTATGTAAGTGGGGGAAAGAGACAGAAGGTTGATTTGATACTTAGGGGTGAAAGGTGAAAGCTTTAAGATGAATCCTCAGCTGTAGCCCGCCAAATTAGAATTTTCTTTGGTTTTTTGCAAATTGCAGCTCTGTTTTACATCGTATGTTGATTAAAATGTGATTCGCGACTGTAAGAATGATATATTTACTGAATAATAATCATCAATCGTGAAACTTTGGAAATTAAAATTCTTACGTAGAACAAATTTTCAGAGTTTGACGATTGATATGAAATTGATGATTATTATCAATAAATCTATCATTCCTAGAGTCGCAAATCGCATTTTGATCAACATACAACGTAAAACAGAACTGCAATTTGCAAAAAAAAAACAAAGAAAATTTGAATTTGGCGGGCCACAACTAAGGATCCCCTTAATAAGGAAAGCCAATTCTAAATTTTAAATAACGTGTGGTAATCTCTGAACAAAAAAAGTATTTGAAGAACGTAATATTTTGTGTTAAAGCAGATTTAAAAATATTGACGTTGAAGATTCGGTGTTGAAAGAAAACACGTAGGAGCAATAACAGACAACAGTCAATTCCTGTCGTTTGGGACTAAGACGGCGATAGTGGCTCTATACTTAGAAATGGGTCTTTGCATGAGATAAGTGATGTACCTACAGACGCCAGAATATGCAAATATTTTAATTGTACATAATAATGAGATTTTGAGAATATTTTTTTATTTACTGTTTAATTTTGACCAACCTGAAGTTTATACCACCATTGATCTTCTGTTTCCAACTTTCCTTTGTCAAAAAATTTACCATAGATTGTGCTCACTAGGGGTTCACACATGAGCGGCCGTAATGATTCCATAGACAAATAGTTATTTCATGCAGGAAGACATGTTATAAACAATAATTGAACTGTCAATGTGATATGAACATCCGTCATGTGAATTTTGTATGAAAAAGTCCATTGTTTTTATACAATCGAATTTATTACATTTTTGTTTATTTTAACGATAGTGACTATATAACCTCATGGTCTGAAATCACCACAAAACAACTAGGTCATTATCTGCTTAGCCTTTTCGCAATTATGTTGGGGTTAGCTTCCAGTCTTACCAGATGCAGCTGAATAACAATATTTTACATGGAACGATTGCCTATCTGACCCAACAACTGATACGGATGGACTAATATTTTTATTCCAAGTAGCGTTTTTAGATCTTAAATAAGCTGCAAATTTTTTATACCTTAATTGAAAACTAATCAAAATGGTCGTGTTACCTTATACAGAGCAATATAATAAATCAATCAGAAAAAGTCGTCGAACCGCTTTTACTTTTCATCTAGTTCGTTCATTCATTCATTCATTCGAATTACATACACGTAGTCTGAATTATAGTAAAGGAATTATGAATCCTTCGGTTCATTATTAGGTTGGTTAGGTTACTTTATTTTTACTGGAAATTAATGAAGGAGGAATTTTTGGCGTATCAATAGATAATATTAAATTCAAGATATAGAAAACTGATCAAAAGTAAGTAGGTAATACAGGGTCACAGGGACATCGACGCGCAATCTATTACCATGGATTCAGTACAAAATTATGAATTTTGTAGTCAACATTATGTTATTTGAACATGCTTTTTCAAATGCAACAAACCGAAGATTATTGTGATTCATCATTATTCAAGTGATACTATAGAAATATACGACCGTATGAGCCGTTTGTTGACTGACATTTTGGTTAGAAATAGAAAGAAAGAAAGAAAGAAAGAAAGAAAGAAAGAAAGAAAGAAAGAAAGAAAGAAAGAAAGATAGTACGTTTATTTGCGGTAAACATAACGCAGAGAAAAACACACAAATACAAAAAAGAACGAGTTGGGGGAAAATTTGTGTCACATCCACACAAAGCGGCAATCGCTCAGCATAATGCTATGACCCTATGCGAGACAGAGCCCCAGCGCTGGTTTTCAGCGACAGCCGGCGTTGACGTGATGACGTCAACCAGTGCAGTATACGAAAAAAAAAATACACTATACATGGTTCTAAATTTTCATATAAACATAATATTTATAGTGGTAACATTCCGGATATGAGTTTGAATAACTCAATTCTTACAAATTTTATAATATAATAATTTTTTACTGTCGATTTTATAGAAACGTTTAATAAGATACAGTAAAATTCTTCAGGACTAAGAATTTAATTCCCCTTTAGTCGTCTTTTTATTTCAATGCGCCTTAATTAATCTCAACTACTTACTTTAATAGCCCTCGGTACTTCTTGTTTTCTTTTCCACAAAGTAGCAATTTGTTCTTTTGTAAGAATATTACTAATTCTGTAAATTAATTAAAATAGTACGTGCTTCGGAATTATTTTTCTTTAGTCTAGTTACATTTTACTCTGTAGAAGACATGTTTTATATTTTGTTCTCTTATTAATTTATTCTTATTTTTTTTTCTTTTTGTTTTCCTTCTTTTTGTTTGTGTAGATTGTAGGAGGAAAAACTAAAAGTATCGTAGAAGCCACTTTTCTTATTACCGTGGGTGACTTTAAAAGCAACTAAGCAGTCAAGACTTCACGAGCCAAAAGGCTCTCACAGACTGGCGCGACGCGACAGGGCTACACAAAGGCGCCGCTCGTTGCGCGACAGACGGTACCTTTGTGTCGGACGTCGCGTTGCGCCAGTGTGTAAGAGCCTAAAAGCATATTTTGCAAAATAATCAAAAAAGAATAGTACAAAGAAATAGAACTGACCGGCACCCTAATTACGTAACACACTATCTATCACAATCTGAATCATTTGGAAGCCTACTGCTAATCCATTGCTTCATGTTTGATAAATTTGTCTGCTGGACAACGTAAATAACGCAATGAATGTTGTTGAATTGTCAAAATGAAACCCATTCCTACTGTTAGTGTGTTACGTAATTACCCCACGGGGGCCAGGGCCTGTACCATGCATGATCGTTTGCAGAGCAGTTATATGCAGAGCAAGTCAAAGTGAGAGTTATAGTTGGACCGCACATAGTTCAATATCGCTTGACACTTCACGTGACACGCAACCTGTTGACACTTGTCAAATATTGTCCTGCTATAAAAGTGCAGGTCCCATAGTATCTCCATCAATATAGTACATTACTGCAGCGACCGACAACAGAGGCATTGATGAACGAACGTGAAAATGCGGGACGAGGCGCAGCCAAGGCACACATAATTACGTGGGTCCATCAATTCTTGGTTGCGGCCACGGCTTGTATATGTAGTACTTTTCTCAAATTATGTGCGGAAATTCAAACTAAGTAAATTAATTATAAATTTCAGAATTAATGACGAACAGCGATAACTTTTCTCGCGCCAATATGTTCATTTGTTTCTTTTTCACATTAAACAGCTCTATTTGCTAAGCCAGTTCGATATTTAAATAAATATTTTGATAACTTACCTCCTTGGTAGTCTCGGGTTCGAAGTAAAAACTTCGTTCCATTTTTAAATTACACGACAGATATGGATTTTCATACTAAATTTGCCGGCCGCTGCTCGCATGTATTTTACCAGTACAGAACTTTCGATTTATCTCGAAGAAGGTCGTCAAAATAATGCTCGAATTTCCAAGCATGTTTGAGAAAAATTATTATAATGTCACCGTTGCACCAATCGCATCTTGTTTGGAGATGTAAAGGAGTAGGTAGGTAGCTAGGTACCCATGTATTGCGGTAGATATTTACGACAGAAATAATATCGAACTCCTATATGAAGAATGAAATCGTAATTCCATAATATATCCTCACATTAGTCCATACTTTGATAGCAAACAGCATATTTCATAGATTCGTGACCATTGTGCGATGCCGAGCAATAATTATTTCACAATTTTATCTTGCGTTCGATTATTTTATTTGTAGCCAGGGCAGTAGACGTTCCCACTGTGCGGATCAGGGGGGTTCTTGCTAGAGTTGGGAAAAGGAATTTAAGTTTTATCGATACTTTTATGACTCATTCATTAGTGTATGGTTTTTATTGATCCTTTGAATCGTTTCATATCTCAGTTGTTATAACAAACAACTCAAAAGATCAGCGGGGTAATTACGTAAACTATTTACAAAGGCAATGCCTCTCATTTTGATAGTTCAACAATATTCTTTGCGTTATTGATGTTGTTAAACAGAGGATTATTTTAAACGTATGGAGCAATGGAATTGTGTGAGCGTAATTGGGATACCGAATCAATTAATTGGAGTAGCAATAAACACAGTTGATATTTTCAAGATACGCGTATTAATTCCATTGTAACTGATGACGTCCAAGTTCTTTTTACATAATTATCGTTGTAGCAGTCAACGTTTTCGAAATCGTCATTCTTATTGCAACCGAATCAATGATTGAAACTGCAAGGACGCTTTTGCCAATGCCATTATCTGGATTGCTTTCTACGGCACCCATGTTATTATGAAACACCTCTCCCTCACCTCCCTCTTTCTCTCATTCTCTATTAAGAGACGCCTCTGCCCTTCGGGCTAACCCTTCGGGCAATACAGGGATAATGTTATATGTACATGTGTGTACATGTGTATGTGTGTGTGTGTGTGTATGTGCATTATGCTGAGCGATTGCCGTTTTGCGTGAATGTGACGCATATTTTTCCCCAACTCGTTATTTTTTGTATTTGTGTGTTTTTTCTTTGTGTCATGTTTACCGCAAATAAATGTATTTTCTTTCTTTTCTTTCTTATGTATGTAAATAATTATTCAAAAGTGCCAGGTGGCCATTTATTATTTTTTATCGATACCACATCGATAATCCCATCCCTACATACATGGTGTTCGCGTGTAAGTAGTGATATGATCTATTTATAAGTGAACGTTCCGCTCAGCCACATATCACAACTGAATGAACACTTTTGTTAGTGCAACACTGCTTTAAGTTTTGTAGCTCTGCAGAGGATTGGGATGTAAAATGTGCTGCAACGTCATGTTCGTGAATAGGAGCCGTCAGTAGGGACTGGTCATCTCTTAGCTGCCACGGCTTATTTTAATTTAATTTAATATTTGAATTATTTTTGTCTCTTTGTTAGGGACGCTTTTAACGTTCTGCATCGTTCTCATATGCATAATTTCAACATGAATGATGCAACCAATATTTTGTAACCATATTTTGATTTAAAAGAGTGTCCATGGAGTTTCTTGCCCGTTCTTCTCCATAGGTACCTACTACGCTTTGGAATGGGCAACTAGCTTCATCTTTCTGACTGACCGACCCCTTGACAATTGGTTTATTTGAAATAAATGCTTCGAGTTTGAGTTTGCTTAAGTTATTTTGTAGGAAAGTTTTAAACGTGGGTTTTTGGTGTAGAACGCGGAATCCAGCGGGGTAATTACGTAACACGCTAACAGTAGGAATGGGTTTCATTTTGACAGTTCAACAACATTCATTGCGTTATGTACGTTGTTGAGCAGACAAATTTTTCCAACATATGAAGCAATGGATTAGCAATAGGCTTCAAAATGATTCAGATTGTGATAGATGGTGTGTTACGTAATTAGGGTGCTGGACGAAATCGCCGCTGTCGACTATTTCTGTTTTGTGCTCGTGATTATAGATCTATTTTGTTTGTTTTTATTTTAAATTATTATGAGAGCTAATTATCTTTTTTTGTATGCACGTGTTTCTGTGACAAATAAACCTATTTTTCTTTCTTTCTAAATGATAAATTTTATTTCTGTAAGTAGGTTTGTACAAACACTTTTACACGTCAATCATATTTTAAAAACTAGATTAAGTCGGTGTTTCCTATCTGACTACTCTGAGAAGAAAGGCCGAAACAAACTCAGAGGTCACAGTCTCTTTTAAAGTCCAGACATAACCTTGGTCAGATCATATGAAGAACATGTAGATTTGTGTCTGAAATGGTCTTTTGAGGAAAAACCACACATTGAGTGGACCTGTCCAGTCAGTGCACGCATTTGTCAGTAATCTTGCAGCTCAACTCAGAACTGTAAATGAAATGTAGCTAAAAAAGCATCCCAAATAAGCCATTATGTTTCAACAATGATTCTCTGTGGAAGTAGAAGAGAAGCGGTGGCCCAGTGGTATCGACCCGCACCCTAATTACGTAACACACTATCTCTCACAATCTGAATCATTTTGAAGCCTATTGCTAATCCACTGCTTCATATGTTCGAAAATTTTTATCTGCTCAACAACGTAAATAACGCAATGAATGTTGTTGAACTGTCAAAATGAAACCCATTCCTACTGTTAGTGTGTTACGCAATTACCCCGCCGGACTTATGGGTTGTAGGACAGCTCACTTCACATATGTTTTCACGGCGAAATTTTGACAGAATAGATCGCCTGTTCGGGCAATCCCGAAAAGAGCACGTGAATAAAACCATTAACAATCACAAACTGTTGCGCAACTCGCTAACTTCTTTGCGCAAATCAGCGACAGTGTTTTGGGATGCATCTAATTTCGTCAGCACATCCGCGAGACTGGCCTTCAGAAAGACAATGTCCTTCAGAAGGCTCGTTACATTGACGTGGTCGAAGGTGACGGGAGGAAGCTTGTGTAGCTCCTTCACACACAAACGTCGGCACGTCGTCAGGGTCGGTCACCTTGAACAGCGTGATTATATCCTGCAGGCTCCTTTTAGTCCCGTCACGCCGGTGGGACACCATCTGGTCGCGCTTGTTCAGCACACTGAACAAGAAAAGCTTTGCAACAGCTATGTCATCCTCGCTGAAGTTCGATGCGCAGATCTGGACAGCTGAAACCTCGTCCATCAGATCCAGCTTCTGCTGCAGGAACGCCAGCAGCTCATTCGCCACTAGTTCAATACTCATAGCGGGTAAATTACGAGCGATAGCTTGCGCCGCGCTAATCGAATTAAAGAATATGCAAACGCAACCGCATCGCAACGCAGCAAAAGCTAGACTCGACAAAAATAAAACAGACTGTGTGGTTCTTTCCTCAAAAGACCATTTCAGACACCGATCTACATGGTCTTCAAACATTATGACCGAATTTATATATACACATTGACATTGATAAATTTTATATATACAATGACATGAGTATTTACTTGTAAAGTATTATATTATTTTAATTTTTGTGAAGTGAAGACTATGTGGCTAATTGCTTTCTTTTTTTTTTCTAATTTAATTTTAAATCTTTCCTCAAAATACCATTTCAGACAACAATCTGCATGGTCTTCGCATACCTGACCAAGATTATGTCTGGACGTTAAAAGAGACTGTGACCTCTGAGTTTGTTTCGACCTTTCTTCTCAGAATATTCAGATAGGAAACGCCGAGCTCATCTAGTTTAAAAAAAAAAAAAAACATGATTGACGTGTAAAAGTGTTTGTACAAACCTACTTACAAAAATAAAATCATTTATCATTTAGACAGAAAAGGAAACCATAGTCACCAGAAAGCCAATTACAAATCCTCACGTATAGACTTATAATAATTTATGGTGTGAGCACATAATCAAAAAAACACATCGCCTTAATTAAAGTCAGAGGCAATATAAACACAATACAAGGCAATTCCGAGTCCTTGTAGTAAAAGTACAACTTTCACTTACACGCCCCATTATCAGAATGAATTAGTGTCATAAACATCAATTAAAATTAATGAACACAAACCCACATATTAAACGAACTTCCTACTTAACTTTTCTGCCCCACCCCTTTCAATTGTTAGCGAAATAACATAATGCTGTGTCATTATAAGGACAATGCTCTCATTTACTATGATCAGTGTTTACCCAACGCAGCAGCAGCGAAAAGAGAGTGCTGTGTTTTAAGTGTTTGTACATTTGCGTGTGGTTTCATTATTTCTATTTAGTGACGGATGTTTGTTTTGGTTTCTGTTCTGAAATAAATAATAATGTAACTGTAATAATATCCAAATAGAAAAAAGGTCACTGATCGCTAGCATCAACTCCAGACAGAAAATATTCAATAAGAAGCTTATTGGAAAAAGATGAATAAATAAATAGAACTCAATTCCTTTAAATAAAATGCTTTGCATAATTTCATCAACTTTTACATTTTCACACAATCGCCATTCAATAATCATGTTTTAGAAACACCAATAAACGAATAAAAGCATTACAAAAATAACTCTCTATGCATAATGTCTAACAATCTCATATTACACGTAATACCACCGATAAAAACCGTTAAAATTTAAATATTCGAACATACCTACCACTCCCTATTACGTAAACAGTTTCCATACACAAATTGCTATTGACAAATCAATTGGTATTACTAAACGGTTCCTATCAGACATACGCTTATTTACATTCCATACGATTTGAATTCAATGTAGCGGATTCAACATAGCAACAAGTTTTAGAAATGCTACCGTTTGAGTGGCATTGAGTAGTTTTATACGGGTATTAGGGTGTGTTCACGGTGAGATTGTTAAACGTGACCATGTCACGCGAGAAAATTACTAATGAGAGAGTGTAAATATGTTGGATTACTAAATAATAATCTCAGGATAGCCTTTATCAGAAGTGGTTATCGTATCAATGGTTCAATAGCTTCAATATCGCTGCACCCTTATATCATAATTATACGTAACACACTATCTATCACAACCTGAATCATTTTGAAGCCTATTGCTAAGCCATTGCTTCATACGTTCGAAACATTAGTCTGCTCAGCATCGTAAATAACGCAATGAATGTTGTTGAACTGTCAAAATGAAACCCATTCCTACTGTTAGTGTGTTACGTAATTACCCCGCAGGATTGTGCCCTCCTTTAGGGGTATATATATATATTCTGTGATTGTGCCGGAGTACAGCAGTTTGTTGTAGACGTGATATCATATATCATCAGAAAAGAGCCGCCATGCAACCATCGATAGCCGCTCAGCTAGAGTGACTGTCACCAGCCAGTATCACTCTTATCCGACTTTTTCGGTGATTCCAGTGACTTCGTAATAAAACGAGGCGGCGCCACTTGCTGCGCCGTCAAGTAGGTATTTGTAGTTGCAGAGCTAGGTGCCAAGTCTATACAAAATGTTTGTGCCTTAAACAAGACTAGAGTTTGATATTTTACAAAAAAAACTTTTTTGAAATATCCTTGAAGTTGGCCTGTATCGGAATCCACCCTTAATATTTTTGACGATTTTTCAATTATACATGATATGTTTTAGAATCGCTTAGGTACTACTCTGCACAAAGTACAAAAAGAATGCAGTTCCGTAATGAAGAATAGTTTCGTAACCATCACGCCTGTTTTTCCCAAAGGGGTAGGCAGAGGGTACCTATTCGTATACCTGGTATCTACACCCACATTTCGCCAGTTATGTTTAAGTCCCATGTAATATGCGAACCTATTGCTATCAACCGGGCACAAATCCAGACTCCGGGCTGCTACTGAGAAATTCCAGATTGAAAAACCCAATAACACTGCTATATATTCGTGTCTAATAATTTGGGTCTGCAGGTAGCATCCAATTCTCCTTAATAATAGCAGGAATATTCACAAATGTCCAGTAATAACCAAGTGTTGCATGAAATCACAGTGAAATTGTTCATAGTGACGCGCCACGGTATTAGCGGTAATAACATTCACAGTTACCGTAGTGATGGGCCACGGGGCGGCGAATTGATTCGCTGATGCTATTGAATGGGACGAAAATGGTTGATTTAAAAGATGTGAATTTTGACAAAAGACTAGAAATTACAAAGATAATCAGATGAGAGAGACATAAAATGGGAGAGATGATTAGATTACACTTAAGATAAAAGAGCACAATCAGCCTATAATGTTTTCACTGCTGGGATACAGGTCTCGTCTCTATGAGGAGTGGGCCAGAATCCACCACGCGGGCCCAGTGCGAGTTGGTAGATGTCACATGTCGTAGAATTTTTGGTTCTAGGACTTGCCGGTTTTCTCCCGATGATTTTTTTTCCTTCACCGTTTTGAGAGCAGTGATGATGAAATAATTTACGCAAAGTAAAGCGCCTGTCTGGGTTCGAACCTACGACCTATATCTCGTAAGTCGCGGTTGTTACCACTGGGCTACCGCTGCTCTCATAATAGATAATAGAGATTAATAGGTAATTTCTACATTCATATTTGTAATTCCTATTCTTTAAAATAATAGAGAGTCTTCTATTCCATGCTATAATTGATTGAAAGAAGAAAACTATTATTTTAAACCATTTTGATCTGGTAAAGATCAAACTGGTTTAAAGACTACTCTCATATCGTAAAATTCGAATTAAATATTGACAAACTTTGTAAACACAACACCGAAATTTAAAAATCGAATCATACTATCACACTTTTTCTCTAACAAAATAATGTTATAAAAAAACCTTTGTACCAATACGATACAGGGCACATCTAAAAAGTTAATATAACCAAGGAGTTTCCATCAATTTTTTTTTTTTTCTAATGGAACACATAAGCGGGGCGCGCCATTTTTTCTAGCATTACAAAAAGGTTTTGATTCCCACTTTTACTTTTACTTGTCTGTGGCAGCACCTGCTTTAGCGCAGCGCAGTAACGTACTGTACTGAATTTCGTGGGGTTTCCCACGAAATTCAGTACAGTACGTTACTACTAAATAAAAGATCAATGTTTATTGATCTTTTATTTAGTAGGTTCAATCCCAATATATGAGAGTAAATAAAGTAGTGTATGAAACTGCACAAAACTAGGTATTAAAACACTCGTGTGATACTATTAAAACCTTGCTTTCGGCTTGGTTTTTAAACATACACTCGTGTTTTAATTCCCATCATTATGCAACAGTCTCATAAACTACCTACTATTCTTTCCGGCTTGCGGCATTTTGATTCTTTTAGAGTCAAGTGTGGCGCCTACGTAATTTCAGCCACCAATTTTATTACTGGGCTTACAACTCATCTTCTGAATAGCCTTTTCTGAACTATATTGGGGTCAACTTCCAGTCTAACTGGATGCAGCTGAATATCAGTATTTTACATGGAGCGACTGCCTATCTGACCTCCACAACCCAGTTACGGAGTAATACACTACCCTTTGGTAAGACTGGTTGTCAGACTTTCTGGCTTCTGACGACCCGTAATGACTGCCAAAGAGCGATTCAATTAGATCCCAGAAACCATACAATAAAATCGATACTTACATACACTAATAAAATATCTATTTCCTTTAAACCCAGCTATAAAATAAGTTGTTTATAGGAATTGACAGATACGTATAAACAACAGTAAAAGCGAAATCGGTGGTAAAACCACACATTATACAAAACAACAAATAACAAGTTCTAATCTCCAAATCGAATAACCATGTTTGAGTATTTTCTGCAATAACATGTATGCGAGTCAATCGATTTCCGAATCGAATAGTGTGGTAGAATGTTGTTTGTCACAGAGTATGAATAAAGCAAGCTATAAATCGTGCCTACAGAAGTAGCTATCAACTAAGAGCAGAACAGATTTTGATAGTGTTTTTATGCGCTCATTGAACTATCAGTTGTCATATTGTATTGCGGTAGTAATTTTCGTATACATTGGATACGGTTTTTTTTTTGACGTGAGAAACATGAATTCTTTAAAAAAAATGGTAACGAGAATGCACCAAACGCTTTTATCTGGTACCGAACATGCCTGGTGGCCAAAGCCAATGTGGTTGGGGGTTTTTCTATCTTCAGCCCAATTTCATTACAAGCCTTTCTGTTTTTAGAAAGATTTTATAAATACCGTCTTAAATCGCAAAGTTTATCAAAACTTTTTTAGCAACTAATAATCCTCTAGACCGTATTTCGGCCAAGGCGGCCAACCTCAACGGAGACTAGCCTTCGGCGCGGGAGGTATTATAGTGCACAAGTGTGTGCAGACACAGGTGCACTCTCTCTTTCCTGACTCTCATAGTCCGATAGGACGGCACGTAATCCGGCTCAACATCATTATCATCATCAGCCTATATTCATCCACTGTTGGACGTAGGCCTCTCCTAGTGAACGCCAATGAGCCCGATCCTCGGCTCTCCTCATCCAGTCTCTGCACGCCGCCTTTTGCAAGTCGCCACTCCACCTGGCCGGCGGGCGTCCCACACTACGTTTGCCTAAACGCGGTCTCCACTCTAGAACTCGTTTTTCCCCGAATCCGCCACAACAACAACTGACAACTGAAGGGTAGACGTTGTCATATTCATACTGCAAGGCCATACAAGTGTACATATCACTTTCATACCGTCGATGGTAACTGCACGCTGTCGATTGTCAGCACACCTTTCTCAATCAGTTTCACCGCAAACATTTGTGTTCCGTCGATTTAAACTGAGCGTTTCTAAGGTGCAACGTATATTTAAGCATAATCAGCTTATAATGTGTAGCAGCACTGTTTTTTTAACATTTTTTTTTAAAGAAAGAAAGAAAAATAGTTTATTCTGCACAAACAAAACGCACCTAACAAATGAACGACATTAATTTAGAGACATACAAAATAGCCAAAAGCCTCGTATTCATGTTACAAAAGTTTCATAATTTTGTCTATTGCTTGATGCCAGGGACCAAAGACAATACACATTGCTCTGTGTTGCGACACTGGCAAATGACAACAAACAAACGATCAAAACAAAAACAAAATGCCGATTGCAGTGTGGAAAAATGACTACTCTGACTCTTTTACTCTCCGATTGCCTCCATCATCATCACCCACAGTCCAATTTCACCCACTGCTGGGCATAGGCCTCTCTTTTCTTGTGCCAATCCCCACGCTCCTTTGTCAGCCTGATCCAGGTTCTACCCACGATGGTAATAATGTCGTCCGCCAATCTCGCCGCCGGACGACGGACACTTCGTCTTCCAGTCCTTCGACGCCACTCGGTCACTGCCTTGAATATTTTTTTTCTAGTGACTTAAAAGACCTTGGGTAGTCTCAGAATTAGTCCCATCACTAACTTTGCAAAGGCAATTATTTCTTTGCATGACTCAAAGTCAAAGTCAAATCATTTATTTTAAATAGGCACATAAAAGGCTCTTTTGACCGTCAAAATTTACAAGAAAATAGAATTGATTTGTGTGTGATTGGGTTGGCCCACAGGTTGGCCAGAGTATGATCTGTATGGAACTAATGTGATTGGTAGTCTTGAAGGCTGTTCGCAAAATGTAAATAAAAACAAACAGTTAATAACTACTTTAGCCGTCTTGCGGCGTATTTATGAAAATGGCATTACAAATTTTAAATGTGTAAAAATCATTTGAAGACAACCAACGCCACAGTTTTTCTCCCAAACAATAAAACTAAATGCACAGCTAACTTCAATAAGATTTAAAAGTGAAGAGCCGAACGAAATATCAAAGTAGAGTTGCAGAAATGCAGAATCGATATCAGCAAATCTAGACAATCAGCATTTTGTTCGTGAGTAGACGACGGTCTTTAACTCGAGTGAGAATTTTATCGCCAGCGGCAAATCGATTGACAATCGATTCGTTAGTCGCTACCGTTGCTTATCGATACTTTTTTCGGATCACTTCTTTTGTAAGCACGATTGCTTTTAGATTGCTATCGATCCGATTATGAGTTTTGGACTTTTTATTTTAAACTAGCTTTTGCCCGCGACTTCGCCCGCGTTGATGTCGGAAAATATTCCATGGGAACGTAGTACCGGGATTAAAAGTACCCTATGTGTTATTCCAGGTTATAAACTATGTGTGTGTACAATTTCATCCAAATCCGTTAAGCCGTTTTTGCGTCAATCCGGAACATAAATCCAGACATGTTTGTCTACCAACAGCCAAAAAATCTAAAAACACCTTCAGACCCGTCCCCACAACATTTAGCTTAAACTTTTTTCGCTAGATAATTTAATTTGACCCTGTATATGAATTGAAAAAGTCACAATGGTATGGTATGGTAAAAGTCATAATGGTATGGTATGGTAAATGGTATGGTAAAAGTCATAATGGTATGACCTCTAATTTATCATAATTTTATTGATTACGTTAATGCCGTTATACCTTTACCTAGAGTTCTTTTAAAGCTGTACATCTTCTGTATTTCTACATAACTAATCATTGAATTAGCTCCAACAGGACCCCAATTTTCTGCCGGGGCTGCGGATTGTTCGAAAGAGTTAGCGTGGCCCTGGCCCACAGGCAACTGAAGGAACACGGGTGGGTTTTAGTCAGTAAGAGTCTGACACGCCCTTCCGCTCCGCCCAGAGCGGGAGAGGTCATTTGATGATATCCCACCCAAAAAAAAAGGGCCCCAATTTTGTATGCTAATTATTATTCTCCGCGTAATCTTACCACGTGCAAACCACGTCAATATCGTGTCTTACAGAAACGGTTTCGTTTATTGTATCATAGAGAATACGTTATTGGCAGATGTCGTGGTTAGATAAGGAATTCACGTGGTTTCGGAGTAAGGAATCGTTAAGTGGTCATAGTGAATTAGGGCCCAGCCCCTGCAGTCTCGACATTAGACAGCGACAAAAATCGGTCGTTAAGTCTAATCGAAGTAAAATTTCTTTAATAGATTTTCAACCTTATACTTTCGAAATAAAGTTGAAAACCTATTAAAGGAATTTGACAACGATTATTGTCGTTATATTTGTCGGGACTGCAGGGCCAGGAATAAAAATAAAATGACCTACATTTTTACCTCCAGAAGCATGAAAAGGGCAAAAGTTAAACATTATCTAGAGAAAAGTCATAAAGCTGTTAAGTATTACTTTAACTTTTTACATAGCTGCACCTTTAAGTAGCATTATTGTTATAACAACTTTTGGACATTACACGTCGTTCAAGTCACGTAATTGCAAAAGTTTATAATACTTGTAGATTTATATGCTTCTGTAAGGGAAAAACGAAAAACTTTCTAACTAGAGAAATTTTCTTAATTAAGTTTCATGTGATTGTCTGAAATGCATAGGGGAAAATTCGGATGCCGCTTTTCTCCAGTTAATCTAAGCGCACAGCATAGCTACAGCGGGCCGCAGCGCGCCGCATTGCAAAAATGCACCGAATTACATTAGGAGCCGCGGTGGACCGCACCGTGACGCAGTAATCGAGAAGGCAGCTGTCAAAATGGTGCTGTCGTAGTTAGTTCCCAATACAAGCTTATAAGTAATAATGCAAGGCGTGAGGTGGCTTTTATTTATTTTTGCGAAAATGGCTATTTGTTGTTTTCCTAAATGCTCAGAAATTGGAGTCTACTATTATTCTACAGACCCTAAACTTAGAAGATTGTGGCTTAAAGCTATTCGTAGAGAATTATTTTATCTAAACAGAGTTCGAGGTTATGTCGGAAACATTATGATGAAAGCTTCGCTATATACGTAACTTCAATGGATAAAAGTGATTACGAAAAATTAAACAATATTTGAGGTTTTTAATTCTGACACTTTCCATGTCGAATAAATATTGATTTAAAACATTGAAATCACCGAAAATAACGAAATAGTGAAGTCAAACCACACTCATGAACGAACACGAAATGGAATGAATGTACAAAATATCAAATTTATTGTAGGCCATAGGGATCTAGCTATGATCACGCCATCTACAATTAGTTTTGATCCACCTTTCCTATTGTTTCAAACAGATTTCAAATTCCGAATTTGAATTTGAACTGATTCCACGCCAGTGCAAAGAGGCTCGCGCACAGTTGGGCGCCGCAACGCAACGCATTACAAAAATCCTTCTTGATTGTTTTCGTACATTTTGAGCCATCGCAACGTCAAACAGTAGTCGCAATAATACGCCTGCGGGGTAATTGCGTAACACACTAACAGTAGGGATAGCTTTCATTTTGACAGTTCAACAACATTCATTGCGTTATTTACGTTGTTGAGCAGACCAATTTTTTGAACATAAGAAGCAATGGTTGAGCAGTAGGCTTCAAAATGATTCTGATTGTTAAGCAATTAGGGTGCTGTTATGAATTGTGATAAGCAGATATATTTTTCGACACATCGATAAGACTTTTTGTACACGATAGGATCTTTAACTCTTTATTATTATATTATAAGAAAACATTACAAGTAACTAATTTATAACGGTCTACATTTCAAAGGACCAGTTTAAACTGTCCATTTTAAAGCTAAGCTTACACAATACCGGAAGATATCAAAGTGATAATTGCCCGCTGATATGCACCGGCATATAACTGATATGGTTCACGTTTATAGCAAAGTTGACCGACTCTTTAAGTGGTTAACTTTAATCTTAACTTTAATAGTTAATTTAATCTTAAAAAAATTATGAGACTGGCTTTATAGGTTATCATGTTTAAATAATTACATCAGTAGCTCTTTTTATTAAGATTAGGTAATGGTGAGAAACGAATACCTATTAGTTGGTCCGTAACTGCCCCATTGGTCTCATGGTTGCAAGCGTGACTGCTGAGCGAGGGGTTCCTGGTTTCGATTCCAAGGTCGGCCAAAGTGTAATTGGATTTTTCCATTAGGAATTTCTGAGTAACAGCTCGGAGTTTGGAAGTTGGCGGTGTGAAACCCTCGTGCCTCGGAAAGCACCTTAAGCCGTTGGCCAAGCGCCTGATGTCTCTCCGGTCGTGTCGGATTGCCGTCCCATCGGACTATGAGAGTGAGGGTTGAGAGAGTGCACCTGTGTCTGCGCACACACTTGTGCACTATAATATCTCCCGCGCCGAAGGCTAGTCTCCGTTGAGATTGGCCGCCATGGCCGAAATACGGTCTGGAGGACTATTGTCATTAGTTGCTACCTAGTTACTTACTTCTCTAAAATACGTCGTTAATAGTTTAAAAATAAATGAAATCACTAGGTATCGGATGATATTCAATTAATCCTGGGATAAGTCTATAAGTAGGTATGGTCCCAAAATGTGATAAGTAACCAGCACCCTAATTACGTTACACATTATCTATCACAATCTGAATCATTTTGAAGCCTATTGCTAATCCATTGCTTCACGTGTTCGAAAAAAAAAATCTGCTCGTCAACGTAAATAATGCAACGAATGTTGTTGAACTGTCAAAATGAAACCCATTCAGGTCCTACTGTTAGTGTGTTACGTAATTACCCCGCAGGTCGTGGGATATAGTTGAAGTTTAATAAGAAACCCATTAATGTTTTCGAAAGAAATGTAGTTTGATGAATGTCCTGTTTGTGTTCTATTAATTAAATTAAATTTTATTCGAAAACATTCATCGGTTTCTTACTAAACTTCAACTATATCGACGAATCTGGTTACTTATCTCTTTTGGTGACTGTACACACGGCTACACATCAAGCTATTAATTTCCTGTATAAGCTTTATATTGAAAAAGTTTTGTGATTTTAGTGCGTATAAAATAAGCTATGAGCAAAATAAATGAAAAAGCAAGCACGTTACACAATTACCAAGATCCAGTAGGTACCTATTGTTAACAAGCAAGCCATCATTGAAAACCGAATCACGCTTTTCCACACAATCTTAAATCGTAAGCCAAAACTTGTAATTCTAACGATCCTGCATGCCGGAAACCTTCAATAAAAAGAAAAAGAAATTTAAAAAAAGAACTCACAATATCACGATTCCCCCAACTGACAATTGACATGTTCGCACGAACGTAACGATTGCGATCTCTTTCGGAAGCCGATTGTATCGATACTGGCATTCGAATAGAAGACACGACGCGAGTGAAACTCTGTCGCATCGATTCTTATCGATGCCTTTGTTGGTTTTCGATGATCGATTTAGTTGTAATGGTGAATTTGACACTGGATGTATCATGGAAAAGTTAGAAATCTTTGATTTGTCGTGCGTGTTTTTGTAGTTTGAAAGTACCTACTTGGAGTTGCAAAAGTTTCTTTCTATAGGCCATGATTGAAATAAATTGCGTTACAGTTCACATAGCATAACATCACGCTTGTAATCTCCGAAGGGATAGGCTGAGTTGTACATGTAGTACACCCACATTTCGCCAGTTATGTTTAAGTCCCATAGTGGCGTTCCTATTGCCATCAACCGGGCACAAATCCGGACTTCGGACTGCTACTCAGAAATTCTCAATGGAAAAATCCAATAACACTTTTCTCGACCTGGGAATCGAACCTAGGACCGCATGCTCAGCGCTTGCGACCACTAGATCAGGCAGCCTTAAACTTTAGTACATCTAAAATCAGAACATTAATTATCTGTAGAGGCAATAACAAATTTTGAAACATAGGTCAGTATTTTACAAGATAAACTTACGTAAGACCAAAATATTATACTGATTGATAGGGATTGCTTAGAGATATTATCTTAATTACTAAGAAAATAACGTTATCAATATCATCATTTATCAACCCGTAAACATCTACTGATTGACGGGGCACAACTATCAATGACAGCTACTAAGGACGGTTAGAGAAAATTGATCTTACGACCACGCTTAGCAGTTGGATTGGTGTTAAATAAAGTAAAAGTAGATTGTCACAAATAAGAGTATTCACACGAATTTATTGAAGACTAAGCAAGCTGAAGTGGCAATGGGCTGGTCACATCTGCCGCAGAACCGACAATCGTGGGGAAAACGAGTTCAAGAGTGGAGACCGCGTTTAGGCAAACGTAGTGTGGTACGCCCGCCGGCCAGGTGGAGTGACGACTTGCGAAAGGCGGCTGGCAGAGACTGGATGAGGAGAGCCGAGGATCGTGCTCAGTGGCGTTCACTAGGAGAGGCCTAGGTCCAGCAGTGGACGAATATAGGCTGATAATGATGATGACACGAATTTGGTACATAGGGACAGTATTTATTTATATTTACTTAAGGCACTGAAACTGATACCCAAACAAAGCCAGGGCATGTATTTTGGGAGTCAGTCCTCAAAAGTGGAGCATAACACGGAAATTGTGTCAACGTGAATGTCAAAAAGAAAGTAAGAAAGAAAAATATTTTATTTGGGACACGCACAGGAATTCCAAACATTAAAAATAAAAAATATAAAAGGAGCATTTAAAACTAACAAAATTAACATAAAAACAACAATAAACAAGTAAAAAATAAAAGATCAGTGCGAGGCCAAAAAGGCTCCTATCTCAGCATAATGCAACGATATTTAAAAAATAAATAACTAGTGTGCTGGTATTCTGATAGGGCCCGCTGTGATGCCACGGACACACCTACGGACATCTATAAATCCCACTAGGGGAATTTAAAAAAAAAACGCATAAGGTCATCAAAATCAGGCACTTTTCCTCATTCTCTTGGCTACTACTAAGCGAATGAAGACGTATTCTGCGTTGTCGAATTTATTAAAAAGGTGGAAACTGTCTTTTACTTTGCTAGACACCACGACACTCTGACGTCCCTAACCTAATCCCTTAGTCGCCTTTTATGACACTCAGGCAGGATTTATTAAATCCTTTCCCGAGAGTTTCATTAATAAACCAGATATACTGAGTAGTAGTATTATAAATATTTGAATTATAATACGTTATAAATAGCTATTTTTTTCTGTATCTCTCCGCGACATCACAACAGCGGGTAATATCAGAATACCAGCGCTGCGACACTTATTTTTTAAATGTCGCAGCATCATGCTGAGATAGGGGCCTTGTGGCCTCGTTCAGGACATTCTGTTTATTTTTTCATTTTTTTTTTTTTTTAATTTATTATATTTTTGTTCTTATGAGTGTGTTTAGTTTGTGATAATCCTGTGCGAGTCCCAATAAATACTTTTTCTTTCTTTCTTTAAAGCTACGGTTTCTGAAAAGAGCGGTTGCCGCCACATAACGGCCGCAGTATCGGCTTTCATGAAAATTATGGCAGCGGGGTGTGACTTTACAGTGTCAAAAAATACTCTCTAGGAAAACACAAACTTACAGTAGTACAACTATTTTCTTAATGTCCCTCGGCAACCTTTGTGTTTCGTCAGGGGTCGGATTTCTATTAGTTGCCCTTTGCACTTGGTGCAGACCGGACGCTCTCAATCGACTTGGCAGTATATTCCAAGTCGATTGAGAGCGTCCGGTCTAAGTTGTATTCTACTTTCTTAAAACGTTTCAGTGACGTCATTCGCTGGTAAATTACGGACGCTATGTAGCGGTCACCGCACTTCTAAGAAACCGTAGCTTGAGCCTTTGAATTATGAAAATACTGCTAAGAAAACCAAAAAGCTTTACCTTAGTCCAAACAAAACAAAAAATAAAATATTATTTCTTGAAGCTGTATAATTTAGGTCACGATTCAATTAATTCTGTCTCAACCAACGTCAGAAGGTGCCAAAAAGTTATGTCGTTTAATAACAGTCCTTCACCTGCGACTTCCATCTTTGTCACTAAGTGTTTTATATAATAAGTTGGGTGTTTATATGTGTTATATATAAGTGTTAATGTTATGTGGTCTTAAAAGGCACGATGGGGTTGGCGTATCAGTTTAGATAAAAACCCCTAAACAAATAAAGAGGAAAACAAAAAAAAAGTCACGATTCAGGATGACTAGAAACTGTTGAAGGTAATTGGCTAAGGCTTAGAAGTTCGAGCCTTTTACAGGCTCATAATTTTACACTTCAAATAGCCCGTATGTTTTCCTTTTCACGGCGCAAGTTATAAAAGGATGAATTGTTTTTCTTTTACATTAGCAATGTAGATTGGATAGGTATTATTTTGATTTCTTTTCGATAGCGTGGAAATCCTTCTGGGAAGCCGCTTTTCTCAGAAGGTAGGTTATGTTGGAGTTTTACGTACTCAATCTATACTTATAAATAAAATAAATAAAGAAATATTGGAAAAGTTACCCGGAAAATTTACGAAATCGGGAAAAACAGAACGTCCTTTTTCCTAAGGGGTTTTTGTATGATTTATTGAAAATTGGAGAGGACAACGTCTGTAGGGCCAGTGGGTCTTTAATAAAAATATTCATTTTGTTCCTCTTATCCTTTCTAACATATTTTCATTTCGAACTCACGACCTTTTGCTCGATAGTCCGAAGCTTTGGCCACTGTTCTTATTGTTTATTTTTAATGAAATACAGGGTGTCAGGGACATCCACGCGCAACCTGTTACCATGGATTCAGTACATAATTCTGAACACCCTGTATTGAAGTTTTCGTCGGTTATCAAAACAAAAAAATGCTGTTCCATAAATTTTGACTGCGTAAGTATTGATTACACTTTACTATGAAACACAGTAGAATTTTTCTTTTTGATAACCGACGAAATTTGTCTACGCTAAGTGGTCAAGAATCATGTGCTGAATTCATGGTTACAGTTCGATGTCCCTGCCCACCCTGTACTTAATTGTCAGACAAAAGTTCTGTAGTCATATCACTGTCTAAGAATGTATGTAAAACACAGATCGCTTCATTAATTTTTAATTTGCATGGTTTGCGTCAGCTCGTTCATACGAGGGCTTCATAACAAATGGGCTTACACGCAAATATGAAATGTTTCCTTTTTTACTGCAATAGATAGCACAAAACGAGGTCCATAACATAAAGTCTTATATTTGTCTAAAAGCAGAAAAAAATATAAGACTTTAACTATATAAGACTTTAACAGCAAAAAAGGAAAAATTGAAATTTTTGCATGTACGCCCATTTGTGATAAAGCCCTCGATATATAGACATCGATCAATCTTTCTTTGAATTAAGTCAAGATCTATTCTATCTATTTAGCCCGTAATGCCCCACTACTGGGCAAAGGCATCCCTTTTCCCCACACGTCTGTCCACTGTCCTTTTGGTAGGAGTCAAGTTCGTCTCTCGATCTTCGTCTTGGTCTGCCACGATGTCAACTAGCATTTAATTGAACCCGATCGCAATCACTGGTTCTTTAAGCTTACAGAAAATCTAACATGTGGCAGACGTATCCGGTCCAATCCAACTTAACATTGGCAGCTTTTCGGGTAATATTCGTGATTTTAGTTTTGGTGCGCAGTATTGTGTTCTTTACTTTAAGATCTATTAAAATTATTTTATTATCCATAATCTAGACTAGATTATTGCGATAAGCTAGACGATTGTTTTAAAATAAAAACACTTTTACTCTTCTCAACACACGTGTCTCAATTCGACCTCTCTCTGTTTTGCAAAACAATAATAGATTTATAATATAGTCTACATTCAGACAAGGCTGTCTGGCTGACCATCAGCCGGATATCGCTTATCTACACGATCTATATCGACAGCTAGTAAAAGTTGATCGCTATCGCGCCACGATGAGTTGTGGCCACGTATGAACACGCCATTATTTTTGTGTTCTTTTGTTTGTGTGTGAGAGTGTTTGCATTTTGAGGATGGTAATGGTATCATTTTGTTTTAATGAAACATTAATTGTTTTTCTTTGACGAAAATGGGCTTTGTGTTGTTTTATTTGATCACTTCAATTCTGGGCTCTTTAAGGCTTTGCTGAAATATTGTTTTATTTATAAATATTTTTGACAGTTTTCTTTGACGGAAAACCGTCATCATTGTTAAGAATCTTTTTTTGTTGATTTTTATTAGTTAACTAGCTGCTGCCCGCGGCTTCGCCCGCGTGGATGTCAGAAATTATCCAACAGGGCCGTGCTGCCGGTACAAAAAGTATCCTATGTTACTCCTTATAACATCAGCTTTATGCCAGTGAAAGTCCCGTCAAAATCGGTCCAGCCGTTTCGGAGATTACTCGGAACAAACAGACAAACAGAAAGATTTTATTTTTATTTTTATTGGTATTTTGTAATAAGTACCGTATATACTTTCATATGCATTTAGTAAAAAGCTGTTATTATGACATTACAAACAGACACTTCAATTTTATTTATTTGTATAGATGTATAGATTAATGAGCTAAAATATCACATGCTAGATTTTTAACAGATTCGCCATTATTAAGCACTTACTCGATAATGGTGAATCTAATAGGCAAATAAAATTATAACGCGCTTCACCTTAATTCCAAAAGTAATAATTACACAATGCCGCTACAATTCAACAAAGAAAAAAGCTCAACTCTTACTTAACCTCCTACCGCTTGCACCACAAAACAACAATAGCCGTGTCGCGATATCTATGTTCCGACAAGTCGAAGCCATCAGCCGGATCTCACGGATACTTATCTATGGTATCTCAGCATCGTTAGCGGTAAGAGTTGATCGCTATCGCTAGCGTGTGGATGATTTGTGGCTGACTCTGAACACGCCTTTATGCGACACTGTCTTTAAGGAACTTGATTGTGGTTGCGTGATTTGTGTGATTTTATTTATTTGTTCTAAGGTGTGTGTTAATTGGGTACCTAGATGAGATAAAATAGTAAGCTTTTTTTGATGAAACAAATTTGTTAAAAAGTTACACAAAATATTTTATTTATCTACAGCAAACGCATGCAAAAAACTGTATTCCTGAACATTCCTATATTATTGGGATCAATTTTCTTAATATTTCTATGCGTTTTAATTTAACGCCACGGTAAGAAGTCGAATCGTTCATTCAACATTACAAGTGTTTTTTAATACTTTTTTGCGGCTGTTGCTGGGTATATATTTTACCGCCTATATAATTATAAAATCAAACGGTTCTATTACAATCAATTATAATAATTACTTACCCTTAAACGACGCTAATAAAACCAATATCACTTATAACTTATAACCACAAAGTCAATAGTGATGTAGGTAGGTAAATTGCGCAATTATTTATCGATAAGTGAAATTCTACGGAATGGAAGTTGTTAAGGAAAATCGATTGATATGGCGATCGATTTCTGCGATATAGGAGTAAAACCTTGTGTCGGATACTTTTTGCTTTTAACATACTCTCAAGGATTTGTTCTAGATTTCACACGAGTAACGTTTAGAATGTTGTTTCTGATTGATAATTTATGTTTTGAAGTAATTGTTGATTTAATTTTATATTAAATCTTCCTAGAAAATATTTCAATAGGTTAAGGAAGGATTAAATTAGACATTTTGATAACGATATAAAAGGTGACTTATAGCTGAGTTATATTTACATTTTACAGTTATAATGAAACTCTGTTATGTACACTGGTACATGTTTTTCTTCGCTTTCCTCTATAATTTTGTTTATACAGAATGTATTAGAAAGATATGGTCATATTTAAGGGTGTGCTACAGACCATCCAATTGAACAACTTTCTCCATGGGACTTCGTAATCGCGAAAAAATAATCAGCCGTCCGTCCAACACATTTAGGTTGAGTAAATAATGATTTCGTTTTTTTTCGATTGATTCGGTTCCCTACAAAATGGTTGAGCTGGATGGTGCTGATCCACGCGTCATGTTCGTGAACGGGCGCCGTCAGTTGAGACTGGTCATCTCTTAACTGCCACGGCTTATTTTTAATATTAATCTTATATTTTGAATTGTTTCTTTATATTTTATTTTTCATTGTTCTCGCATATAGAAGCAACAAGAATAATGTACCCAGGATTTTGAAATATCTTGATTTAAAAAGAGTGTCCTTGGAGTTTCTTGCCCGTTCTTCTCCATAGAGATCTACGTTTTGGAATGGGCAACTACTTTCAACTTTCTGACTAACTGACCGACTCTTTGACAATTCAAAAGTGCCTGTAAATGGTTTAATTGAAATAAATGCTTTGAGTTTTGAGTTGAGTTTTGAGTTTATGAAAGTTGTTGTTTATTTTTTCCATTGCTCTTTTTGATGATCACAACCTTAAATATAACCTCACATTAATATTATTATTCTCGTCTATACCAGTTTTTGTGACGATCTATTTTATTCTTATTATTTATTATATTCTCTTAATTATGAAGCAACATTACTTTATTTGCCAATAAATCAGACAAAAGAAATTGATTGAAAATTCCGCCTAGCCATTATAACTCTTCAATCAATCAATCAATCTTTATTTGTGAACACAGGTATTACAATACAGGTCATAAGTATACATTTTTGTCGTGCTCTATGCCCTACCAATGAAATTGGTGTACAAATATATTAGTTTTTTTAGTAATCATTCTGAATCTATAGAATAAAAAGTCACATTCGAATATATAATGTCAATTAAATGTATTATTAATCAATCATAATTATTTTTTACATGTATGTCAATAGTAAATTATATTAAAGGTCTAGTAATGTCATATTTCATCATATTATATATTGTATTGTGTATTATTTTGTACTGTTGTATTTTATTTACTAGTTGTTTATTTCTTTGAAACATTTTGGGTCAAACTTTACTTAAGGAGACCCATGGTAATTCTTATTCATTACTGTAACGACCTCTAAACTATTTAGTTTGAAGCTCAGACTAACAAAGTTCAGTCATAATTGTGTATTTAGTTAATGTTCGCAACAGTTTCCAAACTCATTAGCATTTAATACAAATGGTTAGTCTATCTTTTGTACCCAAATTGAAGGATCCTTAAGGGTATCGTTCTTTTTTCTTTTTGGGGTTTGAAAGATTAAAGTGGCCTTCAGACCAGATGCAGATGAATTGCATCCCACACTCAGACATTTTATACGTGAATGTATAGAGCATAAAGCAGACGAATCGATCAATATATTAGATTAGAATTTATGTATACGGGGGAGTACGTCGGTGTTTTTCAGTCACTATTACCAGAAAATGACAAGGACCCGTTTTCTTTAATTAGAATAAAATTTAAACTTTCACGATTCTCAGCCAATGAGTCACAAACCGATTGTTGATAGTATAACACGTCTTTATAAACCAACAAAAGGCATTGAGACATAAGTTAATACTAAAAGTCTGCATTGTATAGCACTTGCCTCGAATAAATACATTTAAACCGCAAATACATAACAACTCTTCGCAAACAAATACTTGTAAAACATTTTAACAAATTTTATGTGTCTAATTTGTTTCATAAGATAGTGCGACAGAACTGGCAGGTTATTTTCATTGTTTGGTCACAGACAACACGCATAAACAATATGCTGGACGTATTCTAATGTAGACTCAGCACGATCTGCAGAGAGAAGGTTTATTTCGTACTTGTTTTGTTTGTTATCGATACTGGGAACTGTCTTTGATGGTGCGTGAAAGTATCGATATGAATGGCGCGTCACTAAACTTTGTCTATGTTTAAGTTGAAATTTTAGTAATTTGTGAGGCACTCATTAAAAGTTTGGATGGTTTTCGAACTTCTATAATATATAATTTTCAATTCTTACAACAATGTTATCTTAATTATAAATGGTGGTAGGTTTAGTAGAAATACGTGCTTACCAACGTTAATGAAAATGTGCTGCTTCTGTAATAATTTGCTAACAAGTTGGCTCACTAAAACTAATGTGCCAACCTACTTCTGTCATATTTAACTTGCTTCTGTGCCCAATTTCCAGAAAATAACGTTCATGCCATGGACAAACAAAAAACGTCGGACGGAACTCCGCTAAGACAAAACGGAGTCCCGTTTATGTGTGAGTGTTGCCGTTTGCGCGCGTAATGCATCGGCCCGGTAATGTGCGAATGTGTGCGTACAGCGGCCTGTACGTACAGCAAGCTGGCCGACTTGGGTGACACATTTTTAAGTTAGCGAGTATCTGTCCGACTTTTTTTGTTCGTCCATGGTTCATAGTAGGTATTTCGATATCAAAACTTATTAACACAGAGAAAATGTCACAACAAAGTCGAGAAATCTACCCAACGATAACCACTAAACTAACAACTATCAAACAAACTTCGCATTTACACCAAGAGACCTACATTTCGAACAACCGAGCATCGATAAATCTATTCCCATCTCGATTCAAAGTTCAATCGGGTAGCTGTCATCGAATCGCGATAGCGTCGCAAGTTTACCGATATTCTGTGTTGAATTGTTGATACAACACTATTATCGAGTGAAAACTGATGAAGGAATACATTGATAGACGGGTTTCACACCTCTTTGTTTGATTAGATTGAAATTTTGATAGATCGTTGATTTTAATCGATTTTAGGATGTGAGTTTGAGAAGTGAGTTTTAAATTATAAATCCATAAGTTATGGTCTACGATTGGTAAAGAATACCATGTCTGAACATCACCCAACGTGACAAACATTTAGTTCAAAGGGAAAATTTTTGTTCGACAGGATTCGTTCCACATTTTCTGTGGTTAAATAAAGAAAAAATGAAGCGTGGTAATGATCCCAAAGTATTTATAAAAACTTCCACGGACCCTCAGCTGTCCAAAGCAATACTTATAAAACGTACTTTTTGCACATTATTTGGAGAAATTGGAGTTCGAAGATACTTGGTAGTACAATATACTTACAGTACAACAATTTTTTTAATGTCCGTCGGGAATCATCGCATTTCCGAATACAAACGAATGCTAATTTCCATGTCCATCAATTATTAGATTTATCGTGTATAATAATTTGAATAATAATTCAGAAATACACGATACGACACGGATTCATGACAAATAATCACTTGCAAAACTGCCTAAATTTCCCTAACTGTTTTAATTACTTCCCCCTATTTTTCAAACTTTATCAAACTTAGTTCTTATGCCCATTTTCACTAACTAAAAGCACGCTGTTGGATTTTCAACTTTCGGAACTAAGCCGAGCGTTAAAAATCCAACAGTGCGTTTTTATTTAGGTATTCATTTAGATGACGCTTAGTGTTAATGAAAATGGGCATTAATCCTTAAACACTTACTTAACATCTTTACTCACAATATTCTTATTTGATTAAACTACCACCTTCACAAAGAAGTGTAAAATCAAACAGTTGCAGCAGATAACACAGAATCCTGTTATAACTTTTACTTGAAGTTTTAACAAGTGGAAAGGAAAGTGAGTTGTGATCACGTAGTAAGAAATTGATAGAAACTCAGTCATGGCAGAATTCTGTTCAATATTATACGTGACGCTTGAATGAGGAAATTAATTCTGTTATGACTTGATCTGTTTGGCTGTAAATGTTTTACTCTGCCTGCACCCTAATCGCGTAACACACCATCAAATTTTGAAGCCTATTGCTAATCCATTGCTTTATATGTTCGAAAATTTTGTCTGCTCAACAACGTAGATAACGCAATGAATGTTGTTGAACTGTCAAAATGAAGGCCATTCCTACTGTTACTGTATTACGCAATTACCCCGCTGGTTTTTACGTAAAACTTTGTATTTTCCGATGTTGTCCTATAATTTTCGTGGATTTACTCGCTCAAAATAGGCACAATCATTTGGTTATAGGTACAATCCGGACAATTTCGAAGTATATAGCTTAATATTAAATGATAAATGATGATAAATGAATGATAAATGATTTTATTTCTGTAAGTAGGTTTGTACAAACACTTTTACACGTCAATCATATTTTTTAAACTAGATGAGGTATTATCAAAACCACCTGATTTTCGCGTCCACTGAGAATTAAACAATAATTATTATATGATTAAAAAACAGTCACAAATCAAAGGAGGTAGATAAAGCCATTTACAAAAAGATATCTAATATGAAGCTAATCACACACTAACCTCACTCAAAATATTTTAATTCGCGCAATTCTCACAAATTGCTTATTGGCAGCGGCGAGGGTCGGCCATAAACTATTGCGCGGCTAATTACTGGGACTCCTGCGCATAGCTGCAAATAGCGAGGTGGTAAGGGCGAGGTTACACATATTATTAATAATAAATTGATTTTACTCGTATATTACATTCTTTGTGTCATTGGCTGTGTAAATCTCTGGTTTGTTATTATTATTAATCTTGCGGCATCAGTGATATTCTTTAGGCGTTCGAAGGTGCAAGTGAACGGGCACTTAGGACACCCCAGCAAGTGGGAAATGGTTTGATTAGAAGTACCACAATCGCACTGGGTGTTGGATGGGTCAGTAATTTCCCATTTTGTCAAATTGTTCTTGCAGCGGCCTACTTGGGTACGTAATCAATTGAAAGCTTTCCATATAGGCAGGCCACTGCAGATCACGCTCGGGATGCAAATTTGCCTGGGACTTGACGAAGTCAGCGGAATTTGCTTCTCTCTTTGGAAAGAGAAAAAAGAGCAGGGAACTCCACTCCATGCTTGCATTACGTGTTGGTGATTTAGTGATTTTAGATCATGAAGGCCTGTTATGATAACGAAAGTTTCTCAATAAAATAAAGTAGGTAGGTATGCCTTTTATAAAACAAGGACATTTAAGCGCTTTAATTAATACGTATCTAAGTATTAAGTACGAAAACAAGAAGGCTTTCATAGCAAATACCGAAAAGCTTACCATTATTTTGCGTAAAAACTGTAGATATTAATAAAATAAAGAGGATGTATGACCACATGATAGAAGTGAAAACTTACGACTGGAGCCGATTATACCCGATTCAGCGTCACCGGTCGACTGGCACTGATTATACCAGATTCAGAGTCACAGACCGATTGCAGCCGATTATACCCGATTCAGCGTCACCGACCGACTGGAGCCGATTAAACCCGATTCAGCGTCACCGATCGACTAGAGCCGATTATACCCGATTCAGCGTCACCGAACGACTGGAGCCGATTATATCCGATTCAGCGTCACAGACCGACTGGAGCCGATTATACCCGATTCAGCGTCACCGACCGACTGGAGCCGATTATACCCGATTCAGCGTCACCGACCGACTGGAGCCGATTATAACCGATTCAGCGTCACCGACCGACTGAAACCGATTATTCCCGATTCAGCGTCATCGACCGACTGGAGCCGATTATACCCGATACAGCGTCACAGACCGACTGGAGCCGATTCAACGTCACCGACCCGAGCGAGACGGTTCAGGGGGCCTCCGCCCTGAGCACGCAGTCCGTAGTTTGTACTGAAGTTACAGGCGGTTCCTAAACCGTATTACTTACGGACATAAGATTAGTCCGGGGCCTGAACTAAACATTAATAACAACACGATTTGACAATTGTCCTTACTCCTGATGTGTTTTTGGCTGTCCGAAAGGTTAATTAATCGGGAGTAGGTTTCACGTCTAAGTATCGAACCACTTTTGGATGGGCCCATATCTTTGTTGACTTGGAGAGTAGCTCCAATTTTTATCACTGTTCATAAAGAGAGTAAAGTGCACTTAAGATACTTTCACTTCAAAAATAGTTAATAACAGTAGGTACCTACTACAGTATGATATTACAAAAACGCGTAGTTCCATAACCACCGCATTAAAAACGTACATATGCGCCTACGCAATAATACGCAACACAATAAACTTGCATCTAAATTGTTATTAAAAACTATTGCATTATTTATTACAATAATGCAACCTGATACTTCAGAATTATAGAATACTTAAACGGTAGTAAAAGAATTGAACATGAGTTTATGACATATTAGGTATCCATAAAATTGCTTGTTTTTTTTTATTTTAAAACTTTCTAACAGAAGCCATTTAATGCTGTTGCGACGGGCTTTGACTGGACCAATGGGCGTTTTCCATATATTTTTCCGAAATATTGCCTTCCTCGCTTCGCCGACGATTTTTTATTTGACACCATCACTTAGTAGATGATTTACTCCGGAAGGTTTATGTGTATACAAATTAATATTAAACTTACTTATAATAGACACATCTTGATGTTTTGTGAAGTCCTAAAAACCGTGCGAAGCAGGGGCGGGTCGCTAGTAATTTATAAAGTTGTACATGTTTGGCTGTTTGTTACTCAATTACGCAAAAACGGCTGAATGGATTTGGATGAAATTTGGCATACAGATAGTTTACGCTTTGGAATGGGCAACTAGCTTCATATTTCTGACTGACCGACTCCTTGACAATTCAAAAGTGCCTGTAAATGGTTTAATTGAAATAAATGCTTTGAGTTTCAGTTTATAACCCGGATTAAAAGGCTCCTGTGAACAAGCGCGACGTGACAGCGCGACGCGTCTCTAGTAGAACAATTTCTATGAAAACTTCATGGAAATTTTTTCACAAGAGTCGCGTCGCGATGTCGCGACGCGCCTTACTGTGGGAGCCTTAACACATATGTTACTTTCTTACCGGGTGTTCACGTGGAATAATACCCAACCTACACTAGGACGAAGCCGCGGGCAAAAGCTGGTATTTTATAAAGGAAAAACCTTTACACAGTCTTTGACATAGAAAATGCTTGCTTGACTAATGGCGCGAAATAAGTATTAGAAAAGTATAATTAACGCAAAGTAAATTAACACAGCACCTATTAATTTTCTTTGACGGGCCTTCATCAGCAGTTTTTTGTGAAAAATGGTAGGAAAATTGTAAACGATATACACAGAACATATTTTTTGTAGCACGTTTAATATTAAGGCCATTTGTATAAATATTGGTATTTTATGCCAGTCATTTTTATTGAGCCTAGCAACCTATCTGACGGTTTTCTTGCATAATTAATGAAGAAAAAAAGATTTCTCATTAGCAGCTCGGAGTCCGGGTTGAGCCCGGTTGGCGGCAATCAGCTCGCCCCCATTACATGGGACTTAAACATAACTGGCGAAATGTGGGTGCAAACTAAGGTACACCTCTGCCTAATCCTTCGGAGTTCACAGGCGTGACGTTTTGTAATGTAAAAAGGTTTCTTTGGAAAAATTACGTTTTTTTTTAAAACTTTAATCGTTTTCCAAGGTAGAATGGAATATAATAGAATAGAATATTCTATATTATGTACAGCATAAAAATTACACATATAAATGTAGACATTTTAGGTACATAGGGTAACACAATGGGCGGTCTTATCGCTAAAAGCGATCTTTTACAGACAACCTTTGAAGTATGTACCTACTTCAGTTTAAACACAGAAGAGAGTAAAGGCTCCTACAAACAGGCGCGACAGGCGACTCGAATCGCGCGCAACACAAAGGCACCGCTCGTCGCGCGACGAGCAGCGCCTTTGTGTGGCGCTGTCGCGTCGCGCCTGTCTACGGGAGCCTTAAAGAATGGAATCAAATATTTTGTATAGGCAACATTATTCAAAATCAAACAGTGTAGGTAGCTTTCCCTGTAGGGAGTACAGGCATGACGATTGTCAGAATTAATTCATACCATCCTGTGAATATTGACAGCCGAACATGGTCCCTTCCTAATACCGATATATTGTCCCGGAAAACCACGTTTTCCGATAAACACAAAATTGGAACAACACAAGACACAATAGACACAACTCAACAACAACAATAGACACAACAATTATAGACATTATTTACCAATTTTAAATTCGAACTGAAGTACGTACTGAACAAAGGCGTAAGTATCCGTACACACTTTTTGATAAAATCAATTAACACTTTTACAAAACTCGAAACTAGCGATGGTAATTTTTAGGATTCCGTACCAAAGGGTGGCAACGGAACACTATTATTAAGCCTCAGTTGTCCATACGTCTGTCTGCCAGCGACAGCTGTGCGTCAGCGGACTGTATCTCATGAACCATAATAGGTAGACAGTTGACATTTTCAGAGAGTTTATTTTACAAATTTATATTCTATTTCCGCTATATCTTCAACAAATAATATACATACAAAAACAGGTTTTTTTCGGCGTTTATTGCTTTGTGGTACGGAACCCTTCGTGTGCGAATCCGCCTCGCACTTGCTCGGTTTTTTAACTTGTTTACAACAAATTTTGTCGAGCTTTTCAGTTTACAAAATTTTCTTAAAAGCCTCTTCATAAATGTTAATTTTCTAAGCGAAAATCATTAATATTTAATGGAAATTTTCCAGTGTGAACAACGTTTTTTACTCTGACGTCAAGATGAAGTGATAGATGGTCATTACAGTGTCCTATTAGATGGGCCTTGATAACAGATTTCCTGAGAGTGACCTTTACGGACGAACGGATTTTCTATTTAATTATATACTTTAGAGGAAACACGGTTTCAGTAGTATAATTTATTGGTTTCTAATGTTTTGAGCTACTCATGGAGGGTATTTACAAGGCAGATGTGAGTTGAAATGTCGGGAGGGAACGTCTTAGAAGGACATATAGTGACCTTATTGGTGATGTTCTTCAGAAAAGTCAGGTGCGTAGTACTCGCAACCGGCTTGCGTGTATGACCAGATGTGTTAACGTAAACTAAGCAATGGATTGATAGTAGCAGGTGACGTTCTGTAGTTTTTGCCTATACCCATGGGAAGAAGGCGTGAGTTTATGTATGCGTATGTCGCATAGGGTCGTAGCATTATGCTGAGCGATTGCCGTTTTGCGTGATTGTGACGCATATTTTCCCCCAACTCGTTCTTTCTTGTGTTTGTGTGTGTGTCATGTTTAGGTACCGCAGATAAACGTATTTTCTTTCTTTCTTTCTATGTGTCTGTCTATTCATGGATGTCCAACAAAATTATTACAATTTATTCTAGCAACACAACACAATGATTACTTAGTCTTAAATTTTGACCAACCTTATGTCGGTAGGCAGGTATTGCCCAGAGGCTATTTACAGCCTTTGTTGTTTGTTATATGATGTCAACGGTGTAACTCTATACGAACTGAATGTGAGTAGCATGCAGGCTACATTGAATATATGATTATTATTTTAATATTGTGAATGTGAAGACTATGTGGGTCATTGTTGCTTTTTTTGTCTCTCCTCAGTTAATTTTCATCATGGTCTGGCAGTTTGAGTAATATTTGTGACCTACCCAAATGTCTTTTATTTGGTATTGTTCGTCGAATCGTTGAGCTCCTTAAGTTCTGAGTTGAGCTGCACGATTACTGACAAATGCGTGCACTGACTGGACAGGTCCACTCAATCTGTGTGGTTTTTCCTCAAAAGACCATTTTAGACGCAAATCTACATGGTCTTCACATGATCTGACCAAGATTATGTCTGGACTTTAAAAGAGACTGTGTCCTCTGAGTTTGTTTCGGCCTTTCTTCTCAGAGTAGTCAGATAGGAAACGCCGACCTCATCTAGTTTTTAAAATATGATTGACGTGTAAAAGTGTTTGTTCAAACCTACTTCCAGACATAAAATCATTTATCATTTAACAATATAAACTTCAGGCAGTTTGACTGCCGAAAACCGAGTTTTGAGGCGCGACAGAAAAACCTGGATGACATGATGCGGCAGACAATGATTATGAACAAAGATGGATAAGATAAACTACGTCAAAAATGTCTGCCACTAACACCTGGAAGGTACACAAAAATTAAATATTTTTTCTAGGAATAGACTGTTTTCTAAATAAATATTTATTTTCTGTACAATAAAAATGGTAGAAGACTTAGGTATTTAAGCCTAAGTATGAACTGTGGGAATTTTTTACGCCCACATTAAAATTTAATGAGGAACTTCACCTTTCATAGCCGTGGGTATTGTAAAGACTCACAATATTTATAAAAATAAAAAAATTGTCCGCCAGACCGAATTTCGGTCATGCGGCGGCCAATCTCACCGGAGACTAGCCATCGACGCGGGAGATATTACAGTGCACAAGTGTGTGCGCAGACACAGGTGCACTCTCTCTTCCGTCATTCTTATAGTCCGATGGAACGGCAATCCGTCACGACCGGAGAGAGATCAAGCACAGGACTAACTGCTTAACGAGGCCTGGGGAGATCACAACGCCGACTTCCAAACTCCAGGCTGTCATTGAGAAATTCCTAATAGAAAAACCCAATAACACTTTGCCCGACCTGGGAATCGAAGCCAGGACCCCACGCTCAGCAATCGCGCTTGCGACCACGGGACCAACGCGGCAGTTAATACTTATAATAGCAGTAGGTACCAATTGTTTTTATAATAGATTTTATATTTAGCGAAATAAAATAATCAATTTAGCACCAAACTATTAAATAAACTTGTTCAATAATAATAACCAATAAATTGTACCAATTGTTTTTTACCGCACCTCAATTATGGTATCGATAAATTGATATAATATAGCGAAATAATATAGGTAATCAATTTAGGAGTAAAGTATTGTAATTGTAAACTTGTTCAATAATAAATAACATGTCGATTCATAAACGCCAGAACGAACAATATCGGTTTTTTTATCCACGGTCTGTTAATCAAGACGAGGCAGAAAACCATTTACCTACTCAAAAAAAACAGCTACCAAAAAGCACGTGCCAAAGCCTACGCTTTTAGCCGCCAACAAACACTATCAAATACCATATGTCAGGCCTAGGCTTTTAACCCTAAAGTAAACAGCTCTTCGGCATCGGACGGATGTGGAAAAACTTTAAACGCCCGGTTTTACCGTTTTATTTGCTCTACACGTTGGTATTTATGCGTTTAGTGATGGGCTGTTTCCTGTCGATGGTATCAGCGATAAATGTCGGGTTTTTTGTTGAAAAATATGAGCAGAATTTTAAGGGTAATGAAGCACAGTATTAGGGGCACTGCGTGGAAAAGTTTATAAAAAAATATAAGGTTACCCTATTGTTATATGATGAGGAATGAACACGATTTTACTAATAGTTTGATTGAAAAATTTTCTGTTAATTTTGTTAGGTATTTGCCAAATAACTGTGTATAATATTATACACCGTTATTTGGTAATCTTATTTTTTTTATCTTTGATAATTCAGAACGGCATTTCTGACTGGCTCTGTAACTGGTAAAAATCCAGAATAGTTTCCATACCAAACATATTTTAGGCTTCATTTTCGTAAAAAATACTCAGTGAAAGAAAAAGAAAAGAAAGAAAGAAAATACGTAGTGCTTGCTTTTAGTTAGGCGTTACACCTAAGTTATACAATATTTACTAGCTTTTCAAATAATCCAATAATGTTCATGACATGAAAAATATATTTTTATTCCCTTGTGTTTCTGAAAGTAGCACTAGTTTTTTTTTTCTTTTTCTGTGTACACGACGAGCCAGCTATTTATTTTTTGTCTCGTCAATTCATCATACAAAATAAATCTGCCTAGACTTTTCTCAACTACATATAATGGGGTCGGCTTTCAGTCTAACCGGATGCAGTTGAATATCAGTATTTTACGTAGAGCGACTGCCTGTCTAACCTCCACAACCTAGTTACTGGGTACCAGTAACTTACTTCGCCTTGATAAAACTGGTTGTCAGACTTTTGGGCTTCTAACTACCCGTAAGGACTGTCAAAGATCTACGAATGACAGCCGGGACCAACGGCTTATCGAGCCACGGAAGGGGTCTCCATATGTAATGGACGAGCCCCGACCGCGGCAAGCGTGGGTTGACCTGCGACTGTTATTATTTAGCCACGAGATTCACCATGTCATCATACATGTTAATTAAAAGAGAAAGTTAATAAATTGAAATGTAATAATAGTTTGCAGATTACCTTTAACCATAAATGGCGAAATTAATTCTCTCCAATAATTATTTCCAGAAAAGGATCTTTTCTATTATCAAATGCAAATGTTTAAATTCAAACCCAATTAAACGGACTTAAACGTTTTTAAATCGTTTTGATACTTACATAACGAATCATTTAAATTATTTATTGATCACTACAGGGGCATTAGAAAGTTTTGCAAATTAATGAACACTTAAAATAATTAAAAGTCAATGACTTTGCATATTGGTAGATAGTATTTTTACGATTCATTTCTATCAATGGCAAGGTGGATAAAAGTATGTATAATGGTGCTATTAAGATAACATAAACAGTGAAGCAGTTAAACATTGATGGCATTAGAAAAGATACGTCGAAGATATTTTTAATGTAAGTGAAATATAAAGGCTTTATTGACGGGTTGGATTGAGAGATAAACATATCACTGTTCTAAATATTTTTATTGTTTTTTTTTTATCTTTTATAGTCGAGATTATGATTGTCTATTTTCAAGTTTGCTGTCTATAGAGTTAAAGAAAGGGATGTCGGTACAAAAAGCCTTAACATCGACCTAGTTTTTTCTAGACCAAAGTATTCATGGCTGCCCAAAAAGGCTGGAACTGATGCTGGTTATTATGAAGCATGTACCAGCAACAAGAACTATAAAGGTATAGGGTATTATGGAGCACAAAGAAGACCATGACACGATACAAGCTAAGAAAGATACAAAAGAAATGTTATTGTATGGTTAGATGTTCATAATTCAAACACATGCTACAAAATTAATAGATACTGCAGACTACAAATCAATTTTACGAACTTAACGAGAACTTTAATATTACGTGAACACACCCATCAAATTATTGCTCCAGGCAATATTCTTTAAAAGGATATGTAGGTACCTTACGTCACTAACAGCTGTTGCATAAGGAACATTAAAGTTTTATATCTCATAAAATCATATATAAGTACTAGAATATTTCTTGGAAAATGATTAATTTGATAACTTCTAACCGAAGTATTGAATAAGACTACTGATTCACGATTTATGATTTACTCTAGTGACATTGACGTCTATATTAATTTCATTATATACATCATCTTTACATACAAACTTACATTTATCACCACTTTACCAAAAAAGTCAAACATAACGTTCAAGAAGTAGATTTTCATAACCGCAAATAGTAATTTGTTGTTAATTCACCAGAATCAGTGCATGACCTCATCAGTCAATCGAGAGGTCTTGAAAAAACAAATGCGTAACGACCACTAATTAGTGAGGATAAAAACTAAAGCAGAACATATTATTATATTGAATGGACTTATCGAGTTTCATATCGAATAGGATTCATTGACACGGTTACATAGATAACCTTTGGCATTGGGACATCATAACGGTTGTTCCTAATGCTGCTTGTTATATTGTTGATGATAGAGACAATTCTAATGAACATAAAAGTAAGAAAATTATAACTGCCACACTGACTACTGAAGAAATAAAAACACAGCACAACGGTGGTGATTTAATTACAGACATTCTTTTTAATAAGGATCTACTTGGGTATAAAAATGTTAAGAATAACGCTTGACATGTTCCTGTGCACGTGGATGAGCTTATACATCTTAGCGAACATCGAAAAAAAATAGGGATGTAAGAGAACTTGTAAAAAGAAGAAAAATTAAAAAAAAGCATTTTATCTTTCCAGAGCGTTCGAATAGAAAAGTGATGTATACCGAACTATAAAAGGATTGCAAAGCATTTTTTTTTTAACCTACATAAATCAATGAGTAATCAGGTTGAACAATAAAAATAATTGAAATTGAAACAGGAAAACTCAATCGACACAAAAGGTTTTTTTTTTATTGACGCTGAAAAGCCAGTCATATAGATTGAAATCACTTTTACACGCATAGATCAGCATTTTCGTATATTTCTGTTAATCAATGCATGTAACCACACGAAAACACTTGTTCTAATGTACATGTGATTTTATCTATAATCATTTGATAGTCGACGAGACCGCACAAAATTGACATTAAAAAATTTGTCAGTGCGATATTTCTACAAAATGAAAACTCAACCTTCGGGATTCAAAAGTAATTAACCCGCAAAATTACCCGCGCGACCTTTCCTAACAAGATTACCCGGAGATTGCCACACAGCCTTGATATTGTTTCAAGTTGTTACTGAGAATAAGCGCATTTTCAACATCGAATTTAATTGCGGAAAATTGGAACTGGAAATTCCATTTGAAGGAGACTCAACGTTGAAGTAATGGGACATCCAGTACTAATACTAACAGTAAGAGAAGAAGTAATGAAGAAGATGACACGCTGCGCCAACTCTAAAAAATGAAGTGGGAGAAGTCTGAAGGACGACGATACTGATACTTACTTACCAAAAACTGTAGCGTCAAACAGGGATTCAGGGGTGAATTGAGACGAAACTTCAAAAGGGATTTTAACATTGAATTAATAAATATAGTTTGTTGCCAATAAGGGCACTTAATCGTTAATTATAATACATTAAACACATTAGAAACCGTTTGGCAACAAACTATATTATTTCAATGTTAAAATCCCTCTTAAAGTTTCGCCTCGATTCACCCCTTTTTTTTTTTTGGGTGGGAAATCATCAAATGACCTCTCCCGCTCTGGGCGGAGCGGAAGGGCGTGTCAGACTCTTACTGACTAAAACCCACCCGTGTTCCTTCAGTTGCCTGTGCGCCAGGGCCACGGTAACTCTTTCGAACAATCCACGACCCTGGCAGGCATAGGCCCTATCAGGCCCCATCAATTATGCTGACATCTCTTTGAGGCGCGCGTGGAACACGACGCGCCGTCGACACGGGCCTAGTCTTTACCGGACGGCAAGCTGCCCATTGCTCGCCGTCCGCAAGCCCGCGCCTAGGGTGGCCGGGAGTCCCCACCAGCAACCCCCCTAATTGCGAATAATAATAATTCACCCCTGCATCTCTATTCACCCCGTTTGACGGTACATCTATATCCTATACATAAAATATACGAAGTCAAACTGTACTTTGAATACTTTTGAAAAAAAAGTAATTGCTACGTGGTGTGGGAACGTGTCTGATGCCGATAAAATAGTTTCTTTTTATTTTTTTTATTCAAAATCTTTATCAACAATAACAAACACTATTTCTAGTCTGCCAAACTGCAAAACAGTTTGTCGGATTTTTTTTAAGAATTTTTGTCCGTTTGTCTGTTTATCTGGATGTATGTTCTGAATTGGCGCAAAAACGGCTGAAATGATTTGGATGAAATTTGCCACAGAGATAGTATATAATCTGGATCAACATATAGGGTACTTTTAACCCCGGTAATAAGTTCCTGTGGGATATTTTTAGACATTCACGCGGGCGAAGCCGTGGCAAAAAACTAGTAATTAATATAAAACGATGTATTTGTTATTAGAATTTGCCAAAATCTGGAGTAACTAACCATTTAAAGCACTAATGACATATTAATACGTAATTATAAAATTAGGTCACCGACACTGAAAGGATAAAATTTTTGACCTCGTCACTAATCGAATCGACGTTTTGGCAAATTAGTAACAAATAATTGATGATCAAAATGCAATTATCATTTGACTAGATGACTTTAATGGCACAAAAGTTATGAGGCCTATACTTAGCAGAGTGTTGAACAAGGCTGCCGATAGTGATAATGATGAAAATGAGATGAATTTTAAGCTATTTATGACAATAACATCCGGTGCACTTGACATGACCACTTATCATCAGTCATCGTCACTCCGAAATGTTTAGAACAAGGAAATGAATGGATCTGTTTATCAATACAGAGACATTTGTGTAATCCTCATAATATTATCGTAAGTTAAAGGTTAATTAGATTAATAGCTAATAACAAGTATTATAATGGCAATAATCATTAAGAGATTTGTAAATATTATAAATTACAAGATATTTATATTTTATACCTACACAAACTTTGTATGAAGCATTTCAGTTACTGACTAAATCCCTGTAAACAAAAACAATTAAAGGAAAACTATAAATATCGGTACGTCCCATGAAAAAGAAAAATTCCATGTGGATTTAGTCCCAGGCAAAAACTACTGTAATGTAGATTCGCTGGAAAAGCTTTTAATAAATAAACACTTTACTTTATTATTTAATTTGATCCCAATCCACTTTACAGGCACATATTGAAAATAACTGGAACAGAATTTTATTAAAATACCTAATACACGAATATTTTCACCAGGTTTTTTATTTATTATGGTACAGTAAAACTATCAGCCTTTTTTTGCCCTTTATCAGCTAGCTTGTAAACAATTTCATTAGTTCATTAATAATATAATTGTAATAGTAAGATTAGAGAACGGAAATATTCGAAACAATAAATCATAAAAAACATTATCTTACTAATCAAATAAATCTTATCGATATCGCCATCAGCAAAGAAGTTACATCACTAAATCATTACCGTCTCTCGTTTGCAAAAACCACAAGATCTACGCGTCATACAGTCTGCGCCATGTCGGTCTGGTTGCAGTATAAATAAAAAAACACAACCACATTACTACTACAATCCGTGCAAACAAATTACACCTGTATCTCAATAACTTAAGAGTCTAAACAACCGCAGAATTAAGAAAGCCAACCGCAATTCGAGGCAAATTGACATGGATTATATTTACGCGAATGTGAACTCTAAGTTTAAGTATAGAAAGTCGTAGAGATAGTAAATTCAAGTTGGTAATAGCAGAAAATAATAAGTCTCTAGTAATACTTAACATTAATCAAGAAGTCAATGGAACGCCGGCAAAAGTAAAATTAATCAGTTATTGGTTACGATTCATTGGTTAAACAAGGTTAAGTGCCAAAAGTATATTACATTGCGTAAGGTCCGAAACTTGTGCCTTATTTGCTTTAAGTAATTTGACAATTAATTAAAGCATTTTTGCTGTGTGGTCTCTGGCCACCTTGTTTCTACTTTCGTAAGTGTTAAGACACAACTAAAGGATACTATCAGGTCAGATTTGGTAAAATGGATTGCATTGATGATATCATATAGCTCGAATTCATCTGACAAGCAAGGCGAATAGTAGGTAGGAAGGCGAGTAGTATGCCAAGTATTGTCAGCTAACATAGTTTTAACATTAGACCCAGGTTCATTATTGAACGATATCAAGACTTTGAGTTCTGTTTTTCAATTATTTCTTACATCGTAAACAGGAGGTTGTAGTCCAGGTGGTGCCTCGTTGTCTACTACAACCTGTTCGCGTACTACATTAATAATATTACGTTCAGCGTATCTGACTAGATTATCAAATCCTACAACAATGCCTCATTCCAACGTAAGGGAGCAATTTGAATTCTATTAGCTAGATAGTACACTTATTTAATAGCAAGTAAAATGCCACCTGCATGCTTCAAAGAACTTACTTCTGCTTTGAGAACAGTTAAAATGGCGTCATCATCATCAAGTACTTTAAGTAATTTTCCACCTCAAGTACTTTTTCTAACAACATAATGACGGGAAGGGACCGTATTTTTTTCTTGTGTAATTTCAAAACAGATAATTTTGTTTTTATTGTAACTACCATGCAATACTTTCTTGATAATGTAATGATGTAATTTACTCGCTGCTTCAACATTATAGGTATAGTTTTGACAACCAGTTTTTGTAAATTACCAATAATTTTCGAGCGAGCAAGATGAACTTATCACGATTAAGTAGAAAGTTATGTTCACAGGGAATTAGCTTCATGATTCACGTAAACATGCATTTTCCAAATTGATATGAAATCTTCATCGTGGATGTATGTCAGCTTCGAAATTGAAATCCTGGGAGGTCTTCTTTTGTTTTTATTTCATTTTATTAATATAAATCACGCTTACCTCAGGTACAAACTTTTGTAAAACAACATTTCATGAAACGTTTTCATGAACGTGTACCGCTAACAAGACATTAATTACCGTGTATTTAATACCCCCAATATGTCGAACGCGACACAATTCCATCACAATTAACCCCGCTAGCCATAATTAAATATCACTTAGCCTTTCTACAGAGATCATATCGGATATTAATGATGCCTCATTAAACTCAAATACTGACTATATAATTAACGTTTTTGTTAAGGGAAAACTGAAGAGGATATAATCTTAGCAGCTGTTTTCTCATTCACGTTAGAATGCAAAAAAGTGGTAGAAGTCGTTGACAATACTCTCATGTATAACATATTATTACAATTACTAAGCCTAATGGGTATGTGTGATAATATTATTCCAAGTAGCTTCTTACAGCTATTTTGTATAATACCCATAGTTCATTTAGCGTCCACTGGCGACCATGATCCGCCTACATAGACCACTGTAATAAACGGCCTGTCAGACACATTATCATAATCGCCACTCTTGACAAACGAATTGGCCATTGCAGTATGTTAGGGTAAAATCAGAATGTTGCTGCCCATCCCCCTGACATGGTCTACTGATTGCTTTTAATAATATATAGAGAGCTGGACAAAATTCTATTGTCTACAGTGCCCGCCGATTTTATTTGAAGGTAAATTCAATACATAAAAGAGAACAAAGTGTCGAAAGTCAAAAAGCCAATACAATATTTCATTCAAGAGGTCAGGGACTGGGTATAAAGGAAACGAATGATTCCCTAATTTTGCCAATTAATTAATTTGTGTATGTGTATTAATATAAAATGTGTATTAATATGTCTACGTCTCAACTCCATTTGTTATTTAATTAAAACCAGAGATGGGATCAATATGTTCACTGACTTGGCATTTTAGTTTTTCCGAGAAAAGAGCTTATTTATGAAGATGTGATATTTTGGAAATAACAAATTCCTTTTGAAATAAAGCTTCTTTAAATTGAATACATAAAATGTTTCTAGCAGTACATCTGTTTATATCATTCTATAAAAGCGAAAAAAATGAGACGTTTGTAATTCTTTTCACTTGAGTAAGAATTACCTAACAAGCGCAACAATTATCGTTTTAAAAAGTTCCACTTTTAGCATCTTAGATCTTGTTCACGGTTCGTTCTTTTCACTGGAATCGCCCATCTCGCAAGCTAATGTGCCTACTAAATAGCCTCCATGAACTATAAATACAGCGTCACTATCATTATTTACGGCATCCATTACGTCGCCACCGCCTTAATGTTCTATATCTTTGGTTTAAACCCATCAGTGAATACCAAACAATGAGACAGATCGCGCGTTTGACGGACCAATCAATTTCCTGTCGCGGTGCTTAGCACGGGCCATAATGGTTATGGTTTCCTTCGCAACTGGACTATTATCTTCACGGGTTTACACTGAATTATTTTAAACGTAAGCAGAAGCAATAAAGTTTTCGAATCCGGTTCCTTTATTGGTAGTCCCTCATGATGTTTCCTTAAGTGATTGTGAAATTGTGTGAACATTTCGTTTGGTTTGTGAATATAATGGGAAATAACTGTTTGGATATGATAATGCATTTGATAAAGTTTATCTCGTGAAACGGTCAGCTGGGCTATAAAGTTTCTAACTGACTATTGTATTAAACGTTGATAAATTCGTGGAGTTGCTTGTATTTCTTTAAGTATCTATTAACATATCATAATAACAATAAACAAACGTCAGTATACAGAAACATTAAGAGGCGTATCACAAGGCGCAGTCTTGGGACCACAAGCAAATCAACACTGAATTGCTCTTTGTTTCCAAATTATTACAGTTACCGTTTTATCGTTTATTTCTCCATATTCCAGTAGATGAAGGTAGATTGAAATTACCTGCAACAAAGTAAAATGTTTGATTAGTTGAATGAATATTTTAATATAATATTAGCTTCTCCGTTTGTAGTCTTGATTAAAAGTAGTTTGCGTTCGCTTACAATATTCTTAGTACGTGGTTGGTTGGAAATAACATACAACCTTCGCTCTATTGGTTTTTATTAAACCAACATACTTCGAATGAGTTTGAATAAAGGTAGTTTAAAGGCAATCATAGATTTCTTTTTATCAAACATAAACATATGCTCCATAAAAAAGGAAGATAAAAGAGGTCTTAATTCTAATTAATTGAACTCTGTTTAAATGTACCAGTTAAAGTCCTTGAAGCAACCAAAGAAAGAGTCTGACAGCAAACTAACATGTTATCTGCTCATTTACATACATAATTAGATTTTCCTGTATATACTGTTCCTAGTATGTTGTTTGTTATGTTAATTAGGAAGAGTTACGATGATTATGACATACGTTACCAATAATGGGAACTTTAGAATCACGTACTGGTATATACTATTAGCGTTTTTGTCATGAACGATCGGCAGACGTGTATAATAACACCTATTTCGCCAGAAGTCCTATGTAATAGGGGGGCAGCCCATAACCAGCAACCGGGTAGAAATCGAGACTGCAGACAACTGAGTAATTATTAATGGGAAAAAAAAATAGTAATACTTTGTCCGACTCCGATATGGAGACCAGGCCCACCCAAAAAAAAAAAATGTCTCTATCGTAATACTGTCTAGTAAGTCTGTAAGTCTGAGGTGGCTTATGCTGTTTTCTACAAGTTTTCATTGTGCGAAAGTAACACGCACCAGTAAGATGGACAATTGTAATTTATAGGCTTAAAGTCTTACATTGATTAACACACTAACTTTTAATTAGGTCTAAATCTCCCGGTTGAGCCCCAAAGGCTATCAGTAAATATTTTTAATTTCCATTTAAGTTCACAATTAGACTTATTGTAAATTATAATTGTTACATCTTAGCTCTTATCTTAACGACTTCGATAACCAGGGTGACGGCAGTTATGTAAACATAGTGTTATTAGTTTATTATTACTTGTTCTATTATTAACCTTATCGGTGTTCATTCATTGGTGTGGTTCACATAATTATTATTGTAAACTATAGTAGCATGTAATGTAAATATTTAATTAACTATTTTTGGTGAAAGAAAACGAAATAATAATGGTGTATTTAAATTATTGGTAGATTGTTCGGCAAGAAATTATTCTACTTCTCCTGTATCGGCACGAATTATAAAGAATTACACACGCCGTGATTAAAATATATATTCATTTAAATAGCAGTCTACAAGTGTTGATGTTTAAAGGATGTGCCTTTGAGTCGCGTGCGATTCGCGTCGAGTGTCGCACCTGTTTGAAGGAGCCTTAAATGTATGTTTGGCTCACTTTGAGCAGGTTTATAATTGATATCCTCTTACAGCATGATAATTGATGCCTTGTTTGTTTTGTTGTACGTATTTAAGATCTTTTTCTGCTCATGCAAATCATTGCCTACAACTTTATATTCAAGAAACAAAGTATATGAACTAAATCTAAAAAACCCCTAATTAATATCTTTGAATAGTTTCCCAATGACCTTCGAAAACTTCAAACGACAAATACACTGCCCTATTAGAACATCGATGACAAAACCTTCGCTACAAATTCCCTTCGCCATGAAACCTATCACGTACAAAACGATCGAATTAAAATATTAATTATTCACGTATGCGTCCAAAGGAGCCGGGCAGAGCAAATCCTCTTAGGTAACTCAACGTTAAAGGTCGGTTTACTAAGTTATCTGTATGACCTTAGGATAAGAAAGGTTGTTTGCTAGCGGGTTAATTATAAAGGCAGATGATGGTTGAGGTAAAGCGTTTAGTTTAGAGCCTCAGTGCTTCAATGAAACTATCTCAGCATAAGTTTCGTGGGGATAAAATATAATTCAGGAAATTGGTAGGTGTGGTTGAGAAAATTTGTTTTGAAGCCAATGAAAAGGGAATGAATAATAGTGTGACGGCTAAATTAAACAAAGAAAGAAAATACGTTTATTGGCAGTAAACATGACGCAAAGAAAAAACACACAAATGCAAAAAAGAACGAGTTGGGGAAAAATATGCGTCACATCCACGCAAAACGGCAATCGCTCAGCATAATGCTACGACTCTATTCGAGACAGAGCCCCAGCGCTGGTTTTCAGCGTCAGCCGGCGTTGACGTGATGGACAAGCAATATATTTTGCGTCTACCCCAAGTAGATACCTACCTAACATGGCACAAGGGCAGGCAAAAGTCGAAACTAAGTAGCCAATTGAATTTATTTTAATCTCTTTAATTATCTTTTAGGTACCTGTTAGCACAGAAATTAGTGATGGATTTGATCATATTCACTATTATAACAGCTGCATCCCGTAAGAAATATTATATAAACAAATCTTCCGACTCATAATTACACACTAAACCTAAAAAATGTATCAAAATAAAGACCACACATCAAGCTCAAAGAGACAGACAATTTTGCTCATAGCTTTATAAGCGTGACATTGTAAGCTACCAATGTAACCCATATTAAGTTACAACTCACGCAGGACAATAAACAAGAGGCTTGATAAACCATGTCTTGTTTCACTGTTGTTTAGCGTAAACATAAAAAGAATAAAAACTTTCAGAAAGAAAGAAATTCAGTTTATATTCTATAACTAAGCCAAGGCTGTCTTCGTTGGACATCGAAAGCGCAAGTTTTGATTGTAAAGTTCGGGCCGGATTCTCTGGTCGAGCAAAGTGATTTTAGGATTTTCCATTAAGAAGGGCACACACGGGTCCACTAGCGCCACTCCTTTAAAATTATATTACCTCGTGACTGAGATTGAATTTTGAATAACGGCTCAATAAGGACCCTCGGTAAGTGTGTTTAGAATTTTATATTACCTTTTATAAACTTTCATGTTGAGACACGAAGCGACTAAATTCGGTCTATAGAAAAGCGGCCACATGCCTCTAGATCGTATTTTGTTGCTTCGTGTCTCAATATGAAAGTTTAAGATTAAGTGCACTAGTTGGCAAGAAGCTATATTATTTCAATGTTAAAATCCCTTTTAAAGTTTCGTCTCGATTCACCCCTGCATTCCTATTCACCCGTTTGACGGTACTTCATGTTGTATGTTACAAACTGTTCTAATTAACACTACATAATTATTTGCTTACTGGAAGGACTGAATATGTGAATTCCAGTGATTACATTTAGAATTCGCGTAGGCGGTGGGTCAAAGGTGTGTGTGTGTGTGTGTGTGATAGAGTGGAGCAAATTATAAAAAAAAAACAAAAATAAAAATGCAATGGTTTAACCGATAGAATCCCGGTGGCCCTCTGTAGGGCCGGTATGTCGTGGAACAAGACAGAAAGTCAGCCCCAAAAAAAAAAAAAACCCCATACAGTGAAATGCTCAAAAGACGATATTAGCCCTCATTTATAAGCAATAATTATGATTATCGCGCGACCCTCTAGAGGGCCAGCGGGGCTTGACGGTATGGGCGACATACCGGCCCTACAGAGGGCCACCGGAATTCTATCGGTTAATAATAGCACACAAACCTCAAACTTCAATGAGTATGTATTAAGTCTGAAAGCCCGAAATTCTTCAGACTGACAACCAATAGCATAGAACGAAAGTATTTTAAAAGTAATAGCAACATAAGTCTTTTATCGGCAACAGTGTTATTTGTAAAGAGACTAAATATCCAATTAGTTAGGCTAAAGCCCGACCTCAATGTCGCTAAGAATAGGCTGGCTTGGAGTACAATGGACTTAGAGGTCGTTACTGAAATCATATTGCAGATGGGTTCACATTGTTCTTGAAGGCACACCTCTGCCTAAGCTTTCGGGGATTACATGCGTGTTATATTAAGGATATTGTTATATTGCAGGTATTTTAACATTGATATTAAACCAATTTAGTCTTCAGCTAACTTAGTTATAGATTTGATCGCCTATTGATCACTATTAGCACCAATCAGAGTGTTCTGCCGGGGTCGCGGATTGTTTTAAAGAGTTCCCGTGGCCTTGGCCCACAACAACTGAAGGAACACGGGTGGGTATTAGTCAGTAAGAGTCTGACATGCCCTTCCGCTCCGCCCAGAGCGGGAGAAGTCATTTGATGATTTCACAAGAAAAAAAAAAGGGTGTTAATAGTCTTTTCTCAATTAAATTAAAATAGTACAAATTGCAAGTCTCGTGAAATACTGTAAAATGCCAAACTACTTCATTAAATTCCCTTGCGATGAAAACTAAATTAAAACTAAACAGAATTATGCAGAAGTAAAAAAAAAACTTAACAAATACAAAATTATTTCAAAACAGCTTTACCGTTGTCTGAAATACACAAATCAAGTAAGAAATTGACTACTGCATTAGAACTGTTTAATAATAGATTCGCCTAGTTGATATAAAGGCTAATTAAACGTGAAGTTATCAAGAAAATAATACTAGGACCACGAACTAGAAAAAAAGGACTCCGCGCCACGCGTATCGTAAGTGAAGGTCCTAAAGATACCTCGGTCGGATACCTAAAGAGGTATCCGACCGAGGTATCTTTAGGACTGTTTGTACAAACATGCCTCACACACACATTTACTATAATAAAATTCACACACCAATTCACCTTTAATTTACAACCACTTCAATGTCCAAGTAGTGGGTGTACATCGGCGTAGAAACGCTTTCAACCAATGATATGCCATTTGATTTTCTCGCGTTGTCGGCAAAAACAACATTGTAAGTAAACCAATGTTATACAATGTTGTGTCTAGAGAATATTCGTATGATAACTTGGTTATGAGCAATATCAATATTAGCTATGTATTACGGTAACTTAGCTCCGGTATAATGTTTATGTTCACTGTACATATATTATGTATACGCCACATCCAGAATATAGTGGAAATATTTGTCACAAACAATGTTATGTTCTGTACATTGTATTAGAAGCAGTATGTGAAGGATCTGCCCGCGACTTTGCCCATGTGGTAGTAAACTATACTACATATAAAACATATCCTCTGGCAATCGTCAAAAATGTAGCTTTCTGCCATTAAAAGAATTTTCGAAATCGGATTAATAGTTCCAGAGATTACCTCCTACATCCACACTTACAAACTTAAACTCTTTATAATATTAGTGTAAATGCTTTGCTTTTCTAGGGAGTTTTCCAAAATTCTGATAATTCCGGCTTGCTTGATCTGGCTTACTTTTATTCTCTAAACTCAAGTCTAAATATTTTTTGAGTAGGTTAACTTGAGTTTTTCTTAATTATAAAAAAAATATTATTAATAATTAAATCTCTAGTGTATATGAGTTTAAAATGCACTTTAATCCATCCAAATCCAAAGAAACAAGCCCCAAAGAAGGTAATGTTACTAAAACTTGAATAAACGAGAAGGAAAAAATATATCATCAAGTTTCTCTAAATCCTTCTTTCTCGGATAGGTACAGACAAAATGCACATGAAATTGCCAACATATATGAGAGAGTAGATGAACTATGTAACCATAAACAATATTATTGGGATGTTCAAATCAAACTTGAGCCAAACACATAACAAACTAAATTTTCTAACTCTGACGTAGCTAAACTTTGATCTTCAGATGACGTCAAAAGCGATACCGAAGCAAAACTATGAAAACAAAACACGATCTCTTCAGAATAATTACTTCTACCTACCCTCGGGGAGTCGTGCTTGATAGTAGAGAGATGTTTGCACTTACGAGTACATGACGCGCTGTATATAGTGAGAAATGCTCCGGGCGGGACCTTTGCTTCAACTTTGATTTGTGAGGTTATTGTTTCTTTTTTAACTATGGAAGATAAGAATTGTACAATGTTTTGTTTGGAAAATTGTGTATTGATTGGAGAAGTAACTAATGTTGATTTTCCTATGTATGCAGTAACAGGTGACTAGGACGTAATGACAGAACATGACGTTAAATTGAGTACCTAATAAAATTTGAATACAAGCAATTCAGGATCGAATACAGTTTGAAGACTATGCGAAAGACGTTAATTAAAAAGAATATATAAATGAAGAAACATACAGGATGGCAGGGACATCGACGCGCAATCTGTAACCATAAATTCAGCGCATGGTTCTGGACCCCATAGCGTAGAACTTTTTGTCAGTTATCAAAAAAAATATATTTTATTTCATAAACCTACGCGGTCAAAATGTATGAAACAGCATTTATTTTTCAATAACCTTCGACCAATGTCAACGCAGGGGGTTCAGAATCCAGGGGGGACCAGGCCCGGGTCGACGGCGCGTCGTGTTCCACGCGCGCCTCAAAGAGATGTCAGCATCATTGACGGGGTCCGATAGGACCGATGCCTACCGGGGCTGCGGATTGTTCGAAAGAGTTACCGTGGCCCTGACGCACAGGCAACTGAAGGAACACGGGTGGGTTTTAGTCAGTAAGAGTCTGACACGCCCTTCCGCTCCGCCCAGAGCGGGAGAGGTCATTTGATGATTACCCACCCAAAAAAAAGAAAAAAAAAAAAAAAAAAAAAAAAGAAAAAAAAAGGGGGGTTCAGAATCATTTACCGAATCCATGGTTACAGTTTGCGAGTCAATATCCCTGCTACCCTGTATAGGTCCATACAACAAAGGACGAATCGATAAAGATGATGATTCACCTATAAGCAATGATTAAAATCTTGATTTTCTAACAGTAGCAGTGGATAGAAATAAACTAACTGCTAACTGCTAACTGAAAATGTTAGAAAGAAAAAAATAAATAAAGAAAATACATTTATTTGCGGTAAACATGACGCAAAGAAAAAACACACAAACACAAAAATTAACGAGTTGTGGGAAAATATGCGTCATATTCACGCAAAACGGCAATCGCTCAGCATAATGCTACGACCCTATATGAGACAGAGCCCCAGCGCTGGTTTTCAGCGATAGCCGGCGCTGACGTGATGACATCAACCGGTGCAGCATAAGAAAAAAAAAATATGTAGAAAGTAAAAAAGTTGAATACGAAGATTGTCTCACTGAAGCGAAATCAGAAGCAGCTAACGAACCGTGCGTTTCCATAATCACTTAACTAACTGAAAAATAAAATGCGAATAAAATAAATCTTTCACAAAATTATTCAAATGACTACTTTTCGGAGAAGGTAATCATAATTTTGGATCATTCATGTGATCCAAATTTTAACACGGTGTTATTATTATGCCATTTGCTTAAGGCATATTTTAGTTTATCTCTTACAAAATATTATAATGGCTGCCCACACGTGGTTACAATTTATCAGTTGATACACGTTCTTTATAACAATTATTTTTAAAATATTGAGTATGTACTTATGTTTAGTAGATTATTATATTTTAAGACTTAATATATTAAAAAGACTTTAGGGGGCTCAGTTTCATCCGTGCACATCTAGGTAGGTCTTTCGTTTTTTTCTTTTTTTCTTTCATTTTCCTTCTTTTTCTTTCTTTCTTTCTTTCTTTCAAAAAAAAAGTAGGTCTTTCGTCGATTTTAAGAATGGCATGATTGGAAATTATAATCTACTGACATTAATGATCCACCAGAAGGTACCATAATTTTATTTTTACAAAACCTCTATCAAAGCTACCATAACCCTTTAAAAAAAACTAAAATTATTATTTCAGACTAAAAATACACGTAAAGATAATTTAGTTTTTCAGAAGCTCGCACTACCAATCTCAGGCAAAAATATATAAAAGCAGTTTTTGCTTATTCAGCTCACTCTAGAATAAACTCTATTAAAAAATATTACATTCATAAAAAGGTTCTTTCAATATTATTTAGTTGCCTGAATTTTACAAACCTCGATATGAAAAGAAATAAGTCTTTGTTGATGAAACTTTATTGAGAAAAACTGATTAAGTATATAAAAAATTCAGACATTGAAATTTTTGAAAAATATTCGTGAAAATAGGAGAACCAATTTTTCGTTGTAGGTAAGGTAGACTTAGATTACAACTGGCCACCATACCGCCGTACAATATTTAATACTACTTTTTTTTAAACATGTTATGTATGTAGGCCCCTTTAATTTTAAATTAAATTAAATTATTTTTATTTTTTATTAAAGCGGCAATAAAAATACACACAGAAAATTTATGAAAATTTGAAAATGTGGGTCCACATAGACATCATGTATTCCGTAGGTAAATTAAAAGTTGTATACAATTTTTAGGGTTCCGTACCCAAAGGTTGCTAACGGAACTCTATTACAAAGCCTCTGCTGTCAGTCCGTCCATCCGTCTGTCCGTCAGCGAGCTGTATCTCATGAACCGTGATTATTAGACAGTTGAAATTTTCACAAAGTGTGTATTTCTATTGCCGCTATAACAATTCCTTGTGTTGGGTGTCTTGGGGCTTTACAATTGTGGCTTCATTGAAAATGAAAGTCAGGTAGAAGGTGTCACGCTAGATTCACTAAAATATTTACCTGAGAAAGTAGGTACCAAGATCATAAAAAAAATATAACGTTATAAATTTTCTCTACGTTACAGGGGGTATACACCCTGAGCACGAAATCCGTAGTTTCCGCCGAAGTTACGGAAGCTTCCTACACCGTATCACAAACATAAGATTAATTCGGAGCCCGAACTAAGAATTAGTGACAAGACGATTTTTCTGTTTAACAGTTGTCCCTAATCCCGATGAGTTCTTGCCCGTCTGAAAAGTTTAATTATTTGTCACTTATTTTGACGGATCAACAACTTTCGGACGGACCCGAATCTTCGTTGACAGACTTAGAAAGTAGACCCCCAGACTGCGACAACTCAAACTACCTAGTTGGTCAAGTGGTCACAAGCCCTACTGCTGCCCGGAGTCAGAATTTGTGCCCGGTTGAAGGCAATAGGCTCGCTCCCTATTACATGGGATTTAAACATATATGGCGAAATGTGGGCGTACTATAGGTACACCTCTGCCTCAGTCTTCGAGGATTAAAAGCATGATGTTTAAATTTTCACCAGATTTTGTCCACAAATATCACCAGATTTTGTCCAGAAATATCACCATATTTTGTCCAGAAATATCACCAGATTTTGTCCAGAAATATCACCAGATTTTGTCCACAAATATCACTAGATTTTGTCCATAAATATCATCAGATTTTGTCCACAAATGTCACCAGATTTCCATCAAACTGCCATTGGATATGGCTTGCCTGCAACATGGCAAAACATTTGAACTCAATAACAATAGATACACATTAATAACCTTGTGGTAGTGTCAACATATGGTTATTTGGTCATTGTCCCTCTCCTTTCACTTTTGATTGCCCAATACTAATTATCTTATCTCGATCATTAATCTGGAGCGAATAGTGGCCCCTACTATGTGTGTAGGATTTAAATACGATTATGAATATAACTATTACGGTACTTGTACTTAGCTATTTAATTAAAATAAAGATGTTGCAACTTATAGAAACACATCAGAGATTAATTTAAAATAAAATTGGGGGTATAATTCTAACGTAATTTCATAAACCACATCAACAGCTAAACTACAGTTATACTGCAGACTTCAAGCGCTTTATGAACAGCTGTCATGGGAGATGTCATGTTACATCACTCATAAAACCTCAGTCTACATTATATTATTATATAATAATTAATAACATATACAGTCAAATTAAATTATGAAGTTATAATAATTAAAAGTAGATGCAAATTTATTGCATTTATAAGTTTTTTTTTTCTCTAATCAAAATGATCAATAATACAATGTAACTTTTTTACATATTTTTAATTTTATAACTTTCGTAAGTCATTTTTTGCATGATTATTACAAGTTTTTTTGCATGTTTCAGATATCACGATTTATTCTTGGTTTTTGTTCCAACCAAGTAGTGTATTTTTTTCTGGTTTAAAGGTAAAAAGTATGGTTGATTCGTTGTCAGCTTTATTTTAACATTATGTGAGTAACTTTCGAGACTAAATGGTAACAAAAAACTAGTAGTTTCTATGATTGTTAGTTGTTCGCAAATAATGGGTAGCCAATTTCCAAGTCATAGCACTATTGTGTCCGTATGTTACCTACGATTCATTATTATTAATCTTACTTATCTCACTTATCTACCTTTGATTAATTTTGGATGCTGTCGATCAAAAGATAGCTATTATTAACTTTCGATGGGTTATGCAAAGATATATTTTTTGTTTTTTTGTATTGGATTTTTTTGATAGAGTTGTAACTGCGGGGTAATTGCGTAACACACTAACAATAGGAATGGCTTTCATTTTGACAGTTCAACAACATTCATTGGGTTATTTACGTTGTTGGACAGACAAATTTTTTGAACATAAATGAAGCAATGGTTTAGCAATAGGATTCAAAATGATTCAGAGTGTGGTTAATAGTGTATTTGTCACGCAATTAGGGTGCTGGCCAGTCTCCTTTTATTAATTTACTAGCTTTTGGAAAATTTACTAGATAACTAATTTACTAGATTTACGGGAACGTACCATCGGGATAAAAAGTATCCTACATATTATTCCAGGTTATAAATTATCTGTGTTCCAAGTTTCATCCAAATATGTGCAGTAGTTTTTGCGTGAAAGAGTAACAAACAGCCATTCATCCATCCATCCTAACAAACTTTCACATTTATAATAATAGTAGGATTAGTAGGATTCGCGGTTAAAAATATTCAGTAGAAAAATACTTTTTGGAGAGAATAGGTAAGGTTTTCCCATGAGATCTTCCTATCCATATTTTTTTTTTTTTAAAACTCCTAATGACCCTATGGAGAATCAGAGGTAGGGTATAAATTTATTTGTATAACGAGGAGTAAAGATTATCAAAGGTTATGTTAATTAATAAAAAAATATCTAAGCGATGCGAGGGAATAATACTGGCTTGTTAATAGAGGGGCTGTTCTTTTTTTTTAATATTTTTGTTTATACGTTTGGTAGCTGTGTATCTTTATAAAAAGTTTCTCATTTTCTTTTTTAGCCATTACATTTGAACTTTGTGTCAATATAAATTTAATTAAGATTCGTGTTGTTTGGTGGTGGCTAGCTTTAAATAACAAGACTATTAAGTGTGATGGTTTTCATTTTAATCTAACAACAATCGCTGAATAATTATTTATTACTAGTTGTTGCCTGCAACTTCGTCTGCGATCCAGGATGAAAAGTAGCTTATGTCCCAGGACATGGTCTATCTGTGTGCTAAATTTCATCCAAATCCGTTCAGCCGTTTTTGCGTTAAAGCGTAACAAACAAACAAAAAAACTTACTTTCGCATTTATAATATTAGTTAGGATTAGGATTATGATTAGAAGTCTAGAACTTGAAGAGGATTAACCAAGACTATTTCAGGATTTTTATATACCTATTGACATTGATGATTTTTTATAAATACATTGATATGAATATTTACTTTGTAAAATAGTATATTATTTAATTATTGTGAATGTAAAGATTATGTAGATCATTGTTTTTTTTTTCCCTCTTAATTAGTTTTAATCATGGTCTAGCAGTTTGAGTAATTTATGCGGCCTACCCAAATATCCTTTTTTTGGGATTGTTCGTCGAATCGTTGAGCTCCTTAAGTTCTGAGTTGAGCTGCACGATTATTGACAAATGCGTGCACTGAATGGACAGGTCCACTCATTCTGTGTGGTTTTTCCTCCAAAGACCATTTCTGACTCAAATCTACATGGTCTCCACATGATCTGACCAAGATTAAGTCTGGACTTTAAAAGAGACTGTGACCTCTGAGTTTGTTTCGGCCTTTCTTCTCAGAGTAGTCAGATAGGAAACGCCGACCTCATCTAGTTTTAAAATATGTTTGACGTGTAAAAGTGTTTGTACAAACCTACTTACAGAAATAAAATCATTTATCATAATAAAAATTGCTGTTATAATTTATATTTAATGTAGCTTAGTTTTATGTATTTTATTAGATAATAAATAGCAAAGCAACCCGCACTGCTTCGCACGGATTTCACGACTTGACAAAACAACGAGATTTCTTTACTAATTATGTAAACTTATCTTAATGCACCATCTTATATTAATCTTACACACATTAACCTTTCAGAATAAATTTTCTAAATGATCAAACCGCATCGAAATCCGTTGCGTAGTTTAAAAGAACAATGCGGTCACAGAAACAGACACGACAAGCGAGTTTAATTTGTAATATGATAGATACGGATTATGTATAAGTAGGTAAGCATTTGTTTGTCTGTTGAAAGGTTCTTGAGACTGTAATATATTTTTATTCCCAAGAGAATCTACTAGAAATTAGCTTTGTTGTCAAAAAAGTATGACTGACATGAAAATATTGAGGTTTCTTACCACTGACATGAAATATTACAAACGAAATTGTAATTTCTAACGTTATTGAAAGGCAAATCAAATTGCCTTCAGCACTTTGTGCCAAATACATATGTATTTGGCACAAAGAATTATATTAAAATAAAATGTATTTGGCACAAAGAATTATATTAAAATAATCCAAGAATTATATTAAAATGGCTGCCTTTACCATATAAAGTAGACTACAAGATAACTTACGTGGGTAGGTATTATTAGTTTAATCCAATTCTCATTTCGAATCGATCGACTTCGATTCGATTTTTCATTTAAATTTTTTCTGTTTCTTTCTTCTTGTCTGTTAATATATGTGTGTACATAAATGATTAAATAAATAAGAGATTTCAGCTCACATAACATAACATCACGCCTGTATTTCCCCGAAGGGTTAGGCAGAGGTGTACCTATAGCTATAGTACTCCCTCGTTTCGCCAGCTATGTTTAAATCCCATGTAACAGGGGGCGAGCCTATGGCCATCAATCGGGCACAAATCCAGACACCGGGCTACTACTGAATATTTCCAGATGGAAAAACCCAATAACACTTTGCCCGACCCGGGTATCGAACCCAGAAATTCATGCTCAGCCGTAGCACTTTTGACCACTAGACCAACGAGGATGTTAATAATAATTAGCTACCCAAACCTATAGGTCAATAATATATCTTTTTCATTCCTCTTGCTCAAAAAGTCCGTCATTGTAGCGTCCCAGAGCGGGGATAAAATATAATATTTTCCTCTAGGGGAAAAAGGTATTTTAAATTTTTTCTGTTACCTACGAGCCTTCAGAAACGAAGAAGTCTTTATTCATAAATAGAATAATTATGAATGAAGACTCGACTTAGGTATTACTGTTTCATAAAAAAGAAGAACATCTTATTTTTGAAAAATGGCACTAATAGCGGCGATCTCTTCGGTAGAGCATTCGGTTGCGGCTACATAAGAAATTAAAAAAAAGAAAACTATTTAATATTGTATTGTATTGTTATGTTTTCTCGCAATAGTTAACACACGGCGCTAAAAACCCAACTCGGTTTCTATTTACTCCCTCGCTAAAGCTCGGGAATAAAACTACCTCGTATATATTATAATGGGTAGTTTTAGCCCCTTGTATAACAATTAACAATTTTTTCCATACCCTGAATAGTCCTGCACTAATCGGGGATTGTCCTTGGGTACACTTGCATAGTGCATACAGGGATAATCGTCGGATGGTGCCTCCTTATCATTTAAAATTATCTAAAGGGCCTCTGCGAGTTGGCTTCGGCCCCTCGTACGCCTTCCAAAGGTCCGGGACCCTAGGGTCCCCAGATATGACACAGACATTTTTGAAATAATAATTACTATAATATAATAATTATAACTAATAACCCTGTTCCCGATACCGGTGGGCTACTATTTTTTATATTCTAATATTTAAAAATATAATTTGTAAATATAAACATAAATAATTAAATAAAGGAGATAATTATAATTTACTTCCTACAAATTACCTTATAGGACTCTTTCAGAGTTTTTATAGGATTTTCACAGTCCAGATAAATAATAGTTAATTAATTTAACGTCCATAATATTACGATTCAGTAAGCAGTTGTTTTAAACTAAAAGTTTTAATGGTTCAATATTATCAAGTTCATTATCAATTCACATCGTTGACTATTAATGAGGTTTTTAATGAAACCATAAAGTAAACGGTAGTGGTCCTAAAGATTTATTGTCGATCATGTACGGTTATCAAATTAAGTTTGGAGATAAAATATTTACATTCAGGTATTTAATACTGGGATAATCGTGGGAAAACAAAAATGGTAGTGACTAACTGTCTCTACTTAATGTAGTTACATTAATGAAACTTATAGTATAATCTAGAGCTGCAGTCGGTAACAGGCGGACCGCGGTCCATATCCGGACCGCGATAGGTCGGAACTTGCAACGCCAAATATTACTACTCAAACTCAAACTCAAAGCATTTATTTCAATTAAACCATTTACAGGCACTTTTCAATTGTCAAAGAGTCGGTCAGTTAGTCAGAAAGTTGAAGCTAGTTGCCCATTCCAAAAGGTAGATCTTTATAGAGAAGAACGGGCATGAAACTCCAAGGACACTCTTTTTAAATCAAGATATTACAAAATCGTGGGTACGTTATTCTTGTTGCTTCTATATGCGAGAACAATGAAAAAATAAAAAGAAACAATTCAAAATATAATATTAATAATAAAAATAAGCCGTGGCAGTTAAGAGATGACCAGTCTCAACTGACGGCGCCCGTTCACGAACATGACGCGTGGATCAGCACCATCCAGCTCAACCATTTTGTAGGGAACCGAATGATCCAACACACGCGCCACCAACAGTGAGACATTTAAGTGAGCATGACATAGTCTCAACTGCCACGCTGTCAAGTCAACATAATTATATAATAAACGAATCCATGGTACTCACATTTACAAAATTGAAAAAATGCTTCTAAATTATACAAAACTATAGTTTGCTATGTATTTGAGCAAAGAATAAAATTTTACTACATAAAAGAAAAGAATCATTAAAATATCTATTGGAGTTATTCACTACTATTAATAGTACCTACTATTCAATTTAAATAATATGAAAATTGCAAAAAAACTAGCTATCAACCTCGCCACTATGTTTGGCTCCACATAAGTACGTGAATCAACTTTTACATGAATTATTTTTTTGGAAAACAAATACCGTTCGAGATTAACAGACCCCACCTTGGAGACACTCTTCGCATTAGCTGTTCCCCGCGTGAACAAAACTATAAAAAACTGGCTAAGGCCGCAAGTGTAATTTCCCGCATATTTTTTTTAGAATACCTGCCTATCGTGTTTTATAATAATTACCTTGTACTTATAATTAATCCAAATTAAAAAAATCAACTAGTATTATGACTATATTTTTCTGGACCTCGATAAAAAATTTCAACAGTGTCCGGACCCCACTTAAAATTACTTGCCGACCCCTGATCTAGAGGATTAGATCAAGAGAGTGGAATAGATATTTTCGTTTAGAGTAAATTTTGTTGTTCTGTCTTGTGGAATAGAATAAAGAGTGACATCAGTCAGAAGCGTCCTCATCCGCGTCAAGTTGAATCCTAACTTCCTAATCCTATCCTAACTATCCTAAATCCTAAACTAATGTTATAAATGCGAAAGTAAGTTTGTTTGTTTGTTTGTTACCTTTTCACGCCAAAACCACTGAACCGATCATCCTGAAATTTTGCATATACGTTGTCAGGTGTACAGAAACGGACATAGGTATCTTTCATCCCGAAAAAAAGTACTGTTCCCGAGGAAAACAACAATAACATTCTTATGATAATAGATGGCGCCACGTGTCTTTCGAATCATGCTTGAATTATAACCCGAATCGATAGTCAGTCTAAATTAACGCGAGCGAAGCCGCGGGCAAAAGCTAGTTAATTTATAATCAAGAAAATTCAACCTCAATTACGTATAGTCAATAATTAGCCCCCTTATTTAAAAGATGTACATAAGAAGCTTTAAGTTAAAAGACGTTTAAACGTCAAAAAATGTATGGAAATGTAAATATATAAGCAGAAGTTAATAATTAATTTGAAGTTAATAAATAAAATGTAAATCTAAAGCAGAAGTTAATAATTAATTTGAAGTTAAGGCTCGTACACACTGGCGCGACGCGACGCCCGACACAAAGGCACCACGTGTCGCGCGACGAGCGGCGCATTTGTGTAGCGCTATCGCGTCGCAGCTATCTGAGGGAGCCTTTAATAAACAAGAAATGTAAATGTAAAAGCAGAAGTTAATAATTAATTAACTATAAGTAACCTTTATAAATTAAACCCGAGAAGTACCTACTGTAAACACGACGACATACAAAGCTATTCATTTTCAGTTTGAACTGACCTCACATTGTTCTGCTTATACTGGAAATGTATAGCTTGATATGTCGTTGTGCGTACAAAATAATTATTTAATTCCGGAAAATAATGATAGACTTTTTTCTTCAAGTTATTTTGTGTAAAAAGATAACATTTGCTCCCTACTCGTGCCACGATGACAGAAAAAGTTATGTCCACAATGAATTCCGTTGGTCTATTTTTCTTCCACCTGATAATACTGTCCACTTTTGCTACTAAATTGAATTGCCAACCATACCGTCCAATAAAAAGGCTGTCATTCATTTTTTCGACACAAAACCTTTTATAAAATTACGCGTCTATGAAGGTACAGTCGCCACCAGAGGGCCTAGACCAATGGCATTCGCTTCGGAGCGATTCTATTTCTACAATCGCTATCGCTTTCGCTTATATTTTCATCATACGAATCGAAAACTAGCGGTAACGCTTGTCAAAAAGTGCCACTTGGCTACGCATCTCCATAGAAGTAACCGTTCGATGCTGTCGATTTGTTTCAAAGAATCGAATAATGTTAACATTGTCTAGCAAATTTCTTATCGTGGACCTATGATCACGTGACATTTCGATAGCTTATGTCAACCCTATACATTTTTTGGCTTTTCTACTAGCGTCATTGCTAATCGAATGTGACTTTGTCTAGGCTCTCAGGCCACGCTATACGAAACTGTCAAATTTCTCCAAACGATTTATACTTTAAAATTTTGATGGTTAAGTTCAAAATCGAATGATAAAATCTGATAATTAGTGGTAACTTGATGTGCTGGCGACAATACAGTCTCAAGAAAAAATATATCTTTATTTAAGGCATTTATGACAACGAACTTGTGCATTTGGGCGGAGGCAATTTTGGTTAGTATCATATTAGAGCAAACAAGACAAAAGTTTTACCTATGGAAATTATATTATAATATATTTAAACTTGAGAAATAAAACGAGCCTGTTTTCTTTATATGAACTTGTGGATCATAGTGTTTTAATAATCTAAACATCGAGAGTGGCCATTGACAAAATATACTCTGTTATGAGAGGTTGAGTATACAATAGATGGGGCTTGATGTACTTACATCATCTATACTATTTTTGTTTTTTATATAAACCAACATAATATACATAATTATCTTACACTTCTAACTATATTAAAATAGTATGCATTCTTAGAGATACTATACGTTTCACATAATTAACCTTTATAGTCCCACTTCTGCGATTCAAGCCTCCTCTCTGTGAGATGGATCGGGCCCTGATCTGTCTACCACACGGGCTCAGAGAGGATTGTTACTGTAGATACGTTCAATAATCTATAATTTCAATAAAAAATTTAGCAAAAAGAAAGTAACTTTTGCATAGGTATTTGCTAAGTGGTGACATATTTTTATCCAGTTTTACCAAGCGGTATCGTGATATTTGTGATGCCCATTCGGTTGTGGAGGTCAGACAGGTAGTTATTCCATGTAAATCCAATACTGGTATTCAGCTACAATCTGGTTAGACTGGAAGCAGACTCCAACGAAGTTGGAAAAAAGCTAGGCAGATTATAATGATGGTGAAGAAGGACGAGCGTTTTGGGGGACAGTCTTATATAATTTTGACGTTCAAAAAGTGCTAACTCTCAGTTTAGTTTCAATAAATGACTTTTGATTTTGATTTTTTGACATGTTTTGTGCCCGTGACTGTACAATCAGCAGTTGAGTTTTTTATATGGGAGCTAACTATGTGACGGTTCGCACGAGTTTTACTTTTAACTGCATTGTATTCGTAAAAGTGTTTCATGTGAAAATGGGGGCCGACTTTAACCTGCACTGTTTAAAAACAATGAAAACAATGTGGTTAACGGTTTTAATAGTTTTAACAAAAGTATTTGAGTCTGCATTCATTTCTTTGTGGGGATTTAGAATAAAGAGATGATATTTAATTTTAATTTGGTATAATAAGATGTTCTTTGTGACTTCTTCGTTGGTCTATTGATGGTCGCAAACGCGACTACTGAGCGTGGGGTCCTGGGTTGAATTCCCGGTTCGGGAAAAGTGTTATTGGGTTTTTCCATCTGGAATTTCTTAGTAGTAGCTCGGAGTCTGGATTTGTGTCCGGTTGATGGCAATAGGCTCCCCTCTATTACATGGAATTAAAAAAAAATACTGGCAAAATGCGGGTGCACTATAGGTACGCCTCTGCTTACCCCTGGAGGAATACAGGCGTGATTTTATGATAAGTTATGAAGAAGTTGTAACTTCGGCAAATTCAAATTCAAATCAATCATTCATCATTCTTCATTTCTGTAAGTAGGTTTGTACAAACACTATTACACGTCAATTATATTTTAAAAACTAGACGAGGTTGCCGTTTCCTATCGGACTACTCTGAGAAGAAATGCCGAAACAAACTCAGAGGTCCGTCTCTTTTAAAGTCCAGACATAATCTTGGTCTGATCATGTGAAGACCATGTAGATTTGTATCCGAATGGTCTTTTGAGGAAAGACCACACAGTTTGAGCGGACCTGTCCAGTCAGTGCACGCATTTGTCAGTAATCGTGCAGCCCAACTCAGAACTTAATAACAAAGGATTTACAGGTACTCACCTAAGTACGCCAGATTGTCTTACAAGAGGTCATAAGTTTGAACCCTACCTGTTGCACTATCGGCTGTATCTCACACCGAACTTACAACTTAAACTAAGTTGGGTAAACAACGGGGCGTCAAACTGTCAACATCAGTCTTAAGAAACTATAAAAGCCACATACATACATGAACTCACGCCATGTTCCCATGGGAGTAGGCAGAAACTACAGAACGCCACGCTTTTTGCCTCGTTCACGAAAAGCCACATAATGAAGAAAGAAAGAAAGAAAGAAATTCTTTCTTTCTTTCTTTCCTTCTTTCTTTCTTTCTTTTTGATTTGTTCACGAAAAGCCACATAATGAATGGAAAACGTTAATATAAATCTAACTTATCATTACTGACTTTTCCATAGGAGTAGGTGTTGTAAAAGTATTTAACTAGCCACGGGGATGTAGTGATATGGAAATACAAACGTTAAATAATAAATTTGATTATTATTTATATCAAGATAGACGCCTTACACTGGGCCTAGCTCGACTTCTCCTATTATAAAAACTATTTTAAACCATTTGAAAGCTTATTCCAAACTTGTAATCTACGTACTTTCAGGAAGGTTTTAGTATATAATATACTAGGTTATTGTTAGTAAACCTTGTTGAATTATATTGTTTCAAATCGAAGAGCACGGGTTGGGTCGAATTTTTTGCACTCAAGTGGTACTAGAGTTATTTTACTACAAGCCTGCACAATATAAGGTTGACATTTGCACACAACCTTTACAGTATTATCTAGTATCAAACAGAAATCCTACATCAACAATCCGACACACAAACGAAATTGACTCAAACAAAAATGTCGCCATAATCCTGACTTTAATTAAGAAAACAGCACAAAATGTATCAAGTGCTTGTCATTCCGGACCAGTCGTTAGAATTAATTGAAGGAACCGGGTTTCTGTTATTATACACTTAGATTAGCAATCTATCCCTATTACTGAAAGGTACTGTGAGTTATTGGTCTAGATCACTTGAAACGTAAATGTCATACTAGCTTCCGCCGGCGACTTCGTCGGCGTGAAATTTCTTGTTTCCCCGACCCACCCCGTCGCATCGCTTCAGCATTCTTTCTGACTTTTTTTCTTTTTTCTCGGCTACCAAGGGTCTTAGCGTGATGTTAAATAGCCTATAGCTGTCCCCAAGAACTGGGCTTTTTTATTTTGGGTGGGCAATCATCAAATGACCTCTCCCGCTCTGGGCGGAGCGGAAGGGCGTGTCAGACTCTTACTGACTTAAACCCACCCGTGTTCCTTCAGTTGCCTGTGCGCCAGGGCCACGGTAACCCTTTCGAACAACCCGCGATCCCCAAGAACTGAGCTAACGAATACAAAAATAGTTTTTCAAATCCGGTAGTTCCAGAGATTACCCCATACATACAAACATACAAACAAACAATCAAATTTTACCTCTAAATAATATTAGTATAGATGAATTTAAGGCTTTTTGACTGTGATAGATTAGTCACAGTACGTGGTAATGTCCAGATCTAGAAGTGATACCTTATTATTCATAAAGGCTCCTTCAAACAGGCGCGACACGTGACGCGAATCGCACGCGACACAAAGGCACCGCACGTCGCGCGGCGGCGCCTTTGTGTCGCGTCGCGTGTCGCGCCTGTTTGAAGGAGCCTCAACCCTTGCTTTATGGATGCTGAAGCTTCCATAAATGTTAATTACGGTATTTACACAAGTACATAGAGGCATAGTCTGTCACTTTACTACTATGTTCACGGCATTATTCATAAGTTAGGGTAGGTGGAATTTACAGAAAATGAATCTTCCTCTTGCTTCGTCAATGTTTATTATCTGGTTAAAACACGTGCGATGGGTGACAAAAAACACAAGAAATAATGTCATAGTCGAATAGAACATAATTATTTTCTAAATAGTGTGAGTGTGGTTTGTCTTAAGAAAATGAGTTATATTCGATTGAATAACAAAATCCTTATTCAACAAGTTTCTACACCAAATCAAAGTTTTCCAATATCTTTAATATTGATTAAATAAATCGGCTATTGACACTTCAAGTTTCTACCAAGTATATAATCCCAGTCCCGTGCCGGAACTTCATAGATGAACAATGGACGAAGATTAAAGATTTTCAGCTACTTACAAAACCATAAAATTGAAAATAAAAAGTATATATAAAATAAAAATAAAAAATATATATATACTCGGATATCTATGATAGATACACATAAAATCAAGCCTGTATATCCTGAAAGAGTTCGTAAAGATATATAAGAGCATTCACATTTTGTAATTTGTAAATCCGATGTGATAGAAGTCGAATATATTGATGTTAATCCGGCACAAAACTAGAATCTAAGCTGCTACTGGCAACTTCCAAATGGAAAACCCGTGGTTGGACCACGGGACACCCCCTACAGCAGTTACGATAAAGCAGTCCAAAAATGTAAAAAAACCTCAAAGCTTTTATTTCAATTAAACTATTTAAAGACACGCCAATTAGTGGATCAGTTAGTCAGGAAGTTAAAATTAGTTGCCCGTTCCAAAACATAGATCCCTATGGGAAAAAACGGGCAAGAAACTCTATGGACACTTGTGACGTTGCAAAATCAATAAATAACGCAACAGGTAGCGACATCTTGTGTCAGGCATTGGCATGGCTGTCAGCGTGTTCTCTGTAACACTTGAGAAATTATGTCATGTAAATTATATACAAGAGTATTAGCTAATTTAAATAAATAAACATACAGACATAATTTCCCACATTTTATTTGAAACAATGCCTAAGAAATGGAAAATAACCAATAGACAAGAATTCTATTTAGTCTATGGTAGCGGAAGCTTCCCGAAGGTTTGTGACATTGATCCGGCATGGGGAAGACCCGCAACGTGTGTGACACGATACGAATAGGATTTGGAAGAGGGACTTAGTTCTGGAGGAACAGACTGTGTCCAAATAACCCGATGGGTTTCCAGTAAGTCCCATTCGAAGCTGAATCCGGTGAGTGTTCAACCGTATTCTTTGTTCATGTGGGATGGCGTGGCCCGTACATGTGATTTCTGACACGAGTGTATTGTTACAGGTCTGGCTGTTTATGCTAGCCTCTTTTTTCTGTTGTATCTCTAATACATATTGACACGTGATGCTTTGGAGTAGCCCCGTGGTCTGATGATTGGAATGGATCCGGGTGCAGGCAACCTTTGAGGTGTGGTCATCCGTTTGACAGGAAGGCTTTACTTAGCCGATATCGGTGATGAGGGAAGTTCGCCGCTCCAGGTAACGAAGCGTTATTATTAACCCGTAGGCCACGTAACGTGAGAACACAGGGGTATCCTGTGTTTGATGCCAAGGGTCGTAGTCCTGTCAAGTGAAGGGATTAGTACTGAGAGATTACTGAGAATAATCGGTAAGGTAGCGATTTAGTCTATGAGAGAGTTAGGCCTATTGTATGGACTGGGTGATGAGACCAGTTGCCATAAAGTGTTGTGTCGCGGATTCCTTAGCATAATCTTATGTTCCGTTGTTAGCACAACCTTGATAGGTAGGTACTTGAATGATTGAGCTAGTATCTATTAAGTGGTTCATCTCACGGACTCGCTATAGCGACTCTGAGTTATTGTAATAGTCTCATTGCAGGTGAACACACTAATACAACTAGACCCGAGACTGGTTGTACTGGTGTGGAAGCCCAGGTGTATGGGGAAGGTATGTGGCCAGCCACATTCAATATTGTGAACCTTCAATAGTGTGTTATTGTAATAAACATTGCATTGTGTAAGAAGGTACTTGTTTAATTGAATCTTTCCCTAGCAGCTTATTATACCCTACAAATTTACTTTAGCACGGTGGTGAGTAGTACAACACCGAAGGAGACAATCAACATCCAGTCTCCTAACCAATTCTGTACAACTCCACAAGCCGGGTTACACACTCTTTTAAATCGAGATTTTATAAAATAACACCATCATAAAACTCAAAAGTAATAATTTTCTCCATTCCAAGATCAAACGACATATTTCCGCGCCGACGTGAGTAAATATTTGTAAATTAGAACAAGCACAGATCCTATTAACCTTTGACTGTATTAATTGGAGCGAGCGACCGGGTTCCCAAACGATATAATTATTGGGTCACTATTGAAAGCACTTTCTTAGAAATGGCCAACGAATTTGCTAGAAGTGGTTCAGATAATTGGGCTATTGGATTGAACTAATTGAATAATTGTAGGTTGTCTTGCTTCTAAATATCTGAAAACATTTTTGTTATCCTTTCTAGGAAGATTTTTTTTTGAATAGGCAGATTTTTTATCGATGATAACGTACGGTTTGTTACTGGTAAATGGGATAGTAGAATGGGTGATGTTACTATGGGAGGAATACATATCTTGAACATTTAAACATTATACAAATAACAATGCTATTAAAACACTGGAACTTTAAGAAATAGATGAACTAAGCTAACTATAACAACAATAATCAACAAGCAAAATGTTAGTGACAATGATGACAAACATAAAATAAACTACCCAACCTTATTTTTATAACAGTTTCAGAGGCTCTATAATCATAATAAAAGTTATGGACAGAAAATAATAACACAATCATCATAATAACTTAGTACAGTTAGAATATTTACATACAAACCTTCAAAATACTCTATTATAATATTTGTCCACTGCTATTACTCACAAATTATTCTCGATACCGTTAAAAATAATTTGATATCGAATACGGAACCGTTTAAGCAATTTTGGACAACATTCACAACCCAGATACCATGTCGATAGCAAATGTCGAGTAGCCCACACGCAGCTCTAGTGTTTCACATCGATTTATGTATCGATACTATCGATATGGTTTACATTATCTTGTTGATCTGTATCGATTTCATACGGGCTGACCCTTGATTCCGAGTTAACCTTGGACGTAAACCTGTTTCCTATATTTTGGTTAACACTACAAAATGAATAGTAGTTACTATGACAAATATTACTTCAATAATTGGCTTGATTTCTTTTGTATCAACATCACATATCTTGCCTTGATTTATTTTATTATCTACAGCATTTTCGTTCTTAGCACTCTCACCAACATTATATTTTATAACCAATTTATTCTCTTCTATATGACCATCAACAACACCCGCCATTGCTTCCAAATTCAAAACTTGAATATAAACAGAAAACTATCGACTAAAAACATCGACTGCTCACAACAACACACTCAATCCAACTGATTGACAGATAAACACACTTTTATTATAGCAACGATATTGTCAATAGTAATGATATCGAAAGTAGTCGAAGGTCTTTGGTTTACTGACACTCTGTTGATAAATGTATGACGTGTTCCGGTACTTCGGTAGTGATCACTTTGAAAGGTACTGCCGACTTTAGAAAAGTAGGTATCCTCATACCTACTTTTCTAAAGTCGGCAATACATAGTGTAGTATATATTTATTTGGAGTGTAATTGTGTGTCTTGCTTTTATAATAATACTACCGACCCGCCCCTGCTTCGCACGGATTTTACAACTTGACAAACCAACGAAATTTCTTTATTATATGTAAGTTTAATATTAATGTATAATAGTTACATTAATTTTAAACATAAATCTTTCGAAATAAATTCTCTAAATGATGGTGAAAAGTGCAGCAAAATCCGTTGCGTAGTTTAGAAGAGAGACTTTAATTTATAATGTGTATATAATTATTAAGTTTGTTTAAGCTGCGTCTTAAATTATTGTAATTGGCTTTTAATCGTTTTAATTCAAGTATTAAATAAATAAAAAGTTTTGTTGCAAAGTTCACAGAAATACTTTCGGGAAACATTTTGAGCGGTATCAATGTTTACGGACTCGTTTTGTAGATTATTGGCAAGAAACTGTTGTATGAAGGCTTAAAAAAACAGAAATAAAAAATAAGATGTAATGTCCGTCTTCAATTTCGCTGCTGTGTGAAGGCAATAAAAAAAAAGAAGTAATTTTCAATTTCAAGATAGAGATAAAATAAAAATAAATATTAAATTAAGGCAAACAGCCATATTGAGACTACATCAAAGCAAAAACAATAACTTTCTAAAAAGAACTATAAATCTTCAACTCTTTAAAACCAAATTATATTTGCCTTTACAATTAGAACAATATTTTGATATTGAAAATACCAGAGATAGACTAATAAATCACTCGACTAAACCAACACCGGAATATACTATGAAAATCGTTTTTAAATCGATTATCGGATCAAACGCGCCGAATCGATTAAGTGCGATTTATGCCCGATTTTCATAGCCTTTTATTATTAGATCAAAAGGTCTGGAGTAAAGTAATCGATATTTTCGGTTGGGTTTATAATCGTATTTGGAATTAGTGTGCTGAAAATAGCCTTAACGGCTTAGGGTTGGCTATTTCAAGGAGAAACCGAGGTCAGTGACCGATAATGTCATTCGTTCAACAGTCGTGAATTCGTGATTAAGCCAATGAATGAATGAAATGGTTGGGTGACTTGAATAGGTGCTCAAGATAGAAATTATTTTGATTGATGACATTTTAATCTAAACGTAGTAAAAAAAATCTGGGAGACTTGTAACGTTTCCATTCAATTTAAGATAGAATGGTTCTCGTACTGAATGCCTTTATTTTCTAAAGTTAGTAATCAATCAATGTTTGGACCACCATGACTTGGTTTTCATGGCAGACGGCTTTTAGTCGAAATGTGACCAGTCCTTCCAGTAGCATGTTGGCTGTTACATGATCATTATAGTTCTGCTCTAATTGCGATTTATTTGGGATCAAAGTAGCATGCCTTTGTCTAGAGAGGTATGAGGAACAGGGTGTAAAGTTCACTCACACCTCCATAGAAAAAGGAGGATCCTCCGACCAGACGGGTGTTGTGTCTGGCGGGCAACTGCCCGAAGATTGATATCGGAAACTGTGCTTGCGCGATGCAGGACTTTTGCGTGACGTCAGTGTGTCGCGTAGCTCGCATGTGGCATTATAGATGCCGCTAAAGTCCTTCATATAATGACATCTCTATTAACCGTCTACCCTTGTAGTCACACAATCCTTCCAATGTTTCTTTGATCTTCGCCTACTCTTATAATTATAATCACCCATAAATATTCATACTCAATACTTTCCTAACGATATATTCGTTATGGGTTGTAACATGATATACTTATTACTTACTACAAAAATAAAACCTACACTTCTTAACAAATCTACACGTCCCATATTTACTTTATTTCCATCACATAGAAGATCCAAATCAGATTTATTTGTATCATTAACGTCTGTCCAAGACGGATGAACGGACGCTCCAACATTAGTTGAGAATTCCCACTACGAAATATGAGTAGGGGAATCCGTTCGTTAATTTGATATTGTTAACCCAATTTTCAGGTTTTTAGTAGCAATTACGTTGAGATTTATTATGCATTTTGACGTAATTGGGAGGGAAATTTTGGAGGAAGTATCAGTTACAATTTACTTTTAAGATTTATAAACCATTTTCATCTAGGCCACTGCTTCCGTTCAAAAATTTCACTGCTTCCGTTCCCACTGCTGGGACTCATGCCTCCTCTCTGTGGAAGGGAGTGGGCCGTAATCCACCACGGGGTCCAGTGCGGGTTGATGGATATTACATGTCTTCGAATATTTGGTTCTAGGACATGCCGGTTTCCTCAAGATGTTTTCAAAAACAGAAAAAGTATTAATTACTTATTTCTTAAGTGGTACTTTGATCTCAAGGAATCTTTTTTCGTGTTTCCATAGGGGATTTTAATATAATATAACATTGCTGGAACACGAGTATTTTCTTCCCGGTATTTATGGCAATAAAGAGGGTATTTTTCCTGTTTGTAACTATGATGCTATAATCCTCAAAGAATCTGATCTATCTATATTAGGGCCGTACTTGGAAAAAAACGATAAAGTTACCCCCTAATTATTTATGCTTTGTATTATCAATATGAAGTGATGAATGGAAAGCTCACAATCAGTAATTAAAGTTTAACTTTAAGTTTCAATATTGGCAGAAGGCCAAATATTGTTAGAAAAAATGCAGAATTTTAATGATAAGCCTAATTGCAGAGTGGTATTAATGCAGCACATACGGAGTACAGATCTTCTAAAATGTTTTAGGTATGCTGTAACAAGACGTTTCTGGGTCGTGTTTTATAATTCAAAGGCAGATCCAGAGCAGAGTTCAGCGCAGTGAACCAAACACTATACAGATACATGGATCTCGTCGCTCAGCTTTGCAACGGATCCAGTCTACCGTATCTAATGCACCCTAGATTTTATCCTGGCTTTGCCAAGGTTAATATTGTTTTAGACTAGCTGGCTCTGTTCACTTCAAATGGAATGTAGTGAAAGTTCTTTTTAAATTGTCGATTTAATTCGGTTTGGTCAAAGGTTTGCAAGGACTAGAAGTTGGAAACTAAACTGAAAACAGCCATGTAAGATATATTAAAAGCTATTTCGGAACTTCATAGTTAAGTATTTCTCATGAAGAATTAAATTAATTTCATAAAAGAATATTAATTAAGAGGATGAATGAAGGGCGACTAACAAAAGGTATTTACAATGCAGATGTGAGTGAAAACGCCGGGAGGGGACGCCCTAGGAAGACATATAGTGACCTTATTAGTGATGTTCTTCAGAAAGGTCAGGTGCGTAGTACTCGCAACCGGCGTGCGTGTATAACCAGATGTATGAACGTTATCGAGGCAAAAGGAGTATGTAAGGATCGTAGTAGGTGGCGTTCTGTAGTTTCTGCCTTCCCCCATGGGAAGAAGGCGTGAGTTTATACATTTATACAATATTAATTAAACAAAAATGTAACGCCCTATTGCGTCATCCAGTTAAGGTTCGGATGTACAAATATTCACATTGAATGCACCAAATAGCCATCGATATACCAAATCGATTTAATTCAAGTTTCAAATTGATAGCTTTCCACAATTTCACTTCTAATTCTTTTTTATAATTTACGATGTCAGCTTCCGCTACTTTATTGGTAGTTGTTATCGACTAAATAATATTGGTTTCGAGTTATTAATCTACATTTCAACGTTTTTGGTCTTTAACCTTAGATTTTATGGCTTTATTATTGATTTGAACTATTAATATAAGATTAGTATCTTGATTTGGTTTTTCTAGTTTGGCATCGAGTGATTTATAAGGCGTCTCTGCTTTTGTCATAATAATGAAAGACAGATTGCTTTTTTCATTTATGTCTAAATTATTCTTCCGGATGTTTTATTGGAAACTATCAATTTTATTATTGATATTACTTAATTAATAGTTAAGTCATATTGGACTTCATCACACAAAGGGGAGGCTTATGATCGGCAGTGGACGTCTTTCCACTGAAATTATGATAATGATAAATCACATTTTTTAACCACTCTGTTTGACTACTAACTTCTCAAGCCGCAATAAACTCATGAAAAACCAGATAATTCCAAAACAACACGTCAAGTCAAGCAAATGTTTCACGAAAGTTATTCTTGTCAACTTAACCAATCAAGAGATTCCGCGAAGTGTATCGTTATTATAAATGATTGTGAAATAGGAAGTGCTGAAGGTAACACTAGGAGCGACATCAATACCCGTGAGTTTGCTCTGGGAGCGGTGAGAGTAATAAGAGATAGCGATGAAGAGAGGTGGCAGATTTCATGCTTTCTGGTTGTGAATCTGAGGAATCTAAAGATTTTAACAATTACGTTAGAATATCTGGTCTCTTTGTTGCTCTTCTTAATGATTAGGAAAAAAGAACCATTATTGAAAACTAACCTAATTCGAAATGTCAATCTTTGCTTTGAATTTGCACCAATTTTAATATGAAAATATCGAGATTTTATAATAAACTGTGTAATTATTTTTAATATAACGACGGGCTCTATTGTCAGTCATCCCGTAAACATCTTCAAGCTGAGTAAGCACAAGTTTACCAGTCAACAATACATCGACGTCGATCAAAATTTTAACCACCTCCATAATAAATATGGCATCACAAAAGTCACTCTCATACAATTGAATATCTTCATACTTACCCAGAGCTGTATAATTTATATGCATTTTGGTGCATAGCAACCAACAATAGCAAAAGGTATATTTGTTATATTTTTCAAAGTCGTTACTTTAAGATGATTTAATACCTCAGTTATGCAATGATATAAATCATGGGAATTTGTTTAGTAAAGAAATACTCGATGGGATAGAAATTGAAGATCAAGATAGTCTTGTTACGGAAATGAAAGATGGTTATCTGGTTTTGTGTGAAATTTTGTAACGCGTTTCGGATGATAGGAATTGGAATTCCAATATTTGAAGGTCTTATTTTAATTTGTCGAATTGACATTATTTTGGTTATAAATATATACTATACCTACATAATATATTCCATCATATTTTAAGTGATCATTGACAACTGTAAAATTACTAGATTTAGGATAAAATCCGAAGTGTTTTGACAGTAGCTCTATTATTTCAGAATTTCGCCAATGCCTGATCTTTTATTTGCGCTACGACATATTTTGCTTGAATAGCGGCCAATACTGTCCAAGATATTGGCCAATTCAAAATCATCATGTCAATAGACTGGTATCCCTGTCTACGTAGCATCATACCCTCAAAACAAACCCATAGCTATCGCCATGATTTTCCATCACCATACCATAACAATCAGTTTATTGATCTCTCTCAGTTTGGAAGTGAAAATGATATCGTTCAGATCTCCATCGCCGATTATATTGTGTGCAGTGTCAATGTCTGTGATGTAATAAAGGTCAAGAACGCGGACATTGTCAAGTTCAAGAACAGTATATTTTATCTTTTCATTTGTTGTTGCTATTGAGTCATCTGTTGCCGTCTGTAGATGTCTTGTGTTGGAGATAATTCTTTAATTCTTTTGTTTTGATTTCAGTTCCATTTTTGGCTTTCTTCTATATCTTTTTTATGCTTGTCGTATAATTAATATAGTTTAGACTGTAGATATCTATTTCAAAGTAAGTATAGGCTCTGATTCTTGATGTAGTAATATTACAAGGAATATATTATGAAACTTGGTAGTATATTACATGCCCTTTCAAAATCTAGCTCAAAAGTTCAACAAACCATACACTCACGTTAAAACTAATGGGTCCTATTCCGCAAACGAGACGTAAACTGGCGTGCAAAATAACCAAGCAACGCTCACCAATTATCTACTTTAATCGATTCAATCGTTTACGGGTGACATGAAAGCATCGGTGTAGAATCGATCGTAATCAGCGCTATTAGTCGGGAAATAACCGAGATACGGAATGTAAATATCGATGTATATCGATACCGATTAATCGGTAAAAAAATGCCTGCGTGTTTCTGTGTGATCGTGTAATGTGATTTCATTAGTGCGTCCGTTTGCTGCGGCTACATTCTTGGATTTGTAGAATGTTTTAAGTTCATCTAATTTATTTAACTACGATGTTTTCATTAAGCGAATTTCCGAATATTTGAAGAGTGGTAAACCCTGAGCATATTGTGTTTTGTTGGATAAGATTTCAAGGTAAATCTCGTTATGAACTTTGATTTAAAGAACTTCAAGAGGATTATATCTGTGTTATGTGCTATTTATGTACTGCAATAATAATATTAGTTAATTAGTTGATGAACTAACAAGCTAAATGTGTATTTCAAGGCCAGGCCTTCGGATTGTTTGACAAAATCTCTTAATATAACTGTAATTAATGGAACTTATCCTCAAAAATTATTCACGCCACGTATTTTTTGTTCAGGCTACTAAAACAAGCATACCCAAGCTTGCTTACCTCAAAATATATCCTGTAGCTAACCATACATATTTAACAAATATAAAGGTCAACGTCAGACGACCCGACCCGACCTATTTTTACACAAAACTTTTAGTCACCTCTGTTAGAAAGCTTTTCGGGAATGTTTTGTAAACAACTGTTCGAAAAATTTATGACTTTTCCACGAATGAACAATCTGTTTTGATGAAAAATGGAAATTGCAGGCCTAACATTTGCACGAAAGTGCACAGCTAGGCGGGTTTTGTTGAAAAATCAACAGCGGCACGGCTGTGTAAAAGGTTTTTATTAAAATGTTGGCACCTATTGGGTGAAGCCACGCTTATGTTTACTTGACCTGAGGGTCTACTCACGAAGTCCCTCAACGGACATATGGGTCCCTCTAAAAGTAGTCGATCCATCAAAACAAGTGGCAAATAAAATTTTGCGTACGGGCAAATATACTCGTACACTGGGAATAGGGACAACTGTCAAATCTGTTGTCATTAATTCTTAGTTCGGGCCCCAAACTATTCTTATGGCCGTGGAGATAAAGAGTTAGGTGTCTCCCGTAATTTTGGCCGAATCTACGGACTTCATGCTTAGGGAGTCGGCCCCTGAGCAGTAAGCCTTATTGCGTAACACACTCATCATTTCAATAGGTTTGTTTCGACAGTAATTGATCTATTCGTAATTTTTTTTAAACACACGTGTTGTGCAATATTATGCAACACACGTGTTGTGCAACTAGTATTTATCATAATAATAATAATAAAAATCATTTTAGTTTTCATCGTGTTTTAGGTACAGTAGGCCGCACGTCAGTGGTAACCAAACCAGTACCTATAAGCTGGCCTCTTATTTTGTTAGTTTTAAATGCTCCTTTTTTTTCTTACTGTTTGCATGTCCTGTGCGTGTCCCAAATAAACTATTTTTCTTTTTATTTCTTTCTTTCTTTCTTTTTCTTTATTCTATTCAAATTCCTTACTACGCTAAATTGTAACCAGCTTATTATGTTCCCACTACTGGGACACAGGCCTCCTCTCTTCGAGAGGAAGCGGACTGCAATCTACCACGCGGGCCCAATGCAGGTTGGTAGATGTCACATGTCTTCGAATTTATAGTTCTAGAACGTGTCGATTTCTTTACGACCTTTTTTACCTTCATCGTTTTGAGAGCAGTGGTGATGAAACTATTTACAGAAAGTTAAACGCCTGTTTCGAACTCACGACCTATAACTTGTTCTTACGAGTTGTGTTGTTGTTGTAGCAAGTGGTGCTGTTGTTGTTGAGTTGTGTTGTGTTGAGGGCCGTTACCACTGGGCCACCACTGCTCTCACTATTACTATTTCTAGAATCTTATGTAAAATGTTTCAAATGTGAAATGAGCTACGTATACTTGAGTAAATACGGTTCTAAGGGATTGTTTATTTTTAGTAAACAAGCCAGACTTGTCTAAATACTGTTGTTTAGATGTCTAGTACCTTTTATTAAAATTTCTGAGAATTGCTGTTTGTTTGAAATGTAACCCTGAAGGTCTCCTTTAAATTAAGGATTCTCTGAAACATAAAATAAAGTTATTATTAGACTGTAATTATCTAACGAATATTATAAAGAGGTAAAATTTGTTTGTAAGTAAGTTTGTAGGGGGTAATCTCTGGAACTACCAGTCGGATTTCAAAAAATATTTTGGCATTTGATAGCCCAATTCTCGAGGAAGGCTATTGGCTATTTAACATCACGCTAGGACCCTTAGGAGCCAAGCAAAAAGAAAAAAGTCAGAAAGAACGCTAAGCGAAAACGAAGTAATAGCGCGGGCAGGCGATGCTGTTCGTTCTCGGTGTTGCCCGGGATGAATTTCATATAAAAATAGCATCTAAATTCTCGATTATTCCGGTAGATTTTCCAAAAAAAAAAACATACTATCCTTAAGGCTCACAGACAGGCGCGACGTGACAGCGCTACACAAAGGCGCCGCTCGTCGCGCGACACTCGGTGCCTTTGTGTCGGGCGTCACGTCGCACCAGTGTGTACTAGCCTTTATCCTTACAATTACAAACACAACAAAAATAAGAATTGCCAAATAGGTGCAACCGCACTGAAGTGATGCACGGAAAAAAAAATTGGCAATTAATTTTTATTTATATGGGTTACTGAACGGGCTTGATCCTGACATAGATGACGCCTGAAGAACAGAAAAAAAAATATGAGGTCTACGATAGAAAGAGCGTGCCCAGAAGATGCCTGTTCACTCTTGGTCTGTAGGCAGACGGATTAAAGGTGGAATGGAACACAGACGCTGACAGGTGTTTTATAAAGTGGTAAAAATCGTGCGAAGCAGGGGCGGGTCGCTAGTTAATATTATAAAATGTAGCGTCTTTAAAAATATTGATCTACGAGATATTAGTACCTCGTTTAATACCGTATATTTAGCTATACGTTATGAAAAACAACTCTTGATTCGCAGAAGGTAATGTTCTTTTTTCGTTTGACTTATGAGCAAAATGATGCTTCCATCAGGAGTGACGTAGAGATTTAAAAAAAGAATTTTCGTCGGTTTTGGTTCGAGAAACCAGGAAAGAGTTCCAAAACCAGCCAAAGCCAGGATGGTGCAAACAAGTAACAGCCCAAGAAAAATAAAAATGAGTCGAAGAAAAATAAACCTGCCTGCCTCCTTGATCTAGTGGTCGCAAGCGTTACTATTGAACATGAGGTCCAGGATTCGATTCCCGGATCGTGCAGTGTTATTGGGTTTTTCCATCTAGAAATTCTCAGTAGCAGCCCGGAGAGTCCGGATTGGTGCTCGGTTGATGGCAATAGTCTCGCCCCCTATTATATGCGACTTAAATATAACTTGCGAATTGTGGGTGTATTATAGATAGGTACACGTCTGCCTAGCCCTTCGCGGAATACAGGTGTGATGCTATGTTATATGTGTAAAAAAAAAGGGTTACCACAAAAACGAAATTAAGAAAATAAACTCACACGTTACAACCAGTAGGTAAGTAGGTACCTGCAAAGATAACGTACCCCACAAGCAATTTGATACAGGTAAATACATTAAACTCCATCCATAATGTGTCATATATATGTAAATAGGTTGCTTAAGCGAACGAAACCTTAATGTACATTACATTAAATTCAATTTTGTTCGTAATGTTCGCGTTGTATCGATCGAACTTGTTGCCATACTTAATTTGCATTTTCTTAATAACTTAATTCGTGTTTTTAAGGGCCACACACGTTTTTGAATTAAGTGTCGCTTCAGAGTTTTTCGTTTACTTAAGTTTCGCTTTGCCTTTTGGCTTTTTAGATGGATGTGTGATAGGGTGAAAATAGGGACAGCCAATTTTGTTGAATTTTACCCTAACCATTATTGTTCATCTTCCATTTAAAACATTTGTGTGAAGTATTCATCGCTATGATAATTATTTACTACAGCACGATTTTCATGTTCTATGATATCAATGGTCTAGCCCCCACCATGCTTGGTGTCGTGTCTGGTGGGCAAATGCCCGACGATTGATGTCGGGACGTTGTATATATGCTAATTGCGCGGTAAACTCTGCTTGCGCGATGCAGGATTTTGCGTGACGCCAGTGTGACGCGTAGCTCGCTTAAAGCGATGTTTATCCCGCTACATGTAGCATTGGAATATTAAATGACGTGTGCTTATGCGAGTCTCTTTAGGTACACAGTCCTTAAGGTATGACTGCTTTAATCTGTGGCTACCGAGAACACTGTAATCCTATCCCTTTCACACCATTAACAAAGCGAATTTATCTCCCATAAGAAGTGCGATTCTCTCGTGCCTTGCAATATTACCTCTCAGATTATTTCCTACACCTTTAAGTAACTATTTCCAATTAAAATATCTCCATGTCGGTACACGATACAACATATAAAATCTTATCGGTCGCACTTTCATTACCATACTTCATTTGCATTGCTTAATAACTTAATTCGTATAAGTAACGGCCACACACGCTGAGCCGGTATTGAGCCGTTTAGTGATGGGAAACAGGTACTGAGGCCGGGTGGCCTCAATTTCGGATTTGGCCTCAAATTTGTTTCGGGATGGGATTTTTCTGGGAGCTTAGAACATTCAGGAGATTCGGTTATATATGTATATAATATGAATAGATGAACATAACATACCTGTCCTTTGTTTTGATTGAAAAGTAATTTACACGAAAATAAAAAAAGCTTCCAAGAATTTTGTGTTATCTGCTGCTATATTATAACGCAAATATAGGTACCTAAACAGTGAGGAAAATCAGCAAAAAATAAGGAATAAAAATAATGTGATATCGTTTTTTTTTTATTATTCTGTAGCCAAAAAATCCTCACTGCCAATTGCTTCAGTCGCATCACTACGGCGATTCTTTTTGTTCCGCCGTCCATATTTGGATTCACATAGTGCTGGATATTAAATTTTAATACAAGATTTATAATAACGGGGAAAGTGGGCATGCATTGTAGTGAAAAACTACGCCTTGTCCATTAAGGGTATGCAGTGTGATGCGGAACTAAAATGTATATTTTATTTATGTAAATACTTAATTTACGTCCAATTATTGAATAAAAGCCGTCGGATCGGTCGACCCTAGAAGTTTAGCAGCGTTTGCAGTGGTCGGTCTGTAGATGGGTGGTCACTATTTTTATATCGAGAGCCATTCAAATTTTAGAGAGCACGTTATACCAACGATGTCAATCGTTGGGGGAATCAGAAAGTGTAAGTTTAATATTCTGACAATTTAAAAATATCGGTATTGGGCAGAAAATTTTAAAGATAGGTTCAATGGGGATTAAAGAAAATAATATATTATGAATAATAATGACAGCTACAATCAATGGAGGATTGGAGTATAATAATCGTGTTGCTTACCTTAGCTTAGACCATACTGTGCCGCAAAACACCACTTTTCGTTTGCCTCAAGTCGGTAAAAAAAAATCAAGTCATGCAACAAATAAAACCAAAAACCATACAGCAATAAAATAAAGATCATACAAATTATAATGTTGATAATAAAACCACAATTACAAACTTCGCAATCAATACAACATCAAAAACAAATTATGCGTAAAATGAGAACGACCCGGCTGATGTTCGAAACGATTATTATCATTGTATGTATTACATGACAAACGTTATGATTGAAAATAACCGGCCAAGTACGAGTCGCACTCGCGCACGAAGGGTTCCGTACCATTGTCTATAAAAACGGCAAAAAAATCATGTCTGTTGTATGTGAGCCCCCTTAAATATTTATTTTATTATGTTTTTTAGTATTTGTTGTTATAGCGGCAATAGAAATACATCATTTGTGAAAATTTCAACTGTCTAACTATCACGGTTCATGAGATACAGCCTGGTGACAGACGGACAGATAGACAGACGGCCGGACAGCGGAGTCTTAGTAGTAGTCCCGTTTTACCCTTTGGGTACGGAACCCTAAAAATAAATGAAATCAGAATACTCGATTTCATTTATTTTAATGTTAAAGTTTGGCAAAAAAACTGGCGGCTCACCTGAGGAAGCGGTGTCCTGGATAAGTAGGTATACACCTGCAACTCAGTAGTAAGATTTTCTAGTTTACCTATATCCAAATTGAATCATTTAGTTCCCTTCAAAATGGTTGAACTGAATGGTGCTAATCCTTGCGTCATATTCATGAACGGGCGCCGTCAGTAGGGACTGTCCATCTCCTAGCTGCCACGGCTTTTTATAATTTAATTTAATATTTGAATTATTTTATCTTTTTATTACGGACACTTTTTAACTTACTTTTTACTTTATTTTAACGTACTGCATCGTTTTCACATGCATAATTTCAAACATGAATGATGTAAGCAATATTTTGCATATTTTGATTTAAAAGAGTGTCCGGGGAGTTTCTTGCCCGTTCTTCTCCATAGGTAGCTACTACGCTTTGGAATGGGCAACTAGCTTCATCTTTCTGACCGAGCCCTTGACAATTCAAAAGTGCCTGTAATTGGTTTATTAAAAAAAAAAAAGGTTTGAGTTTGCCTCGGCATTTTTCTTTACTTTTGCCATAAGACTTTCACGGGAAAGGAGTTATGGCTGGTGTAAATTAGTAAAAATGCCTGCTGTATAATATTTGTATTTCCTACTTGTTCTCTTCACGAACTGTGTCCAAATAAACTTTATTTTTTCTTTCTTTCTTTCTTTCTTTTCGCCTATTGTTCCGTTCACTACTCTGTAAGTAGTGCCACTATCTACTTTTTTCTATCCCTCCGGAGCAACTGGACAGATTCGCAACTGGACAGATTCTCAGCTGGACAGTTTCGTAGCTGGGCAGATTACCACTGGTATTTTTTCATAGGCTGCGTAAAGAACCGTACCTAACAGTTTGCTCAAGTCGACCATCCCACTGAATGTTCGTTATAGTCCAAATTAGGTTTCTACGAAAGAAAAATTGGGAGTTTCCCGGAAATTTTTCAAATTCGGGAAATACTGAAAGTGCCTTTTTCTATAGGATTTTTATATGAATTATTGAAATTTGGACTGGTCAACGTCTGTCGGGTCAGCTAATTCAGGGCTAAAAAGAGAAGTAAGTAACATTGTTGGTCACTAGTGGGGTTCACTGCTTAGGGTTCGCTGGACAATTTTATTGGATATAACGATTCCTTTTCACTCGAGAAAGCAATCCCGTGGCACACTGCTGAGCATCCAGTGTCTATCACCGAAGTTTTGAAATAATATTCCGCAGACGGTTTCCAGTAAAACCCCTAAGTTCGCCCTTTTTGTCAAAAGGAAGTAAAGGTTTCTACCTTAAAAACCGGGATAACGCATAAACAGGCGTTTAAAAATGATGAGATGTGATACTGGTTCATTACTCATATTTTTTTATCCACCATCTTCAAAAATACGAGGCATACAAAGCAACAAAGCGTACAAGCATGTCATAAAATCGATGTGAAATATAATGAGGGTATCTGTTCAAATAATTGCCAGTTGCATTGGGTACCGTCGTGTGACGTCGGGTATCGTCGGGTGTCCTCGGGCTATAGCATTTACTTTCTCCGTCTGGTCTGGACCTGCATGATTTAGAGTGGTCTGGTATTTGGGTTGCCGTTTATAAAAAATATCTGGCTTTTTTGGTGGTTAAAAATAACTTGAATTTGACCATTGTACGGAGAAGTTTAAGAAAGTGTCCATAGAGTTTGTCCGGTCTTTTTCATAGGAACCTGCTGCGTTTTGGAATGGGCAACTAGCTTCATCTTTCTGACTGATCGACTGCTTGGCAATCCAAAAGTGTCTGTAGTTGGTTTAATTGATATAAATGCTTTGAGTTTTGAATGTTAAAAAATATTTCCATAGGGTCATTTGAAGAAGATATTTAACGCAAAAAATGTAAGTAGGTATCATTCACCATCATCATCAGAATATTGGTTAGGTATCAATCTCCTTCTTTCTTTCTTCTTCAGCCTGGATTTGTGCACGGTTGATGGCAATAGCCAGCCCTGTAGTACATGGACCTTAAACATAACTGGCGAAATGAGGGTTTACTATAGGTACACCTCTGCCTAACTCTTCAAGGATTACAGCCGTGATGTAATGTTATATTCAATCTTTTAACTTCCACTGCTGAACGTAGACCTTTCAATAAGAGGACATTTTAGAAATTTGCCTTAAGGGTCCTACAAACAGGCGCGCGATGCGAATCGCACGCGGCACAACGGCACCGCTCGTCGCGCGACAGGCTTGAGCCATTGTGTCGCGTCACGTGTCGCGCCTGTTTGAAGGAGCCTTTAATCATCACGTTTGGCAGATAAATAATATAATTTTGATGACCAATTCCTTGTTTTGACCTGAAACAATCCTACCGCAGAGTAACATTTTATTAAATCTGCTGCAGCGTGCAAAGAATTTTCAGAGATAAAATAAATTGCATTTCATCTTAAATAATAGCTAGAGCCGCCAGCTCAGAAGAATGAAAAATACATTGCCGACTATCCCTATTTTTCTTTAATTATCAGGTTGCGTTTCCGCTCAAACATAAAGAAACACAAGATTTTTTTTGAAATTTTTACAAAATTCGGTTACAACATAGAGATTAGAGTTCAAAAACAAATTATTTCATGTTAACAAATCTAATAGACCTTTAAAGAAATATGCAATTAAGTGAAAACGTTTTACCCATATGAAAATTACAAGATTATTTGCTAAAGAAACTCGTCAAAGGAATATAAAATTTTCAGAAAATTCGCACTTTTGCCTACGGAGATACGAAAAATGAAAATTCTTTTATATTTTGTTCTTCTTCTTCTCCGTGTCGCTGGCACGACTTTTCTCATATTTTGTTGGCCCAAAACTTCGCCACTTCCACGGCGTCATCGGTGGCAGCGCAGAGGTCACTTTGACTGCAAGTTTTAGGACACAGAGGGCAAGATAGAAGGTGGAGTAATAAGTACATTTTGTTACAACTTCCTTATTACAATGTGTATTAAAACAACAAGGTAAAACTACGGTAGATGCACGCAGTTTTATTTTTTGTGATTGTCTTCTCGCAAGTCAACCTAGGAGGTTGTCGGGTCCTAATTAATAACGTATTACGGACAATGTATTATTGACTAATTATTAACTTATTATTTATTGACTTTGTATTATTGACTAATTATGATTTTTTACATTGTTTACCACTGAATGAATCTACAAATTGAATTATTTTATATTTTATTGACGATTTTAACCATTCGAAAATACGTTAAATATTTGTTTTTTAAATTCTATTATAAAAAAAATGCATGCCTTACGGTACAATGTACTGGATCCTTCTCTTACTTAACACCATATTTTTGTACCTACATTCATAGCAAATAAATTATTTCATTTCATTAACCGGTCATGCCTGTGGTTGCCTTAATAAATTAAGGCCCCCAGCCAGAGCTTAAAAACCTACAAACTAAGCGATTATACGCTAAGAGCACCCTATGGGGTTCGGACCTCGGCTTAGGGCGTCGTGTGGGGAGGGCAGCAAGGGACAGGCTGGATCGGAATTAATGCTTGCAGATACAATGTGCGCAATATTTATCCTAGACTTTCGTTATAAGGATGAGCAGCAAACACCAGTAGATAGAGATAAATGGAAGGAGGGAAACGAGGCCTTTGCTCCGAAGTGGGAGACAAATAGCTGTAAATAATAATAATTTCGTTATATCAACGGTACACCGTCGATATAACGAAACCTACCTTACTCTATTTCTTAAAACAACTTCATTCTAGTGGAAGAGACAAAGACCTTTGATAAACATTTTCCACAAAATAATAATTAAAAAAAACTTGCCAGACATGTTCAAACAAAAAAAGAATCTTATCAACCCAAGGTGCGGGTCTCACAGAAGGGACGTTAGACGAGAATGGGACACAGACGCGACGTCCCATTGTTCTTCATACACAATGAGTTAAAGACTCCCGTAGACAACCGCGACGAGACAGCGTGACGCCACTCTAGTAGAACAATTTCTATGAAAAGTTCAAGGAAATTGTTCTACCAGAATAACGTCGCATCGTCGCGTCGCGCCTGTCTGCGCGAGCGTTAACGCGCTCTGGCACAAAACATATAGAAACGACAACTCACAAGCGCGTCGCTTTTCAATCGACATACTTTTTTTTTTTGGGTGGTTAATCTTCAAATGACCTCTCTTGCTCTGGGCGGAGCAGAAGGGCGTGTCAGACTCTTACTGACTAAAAACCACCCGTGTTCCTTCAGTTGCCTGTACGCCAGGGCCACGGTAACTCTTTCGAACAATCCGCGACCGTGGCAGTTCAATCTACATAATATTGCCGTGTCTGCGTCCCGTCCTCGTCTCACGTCCTTTGTATGTGGCCCGCGCCTAAAGTTTCTGAAGTCACGTGTTTCCTCCAAAATGGCTACCCTGAAAATATGACCTCAGCTAATAAAGGGTCTTTCTCTTATCCCAGTTACTCGAGCGTTTTATTACGACCCGCTAGTTTTGGGAGAGTTTAACAGATTTTTTCGGGACGATGTATGTGGCAGTTTTCTCTATATATTTAGGTCAGAAAGACCCTTTTTCGAAAGGGGTGGGTGATTCTTTGAAACCAAGGGTATTTGGCTCATTCATATGGCTTCAATTTATTTTTACCAATAAATCTAAATTAACATATTAGTTTTTCCTAGTCATTAAATGTAACAACATATATCAAACGCACTGATTTGCATCAAGTAGTTTAGGATTTAGAGTGTGCTGATTAATTGATGAGCCAGATGAATGGTGACGAAGGCAGAAGAATGAGACTTTACACCATATTAATTAGAAGCATGCAGATAAATGATAATTACATTTTATTTTCAATGAACTTTATTATAAAATAATTAACAAATAAGGAAATAATTAGTCCCACATCTACTTTTTGGGTCACACAAAAATATCTTAGGTATATTAAATTCCGATATTACTAAACCACTTAATTAAAACGGTAGCACAAGTTGGCAATTAAAAAAATAAGTAACATTTTTGGTCGAATTAAACATTCAATAAACTAAATAGGAAAATCACACTTTCTTTAATGCTATAATATTTTGCATGAAATAACACGCAATGGCACAAACAATCTTCGTTTTAAACCTCTTAATAACAAAAAACAATAAAAAATCTTCATTTAAAACTAAGCGCTTGCAAAGTTTTAAGAAATAGGAAATATAACATAATTTTAATGAGAATCAAATACAGACTTAATTTTACAATATAATAGGAACTTTTAAGGTTGAGATCTGGGTTGAGGTTTGGGTTAGAAAACTAATTTATGTCCTACCTACATACTAAAAAATATTAAAATCCTCATCATCATCAGATTGTATTAAGTATGGATTTACATTTTCTAAATCGATACTAAATTGTTCATTTCCATCTCTTGAAAAAGTTATCTCTGAGATATTATCGAAGTCAGCATTTTGTGCCATTTCCAGGCTTGGTACAGCATTATCCTTCCTTCTTTCTTTTTCTTCATTTTTTTCTGCCACAGTTACTTCGTTTTCAATAGTATTACTTATTCCTAATGATTTACGTACATATTTACCATTTATTATTCGTTTATGTGGTATATTGAATACCAGATCCTCATCTTCATTTTCTTGATTTATGTTAGGTATATTCGTTGTTACTTTTAGATTTTTTCCTGTCAAATTATTTTTGTTATTACTCTTTCGAGCATCTGTTTCATTACTTATTGTCCAAAACGATTCACCAATTTCTCTTAGTTGTCTTGTTGAATTAGCTAGTGGTGTGACCGATAAGTTCTGCTGAGCTCCGTCTTGCAAATGATAAAAGCCAAGGTGTTTCATATGGTTGCAATTGACAGCTCGATACAGACAGTTTTGATCTGTACAGCTCAGTTTTCGGACGGCTACCACAGGACAATCGAAGTTCCAGACTATCTGGTGCATTTTCATGCATCCTGGAAAAGCTTTCACATTTTGTGGGTAAAGTAAGTCCTTTTCACTTACGTCATATTCAGACACAGTTCTCAATTTCACCTTCTTTAAGTTTTGCTCCATAATATTTAAAAAATCATCCATATCTTTTATATCCTGTCCGTGAGAAACAGCGCGATCCGCAGTTCTCTTTATAACAGCACCTACTCCATCTGGGGCACCCTTCCCATGACCAGATTCACTATAGTTCCACGTAATGATTTTGATGGAGCTCATATATATATGCAAACAAGAAATTAGGTGAAATATTTTTTTATTACGATACTGACTAGATGGGGAATCAGAAATGAAATGTATAGTATGAATGCCTGTCTTTTTTTCACCTATATATTCGAGGATCGGTACGATGTGAGCCCATACGGCTGAAATGTCATGACGAAGGCATTCACTCACCGTACAAAAAGATTGTACTTGCTGTATCTTCTCATCGTCCAGAAAATATATTACCGAAGTGTGTAAAGTTAATTGTTTACGGCTACCTCCAAAATGGTAGGACTGTATTTCTTCATTACACTTGACTGGATAATTTTCACTAAAGTCAACATGGACAATACACTCACCCTCTTGAAGATGGTCTTTTAAACATTTGAAAGCCTTTTGTTGAGCAACTATATTACCACAATGCATAAAATATTCATTCAGGGTCGATTCAAATTTTTCAATACATTTCTTAGGTTCTTCTCTTTTTCTCATTTTCTCAGTAGTTCTTATTTTTCTTACCGCACCTTGAATCATGTCTTGTTTAGTCTCCCACTGCCAGTACGTGATTTCGATAGAATTATCAAATTCCTGATAAAAGACTACCTTATTCTTGCACGCTGAACACGTTCGATGCAAACAATCTACATCATATACGTCGCAACATAGCAAAGAGAGAATATCTTGAGGGGTCTTAGCCGATAGTATCTTTCTTTGGTACAATCCCTGGACGATTAAATCCATGTTAGTATGCAATTTGCATAAACAAGTATCCCGTGACCGAAAATCAGGTAGCAGCACCCAAAAAGGTCTTATCTTGCAGAATGCTGAATAGCTGATAGTAAGATTAGAGTTTTTCAGAAACTTCTTATGCAGATTGAGAAGACTGTCGCTGAGGTACCGCTTTTGTTTACGTATCTTGTTTCTTGATATAAATTCCTTTTTTCCAGAGCAAAGTCTACTATTTTCATCGTCCTCATAAAATATTTCAACTTCTTTTTTCAATACTTCAGGCAAAGAATTTAAATTATGATTTGGTGTTTCATTTGACTTTTTTACTATGCGTTTCATTTTAGGGACTATTCTATTTTGATTAGGCATGTCTAAAGCTGAGGGTATTTTATTTAATTTTGCTGATACTAATCTTTGTAGTTGTTTCTTATAACGTTGATTTTGTCGCTTCATGCTTAGTATTATTTGTTTAAGTTTTTTTATCTCTTTTTCTTTTTTGTAACGGATACGTCTTACGGCAGAAGATACAGGTGAAGAACAGGAAAGAGATTTTGTAGTTGGTGTATTTAATGCTAAATCAGTGGAGAATTCATTGCTCTGTTTAGAAATGCTGCGCAAAATCCTAGATGGTCCTGGTATAGGTGACTCCGGTTCTCTGTTTAGAAACTGGTAACGTAAAGGTGGATCATTAATATTGTCTTGGAAAGCTATCGGTTCAGTATCCGACAAAATGCTGGGACTTTGTGGTGGAGTGTTTTGTGCAAGCAGAGCCACTGTTCTTTTTTCTTGCTGTTTTTTTAGGTAATATGTCTTATAATTCTTTCTCCATCTCTTTCTTTGTAATCTTTGTTGTCTAGAATTCATTTCATTTATTGGTACTTGTTTTTTTTCCTCTTTTCTACGTATGTAGCTTTGTCGATTTTTTTCTTGTTTTTCTTTCCATAAGTCATCATTATTTTTTATTCTTTCATATCTCCTTTTCTCCGCGAGTCTTTTTTTTCTAAGCCTTTCTTCTCTTGTTTGCTTCTTTGGTTTTGCCATTTCGAAAATAGAGATCTGAAAAAAGATAATGGGGTTCAAGCGACTAGCTAAAGTAGATCTAGCTCAATACCTATCTTTTGTAGAATACATAATCTAATAAATAAAATATTGCAAGACGGTTTAATGGGTGTTTTAGTTGAAGATATTGCTTTACGGCCAGTTAAGAAAAAATAATAATTAATGGTTGAGAGATGTTTAAAAAAACTGTTTGAGGTGTGTATGTGTAGGTATTTATTTTTTCCCGAGGGTTGCTTTAATCTTCTTTTATCAATTTTTATCTCCATTTTAATTAAAATATATGTAAAATATAAGTGAAATCTAAAAACTCTATATTGAAAGTAAAGTTTCTATTTCCGCGGTATTTCAACAAAAAAACTAACGACATAACTAGGTACCTATTACAAACAAACAAAAACACAAATTATAACGAAAACTTTATACGATTAGTTTTTCGTTAGACCTAATTCATCTGACACATAAAAATTCGTCTGGTTTTTGGGATCCGCCCTAATTTGGATTAATCCTAATTCATATGGCCCGTTCAAATTCATCTGGTCTTAAGAGCCAGATGAAACCAGACAAATGGGGGCCAGACAAATTAGGAATTCCAAGATAATCAAATCCTGGTCCTTTATTTATAAACGCATAGAATCAAAAGTGTAATTAATATTAATAAAAAACCTCATATGAGACTTCTGTTTGGTTACAAAACGTAAGTAAATACACACATTCCATAAATTAATGCAGATGAATTATACTACTTACCTTACAAACGCCAGATCACGACTTACGATCGTAATTTTTCGCCAAAATACACCGCACACGTGCACTCTGTATTACAGTTCGACACTGACTGGCGCGACCAATCACGAGTCGATATTATTCTATCGAATATTTTGTGTTTACGTTGAAATCATGCTTGAACGACTTGTGCCAGGTGAATTATTACTTTAGTCGGGGACAATTTTTAAATTAACGTAATTACTAAAATATACAATTATTTTGGATTTAAATATAGAAATATGAAAAAACATTTATTTAAATATCAGTTAAACTTACTAATTTTAGTATATTGCGATAATTGATCGCAGAAATTTAAATAATTCAACAAAAAGCGTCAGTGGGACACGCCAAATTAATTAGGTTTTACTGTTGTCTGCAGACTTAATTATTGTTAGTTTTAACAAATCCCAATTGACAACATGAGGCGTCGATAGACATTTACCTATACCATAAAACCTGAAATCGATATTTAAATCGGAGATTATTTTGATGTGTTCTTCAGTAAAAATCACGTCAAAACCGTGTTTCAAAGAATCACCCGGGTACTGCTTGATTAAATTTTTTTTCTTGAGGCTTGAGAGGAATTTGGAATTACAATTAAAACCCCAGATATTTATTAGGTGAACCAATTTAGGTCGACTGAATGTTCAAGTTTGGGTGATTGATGTAAACAGAATCGCTACTTAATTAAAAAGTGACAGCTGATATTCATTTTACTTCCAAATACCAATATTCGATTTTTCAAAAAATATTAGATATTATACCCACAGCCTATTTCTAATTTCCCTATATCAGCCATTTCAAGTCAACTACGAGTATATACTTATTTATCAAGACGAGTTTACTCTGGGGATAAAGGCTCTAGTACTTTATCGGTAGTATCGCCTAGCCTTTACGTTTTCATTGCTGCGGTCAGACTTGGCTGATATATGTATGATAGGGTGGATTGAGGTGAACTGAGTGAGTAAGGTGAACTGAGGATTCACCTTAGTGAATCCTCAGTTGTAGCCCGGTAAATTCAAATTTTCTTTGGTGTTTTGCAAATTGCGGCTCTGTTTGACGTCGTATGTTGATCAAAATGCGAGTTGCGATTGTAGGAATGATATTATATTGACTGAAAAAACAAAAAATCATATCAATCGTCAAACTTTGGAAATTTGTTCCACCTAAGAATTTTCATATGAAAATAATATTCTAAAAAAATTCTTAGGTGGAACAAATTTCCAAAGTTTGACCATTGATATGAAATTGATGATTATTATTCAGTAAATATATCATTCCTGCAGTCGCGAATCGTATTTTGATTAACATACGACGTAAAACAGAGCTGCAATTTGTGAAATACCAAATAAATTTTGAATTTGGCGGGATACAGCTGAGGATCCACCTTAATTAAGGTGGCTCGTATGCTATGGGGATGGGTAGAGTATGTCCACGTTCGCACGAACAGAAAAATATCGCGACGGGATTTTTTCACGCACTGGATCTTCAACGCACTGCTTAGCGCCGAGAGTCGAAAATCCAACAGTGTGTTTTCTGGACACGTTAGGATGCACTCTGTTGGATTCTCAATGCTCGGTTCAACACTGAGAGTTGACAATCCAATGCGCGATAAAATCCTGCCGCGAAATTTTTACGGCATTTGATTGATTGAATTGTCATTATATCAATTGTTTGGTTTTAAAGCATGATGTGTCAAGAACTTGTAATACTTATTGAGAAAGTTTATTAGGGTACCGTTCCTACCGTAAATGGAAAAGGAACCCTTACACCCATTTACACCCTTTTTATATATTTTGTTGAGTGCATGTTACTTGATGACAGGCCTACACTGTCCTCCCATACCTATCAACACTGTAATTTGAAACATTGTAAAAGCCCCTTATTTTTAAAAGAGTAACCGTGGAGTTTATTGCCGGCTCTTCTGCATAGGAAACAACCAATTGGAACCGTGCACCTAGCTTCTGACGTTCCATAAGTGCCCATGTTGGTTTATGTGAAATAAAATATTTTGATTTTTGATTTTACAAGATCATTCTCGTGTCCGTCTATCAGTGTTTTTATTTTTAGGTGTAGAATCCTGTTGATTCCGTATTTAAGTTGAATATATCACTTCACTGACACAAAGCTCTATGGTGCTGCTCCTGCTTCACTTTGTCTGTTTCCCGCCATTTCCCGTGACTGACAGATGACATTAGTGACAGCAGCGACCCCTCTTGTGCAAATGAGACAGTGTTTACATATCTATTTATTTAACATACCTATACACTTTTTTTCATTACTTTACACTGATTTTAATTACTGACAAATGCGTGCACTGCCTGGACAGGTCCACTCAATCTGTGTGGTTTTTCCTCAAAAGACCATTTCAGACACAAATCTACATGGTCTTCACATGATCTGACCAAGATTATGTCTGGACTTTAAAAGAGACTGTGACCTCTGAGTTTGTTTCAGCCTTTCTTCTCAGAGTAGTCAGATAGGAAACGCCGACCTCATCTAGTTTTTAAAATATGATTGACGTGTAAAAGTGTTTGTTCAAACCTACTTACAGAAATATAATCATTTATCATTTATCACTACAATATGGATATAGTCTTTGCTACAGCAAGCAAAAAGAAAATCTGAAACATACCTCTTTAAAAATACCAACTTGCTTGATGGTGGTTTATGCCTCTTTGCTGGGCAAAGGAATCTCCTTTCTCCTTCCAAACATGGATTTCAAGTTAAGGAAAAACCGAACCAGGCGACAGGAATGTTCGTTCATAAAAGTGAAGCGGAATTTCCTGCGTATCAAGAAATATATGGTTCGACTTAAAAGTTAAAACCAAATCATTCGTTAACATACCTCGAAACACATTATGATTTTTATAACTATAATAACACGCACTTTACATCCGTCGGGTGTCCATTAAGTTGTTTTAAACACAAAAATTATATATCGGCAGGTAAGTAAGTACTGAATATTTCATGTGAAAGCACGCGTTTACAAGTTCAACTGTCATCTTATCCGTGATCGTGGCCTTAAACTGTGGTTTAAGCACGCTTAAGTAAGGTTGTCGCGTGTAGAAAACTTGTTTACATCGAACACTGGCCGAAAATAAAATTATAAATATTTTAAACCACCTGCTCGATAATGTCAAATTATGTGACATGCAAACCTAACCTAAAGTAAGTTATAATAGCCCTGGAGTCTAGCCGGGCTATAATATTGTACTGAATTTAATTATAACCCGCTTGTCAATTATGGGATTTAAATTTGGAACCTTAAAAAATTTAATTCTTATGAAAACTTTTACAAAAAAAAATATTGCTTTTTATATCTCGCGGAAGGTTTGAAAAGTAGACAGTAACATTCTCCTCGGTGATAAAGGTCTTGGGCAGCCTTGAGGTCTTGGTTGAATCCCTCGCTTCGCACAGCAGTTAACCCTGGATCCTTTGTTACGCTCGAGATTCATTACATGTAGTGCTCGTGGCAAAAGACACTGCTTTGTCCCCTCTTTGTATAATCTACTATTATTTTACTGATAGGTACGTATAAGTACTTAACTACATTAATCGAAGTTTGAAATTGTTAATTGTTTTTGGTTAGAATGAATTACAATAATTTGAATACTATTTTAATTCGTTTCTCATTTTTTTTTTCTCTATTCAGGCAAATACATTTCCACTTTTAATCTGGCGCACTCTAAAAACTTAAAAACAACTCTACCGACCAACAATCCAAAATAATTTCCTTACAATAGGTATTCCGTTTTTATCTCCCCACATTGAAACTGTGTCATAATCATAACCGGAACAAAATATAAAATAATTAATTGAATTCCGGGCAGCCCTACAAACAAAAATTATAATTCCAGGAAACAATTACATTGTAATTCGTTGACCAACACGTTGCTCATCAAGATATCATAATCTATAACAAAATTATTAAAATGTAATTATGATAATGAAATTCTGTGAGTGAATCATGAAGACCTAGTAACCTACTTTGAACAATAAATACAAAGGAAAATACGGTAACACTGTTACACGTAATCCTAAATAATACCTATTATAAATACGAAAGAAAGTTTGTTTGTTTGTTACGCAGCGCTTTCGGCTTCATCCGTACTGATCCCTAGTCCCAACTCGCCCGGTCCATATATATGGATAGCTACAAGGAGCGGGTGAGTTGGGACTAGGGATCAGTATGGACGAAGCCGCGCTTTCACACTAAAACGGATTTGGCAGAAAATTGTCACATGGGGTTTGGCGGGGTAGTTGCGAAACACACTAACAGTAGGAATGGCTTCCATTTTGACAGTTCAACAACATTCATTGCGTTATTTACGTTGTTGAGCAGACAAATTTATCGAACATAGGAAGCAATGGATTAGCAATATCCTTCAAAATTATTCAGACTGTGATTGATAGTGTGTTACGCGATTAGGGTGCTGGAGAAGGTCAAACTTCTTTCCATCCTGGATCGCAGACGAACTCGCGGGCAACAGCTAGTTTTAAATAAAATATGTTTTTGTGACACAATTAGCATTATGCAAAGTAACATGTGTTAGCAATTTGATGGTTCTTTGTTTTTCGATGAAATAATTTTGGTCCCTATATTGAATATGTCGGTCTGCCATTTCTAAGAACAATAGACTGATCGAAAGGTCTTGTATGTCCGAGTTCTATAGTAAAATATTCGTACTTAGGCTGGAAGATACTAACAACAATACAAATTATTTATTTATTTATTAAGGGGACTACAGGACCTAAACGCAAGTTTTATAATGCCTAAAAGTATATGATCCACTGCAGCAAACAAAATCATAAAAATATGTGACATTCTTCAGGATATATGCCAGTTAGATAGTGTGTTGAAAACCATAATACAACCAATTTGATACGGAAGAAAAAAAAAACACGAAAATACATCAACAAATTTATATTAACAATTAAAAACCATACTAATATAAATGCAATCATTCTGATTTTTCGTCAGATTATTCTACAAGCAACATTTTAACGTAACCGTGTTTTAATTTTTTAGTTCGATCAGTAGATTTTTTGTAAATAGATATTTGCTTCATATTTTGCAATACATTACCAGCGTATGTCATCGCGCTTCTCTTTATTTTCTATGCAGTCCGACAGTGATCGCCCTTTAGCTGTTGTCAGCCTCTTAATGAAGGCTTATCATTTATGAAAGCAACAGCTATCAGCTTGTGATAGCCCACTGCTGGGCAAAGGGATCCGCGCGCTCAACCTATCCTGCGGGGTGATTACGTATCACAATCACAATCCCAATGCCATTCTTTTTGACGGTTCAAAATTATCATTGCGTTATTTACGTTATCGAGCAGACGAAATTTTCAAACAATTATGAAGCATCAATTAGGCATTTTATTCAAAATCCTTCAGATTGATAATGAAAGTGGTGTTAGTCAATTAGGATGCTGAATATAATTCACAATAAGTTATTAATCATCATAATTACATCAGCATTAAGGCTTCCGCATATAGGCGCGTCGCGAAAGTGTGACGCGATTCTGGTAGAACAATTTCAATGAAGTTTTCATAGAATTTTTTAAAGTAGAGTCACGTCGCAAAAGCCTAGTAATCAAATCCAATTCAAAATCTAAATCTAGTTTGATAGCAACGACTTAACTAGTTATTCAGATTAATAAAACAAGTTTAGCCACGTGCTTCTTGCATAAGACCGTCGACCTGATTGCGCGTACGCTTATGTGCTATAAATGTCATATTATTTTGATATACTATCTAATCTGATGACTCAATTAAATAAATTATTTTACATTTAAAATGTAGTGGGCGATATAAACTAAGTGATCATGAAGATAGGGGTTCCAAATTTGAAAAACAAAATTGTACTTTAAACCCTGGTCAAACTAAAATGAATCCCGTGCGGGATGCGGGACTAAATGCGCTGGCGCCGATTGTGTCAACTAACTTGTATGAAGTTATTCAAACTGGTGCGAATAGTTACGTATCTTCTTAATCAACAAAAACCTAACATAATAACACGACTGTATTCCCAAAAGGATTAGACAGAGGTGTACCTATAGTACACCCACATTTCACCAGTTATGTTTAAGTCTCACGTAATAGGGGGCGAGCCTATTGCCATCGACCGGACACCAATCCAGATTCCGGAGTGCTAATGAGAAATTCCAGATGGAAAAACCCAATAACACATTGCCCGACCCGGGTATCGAACCCAGGAACTCATGCTCAGCAGTAGAGTTTGCGGACCAATAAGGCAGTCCTAATCATATAATCATTAAAGCAATCGATATCCGAAAGTCACACCCGCCGCCCTGCGCGGGTTTCGCCTCAGTCTGACCAGAGCTATATTTTGGCATATCTATCTTTCTTCCAGAATATGATTTATCTGTAGTAAAAACGCTTTTTCATACATACTTACATACATACATAAACTCACGCCTTCTTCCCATGGGGGTAGGCAGAAACTACAGAACGCCACCTGCTACGATCCTTACATACTCCTTTTGCCTCGTTTACGTTCATACATCTGGTCATACACGCACGCCGGTTGCGAGTACTACGCACCTGACCTTTCTGAAGAACATAACCAATAAGGTCACTATATGTCATCCTAGGGCGTCCGTTCCCGACGTTTCCATTCACATCTGCCTTGCACGCTTTTTCATTTCTTCTTTTATTTTATATCGATAACGCCTCCTTTAATATGGAAATACGTTCCAAATATGGTACACCTACAGGAAGAAAATACGAGAAACTACAAAGTAAACATATATCATAAATATTAATGAGGGGTTGTTTGATATACGAACGGAGGTGCTAGTTACAATGTTTTCATACAAATTTGGAGGACTTGAATCGGGTTCCATGCATACATTTTGCACGTATTGTATAAATAAAATCCCTGTTACTGATAGACATCAATATGCATCATAATTTGAAACCATTGAAGATAAAAATTTATATTTGGAAAGTAATAAAATATGCGCTAGAGGCACTGCATCTCTAGAGCAGGGGTGAAAATTCAAATGTGGTTGAAGCTTCCATGAGAAAACATGCACTAGAGGCACTGCATCTCTAGAACAGGGGTGAAAATTCAAATGTGGTTGAAGATTCCATGAAAAAACATGCACTAGAGGCACTGCATCTCTAGAGCAGGGTTGAAAATTCAAACGTGTTAGAAGATTCCATGTAAAAACCAACGGTTAATAAAATTTTTAGTTATTTTAGTCATTCATAAAACAAAGATTACCGACACAAAATATGCCAATGCTTTGAAAACTTCCAGTTATTGAGTTTAAAACAGTTTGCAATAAAATAGAAGTACTATGAATGAGCCACATCTAGCAGCTGTGACCCATTTACACCAGCTGTTTGTAGTTTCCACGGAGAGATGAGAGTTTATTAGAAAAATATGTACACGCCCCGCATTTTAGTCATAAAGTTTTATAACAATTTTTACGCGGGCTCCAGAATTTTGCTATTTCAGGAATCCGATTTGATTCTTGAAAAATATTGGAGTTATCCGGAATTGCTCGATATAAATTAACATTAGTCTAATGACTAGTACAATCGGTAATTCATAGTGTTCCTCATTAAAATAAAAGACTGCAGTTTATAAAATACCGGCCAAGTCCGAGTCGGACTTTCACACGAAGGACTCCGTACCAATTCTTTTTTTTTTAAATATCGCAGCATTATGCTGAGATAGGAGCCTTTTTGGCCTCGCACAGGTTTTTTTTTATTGTTAATTTTGTTAGTTTTAAATGCTCCTTTTTATTTTTACTCTTTGTATTTCCTGTGTGTGTCACAAATAAAATATTTTTCTTTCTTTCTTTCAATTATGCAGTTTTGCATGGTATCCAAATAGCGGATAGAATTGCTTTCATACCTTAGAGCCATCCGGTTGTATTCGTTACTAAACGCAAAATAATCTAGCTAGCAAGTGAATTTAGCTAAACACTGCTAAAAACGTGCCTTTTGTTTTGTGTTAAACTCTTAGTTCTACCTTAAATATGTTGATTATAAATCAACCTGTAGGTGTCTAATACTAATATTGAATTTTGTCATTCCTTAACCTTAATATCCCTTTAAGCAATAAATCAAACACTCAAATGTCATCAATATAAAGTGCGTCCCACACTGTCTTAATCTTTGTTTACCGTCCGTCATTACAAGTCGACGCCATCATCGCCATCTCAATCGGCTTTATGTCAAGGCTAACCAGAACGTCTATCACCAATCACTGTAGCCGAATCGGGCCAATGTTGGCCAATACGTCGATAGCCAATGTTTGCAACACTGATGTGCTAAAGGTTGGATTATTATTATGTAACACTTGATAAAGTAGATGCTGCATTCTGAAAAACGAATGTACTTTCTTTCGTCAGTCAGCATTGCGCTGTCCTATCAATCATTCACAGAACTGTTTTTGGTATGGACGATGTCATGATCATTTTAACTAAAAGCTTCTATTGCTGGGCGCCAAGTCATCAAGAGTTTACGTCATGTCATGACGTATCTACGAAATTGCCAATTACGAAATTTTTTCCAATGGATAGTCAGTTGCACGCCACCAGAAAATCATAATGACGCCTTTCAATTAGGAGAATGCCAAAACTGTCAAAATCTACAATAATGGTGTCAATGATCGGCCATTTTGACACAATTGCGTTAGCAGATTTGGCCCCCTGGACATAGACCTTTCAAACAGATCGCCGAAACTAGAGCGATTGCACGGCCCGCATCCAACGATAAAGATGATAAATACTCCCGCAGACAGGCGCGGCGCGACTCTTGTAGAACAATTTCCATGATGTTTTCAAAGAAATTATTTTATTTGAGTCGCGTCGCTCTTGTTTGCAGGGGCCTTAAGTTGACTGACTAATAACTATGATGAAGATAATTGCCATTAGCCTAGGACAGGTCAATTTGTCTGCTAGCATACTTGCAAAATCTACTGATGTGCCAAATAAAGTCGCATACATTAAAGTCTAACAAAATAATTCCTCTATTGTGTTGTAAAAGGATGTAGAAACACATGTTAATTAAACATCTGTATAATTAAAGGGGCAATTCTCTGAATTTTAGAACGCTTTATCGTACGAATTGCCTATTGTATCACTGGTGATGAATCCTTTAGCATTTAATTGTCTAACTGCTCGTGTTGGCTAAGACCCCAATTTCGAATATATTACTTTTTTATTTGGTCTAGTACTGACTCTGATCTCAGGCTCGGACAAAGTGTTATTGTGAATATTCAGTAGCAGTCCTTCTTTGGTTTGGATTTGATTGCCATCACTTACATGGGATTTATCATTTTTTTTGTTTTCGGGGGGAAACCTTCAAAAGGCCCCCGACCTCTGGGGACGGAGGTCGGGGAGTGTGGGATTTTTACCTCAGTATAACCTCCCCGGTGATCACCATCAGCACATGGAGGGGTTCCTCTTAAAATACTAATTCCGGAACTCCCCCTGTGCAACGCCTGTAAAGCACATCCCTTGGGAGACTGTATAGGGGCCTCCCCTGAGCCTCGCTATGCACGGCAGCACGTGACCACTGTGCCACCGTCTTCCCTGGGGTCACTCGGTGGGCGGACAGAGTCCCCATTCTATGCGCCTGCGACCCTAAAGGTCCACCTACCTTGGTCGGTAAGCGGATTGCGGGGTATTAGGTGCCAAGGCGGTTGCCTCCTCGACGCCTCCTTCTCCGAGCAGGATCAGCCTTCTCCCGGTACACAGGATTTAGCTATAAAATTGCTGGTAAAATGTTGACGTGTGATAAGCACTTCTGTCTATTCCGTCTGTGTTCTCAGGCGTAATTTTATATTAAGTTTTCACCAAAATAACCATCACTGACAAACTATAATACCACGTTTACACACCCATTCTTCATTCAAGACCTACCCCCTACTTACGTATATATAACAGCAATAAAATAAACAGTAGGTATAGATACAAACAAGAACAACAAACAGAATTCAGTCAGCAGTACCTAATTACATAGAAAAACCTTGAATCATCTATGTGATGGAATTCATAAGTGCTAAAGATTGATTCACTAGCGGAGAAAATGTTCATGTAATATTGTAGACTGACCATCTAGGAGCTAGTTTTTGTGGTCGCGGAAAGTGTGGTAATGATGCCGCATTTCTAATGGCAGTTATGATTTTTTAGGATTCCGTAGGCTGAGTTGCGATAAGACTAGAGTACATTAATGAGGCTATAAAGTCTGTCTTTCTAAACATGTCAACGTTTAGCATAATAGTCGGTAGGTGGCATAGCTCTATTATAGTAACAAGCAACAATTTGAAATGTTTTGAAGATTATAACGTGTTTTTGTGAAAATGGTCATCAAGAGACTTTGATTGCCAATTATTGTTCATTAATAGTATTATTTCACGTAGTTTTCCAGAAACTGATAAACTGTCATGAACCTTGTGAAATTTTACCATACATGGATTCTATTCTGCATTCAACAAGAACTACAGATATTGCCACTGTCTAAAAGACATTTACTACGGAGCCCTCAGTTTGTAAGTCAGACTCACACTTGGCCAGCTATCGTTCGCGTTCCTATTTTCTTATGGGAAAGTTTTCTTGTGTTTAAAATCAACCGTGTGAGGGGTTCCTTACAGTTCATTTATTTATTACTATGCTGCTTCTAAATGACGAGCAGATGAATCTTCATCAATCATTACTGGCTCAATGGGTTTTGGGTTAACCATTGAACTTGTCAATGACTCTGCTAAGGGCAAATATTGGAAAGTTATTTTTGGATGATTATGTGTAACGATTAAATATAGTTCAATACATTGGACTTTATTGATTTCTTAAATTAGCTACAAGTAGCCTACGTTAAATCATTTGTTTTTGATTTTATGAATAAATTACATTAACGGCCGAATCTAATAACGTATCTATCACCAATTTTGGCGTACTGGAGATAGAAAAACCTATCTATCTCTGGTTTTAACGTCCCAATAATCTATCAGAGATTAAAGAATCTTACCGGCCCACGCTATCTATCGATGGGATGGCCTATTGCTTACTACGGATAGCTATTTGTATAAAACAGCCAAAGTATGCAGTCCAATAACATGTTGACAGCTATTTGTTTGACAGGGCAGATACTAAAGATAAATATATCCGCCGAATTGCGGGGATAAACGTATCTATCTAAGCAATATTTACTTTTTTTTTAGATACGCTTTATAATAATAATCATTTAAAACATGTCCGATTCACGTGAAAGTACATTAAGCGGAAGTGTTTTGAAATCGTAATACAGCTATCCGATTGGGAAAATGATTTAGAGAGATGAAAATTATCTGTAAAATCTTCTACTCAAAAGAACTTATTTAAGCTGCATTGACCATCGTAATATGAGCAAATTAAGTTAATATCAACTTACATATAGATTTCGTTCAAATAAAACAGCATTGAGTAATTTACTCACCGAAATATATCCTCATTTATAAGTAACCTCAAGTTTGGTGTTTTTTTTTCTTTTTATAATTATTTTTATGGCCTGGACCTTTTAGCCAAGTCTTTAGTTTATTTCATTTCCTTCACTAAATTTCTTCGAAAGTGTTTTTAATATATTTATATATTGCTCGATAACAAGTCTTATTTTTTAATAATTCTGTCAAGCGGCGGGAGGTATTATGTAGTACAACACTTTCACTACACAATTCACTTAATTCACTCGCTAAAATCAATCTTTGGTTTCGGCTTGATAATTTAGGTTTCCACTTTTCCAGGTACAAACTTGATACAAAGAACAAAGAATACTTAGCTAGGTACTTATTTTCCATATTTCTTGACGGCGATTTCCATTATTTTCAATTATTTTTTATTTTTGTTTTAGTTTCCTTCGTGTTATTCCCGCCATTTTCTCCACCCCCCTCATTTTGGTGATTTTATGTCAAACTGTCATTTACGTTTCATTCCTCCTCTCCAGCGTTAAAAATTTGTTCAGCAAAATGCAGTGAAATCTTGTATAATGTACGACTAACAAACAGAGTTTTAATATAATATAAATTGTAATTTCATGTAGTCATATTGTAAGAATTTAAATATAAAGAAGTTTTTATAGAAAGGTTAATTACACACGTTCTTTTTTAAAGTGAAGTTGGTAACGCACGGGAGGGCCAAGTAGGGAATCCTATCTATTCTTTTCGTTAGAAAGACACCCTTTATCAATGATTGTGAGACGTCATACAAGGATAGATAGAAATATACTGTATATCATTAATCGCAATTATCGTTCACTGAAGATAGGTTATTGGGTTCCGCCGTCTTTCTTTGCTTGGTATGATTTCATAATCAACATTCACGTCTTCCATAATAAATTCTCCTTCCGATGGAATTTTCTGAATCAACACTCTATCATTGCAATCAACACCTCACGCCTCATAAAGAACTAATTAACGCAGTTTTCCTACCCATTCAATAAACCAAAAATAAACATGGTAATGGCTTACTTGAATTTTAATGTACCAGTCATTATTTCAATGATCCTCGCATCCTCATTCAGGACATGTCAACGTTCTCTCATTAAGAAAAGCCTTGGTCCACTCATGTCTTTAAACACTGTTTCAATGAAAACGTATGTTAAATTATTTATTTCTTCGTTTACAATTTGACTGTCAATAGATTTTCCCTTTCGAAGTATCACGCAATTGTTGGGTGTGTGTTGGTTGTTAAATGTGATTTAGGTTGTTTAAGTGATTTTATTGTTGCCACATCGATATTACCATGTAGGTCTATGAAGGCTAGATGATAAAAATCAGTAGTTTTTGTATTCTATGTTCGTATATTGTCAACTTGAAATTAAGCATCATTATCTACAACTTCCGCAAACGTGTGTCGTCTGAGTTTTTGGTACCTTCTTTAGACGATATATATTTATTTTATTTTGCTTCGAGGACATGGCCGTGACTGATTCCTCTAAATACTTCAAAGAGATTGAAGAATTCAATTTTAGTAGCTCTATGTGAAGGACCGGTTTTGTGTACACATTCAGTTGTTACTTATTCATGAGTCGTTTTTACGTCAATCGAATAAGGTTCAGGTACTATTTTGCCACGTGCAAACAAATTCTGGACTATAAAAATACTATTACGTTGTAGGAAGGTGACGCAATCCGCCCTTTTTCCCTAGTTTCCCCTACAAACCGCTATAATAAACGATCTAGGGAAATTGGACTATAATTACTTCGCTGGATTAGTGATCGTAGTATGATGATAGCAAGGCAGTGTAATGGCATGACGTAAGTACTCAGATGTGGTTACCTCACTTGAAAATATGAATGATGTTTTCTTAGACGTTCACAATATTGATGATACATTTGAACATCGCAACGTGTGTGTTAAATAGAAGCACATTTTGAAAATGTATTTTTAAATGGTGTTCTGTGTCCAAAAATCTATATTCGCTTAGAATTTCAATTCGTGAACAATAGATCGTTTTGGCTTCCGTTATTTTTTGATGCAAGTGTTGGGCTGAAGCATCTTACTTTAAAGCTTCTGCATTGTAAAGTGGTCAGGATGCTGAGGTACAAAGTGTAGATTCCCAAGGGGATAGTGTCCTGTTAAACCAAATGAAATAGTCGACTGATAATAAATTAATATGATGGATTAAAATAAACGTTACTAAGATTTAAGAAATATGACGTACTTATGACTTAACACTTTTAAACCTATTCGTATGCTCTTTTTAACAAGTATAACGAAAGTTTAACAGTAAAAGTGCAATGAATTCCGAAAAATTAAAATTTCCATAAAACAATATCTCAGGATAAATAATTTTCTGATGACGCACACGAAAAACTTGATATCTTTTTTAATTTTTATTTTAATAATTTATCTAAACTCCATCTCATCGCTCAGTTTACAACTTGTGACAGCTGCAACCGCATTGTGGTCGCGGTCGCGGTTGTTCTAATGGACCCCTTGTAATTACTTCCTCGCTTACGTTACGACAGTTGCATGTGAATCGGGTTAGCTCGCCAAACCCCAAATTATTATTGATTGCATTTGTTATAGGTTTCTGAAAAGTTATGTTTGATTATTATGTTTCATACTATGTTTTAGTTTTGACAACATTGAGTTTTTTCTGTGGCCTTACTTTTTTAAACCTTTCTTCAGTGCTTTGAAACGCATCCAATAGATATTATATGTACAGATTTGTCTACTAATGTCATATAATTTTCTACAGCCATGGTTTTGGTTGATCTTATTGCAAAATGATTGCAAGCCAGTGTTTTCTTTAATGATTATAATTATTACTTCTTTATACTAAATCAGAAGAGCTGGTATTCTTAAAACGTTTTGTCAATTTTATTTAGTATTAAGTATTGGAAATAGGTATGTGATAGCATATTCGAACCTATGAATTCTGTAAACTGAAATATGTTTGGACTTCAATTAATAATATCTGGCCAACTCTGAAGTCCATTATGAATGGAGAACGACCGTCCATTGCTGACATAACTTTATAAATTATTAGAGCCGTGGTATTGGGATTATGTAGGCCGGTTAATGCGAGTTTAATATTTTCAGTAAGCAGGTATACCAGAAAAGATTATTTGCCTATCCATCGAATAATTGTTTTGTAATTTTCGTCATTCATTTTCAAACCAAGGATATACAGGGTCTCCCGTAAATAATGGATCAAACATAACGACTAGGCAGCTCACCCGATTTCCAACAACTAATTTGAATAGTTGTTCTTTTTCCAATTTTGGTCGTTTTACGGTAAAAAAAATTACTTTTCAATTCAATTTTTTTTTCCAAGGCTATAAAACGATATTTACAAAAATTGTATTTTATTACATTAGTAAGTTATTTAGAAATATTTAAGAAAAATAAAAACTAAAAATGTTATCGTTTGCAGCGACAGCAATAAAAAAACTGAATTCTGATAGAAAAATGGTAAAATTAAAAAAAAAAATTGTCTAATTTCCGCCGAAAGACGTCCACTGTTGGATATAGGCTTCCCCCAAGCACCGCCACTTGGACCGGTTCTGTGCTTCTCGTATATTATATTATATTACCCAAGTTCTAGTTATATTTCCCATAAACTCAGGAACAGTATCAAAGAAGAACTTCAAACTTCACTCCAGATGAACTTCGAACTTCAAACCTTACATACCCACCTTCATAAGCCCCAGTTCTGTTCAGAACAGCTTATTGACAACCATTGAATGTGCTCTGCATGTGACGTTATTGTTCCCACGCGAGGACAAAAGCTGCACGAGACTTGTCAGAACAATATTGCTTATGTGAACTATTTTAATTATCGTGTCTTTTATTAAAAAGTGTGTCAGTAAGTATTTTGAAAGGTTATTGTGGATATTGTTCAAGTATTGGAAGTGTGCTATGACCCGAACCAAATTCGAAAGGGGTGATTTTCAAAGTGTAGTTTTGTTTTAAAAAAATATTAAAAACTTATTAAAAGCTTTTATTTAACTTGATTCGTTCATATGTCTTTTTAGTTTAACATTAATAAACACAATAACAACCATACATTTTTTTGTCATATTATTATTTTGTTTGCACGTAATTTGTATTTTAATATATTGACATTTTTATAACATTTTACAATTTGATAATTTTATATTTGACATTTTATTTTTATACGATATTGACATTTTTTTTGACAATTTTATGATTTGTTTAACATTTAAATTTAATTAAACACAATTTTATTTTGGGTTTTTATATGTTAGAATTTAGAATAGTTTATAATTTTTAATGTAAACTATGGACTAGCATTATATCTGAATTAAATAAATTATAATTATTATTAATAGGAGACGCATTTTTCAATCACTTTTTAATAAAAAAAATTAGGTAAAATTGTACAATAATGCCCAAGGTTTTTGAGTACTTAACTACGATGTTAAAAGACTTATCTACATAATAATTTACGGTCTTGTGATTGCAGATTTACTGTAGGTATTGCGTGTATACTTGACACGTCAACAGACCTTTTTGTGCGAATTTGTCACTGTCCCGACTTCAGTCGTAAATTAAATAGTAGTAGGTATAAATGCGATTTATATCGTGTTTTCATCAAACGATCATCTTCTAAACTTAGCCAGATATAACTAAAAATGTATCCAATTAACTCAACCACAATGACTATCGTCAATATTGTTTGACAATTAATTTCTAATGATCCTCATAACTTACTATGTTTTTAATTAGATTTACTCATAAACTAACCCCTCAGCGAAAATAATAAATTCTCATTAGGAAAAAAAGCTAATATCTAACAAAGCGACAGGATATCTCGTTGACCTGATGGCCACGAGCAACAGGCTCAAGCGACACGTTCCTTGCGACAGCGACTGCGGAAAAAACAAATGAAAAAAGTAGTTTAGAGCATGCCACGAGTCACCGCGACACGACTTGCGGTGCGACGGGACTCACGCGAAGGAAACAAGTGACGAGCACACGTGTCGCTTGACGCAAGTCGCTTGGTCCGAACCCGTGAACCCTTACCCCGGCCCTAACCAAAATGATCTACGAGCAAACACGAGATCATCATACTTATGTCACTTTCTGTTCGGCAAAGAGGAAGGCTCCCTTTGTCGGCGCGACCACGCGTTCCAGTTCACAAAAAGTGACATCACGCGAAGATCGCGTGGTCGCGCGACGATCGCTTTGGTTAGGATGCGGCCTTAGGCGGGCCATACGCGGTAGTAAAACGGTATGGGTTCTAACTTGGCGTTTATTGCACATAAACTATCTCGTGTGCCGACGCCCTTAGCAGGACGCGGGTGGAGGTCATTACTTTTTTTTTTATCCTAATGAGCTGCAAGGTATGGGAATAATGTGATAAATTATGTTTTATTTTCTGTATGTAAAAAGATCAATTTTATTTTTATTTTACTCTTGTGTCTGACACATTTTTCGTAGTAATCTGATTCTTTATTATTGCTGTTAAGTTACTTTTGTAAATATTATGGTCGTTATAAAAATCACGTAAAAGTTTCCACTTGTGAAGAAGGTAGGTGCTGAAGTACGAATAGGTACTAATTTATAAGATTTGATTAACTCGAACATATATGTATAAATTCCACAACATATTTTCAGAAAGATCAGGTGCGGAGTACTTGCAACCGATTTGCGTGTATGACCACTGTATGAACGTAAACGAGGCAAAAGGAGTATGTAAGGATCGTAGCAGGTGGCGTTCTGTAGATTCTGCCTACCCCCATGGGAAGAAGGCGTGAGTTTATGTATGTATGTATATTTTCATACTGAGCCAAAGTTGTAACACAGTTATCTTTAAATTGTATTTTCATGGTCGATACATTTTACTTATATATTTCATAAGTGAATAAGTACTTTAACTTAAAGCGCATTATTTAGTAAAACTAAATTGTTTAGCACAACAAAACAATAAATTTATAATATGACTTCGTTGGCGGTAAACGCATCAACCATCAACGTATAAAACACAAGATTTTAATCATATCCCTGTTAAATAACATAAAACAAAAGAACGCCGATAAATCGCTCAACACTACCCACACAATCCTCAAACAATGGATATTACATCACTAATATGATCAACATAATTATGTCCAACATGTCATGTCCCACCGTCCCAACGTCCCAACGTTGATGGACACGCCCGAATAATCCATTGATCAGCTCGACACTTGTATGAATGGGAATTCAATAACGTTGTAGGAGAAATATTTAAGTCCCTGGTGAGAAGCTACCAAATTGATGGGATCTATTTTGGTAGCTTTGATGTTTTTAATGAAATTAATTGTCAGAAACTGAAACCAATTTGCAAATCATTGGGGAGAACATGAAATGGGATAATTTAGAAATTATGACATTTAAATATTAAGTATTATGACTGACTGCTGACTGCCGCGTTGGTCTCGTGGTCTCGCGACTGCTGCGTCCTGGGTTCAATTCGCAGGTCGGACAAAGCTCTTCATGACTGCTAAGTATTTCATCAATGTATGATCTAAGTCTCATAACTCATGCCGACGCGAAGAAGGATTTTAATGGGAAACTACAAATTGGAGGCTTAAATCTTTAAGTTTGTTCAGAGATCTCGCAGTTGCCACTTTAGTTACAAACTTGTTGCTGCTTCTATAGATTAAGGAATTGTGTTGAACTTGTATCCCATTAATTATAACTATTGCTGTTACTTAAGACTTGCTTAAGACAGATTTACAACTGAAACTTTCCTTTATAGATGTTTAATGCGAGGTTATTCCAAAATTGCATTACGTTTCTTCCGAAGATAAATTATCAACCTTTGAATGTTGTCAAACTATAGCAATGAATTTAAAGAATGTGGAGCGGGAGCAGTAGTGGCCCAGTGATTACGGCTAGGAGTAACGAACTATAGGTCGTAGGTTCGAACCCAGACAGGTAATTTACTTTGTGTAAATTATTTCATCACCACTGCTCCCAAAACGGTGAAGGAAAACATCGTGAGGAAACCGGCATGCCCTAGAACCAAAAATTCAAAGACATGTATTGTGACATGCACCAACCCGCACTGGGCCCGCGTGGTGGATTACGGCCCACTCCCTCTCACCGAGAGGAGGCCTGTGTCCCAGCAGTGGGAACGCTATAGGCTGATTATGCTATGTACACAAAGTAATATGTTACATGAGATAATAATTTTCAATAGAATTTTTGAGAAAAAAAGAAATATAATGTGAAGCTTTTAATTTTAATTGGCAAACAGTACAATGTGTTCACAATCAAATAAGCTAAATGATAAATGATTTTATTTCTGTAAGTAGGTTTGTACAAACACTTTTACACGTCAATCATATTTTTTAAACTAGATGAGGTCGGCGTTTCCTATCTGAGTACTCTGAGAAGAAAGGCCGAAAAAAACTCAGACGTCACAGTCTCTTTTAAAGTCCAGACATAATCTTGGTCAGGTCATGCGAAGACCATGTAGATTGGTATCTGAAATGGTCTTTTGAGGAAAGAACCACACAGATTGAGTGGAGCTGTCCAGTCAGTGGACGCATTTGTCAGTAATCGTGCAGCTCATGCGTTAGGGATACGGTTTGCCGAATTAAATTAATTACACCAACTTGATACTTAATACCAAAATATTAACCTACGCCTACCAGCTAATACAGGCTTTCATTCAACTCGCACATCTCTATTTGAGCGGAATTTTAACAATTAAAAACACTCCTAATTATAGCGGACAGCAGATGTTTGAAACAGCTGGTACTATTGCAATAATAGGATTGTATGCGTTTTACCAAGTGCAAGCTGTGACTTCAATAGTTCAAGACATTTTGCGTATGACACTCATAAAAACTCTACCCTCAAATGTATAATTACTCCGATTACACAAACAATGGGGCACTTAATATCGTGTCCAGCGTTCGTAGCATGGCCACTATAGAAACAGAAGATAAAATGAAAGATTGTAGAAATAGTTCTACGGCGCGATGTCAAAATTCAAGAAAAGAACGACTTTTTGTTAAGAAAGTGATTTGCCTTCTCTTCGTAGAGTAGAGATGTAGGTAGTCAGGCTATGCATGCTGCATGTTCAGTTGTCTGCACGCTACAGGAGTTGATCGACGCCACTGAATATCTCAAGCTTGTGTCCAAATTCTGGTCTGACTGTATATAGATTGCCATTCACACGCCAAGAAGAAGACTCCGATTACCTTATTTTTTTAGCACTATCAAGTACCTAAATTCGTAAGTTATTGCAATTGGTTAACAAAACTATCAACTACCAATCACATAATTTAATTGATAATGTATTACATAGATTTTACTTTCAGAAATGTGTTCGTGGTGAGTTTTTATCGCATCTATCAGAAATATGCTCTTATAACGTAATCCAATGAGTCGGTCACATTAAACGCAAGACGTCATCGCGGCAAGCCAAGGTGAAGATGTCGGGGCGAGCTTGACTCCTACCGCAAGAAAAGAAAGAAAGAAAAATAGGATTATTTGACACAGAAACACGTGCATACAAAAAAGATAATTAGCTCTGATAATAATGAAAAATAAAAACAAACAAAATAGATCTATAATCACGAGCACTAAACGGAAATAGTCGACAGCTGCACGTCATGACTGTGACAAGAAGGCTTCCACTCAGCATGATGCTGGATCCGGACTGACCGGCCTTTGCAAAAGACATAATTGTGTGGAAAAGGAAGAGCGAGGCCTTTTGGCCTGCAATGAAACAATACAGGCTTGTTAGATAAGATTCGATTAGAGATAATCCAATGCTTTGTTGCGAATCACACCTTGATGCCTCTTAATGTGTTCGGCGTGTGCCTGATGGTTATCAGTAAGCTCGGTCTTTCACCCTATTCAATGTAGAATAAAGTAAAAATAAACAAAAGTAATCGCACGTCAATGCTGACACAGAGCCGGCAGATGTTTTGAAGAACCACAGGAGAGGTAAGACAGAATTGTAATAGATCTTTGTAAGCAAATTTTCAATATACTTAATTACCATTCTAAGGCATTGAAGCACTTACACAATGTACCTCATCATCGTCATCATCCACAGCACAATTTCACCCACGGCTGGGCATAGACCTCTCTTTTCAATATCTGCCAATCCCCACTCTCCTGCGCCAGCCTCATCCAGGTTCTACGCGCGATGGTAACAATGGAGTCCGCCCATTTCACAATGGACAGTCTTGCAAAACAAAAAACTTAGAAAACTTATCCAGTTTTCCAGTACTCATTTATAATGGGTGTAAAAAGACATTTAATGAAGCCGAGAGTCACTAAGTACTCCTAGTCACTGTAATATTTTTTGTTGTACTGGACCATAGCTGGGAACCTTATGGTTACGGAGATATTGAAGGTCAAAATTCCAACTTTTACTGACGTTTTTGTATGAAAACAAGTTTAAAATGTTATAACTATAACACAACTTTAAGCGTGTCGCGGGTTCGATTCCCGTACGGAACTAATATTTGTATGAACTACAAGTAGTTGTTCCGGGTCTGGCTGTTTGTGTATCTGAGTTTGAATGTTTGTAAGCTAAGCTTCAAAAAAAAAAAAAACCCCTTGACCCGTGTACCGTCGCATGCTCACATAATCTCAATGTTTTGCGTGCGTTACGTTGCGCACTACCGTAAATAGCGATTTTTCACACCAAAAATAAAATTCGTTTCCCTGTAATTATTTTTGTGCTATGCTAATTACTTAGTTTGATGTACAGAATGTGTAGTTGACGGCTATGTGATGGGTCTTTTTACACCCTGTATTATTGCGGATGGCAATAATATAAATTAACACTAGTAAACTCCTCATTACTCTCACCTTATAGCTAGAAAAACAGACTATAGGTACTTGCCTATTTCATGTAAATTCCAAATTAAGTTGTTTCCAAAATATCTTGTTGATTCAGCTTCAATTTTCATTTAACTGTTTTACTTAAACTTCTGCTCGTTATTTGTATTATACTTTTACCCACGTGCTCGTGTGGCGCTTTCGTTCAGAAACCACATACCACCTGGCATTCTAAATACACTTCAACCTTCAACTTGAATGCAACCCTAAATTTAAACACTAAAGTTCAAATTCTATCGCCATAATTCCGGAATTGGGGCGTTTCGTGGGTAGAACAAAAAAACATGTCGATTTTGGGAACGAGCCGGGTTCGTTTTCAAAAACCGTTTTTTTATACAAGGTCATTTTACCGCTAAAGGTGTGCCGGGTGTAATTTGTAGGTCAATCTGTATCCCGGCCTTGTGCAGCTGTTTCGAGAAAAAAAGCAACCTTTGATGACGTACCTGTAACAAAAAAACATGGATATGTTAGCGGTTGTTGAGTTTAAGGAGGTTGTGTTATTTGAGAGAGTTTTTTATACAGTTCTGTAAAGGTTTTGAACTTTTGGTCACTATCCCACAGGGCTATATCCAGCACCTTAATTACATAACACACTATCTATCACTATCTGAATAATTTTGAAGCCTATTGCTAAATAATTGCTACACATGTTCGAAAAATTTGTCTGCTCAACAACGTAAATAAAGCAATGAATGTTGTTGAACTGTCAAAATGAAAGAAATTCCTAATGTCAGCGTGTTACGCAATTACCCCGCTGGTGGAAGGTTAGTCTTAGGACATTCCCCAGCTGATTTTTATTTTGCATAGATTCATTTATAAATATATTTTTTACTTGTGGCAATCAGTGTCTCAAGCACTGCCAATATGCTCCTTCAAGCATCGTCACAGCGACATCTCAAACATCGTGCACCTATAATTAAACAATCGACTTGTTTTATTATAACACAAGACACACAACTGCATGCACTGACTGGACAGGTCCTCTCAATCTGTGTGGTTTTTCCTCGAAAGACCATTTCAGACACAAATCTAAATGGTCTTCACATGATCTGACGAAGATTATGTCTGGACTTTAAAAGAGACTGTGACCTCTGAGTTTGTTTCGGCCTTTCTTCTCAGAGTAGTCAGATAGGAAACGCCGACCTCATCTAGTTTTTAAAATATGATTGACGTGTAAAAGTGTTTGTACAAACCTACTTACAGAAATAAAATCATTTAACATTTATAACTAAGCAGTTTGACTATAATAAACTGTCACACGTTAATAGGTATAGAAAGAATATCTCCAACACAGTAATTGTTTTTATAGTCCGCTTACCTATGTACTCAAGCGACTTGTCACTTGATCCTCCCAGACAAAGGGCAGGTCATCCATCACTGTAGACCATTGAGGGTTGACCCGTGCGGGTGTTAACATGGCGCTTGTAATTTACACCCTGTGTTGTTTGACCCTATGACTTGGGAGGATTGACCTTTTATACTCAATTATGCAGGTCATTTTTTGTAGTCATTTGATCGCTTTTTTGAAGCAAGAGGATTGAACTTGAGGATCTTGAGCCTGATTAATAGATCTTGGTGCGGAATTTGAGGCAATTAACTCTTGATTTGGAGGTCCTTTGTAGGACGTGCAAATCACAAGATGGCATAAGTTTAAATTTTTTTTTAGGGTTAAGACTTTAAAAGGAAAATGGAAACAATGGTTTTATGATAACTTTTTTGTTTGTCGGTCACGGGGTTTTTTGTTTATGTTTATAGGTTTTAATGGAAATTAAAATAGATGCCCGAATTTAACAGTGCCTGACCTGGTATGCTTTGAATAACACTAGAGAGGTACTTTAAGTAAAGTACGGTATGTTGCTCAAGTCTTCTTTACAATAATATGCTAAGATAAAAGCTTTTTAGGTTTTGCAGTCGGTACCTATTGTTAGATATTAAACCTAAATCGAAATCCAGGATAAAACGATGAATAGGTATTTCATGATTGATGTTTTTTTATGCCAAAGTAATATAGAGGTATGTGTATATTATGCTAGTTGCGTGGTAAACTCTGCTTGCGCGATGCAGGATTTTGCGTGACGTCAATATGTTGCGTAATTCGGATGTGGCGTTTTAGATGCCGCCACATTAATATTGATTGGTGGTAGTGTGGTCTTACATCTTTGAAATCTTAAAGCTTCGTATTCATATAAATTACATAAAAGAAATAAACATTTAAAACAACAAACTCAAACATGTTTTCGAAAAGAAAATGTAGTTTTCGATGCGCTACAATTAACCGAAGGTTAGTTAACGTTAAACCGGTTTTTCATTATAACTTCGATTAGAAAAAACTTTTACTTTTTAAACGTAACTTTTAGCAATTATAAAGGTAAACGGGAAATTAAGGGAAAGTGTGTTTGTGGTTGAGTAACATGTATCGTAGATTCATAACATAACTGAGTTTTATTTAAACTGTAAGTTTTAGTATATACGTATTATTTATTTCATATAAATAATAGTATACAAAATATAAAACAACTAACTAAGTATATGTAATCCTTTTGTTTTTGTATTTATTTGTAGGTACCAAAGTCAAAGTCAAATCATATATTTCAAATAGGCACATAAAAGGCACTTTTGAACGTCAAAATTTACAAAAATAAATAGAATTGATTCTAGTTTCCCTTCCAAAAGGTAGTTTCGTATGAAGAATAATAGGCAAGAAACTCCACCGTCACTCTTTTAAAATGTTTTACAATATTATGTAAACATTAATTATATAATTATATGTGAAGACGATTAACGTATAACGTAAGTTAGTTAGTCATTTAATTTAGTGCATAAGATATGTTTTAATTGCACAAACATAGGTTCAATGAGAATGATGTCGCCAATACATTGCCAAATTTTGTTAAAAATATTTTTATTTTGTGTCAGTTAGCTCCGTTACTAAGTTTACTGACCGAGAGGAATATAATATCACTAACAGACACAATTAAAAGAAAACTAAACGTAAGATGTAGCGCACCACGGGTTTGTTTATCACCAAAAAGGTGAGGTGACCCAAGCCATTGCTTTTATTAGGATTAAAGGAAGGGGAAAACTAAGATAAAAATGTGACTGAAGCTAAATTAAAAACCATAAACCTAATCTTTTATACATATGTAAAACAAAGTCGGGTTAGTTACACCGTTTATAACTTAAGAATGGCTTGACCGATTTTTATAATCTCTGATTTGTTGGATTTGTCTCCGCCCCGAATAGTAGAATAACTATTAAAACATTGGAAAAATTCACGAAAAAAAAAAATTTGGAAGAATATTCTGAGACGGTCAGAAGTTCGCCAGTCCAGCAAGTTAAAAAAATAATGACATGAGCAAGACGAACAGTCAGACATTAAATAAAATCTATCACCCAATGAAACCAGACACAGTATCCATACATTCTGATCTTCCACACATCCATTCATAAAGGAAGTCTATATCCGTTCAGGAAAAAAAGAGACGCACATTCAAAATGAACGCGATAGAAAGAGACAGAGGATCAGTAATACGGCCGTCTGATCAATATGTAATGAAAAAAGTGGCAATACGACGGTTGTTGCTTCCGTAATAAACACTTAAGGGTCCTTCAAACAGGCGCGACACAAAGGCACCGCCTGTCGCGCGACGAGCTGTGTCTTTGTGTCGCGGTGCCTGTCGCGCCTGTTCGAAGGATCCTTTATTGGGTGGCTCGAATTTCACAAATACGGCTCTATTTATAAGCAAAATTCCGGTACAATATGAACTTAGTTTAAAAAAGAATGATTGGCGTGTAAAAGTATTTGTAGAAACCTACTTATAGAAATAAAATCATTTATCATTTAAACTTCTTTTGGTTAAAATGATGATGATGAACAAAAGGACTTCTAGGTTGTATATTAGAGATAATTTCTAGTAGGTAGTTTTTTTTTTCTAAATATGTGTCTGAAGCAGACCACAAAGATGTATGTGTGAGTTTCTTGGTACGTAGTTCTCACTCAAAACTATTTCTTACCGAATTTTTCGGTACATCTATCATTTAAAAGAAGATTAACCGCAAAAGTAACGCTCATTATTATATAATTACTTACAATTACTCTCGACCAGTACAAGTCATATTTATTAACTTCCTACAAATCAATTTATCAAAGCTCATTAGAAAGAAATTGATTGCGCATCTAAACGATGATAACATAACGAAGGACAGAAGTTCCACTGCATACTATTCGCGAAATAATCTTCTTTCAGTGGAAAACATAAAAACCTCTGAATAACTATGTTTTTATTTATTTAACCATTTATGTACACACATTAACAGACGTGAATAATGGAACTGGAAAGTATGCACAAAGGTGATGCTTATTTCTAACGAAATCTCGTCCAGCGCACCATAAGTTTCGAGGATGTTTTTTTAATATTACAGGTTGAAAAAACCAAAGGGTCACCTGAATCAAAATTATTGGATGACCCGCCAATGGACACTACAGCAAGGGGATTGCCGATGTGTTGCCAGCAGAGAAAATGTCTCATAAGCATTGCACGAATTCTTGAAACCGTAGTATAATAATTTAGACCCAATAAGCTTTTCATCTCGCTTTAAATCTTTTTAAATTTAGGTGATTTCAAAGAGTCCCGAGGCATGAAAATACAACAATCCTACAGCATTTTTGTAAATTTTTTGCGACATTTACAATTAGTATCACCCGTAGTTATGAATAAAGTTTATTTTAAATCGATCGAATTTACTATACGTTTACTCCTCGCGTTGGTGCCACTGGATATGTGAATGAACATTACGTTGATATTTCTGGCGTTAACCTTCTGTGTACTAACTTTGTCAATAAAAATACTTAGTAACATTATTTATTATCCAAATAATCCGTTTTGATAGTCAATACATCGTTCGGTCACGGTTTATTATGTTCATAAAACATTCATTAATCACGGGAAAGTTGATCTTTATTATTTATTGCGAACATATTGGGATTTTAGGGGGGATTTTCGGTGGGTCAATGTTCAGACGTTTTGCGAATCGGACGTTCATTCATTTCGAATGGATTGTGTGAGGAATGACATGAAAGAGAAGGGAGTTAGTGACAGAATGGAAGAAAACGTGTTGCGCCGACCCTAAGGGGCCATCCATAAAGTACGTCACACGTTAAGGGGGACGGAGGCGGTCAACAAAGTGTGCCATCCTGTGACGAGGGACGAGGGACGAGTCAGAAGCTTTGTGACGTTACATGTATAAATCTAAAGTATCAAAACCTTCACCTCTAACGAAACACTTTAAAATATCACCAACTGTATCAACATTATCACAAGATTTAATTCAAAATTGCAAAATATGTATATGACCACCTATGACAAGGACGAGTGGGGGGGTGGGGGGTTTAAAAACCCCTAAGTCACGTGGGATATGGGCGGGAAGATGGTGATATTCTGCGAATCAGACTTTTTTCAACTAGACGTTTTGCGTCAAGACCTGAGATCTTGACGCAAAACGTTTTGAAATTTAGTCATTTTGAAATGCCACATGCATGGCATTTCAAATGTTTAATTTTCTACCTGGAAAATAATATTGTTGAAATGTAGTGTAAGCGTTTCTTAAGGAACTTTACATAAAGATAATATAGGTAGGTATTTGGGTGTAATAATTATGAGTACGTACAATGATCCGTTTTAGGTTTTTAGTTATTTCAATAATTATACCTTGTGTAATTATATTCATATTATTTTACAACTTGGACGAAAAAAGAAGACGATGACTTAGAGAGACGAGAATAACAATTATTATTATATTGAGAATCGTGTTTTAGGCGCCATTTTATTTGTTACGTGACAAACTATTTAAATAATAGCATGTTAGTTTTCTAAAAACAGACAGTTTTATGGCAAAAATATTTTATGGAACTTTATTATAACAAATTATAATAAATTATTCACTAAGTAATAGACTTTTTAAATTCATGCAAATTCGGTTATCTAAATATCTATGAAATAAAATTATTTCACTGTTTCGTAACTTCGTATAAATATTATTATTGGAAATTGATTATACCTACTCGTTTTATAACGGACAGATGAACTGATGAACAGTTTATTAAGTTTATGTAAATTTTGATTGATATCTAAATTGTTACCTAATAGCCGTTGAAAGTCGGGTGGAGTTAAAATTAATTGATAGCGCTAAAAGAGAAGTATAGTGATGATATACAACCGAGCATCCATTACATATAGAGACCTCTCCGTGCCTCGGAAAGCACGTTAAGCTGTTGGTCCGTAGATCTTTGACAGTCGTTGCGAGAAGTCAAAAGCCCTAAAGTCTGACAGACGTTACGGGTAGTCAAAAACCCTAAAGTCTGACAGACGTTACGGGTAGTCAAAAGCCCTAATCTCTGACAGACGTCACGGGTAGTCAAAAGCCCTAATCTCTGACAGACGTCACGGGTAGTCAAAAGCCCTAAAGTCTGACAACCAGTCATACCAAGGGCTAGCGTATTACCCTGTAACTGGGTTGTGGAGGTCAGATAGGCAGTCGCTCCATGTAAAATACTTTTATTAAGCTGCATCCAGTTAGACTGGAAGCCGACCCCGATATAGTTGAGAAAAGAGTAGGCAGATGATGATATATAAGTAAGATAAAATTACATGTCTGATGATAAAATATCAGCAACAGGCAACTATTTTAATAACTGGTTGAGTTATCGCTCTATATTATTTCATCAACTTGGCATAATATTGAGAGTATCATGTCTCGATAAACCTGATACTGATACTGTCAGGGATTGAAAACCGGTACAAATTTGGGTTCCGGTTTCGGTTCTTAAAAAAGTTCTTTTTTTCGGTACGGTTCCGGTTCCGGCTCCGATTTGGTTCCTAAGTACCGGTTCCAAATAAAGGTTCTAATATACCGGTTCGGTACCAACCTATTTAGTGGTTCTCTAAGAAAGAACTACAACATGATCTACCAAAGCAAATCTGCCTCCTCTCCCCTCTCACAATATGTATTGAGTATAAAAAAAAATCATAAAAGGAAAAAAAAAAACATTATTCTTATACCCATAAATAAGAATAATGATTTTTTTCCCCCTTTTTTTGTTGTAGTTCTTTCTTAGAGAACCACTAAATAGGATGGTACCGAATCGGTATATTGGACCCTTATTTGGAACCGGTCAACGATATTATTCGTCGAGCCCTTGTCACAGTTGTCACCGCCGGCGTACCACCAGTTTTAGAACCTAACGGCTTGATACGTGACGATGGGAAGAGACCAGACAGCATAACGTTGTTGCTTTGGAAGGTGGGTAGGCCTCTGGTGTGGGACGCAACCTGTGTCGATACCCTTGCGCCAGCTCATGTTCCTAGCACGGCGGTCTGTGCTGGCGCCGCTGCTGTGGATGCTGTGACCTAATGTGTAACTGCAGTTTCGAGCCGTGTGGGGTCGAGACGCTCGGGTCATGGGGCCCGAGTGCGCGTCTCCTTTTTAAGGAAATTTCTCGCCGACTGGTCGACACTTCACGTGACCAGAGGGCTGGGTTGTTCTTTGGCCATAGAATTAGCATTGCCATTCAACGTGGGAATGCTGCCAGTCTGCTGGGCACGTTTCCGGATGACAGCAATGAGAACGAGTACTTCGACGCCTCAGTGTCCTTTTGTTTTTGTATTTATTTGTATAGTTAGTTAGTTATAGCCATTTAATTTAGTACCTTTTGTAAATAGTTGTGTAAAATATTGTAAGAATAAAAAATCACGATTCTTTTTAATTTAATAAAATTATTTAAAGAAAGCACAATAAAAGGAGTAAAAAATTTGAAATTGATTTAATCACACGAACAAGGAAACAATTTACATAACTTTAAACAGTCATAACTTAAACAATCAAATTAATTAACTATATTTATAAAAGTTAACACAAGGTATCCCGCTGCGCGCCACCCGCCTACCGAAATAATAATTATTACTATTAATTTTATTACTTTAAAACTTGTAATATCTATAATAATACTAGTAATCGGTTAAGCTTTTACAACGTAATAATAAATGAATAAAAACTGGTTTTATTGAAACAGTAATTAAAGGCAGTACTTGTTACATTTCTTGATGTTACTTTTAAGTGGTTGTAAAGGATTTTATTGATAAAATGTTTGTTGTAGTCCTTTTTCATAAAGAAGAATTTCAGGTTTAGAATATCTGTGATGTTAAGCTGCACTTGCCACGGTATGTCAGGGAGGGTGACCACTTCGGTTACACGTCGAGAAATCTTTGTTTCTGAGAGTATGTAACACAGCCAGTCTCCTTTGTCATAGAAATACCTATCACAGGGAGGACTATGTGGGTCATTGCTTTTTTTTTCACATTTAATTTTAATCATGATCTGGCAGTTTGAGTAATTTATGCGGCCTACCCAATTGTCCTTTCTTTGGTATTGCTCGTCGAATCGTTGAGCTCCTTAAGTCCTGACTTCCTGCGTCGAGCTGCACGATTACTGACAAATGCGTGCACTGACTGGACAGGTCCACTCAACGTGTGTGGTTCTTTCCTCAAAAGACCACTTCAGATACCAATCTACATGGTCTTCGCATGATCTGACCAAGAGACTGTGTCCTCTGAGTTTGTTTCGGCCTTTCTTCTCAGAGTACTTAGTCGTATAGGAAACGCCGACTTCATCTAGTTTTAAAAATATGATTGACGTGTAAAAGTGTTTGTACAAACCTACTTACAGAAATAAAATCATTTATCATTTATCCCAGTAACTGCGAAGCTTAAAATATAGATTTTTCTCAATGATTGAGTTGTCGATGTGGTTCAGATGGTAGTCTCTACAGTTAAAATGTTGATAGTCAGCCACATCCAGATCACCGCACTGATTGACGTCATCACGTCAACGCCGGCTGTCGCTGAAAACCAGCGCTGGGGCTCTGCCTCGCATAGGGTTGTAGCATTATGCTGAGCGATTGCCGTTTTGCGTGGATGTGACGCATATTTTTCCCCAACTCGTTCATTTTTGTATTTGTGTGTTTTTCTCTGCGTCATGTTTACCGCAAATAAACGTATTTTCTTTCTTTCTAGATCTCTATACTATAACAGCCATTTCCAACGTTATTAGAAATATTCTATGTCAGATGATACTGACCTGGGGGTCTACTACCTAAGCACGGAATCCGTAGTTTCGGCCGAAGTTCCGGGTATTGCCTGCTCTTAATCGCCTACGGACATAAGATTACTTCGAAGCCCGAACTAAGAATTAATGACAATCAATTTGACAGTTTTTCCTACTTGTAATGTGTTTATGCTCGCCCGCAATATTGAATTTGACACTAGTATTGACGGACCAACTACTTTAAAACGGGCCCGTACGAGTATCTTCGTTGGCGGCCTTAGAGAGTCGACCCCCTGTTACGAAAACAAATGAACCTTACCTTTATTTAAGATTCGACTCCCGACGGAGGAAAATCTCATGATCCCATGGTAAAATGTAGCATCAGACTGCGTCTAATATTTTCCTTAATAAAACCTTTTGCCCTCAAATTCATTTCGCATTCCTTGAGCTACTTACTCAAATCCTCGTGGACAATCAGATTACATTTTCCGATACTTTTGATATCAAATTGAATCCTATAAAGATTTGAAAGATAGATTTATCCCTCATTCAGTGCACACAAAATTTAGGCACGCGGTAGCGTGTCAAGCCAAGTTCAAAGAAAAACGAACTGGCGCGGCGACGCGACGCGATGCAGCAGCCCTGTGTTATATATATTACGCGAACCGTTTGGGAAATAGTATGTAGCGGCATCTACAACGCCACATGAGAGCTACGCGTCAGACTGACGTCACGCAAAATCCTGCATCGCGCAATCAGAGTTTACCGCGCAACTAGCATATATACAACATCCCGACATCAACCGTCGGGCAGTTGCCCACCAGACACGACACCCGTCTGGTCGGAGGATCCTCCCTTTTCTATAGAGTATGAGTGAACTTTACACCCTGTTCCTCATACCTCTATAAGTACAACACTAATTTGTGGGACTTTTTAAGGAGTAAAATTACAAGAGTATAGGAGAATTAGGTGAAAAGAGTGGAATGATTTATTTCGGTGGTTTCAGAATATAAAATAAACTAAGACCCTTTATTGGGGAAGAAAAAAAAATGTATGATACACATTTTTAATAGGTAGGTACATAAGTTATGACTTGACTAATATTATAAATGCGAAAGTAAGTTTGTTTGTTACCTTTTCACGCCTAAACCACTGAACCGATCATCCTGAAATTTTGCATATACGATGTCAGGTGTACAGAAACGGAGATAGGGTACCTTTTATCCCGAAAAAAAGTACTGTTACCGAAGAAAACAACTATAACGTTCTTACGATAATAGATGGCGCCACGTGTCTTCCGATCATGATTGAATTATAACCCGAATTGATAGTCAAAGTCTAAATTAACGCGAGCGAAGCCGCGGGCAAAAGCTAGTAAGTTATGAAGGAGAAAATCTTACTATAGTATTGAATTACCAAAATCTCTTCAGCGACGTATTACAGTCACAAAAATTACAGCATCTTTCTATTTGCGATCTCCACTCGTGAGCCATAGACTTTTAGTATTATCTCATATTTTTTAAATCTTTTAGTTTGTTTGTCTTTGTCGCCTGTGTATTTCAGCCAATGAGTGACGGAGCCCATTGCGTGTGTATGTATAAAATAAAATTCGCCATAATGCCTTATGTATCATTTTAACTTACAAAAGCTCATTACAGTAATGAGTTGACAGAAATCTTGTAAATGCTTTCTCTATACAATTATATGGACATATTGTTTATTTAATTGTTAGTTATCACTTACATTTACCCGATAATTAATATCACAGCTGCGCATTGTGAGCATAGAAATATGAGCAATTTTCTATCAAGCGTGTGACATATGGTTGAGTAGAACGCGCAACAAAGTTATATTAGAATAATTGTACACTCAAATCAATTGTTGTAGAGAAACATCAGTATTAAGCGATGGTTTTGCCTTGTAGCAGTTACATAAATAACTTATACTTTACTTATTATATTATTTTTTTAGATAAATCAACAGTTCAGTTGTAAATAGACGTAAACTTTTGTCTAAATATTTGAGCTTGAAAATGTAAAAGATTTAATGCTGGCGATCGAGAAAACTCAATTATGTAGGTAATTCAAATATATTTCACAAAACAAAAACATTGTATAAAAAAAAACAAGCAATCAATCATTTAAGTAGTTCCTATAATTCCATACCTTCCTATAATAAATATTTAGATATCGATTCTATTAGCTTCTAAACTCTCGTCTTTCGGAATATTAACTGATTCGAACATTATATCCACTCAACCAAAAAAAACGGCCATGTGCGTGTCGGGCCACGCGCAATGAAGGGTTCCGTAGTTGGGATGATTGTAGTAAAAAAATGTTATCCCATTCATCGACATACGTCCCGGTCAATTCTTTAATCGCAAAAGTTTGTAAGTGATACAACTACAAATTAACGATTTTCGAACATTTTCCTCTACTTTTGCTGTGAGATCTTGCTTCCTGCTAAATTTCAAGATTTTAGATATAATGATAAATGATTTTATTTCTGTAAGTGAGTTTGTACAAACACTTTTATAAGTCAATCATATTTTAAAAACCAGATGAGGTCGGCGTTTCCTATCTGACTACTCTGAGAAGAAAGGCCGAAACAAACTCAGAGGTTACAGTCTCAGTCTCTCAGTCTCTCTCAGTCAAGTCCAGACATAATATTGGTCAGATCATGTGAAGACCATGTAGATTTGAGTATGAAATGGTCTTTTGAGCAAACACCACACAGAATGAGTGGACCTGTCCAGTCAATGCACGCATTTGTCAGTAATCGTGCAGCTCAACTCAGAACTTAAGGAGCTCAACGATTCGACTAACGTTAGGTCAACAGTAACGGTTTATTTGCGAGTATCAAAATATGTCGCATAAATGGCCGTATTTTTTAATGCGTTGACTTAGAAGCTCGATTGTTTTAGAGCTCCAAGGGGCTGTAGACCTTCGTATTTGATATTAATTAATTCCAACTTAATACCTCCAAGCGTTCCTATGAAAAACCGCCTTGACCGACAGACAGAGGGACGGAACGGCGTGACGGACAACGAAGTGGTTCTATAAGGGTTCCGTTTTTTTAATTTTAGGTACGGAGCCCTAACAACAAAATCAGCATAACATTTATAAGGATTCGCAGTAATTCTATTCACGTAATTCTAAAAGTACTTAAACTTTTATGGCAGTTAAATCTTTAGCGGGAAGTTGTGAAGTATTCGCGCAGTAGGTGTATTTACTTAGTTAAGTAATACTTTGAGAAAATTGAATATTAAGTTAATAGGAGGAAATGCCTGAAACTCGTAAATTTTTGTAAGTAAGTTTATTGAGTGATAAATTATTATTTTGTTGAGTTTTGTTACTTCACTTTTTAATACGGTAAGAAGATGAAGATCGCGATTTACGAGTTGTAGGTCGTAGGTTCGAACCAAGACAGGCGCTTTACTTTGTGTAAATTATTTCATCACTAGTGCTCTCAAAACGGTGAAGGAAAAACATCGTGAGGAAACCGGCATGTCCTAGAACCAAGAATTCGAAGACATGTGACATCTACCATCCCGCACTGGGCCCGCTTGGTAGATTACGGCCCACTCCCTCCCAAAAAGCAGAGGCCTATGTCCCAGCAGTGGGATCATTATAGGCTGATTATGACGAAATAAATATTCAAAGAAAAATCTCATTAGGTATACAGCGGATGCACCTACTGTTTCTTTTGTTTTCATGTAGGATGGAGATTTTTTTTTTCTCATCAACTCTGTGAATGACAATAGGCAATCAGTTAGGATGATATGATTAAACTAGAACATCGTCTTTTCGTATTTTTTTGAAGAAATCAGTCAATTCAAAATCAGGCATTTTGTCTAATACAAATATTTTCTTAACTGCATAATTTACACTTCTACAGCTCGATACTGTTAGTACTCATAAAACTTCTGTAACTTTTCAGGATAAATTACTATTGTATAAGTAGAATTAGCGTTGCCATTCAACGTGGCAATGCTGCCAGTCTTCTGGGCACGTTTCCGGATGACAGCGATGCGAACGAGTACTTCGACGCCTAAGTGTCCTTTTGTTTTTGTATTTTTTTGTATAGTTATTCAGTTAATCTTTTTATTTAATACCTAGTGTTAATAGTTAGCTGTGTTAAACATTGTTAAAGACATATAAACTATTGTATTGTATTCAAATACACCGCTTAACTGCCGTCTGAGTTGACTGTCTCCTCTATTCTATTCTTAATTTAAAATAATGTTTGTCTCGTAACTTGCCAATAACTTATCAAAAATGTGCGGAGGTTCGATGGGAAATCCACCCAAGCAGAACCTCACCAGTACCGACACGAGAAGAGAAGAATATCAACCTAAAGAAAGAAAAACGTTTATTAGCGGTAAGCGACACAAACACATAAAAGAACAAGTTGGGGGAAAATATGCGTCACATCCACGCATAACGGCCATTTGTCAGCATAACACTTCGATCTTATGCAAAACAAACAGAGAATCTACAATTATTCTACCAACAAGTCCGACAACTCGCTCACCATTACCAACAGCCGTATGTATTCAGTAAACTAATATTTAACCACGTCTAAACCCCCGCCGCGAACCATGTACCATATTGTACCCATACAACATAACATATTACTTTATACTTTACACAATTTACACCGTGTCGTAACGAAGGCTAATTTAATAACATGTTTAATTGTCCTGTCGTCTATTGTTGGATGTCACGGTGTAATGTGGGGTCAGGTTGTAATGGTTAGTGTATTTAATAGGAAAATTATGGGATTTGTCTTTAATCTTTTGGCGATGTTTGGGGGATGGCTATGTTCAGGAGTGAACATCTTTCGGATGATGATGATAATTCTTTATTAATATTTTCTGAACATAATAATATCAGGAAACGTCGGGAGGGGACGTCCTATTAGGACATATATAGTGACCTTATTAGCGATGTTCTTCAGAAAGGTCAGGTGCGTAGTACTCGCAACCGGCGTGCGTGTGTGACCCTGATATATGTATTATGAACGTAAACTAAGCAAAAGGAGTAAGTATGTAAGAATCGTAGTAGGTAGCGTTCAGTAGTTTCTGCCTACTTCCAAAGGAAAAAGGCGTGATTTTATGTATGTATGTATTATTTTTATCTGTTTGCATAATTATCTTAGTAACAAGGCATTATTAGCACAGCTCAAAAAATACAACATAACAAAAAAAAATTTGAAATGTTGTAAAGTTTTTACACATTTATTTCTTTAATTTTTATGGTGTACATAATAAAGAGTATTTTATTCTTTTCTATTCTATTCTCAATAACATTGAGACCTATGTTTACCGTCACCTTTTCTGCAGATAAAATACCTGACTTAACAAGCTTAGCACATGAAGTTTCTTATCTAGGTACACTCAACCGAATTAAATCGTTAGATTAGTCAACATTGACAGCGCCTTTAGGTCACAGCAGTAAGGGCGGTTTTCGTAGTTACAATTAAATAAAATGTTTATTTGTAAGTATTTTTTTGGTCAATATTTAAAAATAGATGGCGCCGGCATTTCCTAGCTGACTGATCCCTGAGAAGAAATGCCGAAACAAATTCAGAGGTCTCATTAAAGTACAAATATTATAATTATTAGGATTTTATGTGAGTCTAATAATGCAGGCCCATGTCTGGAAGGGCCTTTTGACGAAAGCGTGCGTCAGTCATCGTATAGCTCAACCCTATTTTAGAGAGCTCAACGACCCGCCACACGACGCTACCAAAGCTGCAGAACATTTGCGTAGGCCATATATAAAATACTCAAGTGCCTGTGTCACCACTGATGTTAGGTAGACTGTCTATTTCTGCGGTTGGTAACACATAGGTAACTGAACGTGCAGTAGAGTACAAGTTACACTACTAAGGGCTGATTTTACCAAAGCCAGATAACTTTTGTTCGTGGAATAAAATTGAAGTCTGACAACGGCGCACAGGCAACTGAAGGAACACGGGTGGGTTTTAGTCAGTAAGAGTCTGACACGCCCTCCTGCTCCGCCCAGAGCGGGAGAGGTCATTTGATGACTTCCCAACAAAAAAAAAAAAAAAAATTGATAGGACTTATTCTAGGTATAAAAGTATAGAGGTATGAGGAACAGGGTGTAAAGCTCACTCATACTCTATAGAAAAGGGAGGATCCTCCGACCAGACGGGTCTTGTGTCTGGTGGGCAACTGCCCGACGGTTGATGTCGGGATGTTGTATATATGCTAATTGCGCGGTAAACTCTGCTTGCGCGATGCAGGATTTTGCGTGACGTCAGTATGACGCGTAGCTCGCATGTGGCGTTGTAGATGCCGCTACATCACTCCCCCCCGGAGACCGGAGGTCGATAGTGGGCTGAGTCGTGTATCTTGCGATGCTTGCCAGGGCCAGGTGAGGTTCCAGTGAGTCGGAACCGGGTGTCGCATAGTTCACGGTGAGTCGGAACTGTCTGCGAAGATTCCCCAGTGAGTCGGGGTGGCGCTGCGTTATGCTCCAGTGCGTCGGATGTGGTACAGCGCCGAGTTGAGGCTGACTGCTGGCGTCGACCAGAAGAGGGTTTAAAGGCTCTGCTTGTGGACCGGCCGAGAGTGCAGTGTACTGTGCCAAGGTTGCTGATGAGGCTGAGGGTGATGACCAGGTATGCGCGGTCGCTGCATGCTGGTGGTCAGGATACCCGTTGAAGCCGTGGGTGCTGGCTGGCTGTGTGACTCGCCGCTCTAAAGCTTGCGGAAGTGATGATGATGACGTCACGCTGAAGTAGTTGCACGAAGGCTGCGCTGACGTTCATGTTCGGGGTCACCAGTATAGAGGTATGAGGAACAGGGTGTAAAGCTCACTCATACTCTATAGAAAAGGGAGGATCCTCCGACCAGACGGGTCTTGTGTCTGGTGGGCAACTGCCCGACGGTTGATGTCGGGATGTTGTATATATGCTAATTGCGCGGTAAACTCTGCTTGCGCGATGCAGGATTTTGCGTGACGTCAGTATGACGCGTAGCTCGCATGTGGCGTTGTAGATGCCGCTACAAAAGTTTGGTGGATTTCGCCCTAAGTTTGATGAGTACTGAGTATAAGCTTCTTTGCAGAATATTGTCTGCAAAGTTTTGTTTTTATTTTAACATGAACTAATTGAACTAATTAATACATCCCATCTGGTCCTTTTCTCTTTGAACGACAGTAATTACAAGTAATGAGAAAATGGATACCTTTTTAAGAAAATAATTAGGTACAGAGAAAAATTGCAATAAAGTTATACAGCATTGTAGTTACATTAAATAATGATCAACTGCTAACCATAGTAAGTTGATTATTTCTTAAATAATGCCCAATTTATTAAAAACTGACTAAGTCATTATAACCTGTATAATTTACTAGCACAACGGAGTCTGTACTCTACACTAAAGTTTTCAAATCTATAAACGCCAAGTAATCTATAAGAATCCGTCCAACTGTCAAATAAAACCAAAGCCATACGAAGTAATATCAACGCAATCCAAGAATGAACCAAGAAGAAAATAAACAAAAATCTAATTCCGTAACCGACCACACGCGTCGCCACTGTCGCCGTACGTCAAAATGTCCCATACTACGAGTGTATGTTATTTTTATACCATAACGAGCAAACTCGGAGCATTAATTAAATAAACAGTGTGTTGGTATGTTTGTTTGAGTGGTAGCAGTGAAAAATATATGACTTTACCAGAGGATTAGGTGAAAAAGGGTTGAGTGATTCATTTTGGTGGTTTCAGAATGTAAACGAAAGTAGACCCTTTTTTGAGAACATACATATGTAAACATGTTAAGAAGGGTAAAATCTTACTTTGTACATACATACATACATAAACTCACGCCTTATTCCTATGGTGGTGGGCAGAAACTACAGAACGCCACCTGCTACGATCCTTACATACTCCTTTTATCAATACATCTGGTCATACACGCACGCTGGTTGCGAGTACTACGACCCTGACCTTTCTGAAGAACATCACCAATAAGGTCACTACATGTCTTCCTAGGGCGTCCCCTCCCGGCGTTTCTACTCACATCTGCCTTGTAAATACCTTTTGTTAGTCGCCCTTCATTCATCCTCTCTACATGACCAAACCGTTAAAGCATAATTTTTTCAATTTTTGTCACTACATCTTCTTTTAAACCACACCGTTGCCTTATCACATCATTCCTCAGCCTATCATTCATAGTCACACCACACATGCTTCGCAAGGAACGCATTTAGCATTTATAATAATAATACTCCTAGAGGGAGGAGAAATTCCTAGAATGGGGCAAAGTTTTTTAAAAAAAAATAGCCTTTTGTTGTCCCACCGTAGGAAAAAGGCCTAATAACAATCAGAGAACTGATTCATACTAGTATTGAATATAGTATTATTTATTACATAGTATTGTATTATCAAAATCTCTTCAGCGATGTGTTACAGTAACAAAAATTACAACATTTTTGTCATTGCGATCTCCACTCGTGAGTCATAGACTGTTGGGATATTTTTAATTCATTTAATTTAACAATATCTCAAAATAACTATGATTTTATCAAAATAAAGTAGTTTAATTCAAAATAAGCCAAACAACTGACACCGATTGATTTGATGGATTGCATTTTAAACCACCAAGAGCATGATTGATTCAACCATTCAAAATAAAACCCAATAATTATAAAATATAGGTATCAATTACAGAACAAGTTTTATGAGCAATACATAAAAATTATATTCTAATGTTCAAAAAATATTAACAGTCATTTTCCAAATTCCTACAATATTTGAATCCCTTCATATTAAATACTACATTTATTTTTAAAACACATCTATTTTACGAGTTATAAGACAAAACCGTACATTTGTCTGTGTTAGTGTTAACCCGCACGCGGCGCGTCTAATTTTTAGTCTTATTGGCTATTAAGCTTAGCGTGGCATCGGGTTGTAGACAATTATTTACTGTCTGGCTACAGCATAATGCTGTACTTCTGTTTGTGTTCGGATTAATGCCTTTAATATACCCAATACACTAGCTTATAAAGCTCGCGTATGTATAATTGTTTAAAAATCTTAGAAAAAATTACGTGCACCAATTTCAATAAAAAGCAAAAACCTTAATAATCACGTTTCAGATTTCCTTGTCTCATTTTCTACCACCCACGGAAAATATGGGGTAGCACATTCCTATAAGGAAAAAAATCCAAATGTCGTTACCAAACGGAAGCATCAAACCGAGCTCCATTAATATGACATAAAAGTACGTCAATAACAGGGAATGTTATGACGTTTTACATGAAAATAATATTATCTGTTACTGAAGCGTAGTATTCTGGGCTAAAATAGGCTTCCCAAAAATGTTGCTAAGAACTACTAGACTAGAGGATTATATATACTTATTAGTAACGTATTTATTATTATTTATTATATTAGTATCGTTTGAATGTAGGGTTTATTTTCGGAACTACTGGTACGAATCCGAAAATTCTATCACTAATTGGAAGCTACACTATTATCGAGTGTCATAGGATACATTTTATGTTCAATCAAGATATTTCACTTCGACGTAGACGAGGGCAGAAGCTAGTCAAGGAGATGAGTTGCAACGTTGAGACTTAGATCTGTTCCGCCTGCTAAACGTAGACATTTTCGTTTTGACTGTGGCTATTATCCACGACTGGTATTTTAGGGTTAAAACACTATAATCAGGAGTTTTTATACTTATCCTAAAAATCGTTTGTTGGTTGCTAGTTCCAGTGATTGAGTTTTTTTGAATCTTTGCTGATGTCCTTACCTGAAAAATTAAAAAAACCCAAAATTAAAACTCTTATTAACATGGACTTAGAGTTGAAATTGGAACATTAAAGGTCTGAAATCGCCAGCACGCATTAAGCAAGCATGGTGATCTCATTTTGTCACACAGCAATTTATTAATTTTAATTCTTTTTTATTGTTTTACGTTACTTATTGTTTTTTTGCGCGTGATATCGCAACCGGCGTGCGTGTGGCCCGATGTATGAACGTAAACGAGGCAAAAGGAGTATGTAAGGATCGTAGCAGGTGGCGTTCTGTAGTTTCTGCCTACCCCATGAGAAGAAGGCGTGAGTTTATGTATGTATGTATGTTATTATTAAATTTTTTCTTTATTGATCCACCAACAATTGCTTACACTGTAGAGCATTTAAAATCATGTTTTACTATAATAAAAGTTTAGTGTAACTATTTATAAATTTGTGTATTGGAAATACAATTTTCTTTCTTTCTTTCCTTCAATACTCATTCATTCCCTATATGAGCCGAGTCCTTTGCCCTGCTAGGACAATTACAACCCAGCATTTATCACACTAAGCACTTACTGCCTCATACATTATGCCTACAATCTCATAGGCAAGTGTCTTAATATCATTGTGTAAGTAGCCCGTACTTATAATTTACTCGTGTATCTCCCCTGGAGAGGCTTTTTAGTAAGCCATAGGGTGCCTTGTGCGGCTGCCGGCCATTAATGTGGTATGTGGTATTTATTGTGGATGTAAGGTCACCAAATTATAAGTAACCAAGGTCGTCGGATATAGTTGAAGTTTAGTAAGAAAACCGATGGATATTTTCGAATAAAATTTAATTTAATGAATAGAAAACAAACAGTTAATTTATCAAATTAAATTACATTCGTAAACGTCCATCGGTTTCTTACAAAACTCTTTTGGTGACAGCGCTGGATGTTAGGTATGAAGCCGGAGTCTACTTTGTTCTAGTCTAGAAGTATTGCTATGTCTAAGAATTAATGTTAAAGAATTATTTTAGTAGTTATGAATCAATTTTTCATCAATCAATCAACACGGCCAATCGCAGTCCACTGCTGGACATAGGGTTCTCCCAGCATAATGTCCCAGATCAATTTTCATATTGTAAGAAAATTCTTACACAATTCAACTCTTCCACACTGCGCTCCAAAACACAGATTACTGACGTTGGTCAAAAAGCCGCTAAGCTGATGTGGGACTGGGCTGACCACGTCTGCCGTATGCCCAATGAGCTGTAGTCCGAAATACCCACTACGTGGAGCCCTGACACAGCCAGAAGCCGTCGCGGCAGAGCCCGTAGAAGAAGGCGGGACGAGCTGGACAAAACAAACGACCAGTGGTCCACTTTAGCCCTGGATAGAAGAAGCTGGAAGTCATGGGAGAGGCCTTTGCCCAGCAGTGGGCTGATACAGGCTAACAGTAACAGTAAGAATATTCTCTTTCTTGTAACTGATTTCACTCCAAGCACAGTTGTTTTAAACAGTTCAATCTAGTTAGGTTCACGAAGATAACGATGAAACGTGTGAAATTCTGCAGTTTATGAAAATTATAACTTATATCATTTGGAAGCCTGAACCCCTTTTCTTTGTTTTCTCCTGAAGAACCTAGCTATAAATGTTTTCTGATCCTTTCAAAATATCCGCATCGAAATGATTTCGAATCTGGTATTCTATAGAAGTTGGCCCATTGCTTGAGTTATGGCCAACATTGGACAGTGACATTTGGCTAACTTGAACCATATTGTATTCATCCTAACTGATATTATAAATGTGAAGGAAGTTTGTTTGTTTGTTACGCTTTCACACTAAAACGGCTGAACAGATTTGGATGAAATTTGGCCCACATATAGATCATGACCTGGTTAAGGACATGGCTACTTTTATTGGCTTGGCTGGCTTGGCTAGTAGATCATAAAGGTTAATTTGATGTTTTATGTTAACAGAGGCTATTTAAATTACCCTCTAGGTATATGGTAGCCATAGCACAATTCATTTAGAAGTAATGTGGGCGGTACAATAAACTGCCTGTATATAATATCAACCTAAGTAGAAGCTCTTTGTTCTTATGAGGTCCTTTTTATTAACCCCCGACGCAAAAACGACGGGGTGTTATAAGTTTGACGTGTCTGTGTGTGTGTGTGTGTATGTGAGGGTGTGTGTGTGTGACGGTGTGTGGGGGTGTGTGTGTGTGTGTGTGAGGGTGTGTGTGTACGGGTTTGTGTGTGTGTGAGGGTGTGTGTGTGTGTGAGGGTGTGTGTGTGTGAGGGGGTATGTGTGTTTGTGTGTGTGTGTGTCTGTGGTACCGTAGCTCCCGAACGGATGAACCAATTTTTTTTTAGTCATTGTCATTATATTCCAGGGCAAAATGATGACAATGACTAATTAATTAACTTTGAACAAAAACTATCAAACTCAGTTCCCCGTAAATACTAAATGTAGAAAACAGATTTCGCTTTCCATTTCAAAAAACTTGTCAGCAATACGTTTCTTCAGGCACTATTTCGATATTCATTCTGGTAAAATATTCACGGGGGACAAGACAAAACGAGAAGAATATTATCAATTTACAATTTTATATGGTATCCAAGAGTCGACAGCAACACCGATCTATCTGTAAATAAATATTCATTGTATCCAGTATGATATACATCAGGGGTTCCCAAAGTGTGTGCCGAGGCGCCCTGGTGCGCTGTCGAGCTCGAGAGTAAAGTGGGGCGCCACGAGGCACTCCTGTTTACCATTCTCCGGAAACGAAACTTAGGTATTCACGGATACAAAATAAACAATTCAAATCGCGTGCGCTGCATGCGTCGCTCACTCGCCGATAGGTATTTACGCTCGGAAATCGACGATTGTATGTTAGTTCCTATTTTTTCGTACATAATAATATTAGTATTATTGTGTGTTAGTATAAAAATTCAGCTTCATATTGTGGATTTTTTATTTATTGTGCCTATCTACCTAGTATAACTTTTCCCATTTCGACTAGCTAGGGCGTCGAGACAAAACACGAAACCTGCACCCTAATTACGTAACACACTATCCATCACAATCTGATTCATTTTGAAACTATTGCTAATCCATTGCTTCATATGTTCGAAAAATGTACCTGCTCAACAACGTAAATAAAGCAATGAATGTTGTTGAACTGTCAAAATGAAACCCATTCCTACTGTTAGTGTGTTACGTAATTACCCCGCTGTAAGTGCGCCACTAGGTGAAAATATTTGGGAACCCCTGATATACATAATCTTCAACATAGCTAACAGGAACGTAATACAAAGATATTAACTACCAAATTCCAAAAATACCCAAAAAGCGGGCAATACCTAACACATAAAATCACGCCTCTATTCCCCGAAGGGTTAAGCAGAGGTGCACCTATAGTACACCCACATTTCGCGAGTTATGTTTAAGTCCCATGTAATAGGGGGCGAACCTATTGCCCGCCTATTGCCTATTGCGGGCAATAATTCTTACTTATTCAGCGATCCATATAAAAGATACCAAAACATATCTTTTGAATGATATAATCGTATCGTAGGAGTACAAACCTTTGAAACGCCGCGGTCTGCGCGTGCGCAAACAAAGAGACGCTGTTCGGAGTACCGATAGCAAAAAACGTTGCGTAATAGGATGAAAAAGAGTACCGTTGGTTCGTTGGTTCGTTACAGTGGGTTGTGCTGTGCGGCTGTTCGAGCCAATGCTATTGTGTGTAAGGGCTTTGCAGACGAGCTGGTGACACGCGCGTTTTTTGATCACATTTTCAACCAATTTACGCAACTTTCGAAGAGATTTTGAATAGGGTGATAAGTTTTTAAACAAATAACTGACACTTAAAGACAAGATTTCAGAGTAGGTTTTTTCGATAAAAATTAATTCAAAGTACAGAAGTTCTATCTTTTATGTAGTGTAGAAAAATGTTTTATTTTCTACATGGTAAACTAAACCATTTCATTCAACAAACATTTTCAGAGTGATTTTATCAGTCTGAAGAAAAATCGATGCATGATATTTTTCCTAGCGTGGCAACGTAGTAAATGGAAAAAATGAAAATAATCATATTCGAGATATTATATCCTGCGTATCGTATGTCAATATCCGGCATGTCGAAAACAAGGCTTTTACGTTTCGGGGCTGATTTGGTATGCCGACGGAAATTATCTGCTGAAGAATATTGTTTACATCTTGGATATGTACGAATAAAATGTCTTTATTTTATTTAATGTATCTAGATGGAGAAGTATGGGGGAGACCTTTGCCCAACCTTTGACCTTTGAATTAAAGTATCTACTATATAAATACTATTTTTATCCTACTAATATTATAAATCTGAAAGTGTGGATGTTTTGGTGTTTGTTACTCAATCACGCAAAAACGGCGGAAGGGATTTGGATGAAATTTGGCACATGGGTAGAATATGACCTGGATTAGGACATAGGATACTTTTTATCCCGATATTCCCACGGGATCGAGATTTCTGCGGGTGAAACCGCGGGGCGCAGCTAGTATATAATAAATACACAAATACTAAGTTGCGTAATTAATAAGTGTTTTTCTTTTTTTTTTATCCATACACGGCTACGTCGAGATACCTACGTATCTCTCGCTTATGCTGGTCTCTTTGGAACATTCAGTAAAGTTGTATTTGATTTTTCACATATTGATACTCTACTCTACCTTCTACCAGCTACAGTTTAAAAGAACACAAAAACGCCACAACCATAGTCCCTCCCGTCTGAACCACTCTTTACCAGTCGACCTCGCCCATTGGGCAACAAAACAACCTCACAATGCACGCGTACACTGAGAGAAAAATAGATGTCAACTGACCTTAGCAAAAGTCAATGTGTACTGCCCTAATGTGCAACATAAATAGACGTACGGATATGTTTACTATGTGGAACATACGTTTATGTTAATGGATTGACTACAATACTTATGTATGTGTAACGGGACACATCTGGTCAAGTTTTGAAGTTAAAGAATGTTTTTTTTCGGTGGGTCAATTTTTTTTAGCGTTAAGTGTAATGTTGGCTCTAATGTTGGTTGACCAATGTTATAGCCAATGTTTGTATTGTGTAAGTAAATTAAGATTTCTATTTGTGAGTCGATTGATGCACTTATTCGGGAGCGCTACGTGCAAAATGTTTTTGGATGATCGCGGTGGGTAAACTAATTCTTATTATTATCTAATAAAAACATGCAATTTAGCAACGAAGCATTTTATAGCAAAGTGCACAGAGCAGTAAATACATGATTTAACAAACTACTAAAAAAATACAGCGCCATATTTTTCTTTTACAGATTACATGCAATTTGGATTTCACATTACTAGTTTGATTGCCTCATATAAAAATATTTTCTAAATACAGGGTGGCAGGGAAATCGACGCGCAACCTGTTACCATGAATTCAGTACGTGATTCTGATTTTTTTTTATGTATTTTGTTGTTTTTTTTGTCGCTGTTTTTTTTTTATTTTGGTTTTATTTGTTGAATTTTTTCGTATTTTACTAAAAAAAATATATTTGCTGTTCCATACATTTTGATATGATGAAACAAAACAACTTTTCTATGAAACAGCAGATGTTTTTTTATAACATTCGCATATTTTCTACGCTAGGGGGTCTAGAATGGTCTAAAATCCCCGTAGGCCCGTTATAGTTTTATTTACAAACAAAGAAAAAATGCGGTTACCTCACGATAATATTTTTCAATGGTGTTTTCCTCAATATCTACTCGAAAACGTAATTTTTTTCAAGTATTTTTACCAAAAGTCTACATTAACAACAGATGTTATTTGACGTAAGCCCATGTCATTTAATAAACCATGTCTACATAATTATGTTTCTCATAGCAATAGCAAATGGCAATAGGCTCGCCCCCTATTACATGGGACTTAAACATAACTGGCGAAATGTGGGTGTACTATAGGTATACCTCTGCCTAACCCTTCGAGGAATACAGGCGTGATATTATGTTATGTATATTTTTCATAATGATTAGGATAGTGTTTAGAATTAGGCCCTTTTGTGTTAATATTGTGTGTACCTATGTGCCAATAAAACATAATTATTTGCTTTCAGAATTAAATTAGCTAGCATCGTTCCAAAAATACTGAGAACACTGGATGTTGAACTAAGATTGCATATTTTCATTGGGTCATGTCATGTCACCAAGAACTGTTCCCATGGAAAATTGACAAATCCCGGCCACTATAAGTAGGCGTGTCAATAAGGTCGAGGGTCCATTGGATATTTCTGGCCATTGAACTTTCAAGTGTCCGTGGCTACAGAAATCTCTGGTTGAAGAATATTTGAATATTGGCAATATAGAAAATTGAATCTATATTAAAATAATTTTTTTTTTGAACGCTTAGGGATCAAAAATTGAAAATATGTTGCTTATCATTTTCAATTTTTATTTTTTTATTTTAAATTTAAATGTTATTTTATTTATTTTTATTAATAATATAATAGTTTATAACATTAAAAATTTAATAAATTAATAAAAAAATAAGAAATAAATGAATCAATTAATTGGTATTATTTGTGGAATAAAATAATATTACGTTATCTCTTGAACTACCGGTCGGATTTGAAAAAATCTTTTTGTAATTGATAGCCCAATTTTTGTTGAAGGTTATAAGATATATATCCCGCTATGACCCTTAGAACCGAGCAAAAAAAAATAAAAGTTAGAAAGAACACTAAGCGAAAAATAAGTAATAGCGCAGGCGTGCGACGCGATGCAACGCGGTGGCTCGGGGGCCGAGGGAGTTTTATAAAAATGTGTTTGTTATTTTAGTACCTATACTGTGTATCTTTCCACTTCCAACGTGAACGAAGTCGCGGGCAGAAGCTAGTAAAACCACGGTAATTAACATTACCGTGGTAAAACTATAGACATCGTAGTACTTAAATTTTCGACCTTCACAAGTTGCTGGCCATTTGATTCAGTCCACATTTTTTCTTCGTAAATGGAACAGGGTGTGTCTAACAAATAAATAAAAACAACAGACGATCAGTCACCAAACTGTATAAACAAAAACACTGCCATTACTATAAACATACGCTGGAGGCCACAAAAAATGACTCACGAATGCACCATAACATACGCCATACACTGCCGGCCACTAAAACTGGTACAAATGCGTGCAACTCAAAGCATTGGAATGTCAACGCGGGTGGTGATTGACAATTGACCTTTTAAGGAGACGCTTGAACATCAGTGTAAACATGACCCGAGGTTTGTCTGAAGGATTTAGAGAAGTATGGACTTTGTAAGTAATGTGAGCGTTTTATAAATAGACTTACATAAATTCCTATTTGTGAATATTTTAGGTAGAGAATATTGCGAATATTTGCCAAATATTTCAGTGTTGACCCTCGAAAATGTCTGACGATATTATCCGCAACACTCGAATGTTATCAGCGTATTAAGGATTCAAATTACGCAAACCACAGAAAAAAAAACATTTTATGTTGCGTTTCTGACGTAATTTTCACAGAGTTGCTCTATCTACATACATACTAACGGGTGTTGACTGATAACAATGAATCACATTTGAATATTCTTTACTTGTAAGTCAATTTGTGACTGCAAAAATTATATTAACGTAATTTTTTTGATACAAAAAATATGAAATCAATTTATTACTTTTTAAATAAATAAAAAAAGAACAAAAGAAACATTGTGATTCCAGACACCCAGACACAATAAAACCATTTAGTTCTAAACACACACAAACAACAATAAAAAACCTATAAAATAATAACTCCAAAGTTATTTATGCGTGGCCCATCGCCATTTTATGACCCCTTTACTAGGAACACATAGAAGCCGACTTGACCTTAAGAAATGTCAAATTGACATTCAAAACTCGCACGCATTCCTTTAGAAGAAAAAGTTATGTGTGTATGCGGCCAGCCTAGGATTGTAAAAGCTGGATATGAATCATGTGGCATCTGCTTTAAAAATGTTGACATACACTGAACTTTCTTAAAGTAATTTGTTGGTAGTTTCTAAACCAATGAAGCAATGTATAGTAATGTGGTTAGTTCAAGCCTTTGTATGCCTACAGGCAACTAAGTATTGCTTGTAAAGGTTAGATTCCAAACGGGACTGTTGCTAAATATGTGAGCGGATGGTGCTATGTAACTACGGGAAGTATTTTATCCTTGTTTGGATATTTATCGCGCGTGTGTTATATCATACTGATATTAAAGATGGAAGATTTTGGTTTTGTATTCATTTATGAGTCTAAAATCCGGCTTAGGTACATACTCTTCTGAATATGCTTATAATGTCATGTTGGTACATTTTAAAATATTTAAATCGACATTACTAACAAAGTACGATTTCCTTGCAACAAAGATCAATGGATATTAACAGTTTTCAGTCAACGGTGTTTATTAAATTGCATATCCGATAAAAGAATTGGCGAAATCAGAAGCACTGCCTACATACGTAAAAATATTCAATTAATTAATCAAAAGCAAATCAAAAAGAGGGAGCAGTGGTGGCCCAGTGGTATCGGCCCCGACTTACGAGTTGTAAAGTCGTGGGTTCGACCCCAGGCAGGCGCTTTACTTTGTGTAAATAATTTCATCACCACTGCTCTCAAAATGGTGAAAACATCGTGAGGAAACCGGCATGTCCTAGAACCAAAAAAAAATCGAAGACATGTGACATCTACCAACCCGCACTTGGCCCGCATGGTAGATTACGCCCACTCCCTCTCAAAGAGAGGAGGCCTGTGTCCCAGCAGTAGGAAGATTATAGGCTGATTATGATGTAATCAAAAAGACCGATTTCTTGCAAAATTCGCCCGATTTTCACTTTAGTCGAGTCCACAAGATCACAGCCACACGGTATGAATAACCTGTAGAACGTCGTCATAAGGCGCGATCCAGTATTCAAGAATACGCTGAGCACACGTGTGTTATGAATACAGTGACGTCATTGGCGGCCATATTGTTTGCGTACACTGTACGTCACACTTAGCCCTGCCACACACTGAGGCAAGAAAATTTAAGTCTTTTGTTGAACTTAGTATTACATAATGACATAAGGAGTTTCTCAATCCGTCTGTTTGTTTCGGTAATTTTAAGCTATTGCATAGCTTTTATCGCGGGCTTTGAGCGCGGCGACCGAATCAAGAAATTCCGTAACGAAAATAAAACCTAACACCCACCACTCCGCCTACCATGTAGCTCGGCCGAGCGTTCGCTTAACGTGTAATATGGTACGACTGTACGAAGCTCGCACGGATCGAGACGAGCTGCTCCGAAATCGGACGAATACGTAAGCAGATTGCATAAGTTGATAAAAAATGCTATGCAATAGCTTTAGCGCGGCAGTCCCCGAGTGCCACACGTGTTTTTATTTTATTTTTTAAGTTCATGAAATTATTTTCCTTCACGACTATCGTTACTGAACTTTCAATGCAATCTGCGGGGTAATTACGTAACACACTAACAGTCGGACTGGGTTTCATTTTGACAGTTCAACAACATTCATTGCGTTATTTACGTTGTTGAGCAGACAATTTTTTCGAACTTAAGAAGCAAGGGATTAGCAATAGGTTTCAAAATGATTCAGATTGTGAAAGAGAGAGTGTTACGTAATTAGGGTGCTGGGAAGTCTGCCCGCGGTATATTTATTATTTGTGACTGGCCAATATTTTTTACCATGGCAAGAATTACTACCATTAAAGTTCTTTAAAGTTCCAACCATGTTAAAAAGAAATTGACATAATATGAGATGAAAATGTGAATTCTTAAGAATTATGAGAGTTTAGATAAAATTACAGATCCAAGCACAAAAGAAGATTTTATTCGCGAACAAAATAAATCACTGTTTTGATCAACTTAACCTACCGAACCTCCGACTTGTAATTTCATACACAATAGAATTTACACATTTATTTCGTAATTACAAGATAAAATCTTCTTTCAAGTCAACGAGGCGTGATAAAACAGCGTCACCCAGTCTGCGGCTGGCTTTACATCAAATCTACAAACGGCTTTCAAGGTCGCAATGTTAACCAAACAATGTAAGTAATTACAGATTTTGTGTAAATGACTCTGTTTGTTGTAGTCCTTAATTACACACACGTGTGTTCCACTCTTAGACAAATTATTATGAAAATAGGTTTTGCCACCGACTTCACCCACACCAGCCAGCCAACCAACCAACCAACCAACGCTGGGGCTCTGTCTCGGATAGGGTCGTGGCATTATGCTGAGCGATTGCCGTTTTGCGTGAATGTGACGCATATTTTCCCCCAACTCGTTCTTTTTTGTGTTTGTGTGTTTTTTCTTTGCGTCATGTTTACCGCAAATAAACGTATTTTCTTTCTTTTCTTTCAAATACGGAAATTATCCGACAGGAACGTAATACCGAGATAAAAAATATCTTATGTATTAATACGGATTATAAACTATCTAGTGTGTCGAATTTCAAATCCGATCAGTCGTTTTTGCGTTATTGAGTAAAAAACATCCAAACATACAAACTTTCACATTTATAATATAAGTAGGATTAGTAGAATGAAATGAGAGGGGCTCGTGGCTAAATAACTAGTGGCTCTGTGAGCTGTAGACCTCGAGAGTCTGTCTTTGCATAGCTTAAAAGTGAATAAATATTCACCTTAAAACAAAAAGCGCGAAATGGCTGCAATATTATGTTTTCTTTTTTACGTTTTTATTCCCCTTTCCAACATTTAGAAAAAAAAAAAAAAATGAATATATAAAAAACCAATCCATATAATTATCGAACCTGCTGACAAAATTTCATGAGAATCGGTTAAGAAATGCGGCCTGTAGAGGAGACAAGCTATCCGCCGGACATCCGGACATACGAAATCAATTTTGCCCAAGTTGAATCGCAAGCGCTTCGCTCCCGTTACGCGCTCGCTCGGTCAAAAATAGCTGCACGGGTCGATCGAAGGTTAAGCTACGCTTGTCGCGGTCGGTTCGTTGATGGGTGACCATACATTACATATCGAGACATCCCTGCCTCGCAAAGCAAGTTAAGCCGTTGGTCCCGGCTGTCATTCATAGATCTCTGACCGTTTTTAAGATCGTGTTACCTAGTAGGTAACTAGGTTCTGGAGGTCAGATAGGCAGTAGCTTCGTGTAAAATACTGGTATTTAGCTGCATCCGGTTGGACTGGAAGCCGACCCCAGTATCGGGGAAAGACTATTCAGATTGAGTAGTAGGATGAAATGAATTCGGAACTTTATTTTCATTGTTCATTAAATTTTGTGTTGAGTTTGGAATCCGTTGCTTTGTTTCATGTTTTCGTTCTGTTGCAAATGGTTCGTGTTGTTTTTGTATCAATGTTTGTGCCTAAACTAAAACTTTATTTTTAGAAATACTTAATTAGATTTCCAAAAAATCTGTGTAAATTATATTTTACACGGAATCTTTGACGATTTTTTATTCCAAATATTTACTTTCTATAATTCTAACACACCCAAATGTTATAGCAGTTCTTGGCAAAACGTATTAATCCATTCCAATTTTAAATTACAATTTTCGGAACCAATCAACGGCAAGCAATTGTAAAATTAATAAAATCAATTTGGATCATGATTTTAGATGAAAAACTGATTGCTATATTTAAATTCAAATTATTTAGTCACAGAACATTGTACCTATTTATTAAAATAAATGTATTCTTTCTTTCGTTCTATTTAAAGTAATTAAGTACTGTTATTAAAGTAACTAAATTAAAAAAGTTTTGTTATATTTAGTACTGCCGCCTATCTCAAAAGTGGATTTATTATCATATAATTATTTTAAAATAATCACATACTTTTTTCTAAATTCAATTGATTGTTTCAATCAATGGTTTCAGTATTGGTTAATGGTTATAGGTAGCACGTAGGTAGGTATGTATGTATAACAAAATGCATCATTGTAAATGAATACACACGTTTTTAATATTTAGGTTCAACCATGCATTACCTATGTGAGCTATGTTTCTTACTGTTTCAATAATGGGTAAAATTAAAAAACCCTTAACACAAAAAAGAGCTGATGACTTTGCTCTTAAACGGCTCAACCGATTTTGATAAAACATGTCTAAGAACCACCACTAGAAAACATGATTTCAAATAAAAAAAACTGCATCCAAATCGGTTCATCCGTTTAAGAGCTACGATGCTACAGACAAAGACACACACACACATAGCGGTCAAACTAATAACAGGTTTTATTCCTGAAAACGAATGAACGAATATCGTTCAGGATTTGGTCGTGAGTTTAATTCCTTGGAGACCAGATCGACTGGACAATTCTGGATTATTCTTTTTTCATTAAACTTCCTACTCAAGGGTCCTTCAATGCTAAAGGATTATGATAACAATGTTATGTTTTATGAAAAACTAGCTTTTGCCCGCGGCTTCGCTCGCGTTAATTTAGACTTTGACTATAAATTCGGGTTATAATTCAGTCATGATTCGAAAGACTCGTGGCGCCATCTATTATCATACGAACGTTATTGTTGTTTTCCTCGGGAACAGTACTTTTTTGCGGGATGAAAGGTACCGTATGTCCGTTTCAGTACACCTGACAATATATATGCAAAATTTCAGGATGATCGGTTCAGTGGTTTAGGCGTGAAAAGGTAACAAACAAACAAACAAACTTACTTTCACATTTATAATATTAGTTAGGATAGTTAGGATAGTTAGGACTAGGTAAAAATTTATTAAACATAAAAATAAACTAGCTGTCGCCCGCGACTTCGCCTGCGTCTATATTTTTTCATTCAAATATCCAGGTGAAAAATAGCTAATATCGTCTCCAGGTCCCAGGGTACCTATATGTCTTTCATAAGGATCGGTTTAGTGGTTTAGACATGTCTAAGGATCACATACAGACGGACAGACAGAACTACTTTCGCATTTATAATATTAGTATGGTATATCCTATACGAGTACAGTTTAACTGAAATGGTATTTTGTATTATTACATAACATACCCAAATAAGAAAAAACAAGACATACGATGCACCCAATTAAGTTAATGACCTTCTGTGCACAACATTAACTTAAAATTAGATACACAATCATTAACCAACATAATAGTGCCTGCCCAAACTTGCAACATTAAAAATAAGGCCCGGGCCGAAGTTGCGACATGTCGTCGTAGGCGTTTGGTCGCCAGATGGCGAAGTGACGAAATCGCTATTTGTCTTAGAGACTGCATTTTTCAAATGCATTGCGGTGACCGCACGAACATTGCCGAAGCTTGACACTTTGACAGCTGTCAACGACGTCATATTTGAATTTAGAATTTATTTGTAATCCATTGTGTAATGATTTGGTTTTGCGATAGCGTTGCGATGTTGTTATTTTGATAACTTGAATTTAATAAACAAACAAGAAGTATTGCATTTATATTATGTTGTTGCTCATATGTATGTGTACCATTTTTTTATTTTCGAACCGTAGCGTAGGAAGAGCAGCGATCTTCGCATGAACAGATAGAACGAGCATTGTCTCCTCTTGCGTGCGTGTATGACCAGCGGGGTAATTACGTAACACACTAACAGTAGGAATGGGTTTCATTTTGACAGTTCAACAACATTCATTGCGTTATTTATGTTGCTGAGCAGACAATTTTTTCGAACATATGAAGCAATGGATTAGCAATAGGCTTCAAAATTATTCAGGTCGTGATAGATAGTGTGTTACGTAATTAGGGTGCAGATGTATGAACGTAAACGAGGCAAAAGGAATATATAAGGGTCGTAGCAGGTGGCGTTCTGTTTCTGCCTACCCCGATGGGAAGAAGGCGTGAGTTTATGTATGTCTGGTTAAGTAACTGCATCCAATTGCAGTAACTTACCTCACAGTGACTTATTTTAAACAATTTCTTCCATAGAAATCTTCTTTCTTATATCTATGGTTTGTTCCATATTTTCCCTAAACGAAAAGCTTTAACGTAAAGCTTATTTTAGCCATGAACTACATAATTCTCATAAAAAGTATAATTATATTAAAAAAATATCTGGTACGATTACTTAAAGCCAGTAAAAGTAATGACTAAAAACTGCAGTCAATTTATTATTTATATAAAAAACATGAAATCGATTTGGATTTATTGGTTCCATTGATGTATCTGAATTAAAATAGCTCTAAGACTTTCAAACTTGAAAAGGATGTAAAATTGATGTTATTCCACTTTCTGAAACTATCATTAACTTCCAACATTTATAAAATGAGTCGTTCAGTTCACACCAATTAGAGACAGCGAAAAAAAAAATTGGTCTTGAGAACTAGAATTTGTGAATGTGAACATTTTGGTCAAAGTGAGTTCAGAATCATATTTACGTACTGCACTCTAATTACGTAACACACGAAACGAGTGTTATTGTTGTTGTATTGGTTATGGTCGTTACGTGAGTTAGGACTTGGAAGTTTTTTTCTGTGATAAGGTCCTACTTAGGCGTTTCGTTTAATTTTTTTGGTTTTTATGAGTATGTTTAATTTAGTTGGTGATAATCCTTTACCCTAATTGCGTAACACACTATCTATCACAATCTGAATCATTTTGAAGCCTATTGCTAATCTATTGCTTCATAAGTTCGGAAAATTTGTCTGCTCAACAACGTAAATAACGCAATGAATGTTGTTGAACTGTCAAAATGAAACTCATTCCTACTGTTAGTGTGTTACGTAATTACCCCGCTGGGTATCTAAGGTACTGCTTCATTGAACTTGTGGTCGCATGCGCATGAGGTTGTGGTTCTGGGTTTGATTCCCAGGTCGGACAAAGTGATATTGAGTTTTTCTATCTGGAATTTTTCAGTAACAACCCGGAGTCTGGATTTGTGCCCGGTTAATGGCAATAGTGTCGCCCTCAATTATATGGGACTTAAACATTGGTGAAATGTTGGTGTACTAATAGGTACACCTCTGCCCAACCCTTCGGGGTTGACGGAGAAATCGGTGAACATACATTAAAAAAAAATATACATACAGCCGAACTTATAACCTCCTCCTTTTTGGAAGTCGGTTAAAAATTAAAGCGAAAACACTCGATAGTCGGCGAGATCATAGCAGAATTTGCGCAACACACCATTTTTCACTTGTTTAAAAATCGTCACTTTTTTCTCGTTTTTTTTAAGGCTTGTAGCCTTAAAAAAAACGTATAACAACGTTGTCGGACAACGGATGGTATTTTTGAACATTTAAACATTGGCTTTGACCGAAAATAAAAACGAAAGCCATTGGGTATCTGAATCTTTTAACTTTGTTAGAGAGAAATGAGATTTTATGCAGTTTCAAATTATGCTTCGCGCTTGGGTTTAGTTTTTTTTCCTGCATTTGTAACACTTACAATTTTATTCGATTTTTGACTAGACAGTGATTGTGCAGACTAGAAAGTGGATAAGATTAGAGAAATTATATTACTATGAAGCTTTCGTAATCAAATACTTCATTACTTAATTTTTAAGAAAAAAACCCTCTTTGAATCTTCGATCATAGAATTTGGCCGGATATGGTATGCAAAAATGTAAAAACTATTTAAATCAACATAAGTTTCATAAAAAAACTCGGCCAATGCTGCATTCTTTAAGAGGCTGACAACAGCTAAAGCGCGGTCATTGTCCGACTGCATAGAAAATAAAGAGAAGCGCGATGACAAAATATAAAGCAATTATCTATTTACAAAAAATCTATTGATTGGACAAAAAAATTAAAACACTATTACGTTAATATGTAGAAAAATCTGTCAAAAAATCAGAATGATTGCATGTATATGTATAGTTTTTAATCGTTAAAATAATTTTTGTTGATGTATCTTCGTGATTTTTTTCTATCGTATCAAATTAGTCGTATTATGTTTTGAACACACTATCTAACTAGCATATATCCTGAAGAATATCATATATTTTTTTGATTCTGTTTACTGCGGTGGATCATAATTACTTTTAGGCATTATAAAACTTGCGTTTAGGTCCTGTAGTCCCCTTAAGAATGCAAAAACATTAAATGCTAAAACCATTAACTCACAAGAAACCACATGCTAACATAAATCAAAAGTACTGACGACTTTAGCAGACAGTGCGACAACTTATGGCGAAGTGATTATTTTCGCGTATGACCTACCGTTAGGGTTGCCCACAATAAAATCCGAGAATAAACGGAACGATAAATCACATAGCAATTCCAAGAGCGGTGTTACCAGTTGCAAACCATAAAACGTAATTGAATAATACCAAGCGTTTGTTAACCGAGATGGTAGTAAAAAAAAAAGAAAAAGAAGTGTGAATTTGACCTTCGTTTTAACAATTCCGTTTGATACAGGTTTAACTACAATCATTCATGATGTTTTAAAAACGTGCTACTGTCTTCAACATTGCAAGTAGGTATTTTTTAAAATGAAATCTTACTTTAAAATTAAAATCCAGGACGATTACCAAGACCGAGGTAGAGTTGAGAGCGGCGGTACGTAGGCTGAGTGCCAAAAATACCGCCCCAGGACCCGACGGCTTACCGGGAAAAGCCTGGGTTCTGGCCTCGGAGGCTCTCGGGCCTCGACTAAGAGGGCTCCTAAGCGCATGCTTGGAGGAGGGCCAGTTCCCACTTCGTTGGAAGACGGGGAAACTGGTCCTCATTAAGAAACCGGGGCGCCCGGCGGACTCTCCGTCCGCTTACCGGCCCATCGTGCTGCTCGACGAGGTGGGCAAGCTCTTTGAAAGAGTCATTGCAGACCGCCTCGTCGGGCAGCTGGTGCGTGTGGGGCCGGATTTGGCGGAGAGCCAGTTTGGTTTCCGCAGGGGGCGCTCCACGGTGGATGCCATCATGCACGTGCGAGCCCTCACGACGGGGGATGCTGTGGCCCGGGGTGGGGTTGTCTTGGCGGTGTCTCTAGACATCACCAATGCCTTCAATACCCTGCCCTGGAGTTGCATCCGGGAGGCATTCCGGTATCACCGGATGCCGACCTATCTCTGTCGTGTAGTCGAGGCCTTTTTGGCGGATAGAGCAGTTATCTACCCCGGTCACCAGGGAGAATGGAACCGGCGAGAGATGTCGTGCGGTGTCCCACAGGGATCGGTCCTGGGGCCGCATCTGTGGGACATCGGGTACGACTGGGTGCTGCGCGACGACCTCCCTAGTGGCGTCAGCGTGGTGTGCTACGCTGACGACACGCTGGTCTTGGCGCAGGGGAGGTCGCACCAGGCGGCGGCCGAACTCATGACACGCGGGGTTGCGACAGTCGTTGAGAGGATCCGGCAATTGGGACTCGAAGTGGCCTTGCACAAGTCCGAGGCCATGTGTTTTCATGGTCCTCGGAACGCGCCACTGTCGGGTTCCCAAATAACGGTAGGAGGGCTTCACATCGGCGTCGAGTCGACGATGAAGTACCTGGGACTCGTCCTCGACAGCCGGTGGAACTTCGTCGAACATTTCCGACGTTTGGCTCCCAGACTGCAGCGGGCCGGGGCTGCTTTGAAGCGGCTCTTGCCCAACCTCGGGGGGCCAAACGCCTCCTGCCGGAGGCTCTACGCGGGGTTCGTGCGGTCCATGGCCCTTTACGGGGCACCGGTGTGGGCGCGTTCATTGAGGCTCCGGCCAGCCCGCCGGTTGAACGCGTCCCAAAGGGTCATGGCCATCCGGATGGTACGGGGATACCGCACGGTCTCCTGCGAGGCGGCGAGCCTCCTTGCCGGATTGCCGCCGTGGGATCTGGAGGCAAAGGTCCTCGCGCACGTTTGGGAGTGGCGCGAGGAGGCGAAACGCCGGGGCGTAACTCCGCTGCCGCGAGAAATCACGGCACAGCGGACAGAGCTCCGGCGGGATCTCATGGCGGCATGGAGAGTGCGACTGTCGCAACCCAGCGCAGGGCACGCCACAATTGCGGCGGTAAGACCCCTCTTTGAGGAGTGGCTTGAGAGGCGCCACGGCGTCCTCACCTTCCGCCTGACGCAGGTCCTCACCGGACATGGCTGTTTCGGGAGGTTCCTGTTTCGTATAAGGCGGGAGGAAACGCCCGGGTGTTATCATTGCGTGGATCGACCGGAGGACACGGTGGGGCATACGGTGGAGCTCTGCCCGGCTTGGGCGGAGCACCGCCGTGTCCTCGTGGCGGCGATCGGCGGCGGCGACCTCTCGCGTCCGGCCCTGGTTCAGGCCATGGTACGGAGCGAGAGGGAATGGGAAGCCGTCACCTCCTTCTGCGAAGCAGTAATGCTCGCGAAGGAGGAGGCGGAGCGCGAAAGGGAGAGGCAATCTCTGCGCCCTCGCGCCCCTAGCCGCCGCAGGAGGAGGAGACACCCTGGGCGTCGGGAGTCGATTGCCGACTCCCGGCCACCGTAGGCGCGGGCTTGCGGACGGCGAGCAATGGGCAGCTCGCCGTCCGGTAAGGACCAGGCCCGGGTCGACGGCGCGTCGTGTTCCACGCGCGCCTCAAAGAGATGTCAGCAAAATTGACGGGGTCCGATAGGACCGATGCCTGCCGGGGCTGCGGATTGTTCGAAAGAGTTACCGTGGCCCTGGCGCACAGGCAACTGAAGGAATACGGGTGGGTTTTAGTCAGTAAGAGTCTGACACGCCCTTCCGTTCCACCTAGAGCGGGAGAGGTCATTTGATTATTTCCCACCCAAAAAAAAAAACAAAATGCTAAATGTGACTTCGTAACTCAATATTAGTCCGATATTTTCCAAATGTCTTCAAAATGTATGCCAAAAATTCAACTGAATTATTTTTCTTCCTTTGAAGTACTCTTTGTTTTTTACCTCGTCCACTGTTTAAAACGTTGGCCAAAAAAAAACATAAGGATCTCTTACCTCTAACTATTTTTCTTTCTTTTCTTTTTATTTTCTTTCTTTAAATATTTTCAGCAAGATATGCGAAGCCAACAAGATATTTTATCAAGTCGATTTCTCGGGAAGTTGCGTTGGCATAACCTTGTAACACCGACGCTGAGACCTTTACAAAGTATTATTACCAATGGGAAACTGGGATTACCCAATCCCAGTTCGACATACGACCGAAGTTTTGAATGATTTCGGATTTGGAACATCTTTGACTTTGGAACGTCTTGTAATTTTATTCGCGTTCTTTTGTTTTTAAAGTCTTGATGGCTGGTTCTTCTTCATATATTTGGTGTGATTCTTCTTCGGCTTGTTTAATTTGATAAAAATACAGAAACCATGATGTATTGAATTAATTAACACGTACCTACTGGGCCAGCGTGGTTTTGATGATCATTGCTCCTTCTTGTTTATAAAGACGAGAAGAGGCCTTTGCTTTGCAGTAGAACTAATTATATTATTAAAACTGTATACAGTTTTTGTGAAACCTGGCTCTAATGTGCCTTGCTCCTTGAAACCTTGCTATAATGGTACATATTGGTGAAATGTAACACAAAATAGCCGTCCTAATTTATGCAATGCAACATGAAATTTAACACAACGACTAGGTGAATTTGTTTTAACGTGTTACATTTTATATTACGTTAGAACAATCTGTATCTGCCATTACATTCTTGAGGTTTTACGATTATGAATAAAAGTTGCTTTCTGTGCTCTTGATACAATTCCTGCCCACGTTATGATAATCCACGTGGGAAAAATCAACACACATCGTGTTGCGTATCGGATTTCTCTTATCGAAGCAATAGTTACAACAATTTTTAAGCCACGTTCTTTCTCATCTTATTTTTTGACTAGAGCCTATCACGAGGACCAGCTTCCTTGTTGTATGCTCATAAAAATAAACCGTGATCCACAATTGATGTATGAGCAGTGATTCTGATATTGTCCTAAGCATCAGGCCCATGCTGGATGGAGAGCAGTGGTGGCCTAGTGGTATCGGCACCTTTTTTTGTTTTTTTTTTGTTTTCGGGGGGAAACCTTCAAAAGGCACCCGACCTCTGGGGATGGAGGTCGGGGAGTGTGGGATTTTTACCTCACTAAAACCACCCCGGTGATCACCATCAGCACATAGAGGGGAATCCCGGTTCCTAGTGGTATCAGCACCTACTTACGAGTTGTAGATCATGGGGACGAACCCAGGCAGGCGCTTTACTTTGTGTAAATAATTTCATCTCCACTGCTCTCAAAACGGTGAAGGAAAAACATCGTGCGGAAACCGGCATGTCCTAGAACCAAAAATTCGAAGACATGTGCCATCTATCAACCCGCACTGGACCCACGTGGTAGATTATAGCCCATTCCCTCTCAAAGAGAGGAGGCCTGTGTCCCAGCAGTGGGAATATTATAGGCTGATTATGCATCAGGCCCATGGCCATGACCATCAGGCCAAGTTCAGCAATTGAAGATTACGGAATGATTGACCTAATCGTATCTAGAGGATGCTCGTTGCCCATCCTCCTAATATAGTTAGATAAAGGTGGACCTTTATCCGACCATATCAAGAGGATCGGCAGCAGCTCCCTTGTCTGCTAATAACAGTAACCTGGGATCACCAATCCATGTACACAAAACGACACTTGAAGCATTATCAATACTTTTCCAGTATAAGATGACCTCGCATAGTATTGACATTTCGTTCAATGAGAGGGTCTGGTTATACTGGAAATTCATAGTTAGATGTATCATTGTGCGTACCAGTAGTGTTATTGACACTGTCCCAAGCATCAGACCCATGTTTAGCCATAAAAGTTCACGCAATATTATGATTGTCAAGTTGTGCTTCAACCTAAAAGTATACAGGGTGTCCCAGAAATCGGCCGACATACTGTAGGTGGTGATAGCTTTGGTCAAGCCCTCCCAAAACAACAACACATATAAAAAAAATATACTTTAATTCGGACTTTGATCCATATAATGTTAGCAATACACAGTAGGTACTTATGCTATGTACGTAACAAAAAAAAATAACGTCTCTGCAAAATGTTATAGTTTTTAAAATTAATATAATTTAGTAACAAAAAATATTTGAGGAATAAAATCAATTAATAGTGAATTTATTTTGAATTTGTAAGTTTTTATGGAGAATCAAAGGTAAGTACGGAAAGAGTAACTATAGAATAATATTTTGATGGAAAATGTTATTAATAAAACAATTTTATTTACACATGAGAGTCAAAAGAATGACGCAAGGCGGTTTTTTTTTTAAATCTTGTATACCTCGAAAACTATAAGATTTGGTGAAACATATGTTTTGTTGTTTTGAGAGGGCTTGACCAAAGCTATGCTTAGCTACAGTATGTCGGTCGATTTCTGGGACACCCTGTATATGTCAGATTTTACACGATGCACCCAGGAAATACAATATTGTGTTCTTTAGGAACGATATCTTGAGTCGTTGGGACCGCCATAACACCTTGTAAACGCTATCTGACTAGCTGGACTTTATTTTGTTTAGCAGCATCTTAGGCTGTTTAGTTCGTTGTTAATCTAGGTAAGATAGGATGAGCTTTTGCGTGGGTCAGGCCGGGACTATTAAGGCTCCTACAAACAGGCGCGACACGCGACGCGAGATTAAGGCACCGCTTGTTGCGCGACGACCGGTGCCTTTGTGTCGCGTGCGATTCGCGTCGCGGGTCCCGACTGTTTGAAGAAGCCTTTAGGTTCCGGTTTAGCTTTGCTTTGAATGCATTTTTCGGTTGCAGTCATGATTTTGGCCTATGGAAAAGCAAATGCTGTTAAGATTTTTTTATGCTGAACATTACTTACCTTTTATTTCGACTTCACTCGCTCATTGTTTACAAGAGGTTGAATTTAGACGGATATTATCCAAAACCGAAAAACAGCAGTCAAAATTATAAAACAAGTGAAATGCCCTACAGGATCACGGAACAGGCTAAAGAACCCATAAAGCTCTTGAAATGATGGGATTATTAATCGATCAAATTAAAAATTTCAATTACGACAGCACAGAAGCTCACTGGACTGTATGATTACAATTATTCCCATAACATTATTTCCCCCAATTATCCCGACATTATCCTCGATTACTACGCCTAATCTAATCTCGTAATGTTCTATAGAGTCTTTCCATTTCGCGCTCTGCTGCCCTTACCTTGCACCGATGGCCTTAAATTGGGTCTCAAAGGGCCATTTAAGGCCTTAAATAGCTTTACAAACTCAAACTACCAATGAGTAGCCAGAATGTCGCAGCACTAGTGTTTCAACGGTGACCCCGCGTACACAATGCAACTTACTAACGCGTTATTAAAGTGCGCGCAAGATGGTATTCGCGCGTGTTTGACCTTCAAGACTATATCCATATAATCACTGTCGGCATAATAATAGCGATTATTTACTTTGGAAAATATGGATCACAGCACACTCTTGACTCCTGATATAAACGTCAAGATGGCGGCAAACGATTATTCCAGATTTCAGTCCCGCGCAGACTTATTTCGCGCAACTAGTTTGTGATTGGTTGCGTCGTGTACGGACTGTCATTGAAACACTAGTGCTGTGACATTCTGGCTACTTCATCGATGATTTGAGTTTGTAACACGTTACTTTTGACTATCCTCATGGACGATGGGCCTTATTGTCTATGATCGCATAAAAATCAAATTTAATGTAATTTGTAACGGAAGACTATGTGGCGACCATGTTTGTATGTTCTTATGGTATTATGAATTGTTTGTTATCGCCTGTTGCATAGATATTTTGTGTCGTTAGAATTTATATATAGCAACGTTAGGGTTATTTTATTAGTTGAAGAATAGAATATTCCTAAATAACCCTCTGAAGTTGATATTCAACTGTTCAACACGTTGTATATATAGTACACAACTTCATACTAAAATTTGTATTTATTCAAAATATATGTATGTTCATGTTTTACGGGCACAGAAAAATAGGCTCTATTTTAAACCAGAATCTGCCCAAATGACGCCAAATAGGTTTCGGTAGATGAAGATGTGCTTAAGAGGCTGACAACAGCTAATGCGCGGTCACTGTCGGACTACATAGAAAAGAAAGAGAAGCGCGATGATACAGTGCTGGTAATAATTGATTTCAAAATATGTAGCAATTATTTATTTACAAAAATCTATTGATTGGACTAAAAAATCAAAACACTATTGAGTTAATATGTTGCTTGTTGGATAATCTGACAAAAAATCAAAACGATTGCATGTATATTAGTATGGTTATGAATCATTACATTATTTTTTAGAGACATCTTCGTGATTGTTTTCAACATACTATCTAACTGGCATATATCCAGAAGAATATCATATATTTTTCTGATTTTTTTATTGCAGTGGATCATATATACTTTTAGGCATTATAAAACTTGCGTTTAGCCTCTTAACTTGAACTTCTAAATGATACTGTTAAAGAAACAATCAAGTCTGTTTCATACTGAAAACATAATTCCCAAAGTGGCCATGGTTGATATATTGTTGGCGAAATTAACAATACATGAAAAAGAGTTCGAAGATGACCCGCCAGCCCGCCACTGACAAGTAAGGATTCGGTTATCATCGGAGGACTTTTAAAAAGATTATTATAAATACCCACAATAACTTACCACACCTTTCATACCCAAAATGACAGGTTGATATAATAATAGCAGTCAATTTGGGCTCACAAGAATAATTTGTTTGCTTTTGAGAGAAACCTCAAAGATTACCGTCGGCCATTTTGAAGTGTAAGCGAGTTTTTGTCAAGTAAAAAAGTGTTTAAGGCAAGTAGGTTAAGTAAGTTAAGTTGAAAACTTAAAACACTATTTGCGGCTTGCTTACCTACTTTAATAATTTCGGGTTTGGTGCTTTAGTGATGAAATTCAGGTAAAAAATTTTTGTTTCTTTCAAGTTTTTGGCATTGGATTCGAATTTGCAGCTATTGATTCGGTAGAAAGGATAGTAAGAGTACGAGTTGCAAGGAAAATCATTACTTGATGAAGAAAAGGTATGCAAAGAAAGTAGACATTGTTGTTATTCCGGGGTCCGTCCATTAATCAATGGTAATTATTTATATCGTCTTGCATGAGAAATCCCAATGTGTGGCAAAATTTTGACATATAATTGCATAAAATAAACGAATTTAAGTCGACTTTTCTGGGTTTTGTAAAGAATTATTAATACTCTGGCAAGGAATTAGTAACTACACACACTGGTAGCAGAAAAATATGCATACGCATTAACGTCGATAAAATGCGCAAAACAATTTTAAATAAATAAATAAATGTTGATATATTAAGGCATATTATTATACCTGAAGACATATTATTCGACAGGTAATAAATAAAATTATGACATAAAACTTAGTATCGACATGTCTTAAATAACAATCAAGGCTGGATTTATTGTCCAAATTCTCAAAATTTTATTGTTTTTCACACTTATCATTGGTAGCTTCAAAGTAACTCTTTGTAAATTAAAACCTAAAATGACATAATCAGAAGCTTACGATAACCTTTTTTTCGAAGTTGAATAATGATGTGATCGATTACAGGATAAATCTTTCGATTTATATTCCAAAGAAAAAAAATTATTCAAACGTCTGAAGAAATTCATTTAAAAGCGGTTCACAGTAGGATCATTTCGAGAAAAGTGGCTCTCTTGGAGCAGACTACGTCTTCGTCGTTGACAAAGCAACGCGACCATTTTTGTGTAAGCAATGCGGCCAGTTTTACTACTCTACCCACAAAGATTTGTTTTTTCTCAACAAAACTCATCAACACTTTAGTCAGTCTGTAAGAAACAGTGTTTTCTAAAAAATTTGCGGTTGTCTTACTTTCATCATAATCACACTCTCGCTAATAAATCTTCTGGCGTTAATGTCTGTTTATTCTAACACTTCATATCCTAACACTATTTTCTAATGACACACCACATTATCATTATTATGGTCGATATGGATAATTAAAATAAAAATCTAAGTAGAGACTTTGCTACGATAAAATATTTCAACACAAAAGTGCCAAAACCGGAACACTACATCTCATACAGTACTAATAAAAACCAACCGTAAAGGCTCTAAATACATCACGAACACGTCAAAATCCTAATAATAGAGAACAGATAACTTTACAATGCACAAAAACGTTTTATCGTTGTCAAATTCGACACTTTGTCGATGACAGGTCAAAAGTTTCGATATGGAACATACCTCTATTATTTGACATGGAACGTCTCTATTTGCGACCAAGTGCTAAGTAATGATGTGATATGTTTTAGTAAAGTTTGAAGTGGTTGATGCTTAAGTATTGAATTCCTGTTTCGTAATGGCTTTATTTAAACTGCCAAGGAAATCTTCTGTCCAGGCCTTGCAGTCTCGACATTAGACAGCGACAAAAATCGGTGGCTAAGTCGTATCGTTGTCAAATTCCTTTAATAGATTTTCAACTTTATTTCGAAGGCATAAGGTTGAAAATCTATTAAAGAAATTTGACATCGATTAGACATAGCGACCGATTTTTGTCGTTATATTTGTCGAGACTGCAGGGCCTGAAAACAACTCTGGCCTCAACAGTTGTAGCATTTGCTCACCTAACTGGTCTTTTGATACGGATGGCCATTTTACTTTTAAAATTCTACTCATGGATGTATGTAAGTTGCCCCGTTTGCTTTAATATTAGTCAGAGATTTGATACTGACGATGACATAGATTATTAGAGTGTAATACACCCTTCTTCTATTGGATACGGTTCTCAAAGACAGGACTCTTCTGCTTCTGTTTCAGTAAGTTAAAATCTTCATAGATTTAATCTAAATTCCCACCTCCATTATCAAGCAAGTCAAACCATATCTTAATATTCAGACTACCGATATTCAATGCATCCTATAACACCGCTTCATTGCACGGATGCGCCTGCGGCGTTTTCGAAGCGAGTGTTAAACTGTTGAACATGATACCGCCTGTAATTCACTAACGTCAGTGTGTGGGTACAGTCGGGAGGAAAAGTGAATTAGGACTGAAGGAGAAATTTTGACCAGACTTTATTTTTAATTAAGAGGGCGTACACCGGTCACTAGCGCCACTCCGTTAAAAAAATATTATCTCGTGACTGAGAAGGAATTTTGAATAACGGCTCAATCAGCACCCTCGGTAAGTGTGTCTAGAATTTTCTAATACCTTATAGAAACTTTCATTTTGAGACACGAAGCAACAAAATACGATCTAGAGGAATGTGGCCGCTTTTCTTTAGATCGAATTTGTGCGCCCTCTTAAGAATTTGCGAGAAGTGACAGGAATAGGGGGATACCACCACTTACGCGTAAAACCCCGTAAGTGGTATCCCACAAAAAAAAAATTAGTTGACTGCCTGGTCGGTCTAGTGGTGGTCGAAAGCATGGCTTCTCAATGCGATGCTCCTGGATTCTTACCGACCAGCTGTGCGAATATTGAGTTTAAATTTTCTTGTGACCGTTTTATGAAAAAAAAAAACACAATGGCGAAATATGGTCTACTGCACCTCTACCTAAGGTTTGGTGATTTTATGTTGATGAATGTATGGGTTATATTCTGTTGGAGTTAAGATTACATCAAGGGGTCAATTATATTCGATAACCATCTTCCTATTACTATGCAGCTATTGACCCCTTCCGATTATGTTATTAGCTACAATAAGAGATATTTAGATACCTATACTCGTAGATTTGCAAATTTCAACTGATGTAATCCTCTTAGCCGTGGGCCAAATGTTACGGAAAATATTACTTGTAATTACTATGTTGAGCTTCATAAATATCTTTAATAGCTTATTTAATGTGTGCTAACTGCCTCATTCATTCTGTAATTGCAATCACGACCAACATGAGATTTGACATTAAAATTTTAATAAGTTTATCTTTAAAGATGTTTATGGTTTTCGGAAGATAACCAGGATTCACATACCTACATATATACATAAACTCACACCTTCTTCCCAAGGGGGTAGGCAGAAACTACAGAACGCCACCTGCTACGATCCTTATATACTCGTTTTGCCTCGTTTACGTTCATATACCTGGTCATACACGCACGCACGTATGCTGTTTCCGTATGAATTAAAACAGTAAATGATTTTATTCATTCCATCGACTTTACCCTGCGGGGAAAAAAGGGCAAAATGAAAATATTATCTTACATTTATAATTTGGTTCTCATATCATTTAACACTTTTTATCTCGACTGTACCGCCTCATCACTCGTGATGAATAAATGTATTATGTTATTTTTTGCCAGAACGTTGTTTGGACATATGTCGGCCATTTTAATATGGCGGCCATCCATAATAAAAGGATGACGAGGGCCCTTTAGTGAGGATGGCATTGGCATACGAATTGGGGAATGGCAAGGTTTTAGAATCAATTCAAAGTTTTTGAAATAGGGTGTAGCGGCATCTACAACGCCACATGCGCGCTACGCGTCACACTGACGTCACGCAAAGTTCTGCATCGCGCAAGCAGAGTTTACCGCGCAACTAACATATACACAACGGTCCGACATCAAACGTCGGGCAGCCGCCCACCAGACACGACACCAATCTGGTCGGAGAATCTTCCCTTTTCTATGAAGGATGAGTTAACTTTACACCCTGTTCCTCATACCTCTATAAGCGCGTTGTTCTTAGATTACGAATATAATGAGCCTTATAAATCCCATGCTGTGCCTATTTAATTTATTAATTCTTTACAGAATCAATTAGAACTATTTTAAATCATGCCTTGTAAATTATGAATTTATTAAAGTCAATAAAATCTCTGTGGTGCCTATTCCTTTGTTAGTTTTGTGCGTAAAAGTAACAATTTACTGAACTGAAAAAATTACAAATATTGCTTCGACATAAATACCCTGTAGAATTTATTAAAGAGTATATTGTGGGTGAGTAAGGGCGTGACGGCTTAGTGGTTAAGGCCTCGCCACTCATACACGAGGTGGTGGGTTCAAATCCGGGCAAGTACCTATCAATGTGACTTTTTCAATTCATGTGTACTTTTTGAGTTTATCTTGGACATTGCTGACATCTGTGAAGGAAACCTGGACTTATGTAAGTCTGACATCACCAACCCGTCTTGAGCAAGCGTGGTGATCAATGCTCGTGCCTTCTCTGTTTGAAAAGAGCTTTTGCCCAGCAGTGGGACAGTAATAGGCTGGTATTATTATTTATTTAAATTGTGGGTATGTTCTACTATAGGCAAACACACAAAATTATTTTGCAATACAAAAATAAAATTAACAGTCTTCTCTCATTGTATTTGCAGATAAGATAAATCATAAATCGCGACAACCCTGCTATTAATAACATATCAATTGAGTATCAAACGTTTCGTCAAATAATTTTCTTGAGTGTACATAAGTGTCTGCCTCGTCTGCCCACGCTATAAACTTATGTAATAAAATAAGTATTGTATGTAATATTATGATTTGGTATTGTATAACTATTGGAAAAGGCAAATAAACTTTCAAGAACCTATACTTATCACATCATCTGGTTTTCCCAACTATTTCGGGGTCAGCTTCCAGTCTAACCAGCTGCAGCTGAATACCAGTATTTTACATCGAGCGACTGCCGATCTGACCTCCACAACCCAGTTACTGGATAATATTCGGATAATATTCGATAATTTTCGGGCTTCTCTCGACCCGTAACGACTGTCAAAGATCCACGAATGACAGCCGGGACCAACGGCTTACAGGGGAGCGGTCACGTGCTGCCGTGCATAGCGAGGTTCCGGGGAGGCCCCTTTACAGTCTCCCCAGGGATGTGCCTTACAGGCGTTGCACAGGGGGGTTCCGGAATTGGTATTTTGAGAGGAACCGGGAACCTCTATGTGCTGATGGTGATCACCGGAGTGGTTTTAGTGAGGTAAAAATCTCACAGTCCCCGACCTCCGCCCCCAGAGATCGGGTGCCTTTTGAAGATTTCCCCCCGAAAACAAAAAAAAAGGTAAATCCCATGTAAGTGATGGCGATCCTATGGTAATTTTTTCGGAACAAATCCAAACCAAAGAAGGACTGCTACTGAATATTCACAATAACACTTTGTCCGAGCCTGAGATCAGAGTCAGAACTAGACCAAATAAAAAACTAATGTATTCGAAATTGGGGTCTTATGCCAACACGAGCAGTTAGACAATTAAATGGTAAAAGATTCATCACCAGTGATACAATAGGCAATTCGTACGATAAAGCGGTCTAAAATTCAGAGAATTGCCCGTTTAATTATACAGATGTTTAATTAACACGTGTGTCTACATCCTTTTACAACACAATAGAGGGATTACTTTGTTAGACTTTAATGTATGCGACTTTATTTGGCACATCAGTAGTTTTTGCAAGTATGCTAGCAGACAAATTGACCTATCCTAGGTTAACGGCGATTATCTTCGTCATACTTATTAGTCAGTCAACTTAAAGCCCCTGGAAACAGGCGCGACGCCACTTTATTAGAACAATTTCTATGAAAACTTCCTGGAAATTGTTTTTCAAGAGTCGCGTCGTGCCTGTCTGCGGGAGCCTTAGCGTGCTTTCCGAGGTACGGAGGGGTCTTGGTATGTAAACATGGTCACCTATCCATGGACCAACCAACCATAGCTTAACCTGATCGATTGACCCCTGCGGCTATCAGTAACCTACCTGTCAGTAATCTCACTCATTTGAGTTTCAGTTTTGGTTCATATGAATTAAGCACCGTTGACGCAAAGGATGAAGCAAAGGTCTTGCCTGTGGCATACAATAAAATTGAAGCAACAAATAACTTGCATCGTTAAAACATTGTTTAGATGGTGCAACTTGTACTGTTGCATCAACTTATGGTAGGTAGGCCATTAAATCTATCCAACAAAAGCTTTCGCGATCTGACCTGACCAACCATCGACACGGTCAATGATTACACCCAAAAACTCATCCTGATTTCCAAATATTAAAATAATTTCAAAACGGCAAAGGTCTACTGAAAACTTATTACAATTTTAAGACCAGTATTACAATAGACAGCCCACATTATGAACAGACAACATTACTGCACAAGTCCAAAACCATTACAACATCAAAAAATTCGATGACAAAACCATACCCCAACAACAATCCCCATTAAATTTTATTAAGTTTTTATCTACTCAATAGGTACATTCAATATGCTTAAATATAAAATGTTTTACATAATCCAGTGCTGGGTCGTCGTGGTCGAAAATATATAAAAGTTGGTGGCCTGAATACCAAGTTGAAGCTCGAAACAGTAGGCCAATTGTGAATCAACGAGGAAGTGTTTTTCGACGATATGGGTCAGCTTTGAATGGTAGTGAAGGGAATGTGTCGATAGATTTGGGTTTTGTTTATCGATAAATTCAAATGCGTTGCTCGCTGGCGAAGGATTTCCGTGTTTTGTTTATTGTTGAATTGAGGTTAAATGTCTTACTTGTTTTCTAATTCAGCAGAAGAGTCAGTTCACATTATAAGTATCTCTTACTTTATACCGTGTCAACTTGGTTATCGTCGATTCTTACCTGTGAACAAGAAAACAATACGTTAATATATAGAAATATACAATGAATTACTTACCAAACTTAGATAAATTAATTGCGTAAATTTTACATGTAATAAATCATAATTCTACTGCTGAAAAGCCACACCTTAATTAAGAAATATTCTACAAATTAATATCAACAAAAGCTAGACACAAAGTGCAATTCATCATAACTAATAATTTATCATTCGCCATTACATCGACATGCCACCACATCCCTAACTATAACGAATTGCATCACACTAGCCATCGACAGAGATTTAGAGCGGCGTTACGTTGGTTTACCTAATTTTTCTTTGTGGTAACATTGCTTCAACCAATCTCTCATTGTTTAGCCGTACAATGACGGTTTTGACGCCGTTCTGTGCCGGAAAATTATTAATTGAGGACGCGAGGTCGTTGCGTTCGGTATTTTTTTGAGACCAGACGCCGCGTGTCCCATCACTAGCTGTCAGTTTTGTATTTTTTTTTAGTTTTGATGATTGCGGCAGAGAGTTTTCTTTTGAGTTTTGAGTCGGTGCACGATTATTTATGGTCAGTGTTCGCTTTGACTACGAAATTCAAGTAGTTAAGTAGATTTCTTTACGTTCTAAGTTAAGTTATTGACATTGTATTAAAAATTACTAATTTATAATTGTTAATGGGGATATTAATTGAACTATAATTTTAATTTTAATATTTCTACACCGGCTACGGTAGTATATGTGTTTTTTTTAATTAATATTAAGATCTTAATGTATCATTTACTGAGAAATTAATTATATCTTATCTTATCTCGTATCTTCTAAGTTAATCTGGCAAACTGGCGGAATGTGAGTGTAGGTAGTTTATGTAAACCACTGCCTAACCCTTAGGGGAATACAGGCGTTATATTATGTTATGCTAGATAGGTCTAGGCATATCTCATTTTAAATACAGGTATAGCTTATTCTTTAATACAAGCAATGGGCTTCCTCGACGGAACGGCAGATGAGTGTGGATGTGGAGCCATGTCGCAAACTTTGCTCCACCTTCTATCTTGCCCTCTGTGTCCCAAAACTTGCAGTCAAAGTGACCTCTGTGCTGCCACCGATGACGCCGTGGAAGTGGCGAAGTTTTGGGCCAACAAGATTTGAGAAAAGGCCAACAAGACATGGCGAAGAAGAATGCAAGCAAAATATTGTTTGAAAATTTGATTTGGTTTTTGCTGAGATAGATTCTTAAAAATACAGACATAACGTTTTGAGAGCATTCGCTTGTGAATAAAGCATACTGATTTAGCATAAACGAGTGATTTTTACGCTCCAATTATTTTAAAATGCAGATTGATATAAATGTATGGGGAGCAACACATTTCGTTTGATAACGGATTTCTGTATTTATTTTTTACGTAAATACAGTTTTATTTTAAGGCTCCTAACAACAGGCGCGACACTCGACGCGAATCGTGCGCGACACAAAAGCACCGCTCGTTGCGCGACATGCGGTGCCTTAGTGTCGCATGCGATTCGCGTCGCGTGTCGCGCCTGTTAAAAGGAGCCTTTATGCAACACTTGTTTTTATTAATAATAATAGTAATTTATTTCTCTCAAAAATGTACAATTTTGGTACATAGTATCTAAGTTCAAAACCAAAACAGCAGATTCAAAACCTTTGTGAGAGCTGGAGCCTATACTGGGTTCAGGACCTGTATGACAGATCTCCAGGCCCACTCCCTTAAAATTATAATATTAAATTGCACTTACGTACTACAACATTATAAAAGCTCCAAGTACTGACAGAAAGAGTATTACTATAAAAACAAAAGGAGATTTGCTATGTGTGTCTTTGGAGAGTGTTGTGTCCGTGAGTGCAATAAGTCTTCACGCCCAGCGCGGCAGCGTCCACGATGGGCACTGTTTAGCTAGTCCAAAAACATTGAGGTAGTTAATTAGAAAATTCAGGTGATTCAAAAAAACTTGTTTGACCACAATACTTCTTTCTTAAAGCTGTAAAATGATACTTAAAAGTTACTATGACCACCAATGTCTAGCTTCATGTAGATTTTGATTCATTTATTATTCTTCATCACCACAGGCCAAACTTGTTTCCAAGATGTGCAACAGAAATGATTAGTTTTTCGGGTACTTATCAATCTTTATTTACTCATACAACTACCTCCCAAAAGATCAAATCCCCAATGTTGCCAGCATGTGCGTAATTAGAACACACACATGTCTCCAAACACGTTCCAGTTGAGTTAAGTTTTATAATTATGTTTATTGATATCATCCGGCTCTTTTTACTTCCCACTAATGAATCACTGATTAAACCGAGATCCGAGATAATTGACGAGTTTCAAATTCTTCCTCCTACAGTTTCGTCAATGAATTTCCCGTTTCGATTTGTTTGGACTTCCATCGTCTACTTTAATCCCTAGTTAGTTTTGTTCTGATTATTTATTTGACTATATTCAGTTGTTTAAGGCTCTGCAGACAGGCACGACGCGACTTTGATAGAACAATTTCCATGAAGTTTTGATAGGAATTGTTCTATTAAAGTCGCGTCGCGCTGTCGCGTCGCGCCTGTGTGAGGGAGGATTTATACTGGTTTTGGTTTTAGGTGAAGAGACATCAGTAGTACCTATATAAGCACAGTATAAAACAAAGTAGCTATTCATGTCTGTCTGTAGAACCACTTGTATCTTCTAAACTGCACAATGGATTTTGATGCGGTTTTCACCATCATTTAGAGAATTTATTTCGGAAGGTTTCTGTGTATAATACATTAATACCTAACTTCGATGAAGCAAAGAAAACTTGATGTTTTGATATGTTGCCTTCGCCACATTAGCAGACTGCACCAGTGCGAAACACTATTGCATTTTTTTTTTTGTGACTGGCTTCTCGTAGGTCAACCTAGGAGGTTGTTGGCTGCTTAACCGGACCTGCCTGTGGTTGCCCTAATAAATTAAGGCCCACAGCCAGGGCTTAAAAGACTTACAAACTAGGTGACAACACGCTTAGGGCACCCCCTGCGGGGTACGAGCCTCAGCTTAGGGCGTGTCGCTGGGAGAGGGCAGCAAGGGACAGGCTGGATGGGTATTAGCATAATAAATTCTAACATGCAATGTATTTATACAACGTACTTATATCTGGATCATACTACTGAAAAGAATATTGTACTCCGTCCCTTCGTTCAAATAATTATTACCATCATCATCATCAGCCTACAGCAGTCCACTGCTGGACATAGGCCTCTGCAATTGCACGCCATTCAGCTCGATTCTCGGCAACTCTCATCCAGCTGTAACCAGCCACCCTGCGAAGATCGTCGCTCCACCTAGCCTGTGATCGTCCTACCTCACGTTTGCCGATTCGCGGTCTCCACTCAAGAACACGTCTACCCCAACGATCATCGGTCCATTGCCACTTCAGCTTGCTTTATCTGTGAGCTATGTCGACGACTTTGGTTCTCAGCCGAATCACCTCGTTGTGAATTCGGTCCCTCAGAGAGACAGATTTAGTAAAGAAAAGAAACTCGTTTAAAATCTGAAGCAGGTAAAGGACGAAGCATAAGAAGTATCTAATGTCTATATGAGCACGGTAGCTTATGCCGATGACGTTCTGTTCTTTCTGCCCACCCTCATGGAAAAACGGCTTGTAGAGCATTACCTAGGTCATGTACCTATTTGACGGCGCAGAAAGAGGCGTCATATTATTTTCTTACGAATTTCCTGGAATCACCGAAAAGGTCGAGCTAGCCTGAGGGCATCCTACCTTATGTTTGCAATTTGCATGTTTTAATATTCATAGTTCCTTAGAGGACATTTCTAGTAGTGCGAGTGTGTTTTTTTCAGTAATATTCCACGACTCTGAGTCAATGTATGTAAATTTTAGACCGTGGAAAATTTTCGTATGTGTTACGTAGGTGTAGGGTTGCCATCTGTCCGGCTGTAGCCGGACATGTTTGGCTTTTTTAGGCCGTGTCTGGCTAAATATTTATATGTCCGGCCTGTACGTCTTTTGTTAGTATAACGCGGTGCACGCAGCGCCTGCAGAACGAACGCAACGCAAGCTACGGAAGGCGCAACATCACAATTCTTGGTTCGCGTGGATTTTGTCTTTAGTCGGTATAAAATTGATGTTTTATAAAAGTCATGTTTTGCTATTAAAAAAAGGTAAAGTCCAGCTTTTAGGGCAAAATGTCCGGCCTAATACAGCGCAAGGTCAGGCTTTTTTATTTTAGAAGATGGCAACCCTTTTTTTTTTTTTTTTTTTTTTTTTTTTGGGTGGGAAATCATCAAATGACGTCTCCCGCTCTGGGCGGAGCGGAAGGGCGTGTCAGACTCTTACTGACTAAAACCCACCCGTGTTCCTTCAGTTGCCTGTGCGCCAGGGCCACGGTAACTCTTTCGAACAATCCGCGACCCCGGCAGGCATCGGTCCTGTCGGACCCCGTCAATGGTGCTGACATCTCTTTGAGGCGCGCGTGGAACACGACGCGCCGTCGACCCGGGCCTGGTCCTTACCGGACGGCGAGCTGCCCATTGCTCGCCGTCCGCAAGCCCGCGCCTACGGTGGCCGGGAGTCGGCAATCGACTCCCGACGCCCAGGGTGTCTCCTCCTCCTGCGGCGGCTAGGGGCGCGAGGGCGCATTGATTGCCTCTCCCTCTCGCGCTCCGCCTCCTCCTTCGCGAGCATTACTGCTTCGCAGAAGGAGGTGACGGCTTCCCATTCCCTCTCGCTCCGTACCATGGCCTGAACCAGGGCCGGACGCGAGAGGTCGCCGCCGCCGATCGCCGCCACGAGGACACGGCGGTGCTCCGCCCAAGCCGGGCAGACCTCCACCGTATGCTCCACCGTGTCCTCCGGTCGATCCACGCAATGATAACACCCGGGCGTTTCCTCCCGCCTTATACGAAACAGGAACCTCCCGAAACAGCCATGTCCGGTGAGGACCTGCGTCAGGCGGAAGGTGAGGACGCCGTGGCGCCTCTCAAGCCACTCCTCAAAGAGGGGTCTTACCGCCGCAATTGTGGCGTGCCCTGCGCTGGGTTGCAACAGTCGCACTCTCCATGCCGCCATGAGATCCCGCCGGAGCTCTGTCCGCTGTGCCGTGATTTCTCGCGGCAGCGGAGTTACGCCCCGGCGTTTCGCCTCCTCGCGCCACTCCCAAACGTGCGCGAGGACCTTTGCCTCCAGATCCCACGGCGGCAATCCGGCAAGGAGGCTCGCCGCCTCGCAGGAGACCGTGCGGTATCCCCGTACCATCCGGATGGCCATGACCCTTTGAGACGCTTTCAACCGGCGGGCTGGCCGGAGCCTTAGCGACCGCGCCCACACCGGTGCCCCGTAAAGGGCCATGGACCGCACGACCCCCGCGTAGAGCCTCCGGCAGGAGGCGTTTGGCCCCCCCAGATTGGGCAAGAGCCGCTTCAAAGCAGCCCCGGCCCGCTGCAGTCTGGGAGCCAAACGTCGGAAGTGCTCGACGAAGTTCCACCGGCTGTCGAGGACGAGTCCCAGGTACTTCATCGTCGACTCGACGCCGATGTGAACCCCTCCTACCGTTATTTGGGAACCCGACAGTGGCGCGTTCCGAGGACCATGAAAACACATGGCCTCGGACTTGTGCAAGGCCACCTCGAGTCCCAATTGCCGGATCCTCTCGACGACTGTCGCAACCCCGCGTGTCATTAGTTCGGCCGCCGCCTGGTGCGACCTCCCCTGCGCCAGGACCAGCGTGTCGTCAGCGTAGCACACTACGCTGACGCCGCTAGGGAGGTCGGCGCGCAGCACCCAGTCGTAACCGATGTCCCACAGATGCGGCCCCAGGACCGATCCCTGTGGGACACCGCACGACATCTCTCGCCGGTTCCATTCTCCTTGGTGACCGGGGTAGATCACCGCCCTATCCGTCAAATAGGCCTCGACTACACGACAGAGGTAGGTCGGCATCCGGTGATACCGGAGTGCCTCCCTGATGCAACTCCAGGGCAGGGTATTGAAGGCGTTGGCGATGTCTAGAGACACCGCCAAGACGACCCCACCCCGGGCCACAGCATCCCCCGTCGTGAGGGCTCGCACGCGCATGATGGCGTCCACCGTGGAGCGCCCCCTGCGGAAACCAAACTGGCTCTCCGCCAAATCCGGCCCCACCCGCACCAGCTGCCCGACGAGGCGGTCTGCAATGACTCTTTCAAAGAGCTTGCCCACCTCGTCGAGCAGCACGATGGGCCGGTAAGCGGACGGAGAGTCCGCCGGGCGCCCCGGTTTCTTAATGAGGACCAGTTTCCCCGTCTTCCAACGAAGTGGGAACTGGCCCTCCTCCAAGCATGCGCTTAGGAGCCCTCTTAGTCGAGGCCCGAGAGCCTCCAAGGCCAGGACCCAGGCTTTTCCAGGTAAGCCGTCGGGTCCTGGGGCGGTATTCTTGGCACTCAGCCTACGTACCGCCACTCTCAGTTCTACCTCGGTCACCTCTGGCGTATCGTCGTCGTCGGTTATGTGGTCCACAGTTGGCACCGCAGGAGGCGGAGCCATGGGCGGGGGAGTATGCTCCCCCCGCGAAGGGAACAGAGCGCTCACCACGCCCTCCACGAGCTGGGGCCTGAGACTCTGCGTCAGTGGGGGAGCCCATGGGCGGAGTTTCTCCCGCACCACCTTATATGGGCGCCCCCACGGGTCCCTGTTCAGAGTCCCCAGCGACTCCTCACGGGCCAGTCCCCTGGCCCGCAGGATCTCCGCTCGGAGGGCGATCTTCGCCACTCTGTAACCCTCGTACAGCTCCGCCTGAATGGCTTCCGTATCCGGAGGGCGGATACGGAGCCTGCGGTGCCTGGTGTACAGGCGCCGCGCGGCAACGCACGCCTCGCGCAGAGACGTTAGTTCCGGCGACCACCAGTACACCTGGCGCCAGGCGCGTCCGGGCTGGACCCGGGGCATTGCCATGTCACACACTTCTGACATGGCCTCCCGGAACCACTCTGCCTCGTCGTTGATGTCAGCAGGCCTGTCCGGTGATGACACCCAGGCCTGCACGATCGAGGCTTCCAGGAGGAGCTCCCGGTCCAGCTTCTTCAGCGCCCACCGCGGACCACTCGGGGCCTGTCGGACCAGCGCGCTCGAGGTCTGGGCGGAGACGTCAAACCGGATGTACCGGTGGTCGGAGTACGTCTCCACCCCCTCCATGACACGCCAGTCAAGGACACGCGGTGACAGAGCGGGGCTGGCGAACGAGATGTCCACCACTGACTCACCCCGCATCCGCACACACGTGGGGACAGAACCCCGGTTTAGGACGACCAGGCCTGTTTCCAGAGCCCAGTCCTCCACCATCCCGCCCCGTGTATCCGTGTACCGGGAACCCCAAGCCGTGTTCTTGGCATTGAAGTCCCCGAGTACGAGCACGGGCAGGGTATGGTACCTAAACGAAGAAAGAATGATGTTTTAATTTTGATTATCGCTAAACGCAGTCCATGTTTTGTAGTGCAAACGGGCCATTGAAACAAATTTGCTCTATTCGGCCATTGAACTACCAAACGAACCTAGATTAAAACATCGCCAACCCAAGAACAAGTAGTCACTAAATTACAAGTTATTTCTAATGACTTAACTCATGATTATTCAATAGTTCAGACCTTCAACACGCAACAACTGTGCCAACAACGTTTGACACTGTTACTTAATTTTTGTTGAAGCACACGTGGGTATGAATCAGAAATTATAATAGTATTTGTTCGTTACGGAATGGAATTTTGAAGATCCAATAAAGATTTTGGAAGTAAAATTTTTAATTAAGAAGTAAATGAAAAGTATTGGTTTATAGATAGCTAAGTTGCATTAAACAGCAGATATGGGACCTCTTTGAGTAGAGTCCGACCGAAATTCGTTGTCGTCTTTCGGTAATTAACAACCAAAATATATATTTTCGGCAATTTTTGTTATCGGCCGAAAAATAGTAGCTTCGGGTGTGGCCGAAAAAATTGCTTTTTATCGCATATATTGCTAATATAATAATCATATCAGATTGCTTAATTATTAATAATTATTTCAGTAAAAGTATAAAGATTCGTGATTAAAAGATGGGTACTTTTACCAAAGAAAAATCTTTCGACAACCAAAAAAATTCATTTTTCGTTTTCAGGTTTCGGCCGAAAAAACAATAAAAGAAACAAATATATATGTACAATAAAACTAGATCTTCTAAACGTAAATAACTATCTGTACATAATACCGTCACAGCCGAATTCAGCTAGGATTACGGACATTACAATGAAAATAATAACAAAAGAAATATACAAAGCACTGTAATGAACCTTATATAAAGAAACACCAAATTCATAAAGAAATATACAATTACTAGCGACCCGCCCCGGCTTCGCACGGGTTGCGGTACTTATCTACGGCGTACCCTACCTACCTACCCTACCTACCTACCCTACCTACCTACCCTACCTACCTACCCTACCTACCTACCTACCCTACCTACCTACCCTACCTACCTACCCTACCTACCTACCTACCTACCTCCCTAACTCCCTACCCTACCTACCAAAAAAAAAAAAAAAAAAAATTGATGTTGGCCGATTCTCATAGATACCGGATAAGCACAAAAAATTTCATCAAAATCGGTTAAGCCGTTTCGGAGGAGTATGGCAACGAAAACTGTGACACGAGAATTTTATATATTAGATAACAAGACCGTTCACGATGCAAAGTTATATTTCGGGGGACGTTCCGCCAAGATATTTCCTTCTTGTAAACATTAATCTTCACTTACTTAGAACTGGTCTTGTTTTTATTTTTAATTCGCGAATGTATTAGCCCTTAAATTAATTATAACGTTGAAATGGACTTTCTTTAAATTATACAGGTATGTTTTGTAAGTCAGAAATTTGAAAGCAATGCGTTAATTAGTGTAGGTGTGTACGCAAGTGTTCATAACTGGCTTAATTTTTAAGAAGCACCAGACGATGAAATAATTTTGTTTTGTATTTGAGACTCATTATTTTAGCTATAGTTTTTTCTTTGCAGTCAATTTCTTAACACAAACGGATGATAAACTAAGAAATCAACCCTCAAATACAAAAACGACACATAATTTTATGACGTTCTTAAGTCTTTATATCGCTACAAGACATCCTATAGTGACAAAGGTAGTTTTTGAGAGTTAACAGATTCTGAAGATAGAGGTCTGATTGAAATTTCGGACGCTAGACATTTTTTTTAATAACAGCCTAACATTTCTGTAACAAAATACTGATAGAAACAAAACAGCGCATAAAAGAAATCTTGCTAAAATCCATAAAATCAATACACAGCAATACAATGTTTTACGCTGACTTGTCCAGAATCAAAACTTATCGCAAATACGTGACGTTAATAGAGATGGCCATTTCTGTCAACGTAATATGACAGGTAAAATGGAACAAATGAAAATGCTTAAACGGAAAATTAATGCAAAAAAAAAGATAATGAAAGTAATTACTTCTACTTACGATAAAAAAAGTTGTTCTCAGGAACAACTTTTTTTTTCTCCTGGGCTTAGGCCCAGACTTTATTTTCTATCCTGTATAGTTAATGAGTTAGGAGAAATTTCAGAACAGATGTACCTATTCTGAAATTCTGGTACTGTACCTCTGATGACATCAGATTTTTCTGCCATGACGTATTTGTTACGAAGAATTAATTGCTGTTTTCTTTAATGGAGGGTAATAACTATTAAGATCGACTAGTTTAATATATAATAAACCAATTACCATTTCGTAAGATTTTCTCTAATTGAGATCCAATCCAAGATTCACAGAATCGTTGAAGGCCTACCTTTGTAATTACTAGACGTTTCACCTTTAACTAGACCAAACATCAAAATCAACCGAAGATGGTGTTATTTGCAGATGTAACATTATTGATCTTTGAAATAGACAGACGATCACAAAATCTTGATGACGTGAACTCTCGACTGAATTACTCTTCCTTTCAATCATTGGTTTACTTTAAATAATTTGGTACAAAATTAAAAAGCTTTTTCAAAATTTAGTTCTTTGTCTATGTATAAACATCTTAATTATTAAAATATTTGTAGCTCTTACAGCAAAATCTGAATCAGAAATTCATTACAATACATCTTTCAAATTGAAGGTCTTACAAAAGGAGTCAAAATTGAAAATATTATTTGTCAGCAGTTTGTACGGACTTGGTCCAATCAAAGGTTATAGGATCATCAAAGAAATAAGATTCGACGAGAGATATAAAACATTTTGTATCAATTGTGTTTGAACGTTTTCAATATTGATTAATCATTCAATATTTTCAGAGCAATATTGTTTCTTGATGCTTCGTGAGGAGGAATCTTGTTTCAAGTAATATAAGTGTTTTGATGTCTTCTACGGCTTCACCAACCTCCTTACTTTTGAAATTGATAGCACTTAGATGATGGATTTTGAGATTGCAATTTGACTCAAATTTACCATATGTTATGAATATATCTTATTTATATACATAATCATGTACAAGTAGAATAGAAAACTTTCGTTGCTCATCATCTGCCTAGGCTTTTCCCAACTATGTCGGGGTGAGCTTCCAGTCTAACCGGATGCAGCTGAATACCAGTATTTTACATGAAGCGTCTGCCTACCTGACCTCGCAACCAAGTTACTGGGTAATACGATACCCCTTGTTAAGACTGGTTGTCAGACTTTCGGGCTTCTGAGGACCCGTAACGACTGTCAAAGTTCCACGGATGGCAGGCGGGACCAACCGCTTAACGTGCTTTCCGAGGCTTTCTGGAGGGGTCTTGGTATGTAAAGATGGTCACCCATCCACAGACCGACCGCGGCAGACATAGCGTAACCTGATTGATCGACCCGTGCGGCAGTTATTACTGTGCCATAAGCCCCTACTAAAAACTTTCTATCCTATGAGTACTTTTTAGGATTACGAACGTGCGAATGAAAAAAAAAATCGGTCTATCTGTATGTCTGTCTGTCCGTTTGTCACAGCCAATTTGCTACGAATCTACTCCTTTACCACAAAGTCCAATTGATTGATCAGAATCATTTTGAAGCCTATTGCTAATCCATTGCTTCATATGTTCGAAAAATTTGTCTGCTCAACAACGTAAATAACGCTATGAATGTTGTTGAACTGTCAAAATGAAACCCATTCCTACTGTTAGTGTGTTACGTAATTACCCCGCTGGTGTGTGTTTGTGGGTATGTCTTGCAGTGATGAAATCGTAATTCGAATCTAATTCACTGTCAGGATAAGGGTACAAATAGTATTGAAAAGCGTTAAAACAGAATATAAAACAATTAGTGTAGAAGTTTTAACTACTACAGCGATGATATTTACTATTGAATTATTATTCGTCACTTTTGTTTTCAAGTAATACAAATTCTTACAAATCTAAGTACTGAGTACCATAATAGTTTTAGTTTTATTGTCAACCCGTGACTATATTTTGATGAACGTGCACGTTTCGCTCATAATATTGGTACTTCATAGTATATTTCCAAGAATTTTGAAGAATTCTTCTTTTTGTATTGGTATCTAGATATCAATGAATGCAACCATATCAGCTTGCAAATTCCGATGATAATCGTGACCTTCTAAAATACTACTACAACAATCTTCAAATAGATTTACATAAACCCGTTTTAACAGTCAACTAGAGATAATAATAGAAATCGTGACAAATACTGAGTTGCTTACTGATATCTTTGATAGATTTTGGTATTCATGTTTTGTTAACACTTTGAATTGTAATCGTTGTATTTATCTTAGCGCCAGTAAATATTTCTAAATAATGACTATATTTAAGCCATCATTAGCCTACAGCAGTCCAATACTGGACATAGGGCTCTCCTATTGCACGCCATTCAACTCGATTTTCGGCAACTCTGATCCAGCTGCTACCAGCCACCATGCCAAGATCGCTACCCCACCTAGCCTGAGAGCGTCCTACTTTACGTTTGCCGATTCGCGGCCTCTACTCAGGAACAAGTCTACCCCAACGGTCATCGGTTCTACGGCTACTATGGCCGGCCCATTTTCAATTCAGCTTGCTTATTCTGTGAGCTTTGTCTACAACTTTGGTTCTCTACCGGATAACCTCGTTGCGGATTCGATACCTCAGAGAGACAGATTTTAGAAAAGAAAAGAAACTTCTTGAAAAGCTGAAGCAATAAAAGAAGAGGCAGAAGAAGTATCCATGTATAGGTAAGCACGGTAGCTCATGCCGATGGCGTTCTTTTGTTTCTGTCCACCCTCATGGAAACAGGACTTGCTGTCCACCCTCATGGAAACAGGACTTGCTGTCCACCACTTAGGTCATGTATTTGACGGCGCAGCTTTAAAGTAGCGCGGTCTTATTTTGTTATGAAGTTATTGGAATCACCGAACTGCGGGGTAATTACGTAACACTCTAATAGTAGGAATGGGCTTCATTTTGACAGTTCAACAACATTCATTGCGCTATGTACGTTGTTGAGCAGACAAATTTTTCGAACATATGAAGCAATGGATTAGCAATAGGCTTCAAAATGATTCAGATTGTGATAGATTGTGTGTTACGTAATAAGGGTGCAGGTCGGATAAAAGAGATACTAGCTGGTGAATGTCACTCTAGCAGAGGTTCCCATCGATGGTTCCGTGGCAGCAGTCTTCTGATGACAGATAAGGTCAGCGGAGCCACTGTCGTACCACATCCGCAACGAACTGCTGTTTTTCGGCACAATTCTGATGATATTGAAGCTGTTGAACCACTATTACGATGACCACTTCTGGTAAAGGCTATCCTGCGCTGTTATACAATATGTATAGCCGATGTTATTATAAAATAATGTGCACTAGATTTGTGAGGCAGATGTCACTATTAACATCAAAACTACTCCCATTGACTTTAATATCTCCCATCACATGTACTGTCATCAAAAGAGATAAGTAACCAGGGTCGTCGCTATAGTTTAAGTTTAGTAAGAAACCGATGAATGTTTTCGAATAAAATAAAATAAAATTAATAGAAAACAAACAGAACATTTATGAAATTAAATTTCATTCGAAAACGTCCATCGGTTTCTTACTAAACTTCAACTATATCCGACGACGCTGGTTACTTATCAATCACATTTGGTGACCGTACAGAAAAAAATTACATCTGTTCATACCGAGATGGTATGTCCTAAATAAATCGTCGTGTGTGGTGTCAATGATTGAAATCAAGCTATGAACATAATGTTCAGCATTGTTTCTCATTGGCTGATTTACAAACTGCTCGATGTTAGTGGAATTTGTCAGAATAATGAAACGGAAACTTATTTTAAACATTGTCAGATCAAAGCCAATTCATTAGTATTTTTGACGTCTTTGAAAAAGTTGGGAGATTAAGAATCAAAATATTTTGTTGGCTGATTGAAAACTACTTTAAGTGTTGTTATTGTACTGTTTTCAAATTTGAACTTCTTTCTTAGAGAAACAACCAGACAATCAATTAAAATAAGCGTACGTCTACTACAGACAAGCAGAATTTCAACGATAAAAAGTCAAAGCTACTGCTGCTAAAATGAATGAACAAATTCGAATTGAACGTTTCAAACTTAATGAAATTTTATTTCGATTGCAGTCGATTGTAACAAAAATATTAAATATCGTTCTATCGAAGCAATCTAGTTCCTATAAAATAAAAGAACCACACAACTGTATATGCGATTAAGTTCTAATTGACCCTATTCTAATTCATGAAAACCACTCAATTATGACTTTTATACCTTGGGTAATAAAGTCTGAAATACCACTTAACTAAAATTCCCTTTTAGATGCATGTTTGTTAATTAGTGACAATAATTATGAATAGTGGTGCGCGGCATTGAGTCGCGCGTTTGAATAAATTTTATGGGCTCAAGTGTCAATTGACGTAAGTATTTAGGCCATGTGACTATATTTCTTATTATTTATGATCCAATAAAAACTGAATTTCATGTTATTGCCATCATATTTTCGTAAAGTCAGGTTTTCGATGAGTAAGGTTGCGATTTCCGGTGTTAAAATCGACTAATTGGTCCGAAATGGTGATCGGATAAATCGATTATGACTGGTTTGAAATTTGGGTTACGCGTGCATCACTATGCATATATAGCAGTTTTGTGTCTTGCTGATGAATGCTTGACAGGCAAACGTATAGCTTAAATAACTGAAGATAAAAACGTTTAGAAGATTTTTGGTTATTTTTTGTTTCATTGAAGGTGTAGCTGTAAAGTTGCACTAAGTCTAAGAAACAAATTACAGAACCTCTATCAAACTCAAGCATTACTGAAAACTATTTCAAAGCCATTTCATTGGTTGAAACAAGTATTAGGTCATGTAGTATTTAGTACGTCTTGAGTGAGGTTTTGTAAGTAATACGGGTCTAAGAAAGGTTTTCTGTTAAAATTAATGCCTGGGCTTAAGAGCCTGCCCGAGTGACGTACCCTTCGACTATTTTTTGCGTACGGCGCACGCTGGGCAATGGATATCTATCGATTGGCTAATCCTTTCACGACGATGGTATCGACACGCTGAGAAGACAAATTTGTATTTTAAAACGCTTAAAATATGGTCACGTTTCCCCCTTATATGCGTAGCATGACCACTGTAGAAAAGGACGAAACGAAAGACAAAATGATTTCTACGGCGCGATGTCAAAATTAAAAAAAAGAACGACTCTTAGTTCAGGTAGTGATCAGTCTTATCTTCGTAGATTTGAGATAGAAGTGGTCATGCTACGCATGCAGGTCTAAAGCAGTTGTGAAAATGTGAAGTTCTTATGCGGAGCTAGTAGCGGGAAAACAGCTAGTGAAATTAAAGTAGTAACTATTGATACGAGTGATGAAATTCTGGCATTTTCTTATCTTGTTCTTATATGGAATTACGATTGATGGTAGTCGTATGATGCAACATTAGTCGTTACCTAAATTTTTTGGGATACTGAACAAGTATATATTAAATCATTTTGCTTCATCATTATTTTCCTCTCCGACCCTTGCTCCACGTAGTGCCAGCCCGCGCCGTAGATAAGCCTGTAGCTTTAAGTCCCCTGACAATAATAATTTTCAAAATTCGATCCAGCCTGTCCCACCTTGCTGTTCTCCCCCCAGCGATCGTCTAAGCCGAGGTCCGTACCACACAGGGGGTGCCCTTAGCGTGCAGTCGTTTAGTAATGTAAGAGATTCGCCCCTGGCTGGAAGCTTTGAGGTCACTTAAGGCAGCCACAGGATAGTCCGGTTAAGTAGTCACGACCTCTCAAGGTCAACTATGAGATGCCATACCAACAAAAAAATATATAATTATTTCTTTACTGGAGTGACCAGAGGTCGTGAAATCAGTCCTCACCTGGGCGTATGTTATTGTTTTCTAATGCGAGTTCACGTTAATGCAACAGCCGAGGTATTCTGTACAAATCTCGCCGTGAAAACTTAGAAGGAGTGAGCTTATAGTGGAGCTGTCTATTGACAGCTCCACTATAAGCTCAGTTCTCCTAAGGATAGCTCTCGCTAGGGATGGCATGGCAGGGCTAGCATGAGCTAGAATGACAGCAAAACAGAAAAGTTTTACGCATTAAGTGGATTATTGCCCCACTAAGTTGTGGTGGGACCAATTGGATGTTCATTTGCGGTTTTCGTGGGACAAATAATTGGTGGTAGTAGTGTAAAAAAACTACAATGCATTTGTCAACGAAACGTAACGTAAACGTAGAAACGTCTGTAAACAATGGAGGGTTACCATTTAATAATTTTTATAGAACTTGGAATAGCCGAGCTGGCAGCGGCTGCCGAAGCGTCTCGTGCTCTGTAAACATTTCCAATGTGCAAATAATTTTTAATAATGCGCCTTCAATATTTAAATCTCGAACACCTGATTAGAATCGATTTACGCAGAATCAATATAATCAGTTCCCGTTGCTACCCTAGTTATCATTCCTGCATGCGCTACACGTTTCAAATTTCGTATTTAGAATCCTTTGGAATAACTTTACGCGCGTGTAACTGGCCATTTACAATCAATATATCTACGTAACCAACTTTATTTTACTCTTAAAAAATAACACTTAGATTCTTGTTATGTTGATCTAAGGTTGAAAATACTTTGATATATTTTTTTATGAGTTAAAAGGTAAAGTTGTGAGTAGTTTCTTGTAGTAAAAACAGAATTTTACTTGCAAATGCTCAAAGGTACTCAGACAGGGCACCGTTAATAGGCGCGTATTGAATAAAAACTTTAACATCGAGACGTGTTGGTTACCCTTGAAGTAATGTTATCTTGAAGTTTTATTCGATACTAATAAGGATCGAGTTAGAATCGATTCTGGAATAGTTAATCATTGACTTAGAATTAGAATCGATATTGGAATAATCGGTTAAATATAATATTGTGTTTTAAATTTATTGCCGGGTTACACGTCGAGGATACACAGCTACAAGTATTTATTTCTGAGAATTTAAACAATAATAATAACCTACTAGAACAATAGCTTAATTTATTACTGGCTTATATAAAAGCTACTTTATCACAGATTATAATCTACAGACGCAATCTTATTAATAGAAAAATATTAAATTATTATTTTCTAATTTCGTTTCAGTTTAAATTACTTCAATACATTTACAATACGGCCACCCATGTCAATATGACTAGGACTAGCGTGGGAGTTACAACTTCACTTATTTGCCACCCACACCCTTCATTACTGATTGTACGAGTAATTTAAGAATTCCGTGAAGTTTAGTTAGGATTAAAGTAAAAGTTTTTAAGTTTTTTTGTTTTCTGTGACAAATAACCCTATTTTTCTTCCTTTCTTTCTAAAGAGCAAAAGTGTAGGTTTGTCATGGATAACGTATTTCTATGTATTTATTTTAGGCATAACAGCAATTTTACATCTGATCTAGTTGGCTAATTATGGCATCAAACTTTGAATGTATGTTACATTATTTGATTTGAATTTTTGACTATTATTTTATTGCGTATGTGTGATTTTTATATAAATTTTATGTTATATAATGGAATGGATTTTGTCTGAAAATAAGTGTATTTTTATTTGCACAAATTATTAAAATAAAAAACACCCTTTAGTACAGTCAACCGCAAACCAGTGGTAGCACTTACACTATGAAAATCCCCCTTATAGCTACGTCATAGAGGAGCTGTCAATGTCAAATTGTAACCACTGATGATAAATTATATTTATTTCAATAAATTGGTTTAAAAAAAAAATCGCGTCAAAAATATGCGATTGACTATATCTACATACTTCTTAAGACAAACATTTGGTACCTGACTACATGTCGATATCTGAAGCCTTCATTTGTAGGCACATCGCCAAGATACTTCAGTACATCGTTTGCATTGTAATCCATTCTATTGGTCGATCTATTAAACCTATCGATCCTATCGGTTCTACTTCCATATGTGTTTGATACCTGCATGTTGGCAGTCAGCTCCCCCGCACCTTATCCGAAAATCGCGACTTTTGATAAAGAAATTGAGCAATATTCGGGACTCAAGTCCACCTTCCAAAGTTTCTCTGCAACGATTTATTCCTATGATCAGTGTTATTTTTGCCAATAATTTTCCCATCAAGATAAGCTGTAAAAGACCATATCTCTCCTAACCTTATAAATCTAAAGAACCTTAATAATTCTTCAAGCCTAAAATAATACTTAATATCTACAAAGCCCACGCATGAATTAAAAGCTCAACATTTAACTGGAACTAATAAAGGCTTACAGAGAATCGTCCATTATTTCACTCCTGTCAATAATTTGCAAGGCATTACACTTCGTTCTCACGTTGCGCCTGCGCAGTTTATAGGCGCGGATTAAGCGCGTACGCATACAATCCGGACTAATAATGCCGAGTGATTACTGGGTACTAATCCAGGGATAGGGAACATTTCAGTTAGAGTAACAAAAGTTTTACAACCAATTTTTTGCAGGAATGCTGCTGCCGACAATAATTGTGAATATGGTCCTAGGATTATTACGACGTTATTTCGGTCTGGTTTTGAACTTTAGATCTTTAATAACGAAGATAAGACTGGTCTTGTAGTAGCAAAGGAAGCTGCAGACTTTGAGGTGCCAGCTTTAGTTAACGATTTTGATCGAGCCAAAAATATCCCTGACACACCGAAAGAGTCTAACCCGGATAATGTGACCGCAGACTGTCATCAATGCATCATTCACATACGATGATACACCTCTTGAACTTTAGATCTTTAATAATGAAGATAAGACTGGTCTTGTAGTAGCATAGGAAGCTGCAGACTTTGAGGTGCCAGCTTTAGTTAACGAAATTTGATCGATCCAAAAATATGCCTGACACAGCGAAAGAGTCCGACCCGGATAATGTGACCGCAGACTGTCATCAATGCATCATTCACATACGATGATACACCTCTTGAACTTTAGATCTTTAATAATGAAGATAAGACAGGTGTTGTAGTAGCAAAGGAAGCTGCAGACTTTGAGGTGCCAGATTTAGTTAACGATTTTGATCGAGCCAAAAATATGCCTGACACAGTGAAAGAGTCCAACCCGGATAATGTGACCGCAGACTGTCATCAATGCATCATTCACATTCGATGATACACCTCTGTCTGACCTTTCAGACCACACAATGTGCCCAATCGTGGCTACATTACTAAAACATATCCAACAAAAAACTCAATTCACGTGTAACTTTAAATTCAATGTGTGTACTCTCTAACTGAGCAGAATAACGGCTAAATACAATGATGGCCATTGATTCGAGTTCAGTTTGAACTGCGTGGGTGGAAGCTTTATTTAGTGGATGGATATAATGTTGGGTTTGTAGATACTGACCTTATGGAGGTGAAAGGATTGGTTGAAGGATTAATGGAGCTGTTGCGTGTTGCTGCTAATTAGTCCGGAAGGAGGGATTTGATTGTGAAAAGGAGTTTTTGCAACGTTTTGGTATTATGTGAGGATGCACTATGCATGACAATAGACAGGATGAAAGATTATCTCTAATTTCAGTTCAAGTCCAAGTAAAGTTAAAATTATTCATATATACTTTTATTGAAATCAAGCAAAAAAAAGATGAAAGAAAATAAATCTATTTGACTCAGATTAAGGCACACAATATTAACACAAAAACAAAAAAGAATGTAAAAGACCTAAAACAGTATTATTAGTAATTTATAGTAAATATAAATCAAGGTCTTCAAACCTATAGAACCTCTATTCTCGGTATCGAACTAATGAAAACTTAACATTTACATTAATGAAGACACGCAGAAATTCACAAAAGAACATCTACAAACCTAGCATTCAGAAAATAATTAAAAATGCAGACAATTACCTACCAAACTACAAAAACTACAGAATAATAATTCAGTACTACACTGTGCTCTGTAGGAAGTGCCGCTTACTTATATTATGACTAATTGTATTACTACACAGAAAACAGCTTAACATTTATTCACCGTTGACTAACATCTATTTATACAGTAAAACAATCCACGAACAAACAGTCTCGAAGCACCTGCATCGTCAACACGGAACACACTTTTATATCAAAACACAAACAAAATAACAAACAAGTTGCAGAATGACTCACTGTGCGCAGCGTACGCGCTGCATGCAAGCGAACGTTGCAAAATTAATATTTATTGTTGTGTAGTTTCCAGGTTGAGAAAAGGTCGTCTTGTTATTTGGTTGAAGTTTGCTTTTAACTGAATTAATTAAACTGGAAAGGTGTTCCTTTAAAATAAGAGTATTCAATATACTGAAATAGCTAGCAGCAACTAGATGAGAGTAGTCAAGTTTGTCAAATTAAGGCAAGAGTGGAGGCTAAAAATTGCAGGCTGGTTCTCCGTTATGCCTGGGATACAAGAGGCTAGCTTTCAAAGCAAGGATAGCAAGCTAGAACGTCTACAGGATACATTTTTAACCAGTGCGCAAACCGTAACCATGAGTTCAGCACATGATTCTAGACCTAGAGGGTCTAGAATCATGCGTTAAAATTTCTCTTCGGCTATCAAAAAAAAATCTGCTGTATCATAGACAAGTGCAATACCTACGCGGTCAAAATGTATGGAACAACAAATAAAAAATAAAAAGTAACTGACGCAAAATTTCTACGCTAGGGGGTATAGAATCATATGCTGAATACATGGTTGCAGTTTGCGCACTGGTTAAAAATGTATCCTGTATATATTTATCTTGGCTTGCTGTCCTGGCTTGGCACAAGCTAGTGCTGTTTACACGATGCTAGTAATTTTTAAGTTAATAGCATTGCGGTGACTTAGTCCGTAGAGTAAAATGATCCGATTGGGTACTATCTTCGCCGGCCACACGAGGCTAGTACACAAGCCTAGATAGCCAAATCGGTGATGGGGGGCGCTATTAGCTCAAAAACAGAACCCCATTCTAATAAACTATACTAGCTTCAGAAGCTGGCTTACTAGCCTAGAAACGAAGCTAGCTTACTAGCTTACTAGCTTGCTAGTTTACTAACACTAGCTTACTATCCTAGCTTAAAAATCTAGCCTCGGGTTTCCCGGGCATTAAAGGCGGTAGGATATATTATGAAGCCGTATGTGTTGAGATTAAAAGCCAACTCTATCAAAGTTAGAAAAAGGTTAGGCCGAATAATTAAAAATCTAATTGACATCATAGAAATACTTAGTGTCAAAAAGCTACTCGTAAGTGGCAAGCTAGAAAAATAAGCGAAAATAATTGGAAAGAAAGAAGCAGAGTATGCTGATGACCATGATGATACATCCTAACAATCGGAAACTTTTGTTAATCCTCATGATAATATTATAGACTGCATCACGCCTCGTCATCCTCATGATACAGCTTTATAATTAGATGAGTAAAACCCAGGGAATCCTTTCTTACAACGTCAGCAGGTTTCAACAAATAAGCCATTGAGTTGAGTCACCCTGCGTTTACGCATCATAATAATTGAGCTGTCCTTACACCGGATTCCTGTCAATTTGAGGACCTGCGCTTTGTTTGCACTTCGAGATGAAGTCAATGACATGAACCGGACGAAACATAATGATTATGAGGATTCGGTATTGAAAAAAGATAAAAGTATTGTAATTGTTTTTGAGTGGGTGAATGAAATAAAATAAATATTTTTGTGTTTTAACATTTGCGTACCGAATTGCGGTAAGGAATTTCACCGAGATGGTCTCCATGATGTTGATGGTACTGGTGACCTATCTGATAAGTCAGAACTGTTTGTAGCGGTGGACAGTGATGGACTTTAATGCTTAGCTTAATATAAAGCAGGAGAAAGTATTTTTTTACCAGTTAAGCAGTTCAAGAAGCTACAATTAGCAAGCAAAATGATCCACTTTAGATCTCAGGGTCGCAGGAGGAGACACCCTAGGCGTCGGGAGTCGATTGCCGACTCCCGGCCACTGTAGGCGCGGGCTTGCGAATGGCGAGCAATGGGCAGCTCGCCGTCCGGTAAGGACCAGGCCCGGGTCGATGGCGCATCGTGTTCCACGCGCGCCTCAAGGAGATGTCAGCATCATTGACGGGGTCCGAAAGGGCCGATGCCTGCCGGGGTCGCGGATTGTTCGAAATAGTTACCGTGGCCCTGGCGCACAGGCAACTGAAGGAACACGGGTGGGTTTTAGTCAGTAAGAGTCTGATACGCCCTTCCGCTCCACCCAGAGCGGGAGAGGTCATTTGATGATTTCCGAATCAAAAAAATTATAATGAACTCAGGCACAGTGAAATAGTATGGTAAAAGTAAATGTAATTCACAACATATATCAAAGGCAAATATCAGCAATACCAATATGAAATGAGTACAGAACATAAAAACGTGGTCATAATATAATAATAGTTCGCTAAAATTATATCATAAATAATATATACTACAGTATGGAGATACTTATTATCTTCACCTTCGTATCGAGTAATTTACGACTATTGGACTACTTTTACGAGTCTCATAATAAATCAAAACAAAGAAACACAGTTATGGAAGATATATTATTAGCTACTGCTCCATGTATTTCGTAAATCATTGAGAAAGGTTTAGTCACACGAATGAATATGGTTGGTGAAGCAACAGTTGGTGAATTTAGGGATGTTAATATAATAAGAGGAGGATAGAATGCAAAAGCCGGTCTAAGTGTCGATGCTTGGGGGTGGCCTATGTCCAACAGTGGACGTCTTTTGGCTAAAATGAATGATGAATGAATTAATTAATGAAAAAGGAGCTGTTATATTATTGCCTAAAAGATAACATATTATGAATATACCTTCATCTTGCGGTATTGACGATATTGCAATCATTATTGTTTCAACAATCGACAAGAGTGAATTTTAAGTTGTTCGTATACTCGTATTAGGCAAAAGTCTGACAACCAGTCTTACTAAGGGGATCGTGCTACCCAGTAACTGGGTTGTGGAGGTCAGAAAAGCAGTCGCTCCATGTAAAATACTGGTATTCAGCTGCATCCGGTTAGACTGGAAGCTGACTCCAACATAGTTGGGAAAAGGGTAGGCAGATTGATTGATATATAATTCGTTTACAAAACGATATTAAAACAAATTGCTTAGTAACTGGCCTTGTCAATACAAATTAGTAAACTCCATGAAAATTGTCAACTAAACCCAAACAATTTGTCGAAGACATAATCTATTACTTTGACCCGAATCCACAACACATGTGAATAATTTAAACATATTATTAACCCTTTAGCACATTGGCAGAACACGTAACTACTAAAAAACTCTCGTAAAAACTATTATGCAATATCTTTGAAACAGTGCATCCCGTTGTGAAGTAATAAGAATCATTTTAGTGTTACGAAGCAACCAACATTGTAAACTAAAACATTTCAAAGGAATTATTCTGTATTTTATGACCTGTGGTTTTCAAATACGTAATATCTTTGAAACAAAACTTTACTCATTGAAACATGAAGGAAACAATTTGGTACATAATAATTATGACACATTTTGTGAAATAAGACATCGTTGGATGGATCCTCTTATAAATGGATTGTTGGATCATTTAGCTTCTTTCAAAATGGTTGAGCTGGATGGAGCTAATCCATGCGTCGTGTTCGTGAACGGGTGCCGTCAGTAGGAACTGGTCATCTCTTAGCTGCCACGGCTTCATAAAATTTAATATTTTAATTGTTTTATCTTTTCATTACGGACGCTTTTAACGTTCTTCATCGTGCTCACATGCACAATTTCAACAGGAATGATGGAACCAATATTTTGTAACCATATATTGATTGAAAAGAGTGTCCGTGGAGTTTCTTGCCCATTCTTTTTCATAGGGTACCTAGCACGATTTAGAATGGGCAACTAGCTTCATTGTTTATTTGAAATAAATGCTTTAAGATTTTTTTTCCTGCCTTTATCGTCATAAAAGAGCTTGTGATGATGGACAAACAGATAGAATTAATGTTGATGATGATTACAATGATGCTATCTAACCGATTTAGGTCACAGCGAATACGCTCAATGACTTCTCTGGGTGGTTGAGAGTTTAAATAAGTAGCCCCCTTTTTTTTTTGGTTGGGAAATCATCAAATGACCTCTCCCGCTCTGGGCGGAGCGGAAAGGCGTGTCAGACTCTTACTGACTAAAAGCCACACAAGTTCCTTCAATTGTCTGTGCGCCAGGGCCACGGTAACTCTCTCGAACAATCCGCGACCCCGGCAGGCATCGGGAGTCGGAAATCGACTCCCGACGCAAATGTGTAGCCTAGTAAATGTGTGGCAGTACGTGTCGGTATGGTCAGTACCTAACTGGTAGTAATACTAGTGCTTAGTAAATCGCCTTTTGCCATAGTCCTTACTAATAATGGTGCAATCTCTCTGTCATTTATTTCAGCACGAGATATGTAAGTAGGACGCATTATCACAATCAGTGAAGACTTACGGAAAAATGATGATTATAATGATGATTCAGAAGCAATACACGCCATTGCGAATAACAAAACAAAAGTCTCAACAATATAACCCATCAAATTATCTATTTTGCTATTTCAATAGAACATTGGTATGTACAAACAATAATGTTGTTGTTGCAAATATCTGTGTTGTTTTCATTGTTTTAGTATCCCATTGGTTGGAATGTTAGCCGTTTAAGGAATGCTGATGTTTAGCAATCTTTGGCAAGGTTTGGTTGAGAATTGTCTTCTTATTGCCTGTTAAGTTATCCTTAAGTGGCACAGGTTGTGTCGATTTCATAAATGTCAAATATCTGTTATAGAGCTTGTTTGTCGACTATTTTTAGTCAAATGGCTGGAAATAAAGTTTGAGTCAGCCATCGTATTGTATATAAAAAATGGTATAATAAAAAAAAACGTTTTCGCAAAACTATAATGTCAAAATGGCAATGTATGTGTGTGTCTTTTCTTCAAAAAGAGATAAAATGTTCTGTTCTGACTAGATATAAAATTAGGATTGGTACTGTAGTAAATGAAGCGTCAAATTAAAGGATAAAGTTTTTAATAGATAGCCGGAGAAACTATTAGTTAAAACGTTACACGAGAACTTTAAACTTGAAACTATATCAAATCGATCTTTTAGTATTAACAATTCAAAGCAGCTCTGAGTCTACTGAAGTTAAAATTCATATTGGTCAAACACCCTGCTCACAGTGCCTACGTCTCGTTAACAAAAACATCATCAAAGATGCATTATTTTAATTTAAAACTTATCAAACACTATGAGTCAACAACGACATTACTAAACCACATCATTTCTAAGAAATCACTAAGGAAAAACATGCATTTACTAAGAAAAAGGATCGACCCTGATCAATGAAAGAAATATTCCTTAAGTTGAGCTTGTCCACAATAAATGTATAAGGAATTTCCAAACACTCATTCCTATTTATATAGGAGGATTTTCGTAAGAGGGAAGATTATTGGTTAGCAGGAAAATAGTCAATACTTATCTAAATAATGAAATGGGCATTTTAATTAAGTAACCGACGTAGCTGAGAGTTATATTTAAAAGTAATAAACTTTTAATAATTAAAAGTGTATAAATATTCAGGAAACGGCCCTTAATGAAACGATCCGTCAAAATAAAACAAACATAAACCACAATATAAATGACTAGAATATGATTTTTAATTTTAAAGTTTCCTAAATATGTATTTACATACATAAATATACTAACTCACGCCTTCTTCCTATGAGGCTAGGCAGAAACTACCGAACGCCATCTACTAAAACCACCACAACACCACCACACCACAACCACCTCAATATTTAATTCCAAATAAGTGATAATCTGAAGTCATTTATAAACTTACTTCTACAACCAAAATGTCAAGTACTCGATCTACTTCTCTTTCTAACAAAATCAACAAAAAAAAAAGAAATTCAATATCAACGTTGTACAAGACACTTACCTACATACAAGGATCTCAAATTGAAAGTAATTACGGAGGCGGAAAAACAAACGGACATAAGTGCAAAACCAAATACGAATGGAAGAGGAAATCAATCCAAAATATATGTGTTTACCTGCAACCAATCGGCGAGGGAATTACGATGGATCGAATTTTTGCAGAAAGTAAAGATAATATTGATCATGCAGAAATTAAGAGCAGTGTTGGAGATATTATTGATATTGAAATACCTCCGACTGATGTTGAAGAAAACAAAATGAGTGCTGAGATAAAGATGTTTAATATACAACACATGCGAGAGTAACCTTGAATGACCTAGTTTGGAAGTTTTTGCTTCCAGAACAATTATAATTTGATATTGGAAATTGAAGTTACAAACTATGATAATTTTAGTATAGATTTATCGTTTTATAGCTTTTTTAAACGTGACGTCTTGTATGAGTCACACGTCATTATTACACTATATTTAAGTAGGTATATTATTTCATTCTGAACCTTTGACTTCATTATAATGATAGCAATGTCTATTTTTTCCCGGATCTCATTCGGAAATACCGAAGCATCGATTTTTATAGTCATTACGACATTGATAAAATCATTACTTATAATTGTTTGCGATAATTTTGCGTGAACGAAGATAATTTTTATATGGTCCGTGCAACTTATATGATCTGTTATGTCACGAATTTCTTTGATGGTAACATAATTTTGTACTCCTTGTATAGATGTGTAAAAATTGTTCCTTTTTTCATTCTTTCCTTTCTGCTACTATAAAGTTTAACTTTGCTAATAGAACAACTAGTGTAAGCATTAATTATGCTAAGTCACCTAATGTTATCATTCATTCTACTATAATGATGACTTCTTTTGTCGCATTTTTTTCTAAGGTCTATACAAGAATTCTAATTTGTGTTTAAACTGTTTGCAAATCCCACAAGTCCTTCACTATTTATTACAACAGGACAAATATAACAACACATGACCTTAATCACCACCATATTATTTAGAATGACCCTAATGAAGCGTATGCGCAGATGCCCATATTAGTACGTTTCTAATTCTGTCTGTATGTCCGTAAGCTCATTGTTTCGGTCTAAAATTTTTTGTTCGCACAATTATATGCTTCGTTAAGTCGAGAAGACAAAAGGACTTTTTGTAAGACTTAAAGGATTTGCGGATATAAGTAGAGAGTCATCAAAACAACTCCTGTGGTGGTATTCCCATAAAGCTGAATTAGCGAAAATGTACCTTAGCTTATGTGCTGTAGGGTTTAAAATTGAAGATACAGATCTTTGAATCAAGATATCAGCAAACAATTGAGTGTATCATGATTGACTTTATAGTCAGTCACGCCCGAACTTATTTGCATCTCACCAAATCGATCTTCACCTTTATTCTTTGCATCCTACGGATCAAAATCAAGTAATTCATCAGTAAAATAAAATTGGTACATTAAAACATGAAAGCATTAATACAGTGAATGGTTAATAACGTCTCGATTGACATTAATTCTTCCTTGTTGCGCTTCTGATTTGCATAATCTGTGAACTTGTTTCTCTTATAAAAAAAATCTAATGAATCACAATGTGATTATACTGTGCTATAATAACATACGTACTTTGTAATGATAAAAAACTTGAATGGAACGGGTAAGCAAGAGTTTTTTCTTGGAATATTTTGCGTTTATTGACGCATTCTTGGTTGTTTACAATATGTGGTGTTTCATGATCGTTTAATTCAACAAGAAATGTAGCAATATGATATGCTATTATAGCTATCCCGTGATCTACATTTTTTCAGTTCGCAGACTCATCAAACAATCCAGTTTTCTTTTTTAGTTTACCCACACTGTCAACTGAAATATTGAATCGACTACATAGAGCAGTAGTTTTAATCGTTTCAACGTCAAATAAAACATCTTTTTCATACATTTGTTTATTTAGTACTATTTTACCATTATCAATTAACACATCACACATATCTTCAACTAAAATCGATCGTATATTCTACGATTGCTTCACAACATCAATGGGAAACTTAACCCGTCATTCAACAATGAATAATATTATGAACCTTGGAACATAACACCGTAAACGTGCTTCTAAACTCCATTGATGCATCTTATGGCGGAGGTAGTTACGTGAACGCCTCACCATTAACACCATTGATTTATTAAAGACATGTCTGTTAATTTAAGCCAAGTATTTTATTGAATGCAACTGGGTTGAGCGTTTTATGTCGGTGATTTAATTGTGAATATTAGTATTATCTTTTTATTTCTCGTATTTTGTTTTTCGTAATGGTTAGAGGTTAAAGATTCTCCTTCTTGAGTCTAAGAGGTTGCGAGTGTCAGCACCATTGACGGGGTCCGATAGGGCCGATGCCTGCCGGGGTCGCGGATTGTTCGAAAGAGTTACCGTGGCAGTGGCGCACAGGCAACTGAAGGAACACGGGTGGGTTTTAGTCAGTAAGAGTCTGACACGCCCTTTTGCTCCGCCCAGAGCGGGAGAGGTCATTTGATGACTTGCCAGTCAAAAAAAAAAAAAAATTGAGGTTGCGAGTGCGAACCTGGTGAGGTATTTAGGAACCACGAACATTCTAAGTTATCGAGTACATTTCTAACTCTTAGGGAAGGAAAACATCGAAAGAAAACCTGCGGGGTAATTGCGTAACACACTAACAGTAGGAATGGGTTTCATTTTGACTGTTCAACAACAGTCATTGCGTTATTTACGTTGTTGAGCAGACAAATTTTTCAAACATATGAAGCAATGGATTAGCAATAGGCTTCAAAATGATTCATATTGTGATAGATAGTGTGTTACGTAATTAGGATGCTGAACTTACAAAAGCCTAAAGTCGCCAACCTATAAAAGAGTTACCGACCTGTCAATTTTATTATATTTTTGTTCAACCATGGCTGTCCCTCAGCTGGGCTAAGGTCTCCCCCATAGCCGTCAGTTTAATTACAGGATAATTACTAGTTATCATTATTTCATAATGGTCTATTTAGTGCTGTCATAATTAGATACGGGCGCGACACCAAGGCCATTGAACTACTTTTTCTGGCATCGAACGACTATGCAACGGAACGGTATTAGATTTGTTCATTCATAGATTCAAGTGTCACAAAAACACGAAACCAATTAGCTCCACGCAATAACTAAATGCGAATGTAACTCTGACTGTCTCTCTGTTGCGATTTTGGATAGGCACACGGGTAAGCCATCACCTGGGTTAAGATATTAAATACTTTTTATCCGATAATAAGTTCCCGTGGGATAATTTTCGACCTCCACGCGGCCAAAACCGCGGGCAAAAGCTAATCCTAATCCTAACTAATATTATAAATTATTATAATTTATAATTTTATAATCCTAACTATAATAATATAATATAATATTATAATATCCTATCCTAACTAATCTTATAAATGCGAAAGTAAGTTTGTTTGTTTGTTTGTTACCTTTTCACGCCTAAACCACTGAAACGATCATCCTGAAATTTTGCATATATGTTGTCAGGTGTACAGAAACAGACATAGGTTACCTTTCAACCCGCAAAAAAGTACTGTTCCCGAGGAAAACAACAATAACGTTCTTATGATAATAGATGGCGCCACGCGTCTTTCGAATCATGATTGAATTATAACCCGAATTTATAGTCAAACTCTAAATCGAATCTTCAATACTTCAAAGCTAATCTTCAATAAAGGAACCAATACTTCCTATTCAAAAGAAGCTTGTTAAATTATCTAATTACTCAATGCAAGAAGGAGGTAACAGTATTCAATGTCAAATGTTTCACAATACATTATGAGATGTTCGTGAGATGATAATCAAGTATCAATGTAATGGTGATGCGAAACTGTTTGCTTGTCACGACTGGATTCCAATACCTACCTTAGACCCACTTATGTAGGTATTTGTATTTATAGTCTCATGAGTTTTCCTGTAGCGTGTACCCTATTTCCTTCATCCTAAAAAGGGTGTATTTTCCTTCAAAAATTAAAACAAAACAAGAGGGTACCAACCAATCCCGTATTATCGGATTTTATAATTACACTTTGTTGTTTTTTCGATATACTTAACATAATAATGAATATCATAACAAACGCCTCTAGGTATACCTTGACACGGTAGGCTGAAGTAAAATATTATTGGGAGGATCTTAATGCTATTAACAAGACACAAATTCAGCCTCCGGGCTGCTACTGAGAAATCTCGCGGGAAAAATCCGATTAAATTTTGTTCGACCTAGGAATCGAACCCAGGACGCTACGCTGAGTAGTCGCGCTTGCGATCACTAGACCAAGGAGTCACTATCTTCAAGAAACATCGCAATAAAACCCATGTTTCTACTACCACCTGTTGAGAAACGTTGAAATAATACAAATAAGACGGTAGTCGACGCGAAATTCTCACTTTCTAATGTTCGCACATAAACATAATCAAATTATGTCCAGCCGACATGAGTGACCGTACTTTCGTTGAGCAAATATACCGTAAGGGCGAGGTGTCACTGCTAGCGGGGATGTGATAATTGTAGCGTAGCGGCTGTGGACACGTAATCATTGATTTACGTAGATTCTCGTACTTTGGGTTAATATGAACAGCATATTCTAAAGTATAAAATGAAAGAAAAAGAAAGAAAGAAAATACATTTATTTATTATCATTTTAGTTTTAGTATCATTCAGGCACTGCTTTCAAGAAATTAAAAGTTACACATAATCCATTTTCGCTTTTTTCCTTAAAATATTTTAAGTATCTAAGATTTGATTTCAACTCTGTCAGGATTGTATTATCTTACTGATTTATAGTTTGTCATTATGGAAGTATTTTCTTGATATAATTCGAAATTCTGCATCCTTATAGTACTTTCTATATCCTTGGTAATATTTTGTCTAGGTCTGCATCTCAATATGTACTCGTACCACCTAGATACAAACTGTTAAAAAAAAAATAACTTTGTATTTTTTAACCTTACCTATTTCCACAGCATTGTAATATTTCGTGTTCCATGAAACAACAAAATTAATCACAGCATTGACAAAATACGTCACAAAACATGCTCATAAATAAATGAAAGCCTCAAATCTCTCAGCTATCAACGTGACCCATTCCTTCGGGCTCAGTTCAAACATTACTAGAGAGAGAACAAAAACGGTGAAATTCTCGAACGACGTGTGAAAAATGGTTTTCATTTTAAGTTTGTTTAACGCCTACATTCTTGACGTTCTCTGTTTTGTCTTAAGAAGTTTAAGTGACGTCATAACTCTTAGATAAGTGTGAGGCAAAATATAAACGGAAGTTTACAAGAGCCTTTAATCGTTGGACATGACTTTAATGTGCAGACAGAGCCAAAACTGTTTGGTAGATACACATCACATAGTCAAAGATGTCAAAATGTAAAAAAAAATAGCTTTGGTACCAAACTGAGGGCCTAGACAAAGTAAAATTCGATTAGCGATGACGCTAGTAGAAAAGTCAAAAAATGTATGAGGTTGACATAAACTATCGAAATGTCACGTGATAATCAGTCAATGAATACAAATTAGCTAGACAACCTTCGATTCTATGACACGAATCGACAGCGTCGAACGATTACTTCCATAGAGATGCGTAGCCAAGTGGCACTTTTTTGACAAGCGTTATCGCTAGTTTTCGATTCGTATGATGGAAACATTAGCGAAAGCGATAGCGATTGTAGAAATAGAATCGCTCCGAAGCGAATGCCATTTGTCTAGGCCCTCTGTTCAGTCTGTGACAATACATTTTCATTTCTAACCTATTTCGGTACGACTAACACTTTTAACTTCGCTAAGTATTTTTTCACATTGATAATACTACAGGCACGGTTCGAAAGTCACCACCTCTTAAGGCTCTCACAGATAGGCGCGACGCGACAGCGCGACACAAAGGCGCCCCACGTCGCGCGACGAGTGGTGCCTTTGGTCCCGCGCGCGATTCCCGTCGCGTGTCGCGCCTGTGTGTAGGAGCCTTCATGTTTGCCAGTTAATGACCTTGACATTGGGCTATTACCGCATAATACACACAATAGGGTGTAGCTTACTGTTGCTGCGTAATTTTAACAAATAGTAGAAAATTTCGTACGTTTGAGTACACTTAAAAATCGGATAAACGGGAGAAATAGGTAGCATTGCGTAAAAGTTCTTAAATTAGATTTAATGCTCTTGAATGTGGAACAGAGTTCTAATATTAGTGTATTTTGTTTCTGGAGTAGGTTGCTTAATCATATTCACGTGTTGTTTTTCCAATGTTTGAATAAACAGACAAGGTTTTTAGTAGATGTTTATACGTTGCCAGTTAGGGCGAACTTCACCAAGGAAACTGAACTGCGTTCAAGAGTTGTCAATGTAATCATTGTGGTCTTGAACGCGTTTTAGATGTGCTGATCGCGACCAGTTACATTGGTGAAATTCGCCTCTAGTATGTTATGAGAAATGAAAGATGAAAACAGTAGACACAAATCTACATGGTCTTCACATGATCTGACCAAGATTATGTCTGGACTTTAAAAGAGACTGTGACCTCTGAGTTTGTTTCGACCTTTCTTCTCAGAGTAGTCAGATAGGAAACGCCGACCTCATCTAGTTTTTAAAATATGATTGACGTGTAAAAGTGTTTGTTCAAACCTACTTACAGAAATAAAATAATTTATCATTTATCATTTAGCCACTGCAATGCAATTTTGCATTTGATATGATAAATAAATCACAGTGCATTCTGAAGGGTACAAACAAGTAAAAGAAACGGGAAAGATAAGGCACTTGCATACACAGTTACTAAATCAATTGTTTACACCGTGCAAGTCGCTAAAAAGCGCCCACACTCTACTAATAACTGGAGATGTGTGAATCGAGTTTAAAGTCTTCAACTAAACCGGTACCTAACACAGTATAACAGTGTCGACATTGTCAAAGGTCGACCTATGGAACAGGTTCCAGTTATTTTGCTACGTCTTGTTATTAATTAATTTTGTTAAGAACGACCACATATTTAGTTGTAAAGGAATAATTTATAAAATAATATGAAGGTAGGTATAATTTGTGGTGGTAAAACAAATAAAAGGTTTCAATTATGTGGTCATTAATAAATATATTCTGGATGAAGTTTTCCTCTTTGTGATCAATGAAAGGACAACATCCTTTCATTGATCACAAAGAGGAAAACTGATTTAATTACCTACTGGTTTCTATAATAACAACACTAGTCATGCTATCTCTATCTTTCTATTTAGCCCGTAATGTCCCACTGCTGGGAAACGCTTCCGTTTCTCTTTTCCACACACGTATGTCCTCTGCCATTGCAGGCCTGTCCTTTCGGTAGGACAATAAGTCATTATTATACGACCAATTGGAACCGTGCACCTAGCTTCTGACGTTTCATAAGTGCCCATGTAGGTTTATTTGAAATAAAATATTTTGTTTTTTTTTTATTAAAATGCTTTGTTATTTTGTGTAGATTTAAAAAACAAATTGAGAAAAGAACGCAAAGTAAAAATCTCGAAACGTCCTGAGAGAAATAATGAATACCTATCTTAATTTACTAATTATTTAAAAATAAAAATGCAAACAAAAAGAGTTTCCTTTTGTTTCATAAATCAATCATACAATTTAATTTACAGACTGTTCAACTTCATTATACTCGACGTCTTGCTAGTCAATCTGCCTAGCATTTTCAAGTATATTGGGGTCGGCTTCCAGTCTAACCGGATGCAACTGAATACCAGTATTTTACATGGAACAACTGCTTATCTGACCTCCCCAACCCAGTTACGGAGTAACACGATATTCCTTGGTTGTCATACTTTCGGGCTTCTGACTACCCGTAACGACTGTGAAAGATCCACGAATGACAGCCGGGACCAACATTTTAACGCGTTTTCCAAGACATGGACGGGTCTTGGTATATAAAGATGGTCACCCATCCGCGGACCAACCGCGGCAAGCGTAGCTTAACCTGATTGATCGACCCGTGCAGCTGTTATAACTTAGCCACAAGCCCCATTCCACGTCTCGCTAGTATGCAATATAATTAAACAATCTAAGTTTTCAATTAACTCAAAACAAACAAGATTCTTATTTATTATTCATAAACAAACAAAGAACAATATATCAAGAGACGAACGAAACAAGAGTCTAGACATCTCACAGACAAAACACTGCAGCGTTGGGAGAGCTAATAAGCAGCCATCTTTGTGTAACTTCAAATTATTTCTATATTATTTTTATTCAAATTATTTCTATCAGATTTTGACGGGACTTTCATTGGCAAATAACTAAAGTTATAAGGAGTAACATAGGCTACTTTTTGTTTCGGTAGCACTTTCTCGAAGGGTAATTTGTGACATCCACGCAGGCGAAGCCGCGGGCAGCAGCTAGTTTCAACTATGCAATCTAATCTTAACACAGAGAGACTTAAAACTATGACCCAAACCATTAAACATAACACAAGAAGTATTTGCACGACACAAGCAAAGAATTCCTATTTGAATTGTAAAACGCTTGCAAATAAGTGGATTTCATTATAACGTTTTCCAACTGCATGAAATTTGAGACACGGTGCATGATATCACTTACATCGCAGTACCATTAGATGACACGGGGAGAGGTAATAATCTATTTGGAGTAGTTTTGAATGCCGTCCAAATGGCTGATTAAAACAAGTCGGCATTTGAAGGTCACATTAAGTAAAATATTGCATAACTGTATATTTGAATAAACAGACAGTATAATGACCGTGTAGCGTATATTTTAAACAGTCATAAATTATTAAGTAATTTTTTCTTGAAGTTTTTGCATATCATTGTATGACACAATGCCATAGTAGGTATGTATATTAGCTACATAATATTGGTGGTTAGTTTTTATTTATTACTTAACCTCTTTTTCTATAGAGGTGAATAGACTGAAGTTCAAGCTGATGCAAAAGTTAAATCTAGACTTACTTATTGATAAGTATACTTTGAAGGAACGAGGTTCGTAAGAAAAGTTTTGTGGAGGATGTGGATGGCTATAAGTAAATGATAAATGATTTTATTTCTGTAAGTAGGTTTGTACAAACACTTTTACACGTCAATCATATTTTGTCTTATTCTAAACAGAGTCTTTAGAATAAGACAAGAAGATACGTATTCAGAACTTAAACCCATAAAAGCTGGTGTACCGCAAGGAAGTGTGCTAGGTCCGGTCCTGTACCTACTATACACTTGCGATATTCCCGAATCTGAAAACAATACCATTGGGACCTTTGCTGATGATACAGCCATAATGGCCGTTGGAAATACCCACGAAGAAGCAGTAGAGAAGGTTCAAATGGCTGTTAATCAAGTTTATGACTGGACTAAAAAATGGAGGATTAAATTAAATGAATCCAAATCCGTACATATAGACTTTACCAACAAAAAACAACAGTATCATCCAGTTTTTATTAATAACAACCAAGTCCCTTATGAGAATACAGCTAAGTATCTCGGTATGACCCTTGATGCAAAGCTACGCTGGAAAGCTCACGTCAAGAAGAAAAAAGATGAACTCGACCTACGGTTCAAAAGAATGTATTGGCTGCTTGGAAGAAACTCCGAGCTGTCCGTGCAGAACAAACTGTTACTATACAGACAAGTCCTGATGCCAGTTTGGACTTATGGTATTCAGCTGTGGGGCTGCACCAAACAGACAAATGCATTAATCATTCAACGATTCCAGAACAAAGTACTACGGGAAATTGTTAATGCACCCTGGTACGTACGAAATTATGACCTCCATCGGGACCTAAACGTTGAGTTCATCGATAAAGTGATTCAAAAATCTGCAGAAGCTCACGACAAGAGACTTCATCAGCATGTGAACATCGAGGCGATCCAGCTTCTCGACCACACGGACATAGTGAGAAGACTTAAAAGAACAAAACCGTTCGAGTTAGTGTTTAGTGCTAGTGTTAGTAAATAGTGAATAGTGTAATGTAGCACAAATGTTACTAAATAAACACAAGAAAAAGTGTATTCGCCTTAATAGAGACAATAAGAAAAGTGCCAATGGACACATTCTTAGTATGTAAAGACAATTTTGCATTTTAAGTTATATTTAAATTACTTATTAGTCTATATACAAGGCTAGATTGTAATAAAATTAGGGTCCATCATTTTGATGAACACTAGGACAAGGGAAAAAAAAAAAAAAAAAAAAAAAAACATATTTTAAAAACTAGATGAGGTCGGCGTTTTCTATCTGACTACTCTGAGAAGAAAGGCCGAAACAAACTCAGAGGTCACAGTCTCTTTTAATAATCTTCAATATCATAATCTTCGTCAGATCATGTGAAGACCATGTAGATTTGTGTCTGAAATGGTCTTTTGAGGAAAAATCACACAGATTGAGTGGACCTGTCGAATCAGTGCACGCATTTGTCAGTAATCGTGCAGCTCAACTCAGAACTTAAGGAGCTCAACGATACGAAGAATAGGGGAAGACCAAAAAAACGATTGATTGACTGTGTGAAAGATGATAAGGCTAGAAAGGGGGGGACTACCATGATGACGACTAATATTGAAGTGCGGAACAAAAAGACATTTGCGCCGAATCCAATTCATTTGGGATAAGGGTAAGGTAATGATGATTGATAGATTTACTTTTGAGTAAAGTCAAATAGCAAATCTGTCAAATGAATCAAATATTGATCGATCATCAGAATCCTAACAGAGATGTTAAAGTAAGCCATAATGATAATGATTGCATACATTCTAAAATTAGTGGCTCTGTGAGCTGTAGACCTCGCGAGTCTGTCTTTGCATAGCTTAAAAATGAATAAATGTTCACTGCGCACCTTAAAACAAAAAGCGCGCGCCAAAAGCGCTAAATGGCTGAATTATTCGCCATTTTGAGACATTTCGAAAAACTGAATCGACAAAATATCCATATAATCACAAAATTTCAAGAGAATCGGTTGAGAAGTGCGACCTGTAGAGGAGAACAGCCAGACATCCGCTGGACATCCGGACATACGAAAGCATTTTTGCACAAGCTGAAACGGAGATGCTTCGCTAGCGCTTCGCGCTCGCTCGGTCAACTAGTATCATAATACTGATGTAAAACAGTCTCTAATTACACAGCAAAGCGCATAAAACTATGTAGATATTGCTAAATATTCCAAGGATAATGAAATCATTTGCCAAGACTGCAAATTTTAGCACATCCATCAGCACTTAGTAGTAGCATTGCATTTGTAAACCATTTACAAATTCGTCCTAGATTCCTCTAAAGGCTCAAGGCATAGACGCTAAACTAACACTGTTACTAAACGGGATACATCGATAAATCTATAGATTTTATCCATATTCTACTTTGGAAAGGTAAACAATACTTATACCATAAAAGAGGCTACAGTTATGCCAGCCCCCTTTGACTGTAGTTTGAATATATTTTCTATAAAGAGTCGCACAGCGGCAAACGAAGGTCACGATTTAGCTATAACGTTTGCTATTTTTGTTGAATTTAATCCGATATTGTTATATTCGGATTTGTAGAGAGCATTTGTTTGTTTAGTAGATCTATCTTCTATTTTGCGATTTCTAGTATGGAGCGATTTTGCCTTATTGAGTGAGTTCAACCCACATTCACCCACGACTGCATCTGCTTTGCGCTACCTTTTCGGTTCTTTGTCTGCTTCAGTATGGATTGTTGTAACGAAATTGAGAAACATTGGTACTATTCCTATTTTATCACAGTCTTCAGCAAGTCTATGACTAGAATTGTGAGATTATATTACATTTACTTGGCAGATACATGGTGTTATTCAAATAGGTGAAAACCTTTTAAGAGATCAATGTACTCATCGTTATAAACAACTTTTTCTACTGAACCATCACTGAAATCACGAAAAACTCTGGTATTTCCTACATTTTGACGAGTTGTGCGAACTTACCTGAATGCATGGGGTAGATGATTTTTTTTCCACGATTTTAACATTGACTCCTTAATAAAAGTTGTTTATAATGATGAGTACATTGCCCCTTGAGAAGATTTCAGTTTTTTTAAATTTCATCTTAGTATAACAGGAATGAAATAACAAATACAACGCATAAAACGACGTTTACTCCATGGTCTAAAAAACAAGGTCTCGCACTCCGGGAGTGACACATGCTTACGTCAATATCCAGTTGCCACTTTATTGCAACAAAACACGAATTATGGAAACATTTTTAGTCACCATTCTGTTGAAAAACATACATAAAGCATTTAAATTGTCGTTTCGTTTTTCTAATCATACGAAACATTTCAATATAAACATATACCAACGTAATTGTTAACTAAAACCTCATCGTTTTATCGGATTCGCACAGATAATAAAGGCGGTTGGGGAGTTATTATTACACACTACTGGTAACACAGCGGTGATGACGTTGGCTTGTGTCACCCACGTGACCGCTGTGTCTCGGAATGCTATACCTGGCGAAGTATATTATTAGGTATACCATGGTTTACTCCAACCAAAAACCCAAAAAAACCCAAAGAGCATTTCCTAAAAGCTACTGCCCCGTGACCTACTTCATACACTTACGCAACGCATCCTGTCACTGACAGTAACAGTATTATTTTTCTTTGAAAAATGTAGAGTGTGTTTGTTTTCCTGATGTCAGATGACATTTGTGAAACTGTCTGGAAAAATAAGGAAATGTTAAGAAAAGAACTAAATGGAGTAGATAAACAAAGAAGAAGCTTGTTTAATAAACTTGTTTTATAAATTACTAGCTTTTTCCCGCGGCTTCGCCCGCGTGGATGTCGGAAATTATCGCACGGGAACAAACTACCGGGATAAAAAGTATTTTACGGGTTAATCCAGGCTATAAACTATCTGTGTTCCAAATTCCATCCAAATCCGTTCAGTAGTTTTTACGTGAAAGAGTAACAAACATCCATCCATCCATCCTCACAAACTTTTACATTTATAATATTAGTATGATATGATGACAAAGAAATATGATAAATTGATAATACACTATGTAAACTACATAAATGAAATGCTGTTCGTTGGTAGGTAAGCGCATCACTTGAGAACGATTGGACAGATTTGGCAATTTTTCGTTTTGAGTTCGTAATAACCACTACGTGGAGCCCTGGCACAGCCAGGAGTCGCAGCAGACTACGTAGAAGATGGTAGGACGAGCTAGAGAAAACAAACGACCAGTGGTCCACTTTAGCCCTGGATCGAAAGAGCTGGAAGTCATGGGGAGAGGCCTTTGCCCAGCAGTGGGATGATGCAGGTTGATAGTAGTAGTAGTGTTTGTAATAAAAACTTCGTTCGAAAATTTGATAAAGTTTCCCGAAAATTATTCAAAATTGGGAAAAAATTAAGGTCCTTTTTTCAATGGTATTTTTATATTGGACAAGACGTCGGTCGGGTCAGCTAGTTCAAAAAATGTTTTCCAAGTAAATTAATGTCATTCGGCATTAAACACTGCAAAGACATAATGATTCCTAAATGTGTTGATAATAATTATCTTACTCATTCATATGCCTATAACATTGTTTTGAACTTAGATACATTATCAGGTAGAAGGGGTCAAATATTTTAGTAATCAGTAATTCGAAGAGGTTTATTTCAATCTATTGAAACATTAAATTAGCAATTTACAATCATCGTTCTAGATTGGGATTCCCTGGGGTTTAATTTTAACTAAACGTACCTCTGGCCTTCAAACAAAAATCTAAGGGTCAGGTATGAAAAAATCAAAGAAAAGTCGATTCAAATGCTTGTTCCCAATTGGTATTATTTTCAATTTAGTAAATAACCACTTTATGTCAGTGCATATTAAGTTGATTTTAGAAAGACAAGCACTATTAATAAAGTCATAAAACTTGTTGAGGTGCAGCGCAAGCCTAGCTTTATGTGTTTGTCTTAGTTATTTTTCCAAATACTCATTTTTGTTTACATTTTTGGAAACTGAATTGTGAATGCAGAGTAGGTACGTACCTATACATACTTATACCGATAGAAAAATCTCTTATGAATTTCAAATTCGAAAACAGAGGCTGCAGAAATCTGGGCTAGGTACGCTTGGAAAAGGAATCCTAGATCTAGACCGGGATAAAGTAAGATGAAGAGGATTGAAACCAAATAAGGCAACACAAGAAATAAAGATATTTTATACTTAGATCAATTTCGTTTCATACATTTCAAGCCATACCATAGAAACTTGAGATGTAATAATTAAACAATACAAACTTTACTCCGCGTCGTAAGGACCAATAAAAACGTCTTATCATAACGACATGATTATTTACGACCAATCAGGAGTAAGCGTCTTCTTAGATAAAGTTTTTGTGATGTTCTTAATGTTGGGATCTTTATGAGGGACGTTAAAACAATCGCTGAAGAGGAGCAAAGGATATATTAATATATATCTATATTACTAACTGTAGCTCGGGTCTGCGTCTGCGTGTATATATTTCGCCATTTTGACGTTCTAAAGTGCCTTTTATGGGCATATTTGAAATAAATGATTTGACTTTGACTTTATACAAATATTCAGGATGAAAAGTAGCATTATGTCCTTCTCCAAGTCTTAAGCTAGCTATCTGTCAAATTTCATAACCATCGGTTCACTGGTATCGGCGTTAAAACGTAACAGACAAAGAGAGTTATTTTCGCACTTATAATTATTATACGGGTGGGTTAAGTAGGTACATGATTCTGAACCTCCCTGCGTTGAAATTTTTCGTTGGCTATTTAAAAAATAATTTCTCTTCCATACATTTTGACCGCGTAGATATTGCACTTTTCTATGAAATAGCAGATTTTGTTTTTTGATAACCGACGAAATATTTCTACGCTAGGTGTTCCACGCGCGCCTCAAAGAGATGTCAGCACCATTGTTGGGCTCCGATAGGGCCGATGCCTGCCGGGGTCGCGGATTGTTCGAAAGAGTTACCGTGGCCCTGGCGCACAGGCAACTGAAGGAACACGGGTGGGTTTTAATCAGTAATAGTCTGACACGCCCTTCCGCTCTGCCCAGAGCGGGAGAGATCATTTGATGATTTCCCATCCAAAAAAAAAAAAAGGTTTTAAAGGAAGGAAGGTTAAGGGTTAAGAATCATGTGCTGAATTCCTGGTTACAGTTTTCGCGTCGCAGTCCCTGCCACTTTTTATAAGTACGGGTGTATTTTATTAAGCTTATGGCCTCTCAAGTTTGTTTCAGTTCCTATATTGTTGCAAAGGCTACTTTATAAGGCTTAGTAGGAAAGTCCCAGCTAATGAAGAAACAAGAAGAATGAATATTGTTAAGAAGAAAGGCAAAACAAAGATGACTATCGCATCTAAATTAAACAAGGCTTCTTATACTTGCGATTCTTTAAGACTTCGTCACGACTTGCACAGTAACAAGAGGAATTTGACAACTGCGTCGAAGTCTATTAGTCTTTTGAACCTATGACGTCATCGGCGATATCTAACATAACATAATATCACGCCTGTTATCCCCGAAGGGTTAGTCAGAGGTGTCCGTTTTTAGTTTTCACTTTTTTGTTGTTGTACCTACCCCACACAGATTCGTATACCACTACTTGATATGTAAATAACAGGAGGTAACAGGAAATTATTAAAACATCATCAATATATATATACTAAGTGGAAAAAATACGCATTATCTCAAAAACTAGTGGTCAGATCTTGATCAAATATATATAGGACCACATCATAAACACCAGCCTTCAAATAAAAAAAGAACAAAATTGGTTCACCTAGAAAAAAGTTTCGTGGTAACACATAAAAAAAATACAGTGGAATTGAGAACCTCCTCCTTTTTTTTTAAGTCGGTTAGAAAGGCAAATCTCTGCCTAAGCCTTGTTAGATTAAGCGTGACGGTAGTTATGTAAATAACTTAGAAAACACAAATAGTACGAGATGAGTAACAGCGTAGTAGGTTCGTGTTTGTGCCACATTCTCCGAAACACGTTAAAAACTTGAATTAAACCTGTTCAACTGGATAATAAGAATATTCCACAGCTGATTATCTTTGTCAAAATAGTCAGATTATAAGGTCAGCAAACGTTCTAGTTTTATTAGTGTTGAAAGAGGTTTTTTTTTGATAGGTCTAATGATGTCACACTCAAGGTGATTTGGCAATGACAAAAATTATGGTACAAATGTTTTTTGATGAATTATTTTGCCAAGTTACATATCAATTAAAATCAAATCAAAATATTTTATTTCACATAAATCTACATAGGCACTTATGAAACGTCAGAAGCTAGGTGCACGGTTACAATTGGTCGTTTTCTATGGAGAAGAGCCGGCAAGAAATTCCACGGTTACTCTTTTAAAAATAATTGGCTTTTACAAAGTTTGTAAATTACTGTGTTAATTAATAGATGTGGAAGGACAGTGTAGGCCTGTCGACAAGTACCAGGTACCTACTAAAAAAATTAGGAAATGGTCTACAAATCTACAGTGTACAAGTTAGGCCTACAACGTTCTCACATTCACAAAATATAAAAGAATCTATATAGAAGATAAATCAAAATAAAAGCCTATTTAAACCAAATGACATGATTGCCATTACAACTGTAACAAATCTGAATTAATATCCTGTCCACAAAAGCCATTAGTAACGAGTTGAGATTAGAACTGTTGGTATGAAAACACGAACAGTCGAATATACTCAATATTTATTTATATTTCATAATGTGAACTTAGGTGGTAAGTTTTACAAAGATATGATCATTGTGGAATCTATCGGGTCCAATAAAGTATGACAGAAAAAGGCCACGAGCGGGGGAGGCGGCTGATACAATCCAAAACTTTATTATGAAAACCAAACATTATGGCAAAAAAAGATGCCTCTAAAATAATCACTAAAACATCAACAGCTCATTAATATTTCCTAATTTATAACTACTTAACTCATTACCAACTATCTCATTGAAAAACCATTAAATAATTACCTTTCTATTAACTAAGAACAAAACAATAAGACATTTAATGTCTTCCGCAGAAACTCCTAAACCACTGAGTTACAGGAATAATAAAACGTTGGTTTCACTTTAACGAGTGAAATAACTTTATCTAATTAAACGAGGTTAGTGAACTGTTAATAAATAAAGCCGGTACACAATGTTACAAAAGATAAAAGTAAATAAAGTGAAAGATAAGGAAGTGTTACACGCGATTCGTTTTGAATTTGGAAAAAGTTTTGTTTTTGTCTTCAATTGGCTTCTTTTTTATGTGGGTGGCTTTAAAGCTTCCTCTATACGTTGGGCCAACGTATGCTAATATTCGCCACAGTATACTTAAACTGTTATCAGAACACTGAACTACCGTCATTTGCGTAAACTTATTGTTATAATATAGACATTCTGTGGCTTATATTGGCGCATATTGGGCCAACGTGTAGAGGGAAAAAAAAGCATAAAATTAACGAAATCAAAAGAGGATCAAAGGTATAATCATTACCTAATTTTTTAAGTTCACAGAAGTAGAAGATTCTTATTAAAGTAAATAAAACCATATGGAAAAGGTTTTAACAAAGCAATGTTGTAATAATAATATATAATATTGATGGCATAGAAATAAGAGGGTTTCTACCTATGATTAATATTATACCAGCTGCAAAAAGCTGATGGAAGTCTCTAGGTCACTAAATAAATACTTTGGGGGAAACCCAAAAAAGATACAAGACAATGTTAGAAAATAATATGTAGATACGATCACCAAATGTGACAAGTAACCAGGGTCGTCGGGTATAGTTGAAGTTTAGTAAGAAACCGATGGATATTTTCGAATAAAATTTAACTTAATAGAAAACAAACAGTTCATTTATCAAATTAAATTTCATTTGAAAACATCCATCGGTTTCTTACTAAACTTCAACTATATCGACGACTCTGGTCTCTTATCTCTTTTGGTGACAGTACATTTGTCTGTGGCATTCTTTAGTATTCACGCACTCAATTGACTAAATTATTTTATTGTGCCAATGAAGCTGCTCTTAATATTATACAAAACATTCGTCATCATCATTTTATTAGTCCATAAATGTCAACAATTATGTCATTTTAAATACCGTTTTGTGTGGTCTATAGAAAATATTACCACAATGCCTGACTGTCTAGCCTTTTTCCAACTATTTTGGGGTTGGCTTCCAGTCTAACCAGATGAATATCTGACCTCTACAACCCAGTTATTGGGTTACTCGATATCCCTCGGTAGGACTGGTTGTCAGACTTTCAGGCTTCTGACTACCCGTAACGACTGTCAAAGATCTACGAATGACAGGCGATCTGACGATCAAATGTTCATTGAAAAATCCGACTCATAAGTGGTAGAAGTCAATACGGTCAATTGCAAGTCAGTAGGTAACTTTATTATCACTTGAAGTACGAAAACCGTCCTTATTGCTATGACATGAAGGCACAGCTGTCAATGCCAAAACTCGGTTTGCTACTGTAGCACAAAATAAAAATTACTCATAATATTCTGTATTTATATAAATAATTGATCAACTGGTATTCAATATTTGTACCGAAGGACCAAATAAGGGTGCATTAAAATAGCATCCTTGAGTAAAACTAATATGATTGAATATCCGGTGCATCCTAGGCCAAACCATAAGTTCTAAGTTGAGCAGCACGATTATTGACAAATGCGTGCACTGACTGGACAGGTTTACTCAATCTGTGTGGTTCTTTCCTCAAAAGACCATGGCCGACACCAATCTACATGGTCTTCACATGATCTGACCAAGATTATAACTGGACTTTAAAATAGACTGTGAACTCTGAGTTTATTTAGGCCTTTCTTTTCAGAGTAGTCAGATAGGAAAAGCCGAGATCATCTAGTTTAAAAAATATGATTGACGTGTAAAAGTGTTTGCACAAACCTACTTACAGAAATAAAATCATTTATTACTTATGTTAAACACTATCTGACTACTCTGAGAAGAAAGGCCGAAACAAACTCAAAACTTACCATCTCTTTTAAAGTCTAGACATAATCTTGGTCAGATCATGTGAAGACCATGTAGATTGGTGTCTGAAATGGTCTTAATTATTCCTTTTGCGACATTCACGACCATAACCTATATAACACGACAGTCTGCCAGCGGCTCCATCACCAAGTACCGCTCAACTCCTCTGTTTACTCCGGAAGGACCAGACATTTAAGTAACAACTTGATTGCTTAAGCTGTTATCAATCAAGCTCGTCAAGTCAGAGTGGAATGCGACCCGCGATAAGGAAGCATCTGCCTGCTCTAGTTTGTCTGTAGGTACTGCGTTTCTAAGAGCATATTGTCTTGCGTGATAGTAAATTTGATAATAAGGTACCTACTTGCTTGTTTATCTAATGAGTAAAGCTATTTGTTTTGTTTTGATAAGTTAAGATGGTTTTATGTTAGCTGTCGTAGAAGTTTTTCTCGAAGAGCTCATTCGAGAAATTCCTTGAACTTAATATTTCTGCCACCAGAACCCTTTCCGTATTGAGGTTTTTCATAATCATAATTATAATCGTTTATTTGCTTAGAAAGTAGGTACATAAAATAAAAGTGTTTACAAAACTTTGTGATCCTTGTACACTCTGCATTAAATTAGGGATGCACACAATGAAAAAAAAAATTAATCATAAAAGCACGAGAGTCAAATTAAATTTGTCAAAAAAATAAATAAAAAATGATAGAATTTAAAAAAAGCATTATAATTATAAGGAAACACACAATTTCAAGTATTATATCTAAAGTGTAGTGTCATATAAAAAATCATTACTTAATTGAATAATAACACTAAGCAAGTAATAGGGCTGTCAGTTTCGTTTTAAACATTTGGTGGAACATTTTTTACAATATCTGATATTTTATTATATACGATTCATATTAACTGCCTATGTCTCCAAAGTTGCATGAGCGACGCTTTAGCAAAATTTTAAATAAGGTGCCGTGGGCCTGCCAAGCTTTCAATTATGAAAATAAATGGCAAGCTGGCCGAGATGGTTCCCCTGAAAAAAATGTGTCCTACGGGCACTTTTAAGGAGACTCCTGACCTTATGACCTTACCTTACCTCCCTCCCTCCTGACCTTAGAGACAAAGTTAACAGAGTATCTGAACATTGGCACTTTAATTCTGTTAGGTGGTACAACACTATAACTCATTATTCTAGTATAGCAACACTGTCGTCACTACTGCTGACGCAATGGCCGACACACTCGCATGTAATAAGAATAAAATTTATCAATAAAAGTATACTATTACTTACTACTGGTGGACTTCATATTTCATACACCTGTTATCACAGTCTGAATCATTATGAAGCCTATTGCTAATCTATTGCTTCATATGTTCGAAAAATTTGTCTGCTCAACAACGTAAATAACGCAATGAATGTTGTTGAACTGTCAAAATGAAACCCATTCCTACTGTTAGTGTGTTACGTAATTACCCCGCTGATCTCCCCGAAGACGTCCTATCTACAGACGCTCCACGTGGTGTTCGTCCTGCATACGACCACGTTACAAATTACATTACAACATTACATTACATTATTTTTATGGTGTACATAATAAAGAGTATTCTATTCTATTCTATTCTACATAACTGTGTAGTGTAATCGTAGGCTGAAGCCACTAAAAGTTCTTATTAGCAACCTTTAATTGCCCTCAAAGTTCATCAAGCAACAAACTAACATTGCAAATCCTTCCTAACTAATATTATAAATGCGAAAGTAAGTTTGTTTGTTTGTTACCTTTTCACGTCTAAACCACTGAACTGATCATCCTGAAATTTTGCATAAATGTTGTCAGGTGTACAGAAACGAACATAGGGTACCGTTCATCCCGAAAAAAGTACTGTTCCCGAGGAAAACAATCATAACGTTCTTATGATAAATAGATGGCGCCACGTGTCTTTCGAATCATGATTGAATTATATTACTGTAGAAAATTTTGTAGTGTGTTAAGAGCTTTTTTTTATTTAAGTACTTAATACATTTTGTGAGTCTAGAGTGTCGATAGACCGGTTTTTCATCCTCCTAACTATAATTCCCTGAACAATCCGAATTAATTGTTAAAAAGAGCGAAGCCGCGGGCAAAAGCTAGTAATCTATAAATATCTCTCTATACGTATGTACAAAGATCACTCAGAAGTCACACGTCACTCAGGCTGACATGTGGTATGATATCATCACGTTTTTAAGTTCCTCCGTGAGGACTGGCTAGCAATTATATGTACGGCTAATTACAGTATTGCTCATGTCAATGTCTACAATATGGCCTAGGTAGACATTCTGATGGATGATGTAGGTAGTAGGGATGAGTTTGAATTTAAATGCTTCCGTGGTTTTTGATCCTAAGGTACGCAAAATCAGCTGCTCCATGCATATAATATGTTCTCATAAAGGCTCCTACAAACAGGCGCGACGAGGCTCTAGTAGAACAGTTTATCATATGAAAACTTCATAGAAGTTATTCTATCAGAATCGCGCCGCACCGTCGCGCCTGTCCGCGGGAGCCTTAACTCGTCTAAATGTATGAAATATGAAGCAATGGACTAGGAATTTTCTTCAAAACCCCTCAGATTATGATTAAAAATGTGTTAAGCTATTAGGGTGCAAATCGATTTTAATACCAAATTGGGTCAAGAAAAACAGCAAACTGAATTTATTGTCAAGTTATCAAGAGACAAATTTCATGTCTTCTGTCTGCTAATGACAGCGTCTTGGCATCACTAATCTGTGAGTTAATCTTGGTATTAATGGCATTTTTTCCTCATGGCTGTTAACTGCAGTGGTCTGATGTTAAGGGACTGACGATTATGGTAATCATCTTCTGAGTAAATAATAACACTTTTTAATTTTGTTAAAGCCTTCTTTGTAATGTGATTTGTTTAATCAATAACATAGCGTGATTCTAGTTTGCTACTAATGTACTGCGACCTTCGAAAACTTGCAAAACAATTTGATGTCATCGGTATGGTATTTAAAATTGCTTCAATGTCAAGATAGCTAAATATTTCCTGATTGGCAATTTCGATAACATAGTAGGTACAGTTAACCGCATATACGTTCTAACACCTGCACTACTAAAATCACCCTTACAGCTACGATATAAAGGCGTGTTAATGTCAAATCGTTACCTATTATAGAAAAAAGTAAGAAAATATTTCAAACTAACAACTGAACTGATGATAGTCTTTCCGGATGTAGACACGAGCAAAAAGTTACATCAAACAAGGCTGAATAAAGAGCCCGACATCATATAAACGATGCTATACATTCTTAAATACAGTTTAAATGTGAAATAAAAACTAGAATCGTCCGTAAAGTATTCGCTAGCCATTCGACACGCGGTATTAGTTACCTACATTGGAATTGGTAACAATAATAAAATACCTAGATTTAGTTTAGATTTTTTTTTGTTATTTATGCTATCATGGTGAGCGAATAATTGACGCAAGTTTTTTGTTTTTATTTCTTTTGTTCTGACGTTTTTTAAATATTTTTGCTTAGAAATCGTTGCTGAATTCGGATCTTGTATGGTATTTTCCTATTCCGTAGGACTAAAGACCAGCGGGGTAATTACGTAACACACTAGCAGTAGGAATGGGTTTCATTTTGACAGTTCATCAACATTCATTGCGTTATTTACGTTGTTGAGCAGACAAATGTTTCGAACATATGAAGCAATGGATAAGCAATAGGCTTCAAAATGATTCAGATTGTGATAGATAGTGTGTTACGTAATTAGGGTGCTGGAGTTCTTCATGTTAAGATTTTGTATTAAATAAATAATATAAAATCACGCCTGTATTCCCCGAAGAGTCAGGAAGAGGTGTACTTATAGTACACCCACATTTCACCAGTTATGTTTAAGTCCCATGAAATAGGGGTCGAGCCGATTGCCAGCAACCGAGCACAGATTCAGACTCCATGCTGCTACTGAGAAATATCAAATACCTACATTATTAAAGGCTCCTTCAAACAGGCGCGTCACAAAGGCACCGCCGCCTGTCGTGCGACGAGCGGTGCCTTTGATCGCATGTGATTCGCGTCACGTGTCGCGCCTGTGTAAAGGATCCTTAATGGGAGCAACTCTATAATTATTCCAAAGCACCAGATCTTTTAATTTATAATCATTCGCTTTTAAATTACTTTTAAAACAGCTGCTCACTACACACCATGTAAATAATAGAAAACAATTAGAAATAACTCGCTTTAACGACACAATAAGGTATTCCGAGTAAATCGAAATATTCCAACTAGTTCTTCTTAATGAAGTGTGAGTACGCAAATGCCAATGAACTGAAATTACAATAAATATCTGCTAAGCGCTCTGCTCTTGCCACTAATGGCCGCTTTAATGTTTTGATGTTGTAATGGTATGTTGAGCTTGCTGGGATCAACTTTACCTACTGTAGTTAATAATATTCTTATTCTGTATTGTGCACATACATTATAAAAACAATGTTACAAAATTATAAAGACAGCCATTGATTACTTTTACTGTAAATAAATTATAATTATTTACTAAAAATAAAAGAAAACCGTTTCATCAGGCAATCTATGTAGAAAGCATAAAGTGGCCTAAACCATTATGAACAAAAACTATGATAAGAAGATTTTTTTTTTCAAAATCTGCCGCTGAATATATCAAATGGGGTTGAAGTTCATTGCTGAGGGAAGTCAGGAGCAACAGCTGGTAACTATACTCGTTAAATATTTTGCAATAGATTTTTTATTACCTGGAATAAATTACGATTTTTTTACGAACTTGATTCAGGTTTTAATTTGAAACCTATTCTATTTCTAGTTAACAACCTAATGATTGGTAGATACTAGATCATGCCAAGCAGATAGAAAACTTAGCAATCAGGATTATGTAGCCATTTTGACGTTCTGTGACTGTGACGTCATACCGGTACTTCACGCCATCTTGGTCTACGAAGCTGAGCTTTGGCCGTCGGATTAGCTGTCGCTCTTGGCTAACTTGGTCGTCGTAGAACCATCTGTTGTTAACTTATTGGCTCGATCATACCTTTACATATTTTAATTCATTATATTTAGAAACACTTGAAAACAGAAACAAAATTTTCATAGACTAACTGAAATAGAAACGCTTTTATTAAAAAAATTGTCCATCAAAATCATGTTAAAATCAGCTCATTTCACAAGTCTCAAAATTAATATTAGGAGCCGGCAAATCAAAGATAATTTTTAACAAAAAAAGAAAGTTAAAATACTACTTTCAAAAGTAATTCCTATAAAATAAACGCATGTAACTTCTATCTCCCGTCACACTCCCCAACGACCATCAAAACATTACGGCGATCATTAGCAGACGCAGCTTAGCAGATATTATTTATAATAATTTCAGTTCATTCACTTACAGCTTACCTACCTTTAATTACCTGGACTTGTGCTTATTGGGAACCGTCGTAAAACACGACTCGATTTAAATGGTCCAAGTAATAATAGTTGACGAAGGTTACGTGTGTGTCTAACGATATGGGGATTGTGAAGTAGTTTTGTTTACTGAGAAACACAAAGGAAGTATGTACTGATATACACTGAAAAGGGATTCCCAGATAGATAGATTGCTTGCTATCTTGAGCGTCAAAAGGAAACTTGTGCATGCCAGCTGTTCGAATAGGTCCTCTCAAGTCTGCATGGTATTTCCGCCAAAGGCTATTCCAGAGAATTCCCTACATTTCTCTCACACTTTATTTCATTTTATAATGACAATAGTGTACTTGTAATATTAATTAATTTGCTCTCACGCACATTGCATTACGAGTATTATACTTTTAAAAATCGTAAAGAAAAAAATATTTGAAAAAATGTAATTTGACACTTGTTTTGAGAGATCTACTACTTTCGGATGGGACCGTATCTTCTTTTGCCGACTTAAAGAGTAGACCAGCACCCTAATTACGTAACACACTATCCATCACAATCTGAATCATTTTGAAGCCTATTGCTAATCCATTGCCTCATACACTGAATGACACTGCTGATAGGATAGATTTATTTAATTGCTCTTTGAATGAATTCACAAAGGTAACATTGTTTGTATTATGTTATGCTAATATATAACTAGTAGCTTTAATTGTAATTAAGAATGTAACTAAAGACCACGCTACCGCATTAGGATTATTGCCTGTAATGATAGTTGTGTTTGTGATAAATAAATAAATAAATAAATAATAAATAAATAAATAAATATGTTCGAAAAATTTGTCTGCTCAACAACTTAAATAACGCAATGAATGTTGTTGAACTGTCAAAATGAAACTCATTCCTACTGTTAGTGTTTTACGTAATCACCCCACTGCTGTTCTACGGTTTTTACGCTATCTACGGATAGATGCGAAAGACTGGAGAACTGCCAAGGAAGTGTGTTGAATTTTGACGGAAATCGATTATTGATCGATTATTTGTCAGTCATATATCGATATCCATCATTGTGTTTCGCTGCGAGAATCGATACATACCGCATTTGACTTAGTTTTCATTTTATTGACTTGCACATCCAATCGAGCGTCATTTGTTCTCAAAGACATCCGACTGCCGACATTCCTTTGGGCTCTTTACGACGACGCTTAATACAGTCTACACGTGTTTAAAAGCTGCTGTTTACTATGCATAGTGTCGGTTTCCAACATGCGTGATGCGCGGTTATTCATGAATGACATCATCGTCAGACCATCAGCCGAATAAAGGCGTGGCTGTCATAATGTCTATGGGTCTTTTTTGTCATTGACTAAAAATGTGAAAAAAGTTTTGTATTATTTTTTTGTTTTTGAATTTAAATATGTTGGTTATCATTAATCATTTTATATTATTTGTTTTGTATATTAGTTTGTTGCTAAATTAAACAAATTAATGTCTTTGTTTTTATATTTTTATTTAGTTTATGTTGTTTTGTTTTTCTGGTATTTATCTTTCTTTAAGTACTTAAGTATTTATTTGATATTCAACAATCATTTGAGACTTGTACTTAGGCAAAAAAAAATCTTAAGATGAAACCGCAAAAAATATTTTATTCCTTCGCAACCTCTTGTCAAAACACACAACCATTTTGAGAGATTGCATCAAAATGATTATCTATTTACAATAACATAATGTAACTTGCGAGAATCTCTGTATAGTGCTCTTAATCAATCAATGTTTTCAAACTAAATGTCACGGCCATCTGGAACCGGTTTATAAAAACTTTGGTAATCTTTGAAGTTGGTAATAATGACGGTATCGCTAATAATGTGCATTGATTAGTCTTTAGAAAACAAAATGGCGGGGAATTAAGATAAGTGTTTGATATTTATAATTCTTTAACCACTATCTTGTCTACGGTGTTTTCGATTTTATTTGCTTGGATTATTTAATAAACATATAAAGAAAAGAAAGAAAGAAAATACATTTAATTTTTCTGTTTTTTAATTTTGTGATTTTTGAAATATTTGTTTTCCTTAATAAGTATTTATGTACGTTTAAATTGAAAAAAATCCCTTTAGGGCTTTTTTATTCCCTATTTCATGTTAGTTTTTTCCTCGTTTTCAAGTTTGTTATTTTCAATAACATTTTTACCTTGACCGTTTTTGTAAAGGTTTTTGTGCATTAGTCGGGCTATATACAGGGTGACCCGTAAATAATGGATCAAACGTAACGGGTAGGCAGCTCACCTGATTTCCAACGACTAATTAGAATAGTTTTTAATTTTTTTAAATTTTGCTTTTTTCATGGTACAAATTTCAATTCAATTTTTTTTTAAGGTAAATAAAACGTTATTTACCAAAATGGTATCTTATTGCATTAGTAAGTTATTCAGAAACGTTCAACAAAAGTCACACCTAAAAGTGTTATAGTTTGCAGCGACAGCAATAAAAAAAACTGAATTCTGGTAGAGAAAATGATAAAATTCGAAAAATATATTGTATTAGATAAAAAATGTATACCGTAGCGGTTTTTTTTTAACTATTCAAATTAGTTGTTGGAAATCCAGTGAGGTACCTACCCGTTACGTTTGATCCATTATTTACGGGACACCCTGTATAATATCTCTGTACATGCTATTCTGATGAACACATGCATGCCATATAAAGTTGAAATAACAATGAGCTAGTATAATGTTACCAGTCAGCAAAAAATATTTAAAGTAAACCTCATAGAAATAATAAGCGTTGTTTGCCTATAGATTTTAGGGGTACATCAGATCACCCTTGCTTGTATCACCCCAGTAAAATTTTAATAAAATAAAAACTATACAATGTTTGAGTTGGATTACTCTCAAAAGAATATCACATTACACAGGTACATCTCCTTGAAATAGGGGCGCAAGATATGATACAACACAGAAGGTAAATTAAATAGTACGGCTCAAAAATACATTTCCATGACAAAGTAGTGATATTTTTGTAAGAAAACAAAAAGATACAAGAAAACATTAACTTTCAAGAGGCTTAATTTTATCAACCAACTGAATATTAATCTCTTAGCACCTCATTCTCGAAGAAAAACTATACAATCAGACATCGCATCGTTCAATAATGAAGTGCTTAACTTGGTCCAACGGCTTGCAAGAATCTCGCTTGCCTTGGCTATTTCCTACTTGTTCTCTACACTTTTGCTCGAGAGTATCGCCTCTGTACCAAAGTTATCGATAAAAACCGTAATCCCAACATTCCCAACACTTTTGGTAGCAGAAACGGTAGCGATATGCTAATGTAACTTTGATGCAACGTCGTGGTACAGGGTTTTCGGAATTATGGCGAGAAATTCCGTTGTTTTTTTTTTTCTTGTTTTGCCGTATTGTGTATCGAAGCTCGATAATGTTTGTTGTAATGTTATGGCTTATAAGTTGATATTCAGTTCTAAGTAGATGCGATTTCCTTTTTTTTTTAAACCTTTTGTAATTGCAATAATTAAATTAATTGAAAAAGAAACGAGTACCTAACTAATGTATTAGCCAAAAAAAAATTGCTACTATAATGTACGTACGATTTTTTTAAACTGTCTAATATTATTTTCATGATGATTACTTCAATGTTCAATTTATTTACAAAAAAGTAAAAAAAATATATAAATATTAGTTTTTGAATTAAACACGTCTTAACTGATACCTAAAATAAATAAGGCAAAACGGCAAAAAATCCTTTATCGGATTCGGAAGTGACATAAAAGTATCGATAACGATAAAAGGAAGTCACTATTAGAGTTGAAGTGTTAATTTCTACGTAAACATTTTGGGAAGAATTTTTGAATACCACAAATTATTGTTGTATTTCTTTTTCTTATGCAATTGGGATTTGGTAAAAGTTCTTTCTTCACTGGGTTAGTGGGACTTTAAATTTGTCAATGATAGTGAGGTTTTTTTTGTCGATAATTTCGCTTTATAGAAACACAGCTTTCGAGGGTAAGATCTATGATGACCCTCTGACCTGTTTTGGTTTTCATAGGACTTTATTTTTGATGTATTGATTCTAAGATAGATAAGTATTTAGAGAAGCTTTAAGACTACAAACGAATATGCTAAAAGGCCAAAGTCTTGAATTTACCAAAATTCAATACTTGATTTTCGCTTTATTGGGTTCTCGTATTGACTCTGAATTTGTATCCTTATCAATAAAGGCTATCTTCAAAGTTTTAACAAACACAATATTTTATGCATGTTTAATGAAGATAACATGAGTACAAAAAGAAACCAGTATTGTACCTATACCTGTTTCCTAGAAACAACATTCAAGTTGATTATTTTCCTTCCAACTTACAAGTTATAACTTGTTCGCAACATTAAACAGCTGATACCGACCCAGTCTTTGTTTTTCAATCCGCCATTAAAAATTACATATTCATTAAGCACTTAATGGGTATTTTTAATTCAATTAAACGATACTTTTAAGTACTTAGTACACGAGTTTTTAGCAGTGAAACATAAATAAATAATTATCTACTTGTAATTCTACAAGAACAGGCTATTCTTGAAAACTGGTTTTTTATCGATACTATTTTAAATGTAGAGGACATACCTAGCCAAATTAAATTGTAATGTAAATATTTTTGTACGTTAATAAACACGAAATAATAGTGTTCGACGTATTATCGTTTTATTTGCACAAGGTATTGGCAATAATAACATAAAGTCACGCCAGTAATCCCCGAAGGGTTAGGCAGAGGTGTACCTATAGTACACCCACATTTCACCAGTTATGTTTAAGTCCCATGTAATAGGGGACGAGGCTATTGCCATCAACCGAACACAAATCCGAAATCCGGGCTGCTACTGAGAAATTTCTAATGGATAAACCCAATAACACTTTGCCCGACCTGAGAATCGAACCCAGGACCTAGTGTTCAGCAATAACACTTGCGACCACGAGACCAGCGAGGCAGTCTTGGTAATAATATTAGACCTTAATTAATTGAATAAGGTCTTCAACTGTTCAGTCGTTACAAAGATGTCCACATAAAAATTAAATCGTGTTTTCTCTAACTTGACTTGCACCCAAATTGCGTAACACACTATCTATCACAATCTGAATCATTTTGAAGCCTATTGCTAATCCATTGCTTCTTATGTGCGAAAAATTTGTCTGCTCATCAACGTAAATAACGCAATGAATGTTGTTGAACTGTCAAAATGAAACCCATTCCTACTGTTAGTGTGTTAACTAACATCGCTGGGAACTGTGATAAAATTTACTAAGAACTAGAAGTAGTTCAATGTCAAAGATTTGTGTTTATTTCTATGACTTACGATTTATTTGTACTTACTATTTTATTTAAACAACGCTAAGTTTCATCATGATGCGGTTGATAGCATTATGCTCGCCCCTTAAAAGATGGGACTTAAGCATAACATAACTGGCGAAATGTACTTATTATACAATAGGCACACCTCTGCCCAACCCTTCGGCGAAACAAGGCATGATATTAAGTTTCATCATCCTTTATTAATAATTATGGTGATGTTTCAACAACTTGGCATTACTTAATTCTAACTTAACTTGCTTGATAGCTATTATGTGTGTGAAACAGTTTAAGTTTTCTTACTTAGTAGGAACTATATTTTGGAATACTTTAGAGGCCATACGAAGAACCAGAGTTAAACATTCAGTCAGCTGTTTAGCTGACCTTGGTTTTGGAAAGATTGAAAATGTCGACTCGATCAGCTGTTGGCTGTGTGTTTCTCACACAAGTTAAAATACTTAACAGATGTTATTTACTCTTAGTATAAAAGGGCAAGCACATAATTTAAAAGTATATGCATCAAACACATGTTTGTAAACTCATCACTTAGTAATTAAGACCTTACCGTTTTGCCACGATAGTGCAAACAAATCCTCGTCGCGAAGCCATTGTAGTTCGCTAATTATAGTAGACATATCAGCAACGAACGACATTAAAGCATGATAGCATAACTCCACAACACATCAATATCACATCACTAGCACAAAAAGACCGCGAACCAATCAAACAGTCCTTCAGAGCACAACACTTAAATCCGCCATTGACAAAAATGCTATGAATGTCCAAAAAACACTGAAAAACTTTCGCTGACAACGAAAAATCACCGATATCGCGTTACAATTGATGTTACGAAACGTCAGCTTGACAGATCGTAACCCGGGGTGAACGAACGGCATGCGCAGACGCAGCGTACGTGCGGTGCGCGCGATCGATGCCAACCGACTGGCTCGACAACTCGAGTAAACACTAGCGCAGCGGGGGGTTATCGATAACCTTCCGAATATCGACAAACAACATCACTAGTGGTGCTACCTCGTGTGAAACTGAAGGCCGGCAATTTTTACGGTTTAACGTAAGGTTAACGTAACTTGTTGGGTATTTTATTGATGATCCAAATGTAATGCGAGGTTCCGAGATTTTGTAACCGATTGGCCTGTTGTTGGGTTCATTATTTTCGCGGTTTATTTCGTCGTATTTCAAGTATTCGTAATGATCTTTTAAGTGAAATTGCAAATTATGGTGATAAGGATTAAACGGAGGATTAAGTTGAATAACGTGAGTCTGTTCTATATGGGATCAACTCCTACGCCTGTTTTGTAGGCTAAAATAATGCGTGCGCTAGAAAGATACCGTCTTGTAATTAGCTTATCTAAGAAATATAAAGATACATCGATTTAAAATTCAAAAACTGATTATCACCCGCCTGTATCGTATAAAAAATTCAATAATAAATTAATAATTAATAATATTTTGGTTATTAATTTTGAAGACAATATAAACATATTGTAAACAAACCCTCTTTATTATAAAACTTTGGAAGAGATATTTAAGAGGCTTCATTAGCCTTTGACGTTCACAAAAAATTATTGTGAGTGATATTCAAGTATGTTAGCTAAACTCTACAAAACCTGAAATTATTTTGAAATCACTTGAAATAGCCGGCTTCATTTAATTTAAGTCGTAATGAATCTTAAATAAGACCTCATTATCAACAATTAAACTAAGAAAGGCTTTTCAAAGAAGACTAAAGTAACCTATCAATACCTATAGTCATTCTAGATGACTGCCTAGTTGGTCATGAGGTCCTGGGTTCGATGCCCGGGTCGGGCAAAGTGTTATTGGGTTTTTAATTTCTCAGTAGCAGCCCGAAGTCTGGATGAGTGCCCATTGATGGCAATAGACTCGCCCCCAATTACATGGGACTTAAACATTACTGGCGAAATGTGGGTGTACTATAAGTCCATCTCTGCCTTACCCTTCATGAAATATAGGCGTGGTGATATGTAATGTTAGTCATTCTCCTGCCTTAATCCCATTATCCATTTATTTAAAGTCAGTACGGCACGTCTTTTCATCCAAACCAACATCTATAATAGCCATCAATTGTTTTATTAGCTGTCATTCCGGCTCCCTAATTGCATAACACACTATCAATCACAACCTGAATCATTTTGAAGCCTATTGCTAATCCATTGCTTCATATGTTCGAAAAATGTATCTGCTCAACAACGAAAATAACGCAATGAATGTTGTTGAACTGTCAAAACTAAAGCCATTCCTACTGTTATTGTGTTACGCAACTACCTCGCTGGATCTTTGACAGTCGTTACGGGTACTCAGAAGCCCGAAAGTCTATCAATTAGTGGGGTGTTATAGTTGAGTTCAAAAAGTCGTATTTTACTTTCCAACTTTTTTTTTGTGCCCCTGGCATGAAAGCCCATCGAATGAGCCTAAATACTTGTTCATAAGGAGTCTATTACCCGTACAATAAAATCCAGAAAATTAGGATTCCAATCAAAACGGATGTAGGTATTTCTGCATCAAAATGTTCCCTTAAATTGTTTTAAACAGAACATCTTCTACAAAAAGCATCTTTTATTTATCATTTTGTTCAAAAGGTCATATTCTTTCCATATTTCACAACTTTAGTTTTTGTTATTTTTATATTTTGTTGAGTGCCTGTTACTTGTTGATAGGCCTGCACTGTCCTCCCATACCTATCAACACAGTAATTTGAAACATTGTAAAAGCCCCTTATTTTTAAAAGAGTTACCGTGGAGTTTCTTGCCGGCTCTTCTCCATAGGAAACGACCAATTGGAACCGTGCACCTAGCTTAGATAAGTGCCCATGTAGGTTTATGTGAAATAAAATATTTTGATTTTTAATAAAAGTCGATTTTTTCGACTTATTTTTTTTCTGTTATTGTAAAGATTCTCCTCAGTTGTCGTCACGTAAAAAGAACGCTAAGCGACAGTGGAGGGGATGTGTCTGCGCACGAGTACAGTCGCGTCCTAAAGTACTACGCTATTGTTTTATAATATAAGTATAATTGTTTTATTGCAGAATCATAATAGGTACTTGACTAGCTACTCAGTACTTTGGAATAGGCTGGAATTAAATTAATCGCTCAGTGCGCAGGTACAGCCAGCATTCATTTTACGTGACGAGACTTGTACCCAGTAACTGGGTTGTGGAGGTCAGATAGGTTCCCTATCCATTTGCATAACATTTTGAGACATAATGTAACATTGGCATAACAAAATTTTGCATAATGATCATTACGCATAATACGAGTATTACTAGTTTATTACGGATAAATGTTTAATGCCATAAATTATAACCATTGCATTATGCCAAAGTATTATTATGCCACATTATCATTATGCTAATAAAAATTATGCGAAAACGGTTATGCCAAAATATATTAGTATAAAAAAAATGCTAAAAGGAGGAATCCCGGTCAGATAGGCAGTCGCTCCACATAAAATACTGGTATTCAGCTGTATCCGGTTAGACTGCAAGCCGACCCCGACCTAGTTGGGAAAAGGTTAGGCAGATTGAGTTTCTGATGATCTTACACAAAACCCATTCCTATTATTTTTCTTGTGAAATGCTCCCTCTCCTAAAATAATCATAAATCAAACAACAAAACTAAGACATTTACAATCTTAATAAAATAGCGCTATCTATTTGGATGTAGATAATAATTATTGTTGGACAAACAGTGTCATCTTGGAATTAGGGTGCGCGGGAGCAGGATTTCGTCACACTCGAATTTAATGATAAGAAATGTGAGGTATTTTGTGTTGCTATTCCTAAGCAGTTTTTAACTTTGGCAAAGCTTGTTTGATTAATGATTAATATCATCAATAATAATTACTAATGTTGATTGTGTACAAGCTGTTGTATTACTTTGATCCCTTTCACGTATTAAATGGACTAATACAGCAGTGCTGTGCTGTAGGTCCCCCATAGCACAGCATTATGCTGAGTGGAAGCCTTCTTGTCACAGTCAGGACGTGCAGCTGTCGACTATTTCTGTTTCGTGCTCGTGATTATAGATCTATTTTGTTTCTATTTTTCTTTCTTTCTTTCTTATGAGCAATAATGAAGGGTACAAATGTGCTAAATGCGATAACTTTTACACCATTTCACATAACACAAAAACATTAATTAAAAACACATTTGTTTATCTAACTAGGTTAGTATCGTTCTCCAATTAACCTACTGCAAAGAAAATACGTATTCTATTAAAATTACAATAATTTTTTAAGAAATTGAAAATAACGTGGTATTTTCCAAATTATTCGAAATTAAATGTTATTAAGGCTCTGCTTACGTGAATGATAAACACATTAAATGACGTAATCTCCCATTAAATATACGACAAATATAAAAAAAATTATACACCTTCGTTGTATCATTACCGTTATTACATCTTAAAAAAAAACTTTTTTTACCCTTCATCGTATTATTAAAGACCGCCGCTATAGCCTTCATAATAACTGGCGTGAAGTTACATATTATAATAGTCTCGTAACAACCAATTATTTTGCACGGAAGTGTATAATTGGTGTGGTAGCTGGGCGAATACACTCGGCCGTCAGTGCACGTAATGACTTAAGTGCCTAAGCTCAAAATTATTAATAGAACGGATAGTAAGCTTTTTGTTACGCGTGTTACAATCAAATTGTTTTTTCATTTCTACTAGTTTTATCCCGTTTTGATTTACTGATTTATTATTGTTTTTAAGGGTGAATAACAATGACATGGGGGATTATAATCAGAGATCGGATATTCGGATGCATATTCACCTAAGTTGAGATGTTGGCTAATACGGAACGCGCTTTTATATCGAAAAACAATGTTTTTAAGCTATTGCATAGCTTTTATCGCGGGCTTTGAGCGCGGCGACCGAATCAAGAAATTCCGTAACGAAAATAAAACCTAACACCCCCCACTCCGCCTACCATGTAGCTCGGCCGAGCGTTCGCTTAACGTGTATGTATATGGTACGACTGTACGAAGCTCGCACGGATCGAGACGAGCTGCTCCGAAATCGGACGAATACGTAAACAGCTGTTTGTGAGAAAGTATATAGGTGTATAGGTATCTATCATATCTTTATAATGCCACACTCACCGCATAAAAAATAAAATAAAAATATTTTAAACGATATTAACTTCTCATTTATTCAATAAAAGAATTTGTTTTCTTATCGGTCACCACGCTCAAAAAGTGTAACTTGAATTAATATCAAAGAAAAAACTTGAATTAATATCAAAGAAAAAAAAATACTGCATAAATAAAAAATAAATAAATAATTATAATTGCATAAGTTGATAAAAAATGCTATGCAATAGCTTTACCGCGGCAGTCCCCGAGTGCCATACGTGTTTTTTTTCATTGTTTTAACTAACACACACCACCACTTCTCTTACATCCTACATACTCATATTTGCATCGGGGGTTAAACATTATTTTTAAATAAATATGCACCTGAATTGTTATGCAATCCAAGAATACCGGTTCTTTTTTCAATTAATATTTTTTTAGAAGTCGTTTCCATACTGTATACCCGACTCCATGTATTCCCGGCATTCCTGGTATACCGGGATTTTTTCACAAAAGATATATTTTAATAAGCCGCTTCCATACTTTTATAGATAAAAATTAACTTTAGGTAAATATGCATCCGAATATCAAGCTGAAATGGAGACGCTTTGAGCTCGCTGGGTCAATAATACATGTGTTTACCATGGACTTGAAAAGATGAAGGCGAAGATTCAGCCTTCTTTGTCTTCTTTTCGAGTTTGTTTCGCAGTGTTGCTCTACTTTATTTATACTTGTAAAAGTCATTAGTTTCATACATCGGAGAACCAACTCAATTTAATTTTGTATGAAACATAATCGCGGTTCCTTTAGTTTTACATAAAATGGTTATCGCCTGGAAATTGGAAAACATGTTTAGAAAAACTGCTAGCCTTTTTAGTTTTAACAATTTTCTTTATCTGCATAATATGTGTCATACTTCACACTGGTCGTCAGTCAGTGTGTGAAAGTCAAAGTCAAAAGGTAAATCATTTATTTCAAATACACATAAAAAGCACTTTTGAACGTCATAATTTACAAAAAAATAGAATTGATTCTAGTTGCCCCTTTCAAAAGGTAGTTTCGTATGGAGAAGAATGGGCAAGTAACTCCACCGTTACTCTTTTAAAATGTTTTACAATATTATATAGGTACACATTAATTAAATAATTATATGTGAAGACGATGCATCTAGAATAAAATTACTATACCACAATAGGTAAAAAGATTTAAATATAATGCAATGACAGGTAAATTAATTATGTGGTAGATACATGGTGCTCACACATTTACAAATATTGTAAAGTAGATGTAGAGTGAAGATTATTCAAACATCAAACAGTAATTTATACTAATTTCATGTAGAATTAGAATTCAAAACTTTCTAACGTACAGTCGCTAGCACATTAAGTTACCACAAACTGTCAGATTTTCTCATTTGATTTTGAACTTAACCATCAACATTTTAGGGTTTAAAATCGTTTGGAGAAATTTGACAGTTTCGTGTAGATTGACCTGCTGGCGAATGTACCTAATTAAAATGTTAACGGTAATTACTTATGTGTCGTCACAGATTTTACTATGCAGGTTCCGGGCAACACAAGTAAACAAGACTGAATACATTCGCATTTAACAAAAAATATAAATCAATACTCTAAGTATGGCAGGTAAGAGTAACCAACAACTTTTAGGGAGTGTAGACGCTACCGTGAAATATGCCAACTTTGCCAATCACCTTGATTGGCAAAGTTGGCATATTTCATCTTTGCCCTAAAAGCAATTTTTAAGCAAATCCGCCAGATTTGCTTATAGGTACATTGCTTTTAGGGCAAAGATGCCTTGATTGGCAAAGTTGGCATATTTTACGGTACTCAACAAAATTAACAACTTTTAATATGAAAAAAATCTGCTGCTCCATACATCAGTGTAATGCTAACAAGACCAAAATGTATGGAAAACCTGACTTTTACTGGAAACTTGTAAGTTTTATCATTAATTTAAAGAAAACTGGAAAATTAAAAATAATGAAAGGTTCTAAAGCAAAGTTTTAAGTATATTTAAATGATTAGATACTTATAATATTTACCACCTACCTCATTCCGATGGGTTTACTAACGTATACATATATATTTGTTTTAATTATTTGAATAACTTTTTCTTTCCGAGGTAATTTTTTCCCATTAAACACAAAAAGGCTTAAAGCCTTAATGTCGCCCAAAAACATCACTCTCTCAAGCTCTTACAAGACAATTAAATCCCTACATCCTTTTTGTTTTTCCTTTTAACACAAATTGGGTTTGCATACAGCACGGCTCGCTCACAATCTCATTAGATATGTACGTCACAAACACTTAGTCGCGACTCGCGAGCATCCCTGCTCAAATCGCTAAATCTATTTACTCGTGCTTTTCAGTAGTAATGTTTATGTGGTGTGTGTCATAAGATACTAGCGATCTGCTCCTTCTCACTGTTTTTGACCTCCGACGCAAAAAGAGGGGTGTTATAAGTGTGTCTGTCTGTGGCACCGTAGCTCTTAAAACGGGTGATCCGATTTGGATGAAGTTTTTATAATTTGAAAGTAGATTTTCTAGCGGTGGTTCTTAGTTATGTTTTATGAAAATCGGTTCAGCCGTTTCGCGGTCAGCCCGAGGACGGTTCAGCTCTTTTTTGTATTGGAGATTTTTTAAATTTACCTATTATTACGACTTGGCAAAACATCGAGATTTCTGTATTATACAGGTTGGCTGGGACATCGACGCGCAACTTGCTACCATGGATTCAGTAAATAATTCTGGACCCCAAGCGTTGAAATTAGTCGTCGGTTATTTAAAAAATAATAACCTACGCTAGGGGGTTTAGAATCATGTGCTGAATTCATGGTTACAGTTTGCGCGTCAAAGTCCCTACCATCCTGTATGTATTTAAGTTCAATTATGTAACGTATTATACACATGATGGTGAAAACTGCATCAAAATCCGTTGCGTAGTTTAGAAAAACCACGTGGTCACACAGACATACACGAAAAGCGACTTTAATTTATAATATGAATAAATAAATAGATATAATACGTATATATAAATAGATATAGATTGGCTGTGTAAAGAGTCATCATTTTGATCTTTCACTATGATCAACTGATCACCAAATTTTGCAGATTTAATTAAATTATAAAATAAACACACCGCTCAGTGGTTTTTTTAGGTATTTCTTTAGTTAATTGAATTTCCTTTATTATCATTACATACAATTTGATAGTTTATACTAAACATTGTGAGAAATACGCGACGAAAAAAAAATTTTGATCTGTTTTACGATTTTTTATCACGACTCTGTTTTACGATTTTTTATCATGACACTGTTTTTTTTTTATGAAATATTTTTTTTAAAGTAAACTCTTTGAACATTTGATAATACACAAAAAAACAACCGTTTTGTAATATGTACCAATACGCCTAACTGTGTAACAAAAAACTGAGCGTTTTCCGGTGTCCTACGTTTGGGCAGCGCCATAAGTCCATCATGCATGAATCGCCACACGCTTGGTCTTCAGCGAAAGACCAAGGTAACCGTTCAGCTATTACAACATACAATTCGCTGATCCAAAACAATTTCCTTACCTTATTTAGAAGAAAAAAATAAAACTTTGTTGTGAACATACCTGAAACAAAAAAAAATACACGTTGATTTCTTAATGTCCATGTCATTTATTTTAGGAGCTATCTACATTTGTTTCATGTCATGAGAGTGAGTAAATTTAATTTAAACCATACAATACAAGTCCTATGCAGTTGACTACCACTACCAAAAAATGCGAATGAAAATCGTAATGCAGTGAAACGCTTATAACTTGTCCCACGACCAAATGTACAATGAATTTACGTCTCAAGTCTACGTTACTCGTTAAGCCATTACTACAACAGCTAGCCTTCAATTGTTTTTACGACACTCGCTACTAAGTTTTACACGCATAACCAATCAGTTAAACGTTTTTATGTATGAAGTAATATTATATGAGAAAACATAACATAACATCACGCCTTTATTACCCTAAGGATTAGGCAGAGGTGTACCTAAAGTACGCCCTCATTTCGCCAGTTATATTTTAGTCCCATGTAATAGAAGGCAGGCCTATTTCATCAACCGGGCTCAAATCCAGCTACTGAGAAATTCCTGATGTGAAAACCCAATAATACTTTTCCCGACCTGGAATCGAACCTGAAACCTCATGTTCAGCAGTAGTGTTTGCGACCACTTAACCAAGGAGGCAGTCGGGAGTCGAGACGAGGAGGAAAGAATATTATGGAATTCCTTTCTATGTAGTAGCTGCGGGTTGGGCACGGCCACTGTGACATGGCATGAGTCACACATTTTATCACAGTTTTGGCGATAAAACCATCCGTACTATAACCGTATGTTTTGTCACACACGTCTCAAAGCCGGGTCCACATATGATCATTTGCCCAATCCGATCATCGTATCCGTATCGCCGACGTGTAACATGATCGCCTATCTGGAATGATGATGATACGCGATCATGATACAAAGCGCGAAACGGCCCGTTCCATTTTGACTCGATTTCTGTCCGATCATCAAAGGAGATACGGATACGGCACGGCTTGGCGCCTGGATACGACCGGTATGATACGGAGTTAACTAAAGGCGTCCATAACTAGATACGGATCTTGATACAGTACGACGAATGATACGGTGATACGGATACAGTACGACGAATGATACGGTGATACGGATACAGCGATCACATCGGGCAAATGATACATAGGACTAGGCTTTGGGTACGCCCATACTCGCCCCCTGAAATATTTAAAAACTATTCCACTAGACAGTTTCCTACTCATTATAGTACTGCAAAAACTAATCGTTTGGTCATGGGGATAATCGCTATATCATGTCGTTTGGAAGTTCCTTCAGCTTATAAATGGTATCGGGTCAAGAGGTCTGCAGGAAATAGCCAATGTTTTGCAGAAAGCTATAATACTTCTCCCAAACAAAGAGTGTTATTACGCTAAGGTCAGATTTTTTAAGTGAATTAGATAATGCTTCATTATATTATTAAATAATAAATTTATTGAAATGAAAAACTGGTTTACAAAAACTCTGTGTTCGATAACAACTGCATTAGTATAATAACTGTATCGCAGTCATTAGCGCCCACCTCCAAAAAGTCGGAACAAAAGAAAAACTAAAAGACAAAAATTATACTAAAATAGAAAAATTAAAAACTAGAACTTAAAATTAAAACTGAATAATATTTATATTTATACTGTGTAATTTTACGTGAGATTGTGTGTTTATATGGAAGGATTGTGTAGTTTTGTGGGTGGAGTGTAAAAGTGTGCGTGTGTGTGGGGGTGTGTGTGTGTGGGGGTGTGTGTGTGTGTGAGGGTGTGTGTATGTGGGTGGGGGGTGTGTGTGTGTGTGTGTATATTATGTGATATTGCTGCATAAAGTTGAAATAAATAAATAAATTTGCCATGGGGGTTGGCAGAAGCTACAGAACGCCACTTGCAACGATCTTTACATACTCCTTTTGCTTCGTTTACGTTCGTAAACTTTCTTCTTCTTTTAATTTTCTTTTCACACACATATCAAAAGTCTTCAACAGGCGTAAGCGATTTTAGACATGTTTTCTTGCGGAAATTAAAAAAATCTACTCAATTTCTCTTTTAAAAACCTAGGTTGCTTATGAATGACAGGGCTATAGCAGTGAATGATTATGTATATAATGTATTATGTGGCCTAATACAGGCCACATAATACATTATAAACATAATCATAATCATAAGCAACTAAGGCTTTTAAAAGAGAAATTGAGTAGACTTTTTTAATTTCCTTAAGAAAACATGTCTAAAATCGCTAACGCCTATGCTTTATCCCACAAAATAAAAGTAGGCATAATCTGAATACGGCTCAGCATTTCTTTTGTGCCTTATTCGAGTTGATTGCTGCGCAAAAAGGCGTTCTGTCGTCCGCTCAGTTACATTAGCACAACGTGGGTGTAGACAACCCCTTAAACTGACAAGCTACAATGGAAATTCTTGTTTGCCCGTGAGGAACGTTCGCAAATTTTTAAGCTAGATTACACCGTTTGAATTGAATTTGGAATGGGTTTAGTAGGTGTTTGTAAACTGCAGTGTGAATTTAAGCGATAAGAAACGAATGTTATTGTGGTTCTATTGGTTCTGGTCGTTACATAAGTTAGGACTTGAAGTTTTTTTCTGTGAAAAGGTCCTACTTAGGTTTTTCGTTTTATTTTTTTAGTTTTTATGAGTGTGTTTAGTTTAGTTTGTGATAATCCTGTGCGAGTCCCAATAAATACCTTTTCTTTATTTCTTTTTTTTTCTTTTTTATACATCGATAGATTATCAAACTGTTTAGAGCTAATTTGATCTGGTATAGGTACTTACAGTATCTTCGTTCCTACCGTATACTGGTGTATAGCGATACTGGAAGGTTTATTAATAAACACGGTGATAAGGTACATAATTATATATCTCTACTTTGCTCTTAAGTCTTTACTGGAAGTTGGAAAATACTAAAGTGGCTATTCAAATGCAGAAGGAAGTTTAATGCCAGTTCACGCTTTCAGACGTCAAAAGTGTGATTAGTTATGATGAGTTAAGTTTTGTAGCGTGTGATGATGGCTCTTTTAAAAGGAAGGAGCGGGTTTTGTATGTTTGGAACTGTAAATGCACTACACTAAACTGAAAAGGTGACAGACTCATTAAGGTTTCTGGTGGCGTTTCCTACGAATGGTGTCTTTTAAATTCTAATGTATTAAAATTAAGTCTTGACTCACTCACTGATTGATTCGATAACGCCAGGCCCAAAACCTTGCACCTAGAAAGCTGACATGTTGAACAGGGGTTCCCTATAAGATGTAGACAAAGAATAAAGGCTCCTACAAACAGGCGCGACGCGACAGCGTGACGCGACTCTAGTAGAACAATTTCTATGAAATTTTATGGAAATTGTTCTACAAGTGTTGTGTCGCGCTTGTCAGCCTTAAGGCTCCCCTTAAGGCAGATTTTTCGAAATTCTCACTGAGCAGGGCATATAAAGGACTACGGACGAAGTTGCTGGCAACCATGATATTCACGCCTTGTTTCCCCGAAAAGTTGGGCAGAGGTGTACCTTTAGTTCACCCACATTTCGCCACTTATGCTAAAGTCCCATGTAACAAGGAATGAGCCTATTGCAACCCACCGGGCACAAATTCAGACTCCGGGCTGCTACTGAGACATTCCAGATGGAAAAACCCGATAACACACATTGGACGACGTGGACGATTCATCTTTTTCTAACCTCACCTGTCCGAATCGGGGTGCCCCTATAGAGATATGAGGAACAGGGTGTAAAGTTCACTCATACTCTATGGAAAAGGGAGGATATTGTCCGAACAGACGGGTGTTGTGTCTGGTGGGCAACTGCCCGACGATTCATGTCGGGACGTTGTATATATGCTAGTTGCGCGGTAAACTCTGCTTGCGCGATGTAGGATTTTGAGTGACGTCAGTGTGACGTGAAGCTCGCATGTGGCGATGTAGATACCGCTACACCCCCAGTCCCGAGCTCGCTTCGCTAACTCTTGCATCCTAAATTCTCCTAGTACAGTATAATATTGCATTTTGTACCGATCCCTTCGACATAATTTTTACGACAAACGGCTGATAGGAGACAAATACATAATACTCACACGCTATGAGTGTGAGTATTATGTATGTACGCTCTGGTTAATTTCCTGTGCAGTTTGCTTTCTTTCTTTCTTTCTTTATTTAAATGATGGAAATAAATTGATAGGTGACTATTTATTTGATGTGCAATTAATAATATCCCGTTTTATAATGCCTAAAAGTATATGATCCACTGCAGTAAACAAAATCAGAAAAATATATGATATTCTTCAGGACTTAAGCTAGTTAGATAGTGTATTATATAGATAGAAGATTATAGGAAAAAAAAAACACGAAAATACCTCTAAAAAAATATTTAACGATTAAAAACCATACTAATAAATACTTGCAATCATTCTGATTTTTTGTCAGATTATTCTACAAGCAACATATTAACGTAATAGTGTTTTAATTTTTTTGCCCAATCAATAGATTTTTTGTAAATAGATAATTACTTCATATGTTGCTAGAAATTACCAGCATTGTGTCATCGCGCTCCTCTTTCTTTTCTATTCAGTCCGACAGTGACCGCGAACAAAAAAGAACAAAGGTATAGTACGATTCAAACTTAATGGCAGCTCGGAACATGAGGCGATTCACTGCGCAGTAAACAATTCACGTGTCAACGGGGGTGAGGGGTGAGGTACTGCGCAGCGAATAGCGCACTTCACAGCCGCCATTAAAGTTTGAATCGTACTGTACTCTGATTTACCCGCAAGTCGCGTTAACTTGCGTGTGGATGTAGAAAGTATTAATTGAGCGCAAAGGTTGAACTTCACGCAACATCTGACCTTCTACACAAACAATACGGTAGTCTCTTTATGACACGCATGAGAATATAATAAAATCTGTAATAACGTAAGTACTCTGTGACTTTATTATTGCAGACGTATTTTCCGAAACGTATGCGGAAACGAATCCGTCCTCAATGGTCACATTCGTCTTTGCTCGAAATTATGTCTGTTTGCATTCATAAATATGTCTGTTTTATCTGGGAGCAAACGCACCGTGCGATATGTTCCCGTGCCCGCATGCGGTTGCGAGACAACTTTCCTTAGGCACATGTCGCACCGCCGGCGATTAACGAGACGCGAGTAAGCGCAAATAAGAACATTTCCCAACACAAAAATGTACTATAAAATACATAATTTCACTCCGCGCATAACACTTTGTCACAACATCAATTGATGAGGTCAGGAATAAAAAGTGACATTAACACTTTTTATTTTTCCTCAGGAACCGAGAAAAATTTAATATGAACCCATGCACGATTCGAATGTAAATGTAACCTTTTGTTCAGAATACTCATTTTAAATGCCATTTTCTCGTGAAACAAGTCACTAATTGAACCAAATCTGTTCAGAAATTGATAAAATGCAAGGTTTTGAGTCCGATTAAAAAAAAAAACAGTCGAGCCGGTTGCGTAAATGTCACTTTTTGTTCCTGACCTCCTCAATTTATCTCGTCTGCTTGGCGTCCGTATGTCACTGCAGGGATCCAGCAGAATATCAGCGTCAGGTATATTTCCCTGACACATGCTGAGATGGACTCCCATTTGGTGCATCCTTGTAAATTCGTTTTTTGGTTTGAACTATGTCTTGGTGTCACTATATTTCTTTTTTAAGTACCTATGTTTTTTAAGCTATTGCATAACTTTTATCGCGGGCTTTGAGCGCGGCGACCGAATCAAGAAATTCCGTAACGAAAATAAAACTTAACACCCCCCACTCCGCCTACCATGTAGCTCGGCCGAGCGTTCACTTAGCGTGTATGTATATGGTACGACTGTACTTGAATTAATATCAAAGAAAAAAAAAATACTGCATAAATAAAAAATAAATAAATAATTATAATTGCATAAGTTGATAAAAAATGCTATGCAATAGCTTTACCGCGGCAGTCCCCGAGTGCCACACGTGTTTTTTTTTTGGATATCGGCACCTTGTTTTTATATTTATATTCATGTAATTAGCTATCATTTAATTGTGCTTTTGTGTGGTGCTACGAGTATGTCTTTTGTTTGCACTGACTAAATTATTTATCTATCTATCTATCAAATAAAAACGGGCCCGACGAGCAACGCGCAATGAGTGCTCGACGGCGATGAACAATTACTCGCTGGTATGCGTATATATGTATCAATCGTCTCTCAGCGAGTGTTCTGCCCGCTAAGCGGGCGTCGCTGAACATCACTCTCTTTGATAGCTCTTGTCGCTATTTAAACAAGTACTCGCCAGCGGTGTGGGGACAGTCAGCGATAAACTATTAATATATGTATCTCTTTACTTACGCGGGACCTACCATCTTTTGTACGTTTCTTGAGCGAGAAAATCGTTGATAGCTATAGTCGCTTCCTCGTCGGTAAAGGGAACGGTGCCTCATTCTACGTGTGTCGCTGTCCCGCAACCGCATGCGGGCACGGGAAAATATTGCACCTCCTGAGCCAAAAGTAGCTAAATGAGACTCACATTCTGATGGAAGAATTCTGAGCAAGGGTTGGAGTGTAGCCTTAGGGGCGCTATGGAGCGAGAACTTGGAAATATTTGTTTGTTATTTTCGGAAATTTACCAATATTATTGCAGTATTGGATTAACCTTGTCTATAGAAACCATTTAGCTTGTGAGAAGTATGGTCCTACAATGCACCGTTTCTATAAATAAATAAAATAATAAAAAAAATCTGAGGCATCGCGGCCCATAGGGTATTAGTATAGATAAGCCTTCGAATACTTTTTTAAGTTACAGAAAAAAAAGAAATTTTTAAACAAAAAAAAAAATTTTGTTTTCGCAAATGGTTAGTTTCTCGATTCTATCGTGAATAACACCTAAATATAAGGCTAAAAACATCTTGATGTTTTTTGTCTACGACCAGCCGTTTATCGTAAAAATTATGTTAAAGGGATCATTTTAGAACTTAGGATGCACGAGCTTTATTTACCTTCTTTAGTATTAGATTCATAGTTTAGTTACTAAAGTACATACCTACCATCCAACTTTCTTTAAAACTGTACCAAAATTCAGGAAATGCATGAAGTCCCAGGCAAGAATTTCCAGAAAATCATTAACTCACACATCGAACTAATATACTTACACATTCACATACATATCCGTTTCCTACACGTAGCACGCGGACACAAAGTAAGTGTTCCGGGATGCGTCATTCAACGCGTTGCTCATAGCTTTGAACTGTTCAGCTGTGATGTATGGAGACCATTTTGTGGCAGAAAGTAGCTAGAAATGAGGGTGTTTCAAATATTATTTTGACCAGACCTGCATCCCAATTGCGTAACACACTTTCTTTCATAATCCATAGGATTTTGAAGGAAATTCTTAAACCGTTGCTTCATGTTTGAAAAAATTCAACAACGCAAATAAATAAGGCAATGAATGTTGTTGAATCGCCAATTGAACGCACTTACCCCGCAGCTGCCTATTTAATAAATCCGACAATTTTTTTGTGCTTTATTTATCAGAACCTGTCGTGAAAATGTGACAATTAAGTACATATTTTTAAGCTATTGCATAGCTTTTATCGCGGGCTTTGAGCGCGGCGACCGAATCAAGAAATTCCGTAACGAAAATAAAACCTAACACCCCCACTCCGCCTACCATGTAGCTCGGCCGAGCGTTCGCTTAACGTGTATGTATATGGTACGACTGTACGAAGCTCGAACGGATCGAGACGAGCTGCTCCGAAATCGGACGAATACGTAAGCAGATTGCATAAGTTGATAAAAAATGCTATGCAATAGCTTTACCGCGGCAGTCCCCGAGTGCCACATGTTTTTTTTTTTTATAAATAGGTCGCATTGTCAGTTACACAGGGTGGCAGGGACAACGATGCGCAACTTTTTACCATGGATTCATAGGTTCATGATTCTGAACCCCCACGCGTTGAAATTTTTTGTCGGTTATTAAAAAGAATATTAGCTGTTCCATACATGTTGACCGCGTAGGTATTGCACTTTTCTATGAAACAGCATTTTTTTTTTTGATAACTGACGAAAAATTTCTACATTAAGGGTTCTAGAATCATGTGCTGAATTCGTGGTTTCAGTATGCGCGTCGCTGTACCTGCCAACTTGTATATAAATAGGTCCCTGGAATTTGGTAAAGTATCCATAGCTTTCTGAATCATGTAAAGCATTTGAAAACCCGATTATGTAAGACTAGTGTTACGTTTCTATCTCTAAAAACACCAGCACGCGTAGCATGACCACGATAGAAACGGGTTTTGTCGACGGAAGAATAGACAAAATGACAGATTGCAGAAAAAATTCTTAAGAAATCTGTCAACAATCTGTCATTTTGTGTATTCTTATGTCGACAAAACCCGTTTCTATGGTGGTCATGCTACGCGTGCAGATAGATAAGTACATGAAAAAACTGCTAAAATGCAATAATTCTTAAAGTATTCTCTACCTGAACTTGTAGATAAAATATTAAAATACCTATTCAATCGACGCGGGAATTAATCTCTATGAATAGAGTATAGGTTGTCTATTTTTGTAAGTGGAATCTCGAGGAAAATTTATGAAACTAAGGAAATATGACTGTGAAAATAGACGCGAATATTTTAAGATAATCGGTGTTATAGTATTAAAAATCGTCTTCCTTCGATAAATAATGTTCCTGTATAAAAATAAACCCTACCAAGTACCTACCTAGTGCTATTTGAATCAATGCGGTAAAATATTAAGGACAAAGTCCACTTCCCATACAGACAAGACAGTAGGTTTGCTATACTGTATTCAATCTAAATTATATAGTAATTACTCCTCGCTTTCATTTAGAACGGTAGCCATTATTACCAAACATTTTATTTTTCTTATTACGTCACGCACATCATTTTCAAATAACGTTCCAAAGTCAAATTCAAACTACGAAGCAATCGTTCCGTGACACTCTGTAGACAATTACTAAGTATTCCGATGCGTGAAGTATACGACCAGTATGTTAATACCTATGGAGTTCATACTTACGATTAATCTCCATACAAAATGTAAAGAGATTAGAGAAAATGAGAGGTCTTGCTTAACTGGTTGAATCTTCATAAGTCGGTAATGTCAGTAGCATTATTGTTACTCGGTACCTTTTTGTTCAACGTCTTTCTTTTGTTTTGTCTTTTTTCTTTACATCCTCCTATTGCATTGTTGAAAATTGGTTTGACATAATGATATTTTAAATTCAGAACGCGCCGCCAGAAATATTTTATTATTTGCGTTTTTCCTTGTTCATTCTAAGCGATTTCCCAGTGGTAACGAAGAAAAATATACCTAGGTACTTCAAAATATTGACTTACAAGGTCTCTGGAATGACAATTCTTGTTGTACTTAACCTTTGTTATAGTTTTCCTTAATATAAATGCTTTTAAAGACACGAAGCAACAAAATACGATCTAGAGGAAAGTGGCCGCTTTTCTTTAGATCGAATTTTGTTGCTTCCTGTCTCAATATGAAACTTTATAAAAAGTATTAGAAAATTTTAGACACATTTACCGAGGGTCCTTACAAGCCGTTATTCATAATTTCTTTTCAGTCATGATAGAATATTTTTTTAAAGGAGTGGCGCTAGTGACACGTTGTGCGCCCTCTTAAAGACGTCCGATGCTGGACATAGGCCTCCCCCAAGCACCGCCACTTGGACCGGTTCTGTGCTCCTTGCACCCAGCGGATTCCTGCGACCTGCACAAGGTCCTCGGTCCGGCTTTTGGGAGGCCTTCCAACTCTACGTCTTCCGGTACGCGGTCGCCATTCTAAAACCTTTCGGGCCCATCGGCCATCTGCTCTGCGAGCAATGTGCCCTGCCCACAAGCTGCATGTTTTTCTTAAAAAATACTTCCTATAATTTATTGCAACAGCGTCATATACATGGTATAAAAAGACCTACCACATAGCCGTCAACTACGCATTCAGTACATCAAACTAAGTAACATTGCACAAAAATAATAGCTGGAAAACGAATTTTATTTTTGGCGTGAAAAATCTCTGTTTGCGGTAGTGCACAACGTAACGCACGCAAAACATTGTGCTTATGGGTGCATGCAACGGTACAGGGGTCGTGGGGGTATTTAAAGTTTTGTTATAACGTTAAAAACTTGTTTTCGTAAAAAAACGTCAGTAAAAGTTGGGATTTTGACCTTCAATATCTTCGTAACCAGAAGGTTTCCAGGTATGGTCCAGTACAAAAAAATTATAACAATGACGGGGAGTAAGTTAAGTGGGGAGTTAAGTGTCTTTTTGCACCCGTTATGATAGTCCTCACGGCACATACAATAAATAGTATCCTAGAAAGCTCTTATACCAAGCAACGCAGTAATCAATTTCAATATGTATAAAGTTTACTTTTAATATTTACACTCTCCCTTTTATAAAACATATTGGCACAGCCAATGGCCGGAAGTTAAAACACAGGCTATCAAATTTCAGCAGGAAATTGACATGACGGCGCGTGCGCGAAAGTAAACCAAACTTGATTCACACGATGGTGCCGGACGAGGCACGAGCGGCAACGATTTAAAATACTATTATGGATTGTGTGTACTTGTATGACGTGTAGTCCGAAATAAAGAATATATTGTTATTTTAGACACATGGCTGTCTTTTGAAGTTTTGATGGGGAGCCTAGTTGTCTCGTAATCGCCTAGAATAGAGTGAAATTAAGTGCTGTTGTATTTTTTGGGAACCCATCCCCCTTATTGTTGCTGTTGACGTGGGGTTTGCGTTGTACGGAATTTTGATATACATTTCCTTCAAGAGCCAGTGGGTGAAGTTGGTATTATTGATGATTTCGGGGAAAGCTTTCATTGCCAAAAACGAGGACACGTCATAATTACACACAGAACATGACATCACGCCTGTTTTCCCCAAAAGGTTAGGCAGAGGTGTAGCTATAGTACACCCACATTTCGCCAGTTATGTTTTAAGTCCCATGTAACAAGGGGTGAGGAAGTACGTCATTGGGCACGCCACAATTGCGGCGGTAAGTCCCCTATTTGAGGACTGGCTTGAGAGGCGCCACAGCGTCCTCACCTTCCGCCTGACGCAGGTCCTCACCGGACATGAGGAGGACTGTTTCAGGAGGTTCCTGATTCGGATAAGGCGGGAGGAAACGCCCGGGTGTTAGCATTGTGTGGATCGACCGGAGGACACGGTGTAGCATACGGTAGAGGGCTGCCCGGCTTGGGCGGAGCACCGCCGTGTCCTCGTGGCAGCGATCGGCGGCGGCAATCTCTCGCGTCCGGCTCTGGTCCAGGCCATGGCACGGGGCGAGAGAGAATGGGAAGCCGTCACCTCCTGCGAAGCAGTAATGCTCGCAAAGGAGGAGGCGAAGCGCGTGAGGGAGAAGCAATCGTTGCGTCCTCACGCCCCTAGCTGCCGCAGGAGGAGACACCCTGGGAGTCGATAGCCGACTCCCGGCCACCGTAGGCTCGGGCTTGCGGACGACGAGCAATGAGCAGTTTTGTTGACTAGATAGGTTATCTTTTTTTAACCAATGCATGCGTAAAGGCTCCTGCAGACAGGTGCGACGCGACTCAGAGCTCCGGTAGGAATGTATGAATTTTCATGAAGTTTTCTTATCTATGTTTTAAATTTCTGATAATGTTTATCTTAGATTGTGTATTCCACTCGCGCGTCCTTATTGGCATCATTCTATTCTCGTGAGGCTCGAGTTGATTCGAAAGGTTTAGGTCTGATATTTTACTGTAAGCTTAGGAAGGACTAACCGCTGTCAGTTCATAAATTAAAACCGTTTCTCATTAAGGATTTATATTACATGTAACAGTGGCTAGTGTTACTGCGAATAAAAAAAAAGCTGTTCCGAATAACTACCTTATTCTGTCTGAAGGAGTCACTATTTCAATAAAGACTATCTTTGTCTCTTTCTGGTTTTGACAGATAGAAAAGAACAGGTGATGTGTAAATGTAATTGAAAGATACAGAATAAGTTGGTTGATGTGTTATTTTTTTTTTATAAATAGTCGCCCTTGTCTTGACATTTAATAGTGGAAGGGTGAAGGACTAAGGAAACACGTTGAGTGGGCTATTGTTTTAATTTTAAAATAATGACTAATACGTTACAAGAAACAATAGAGGTTCGAGGTGTTATTCTTAATGTTTTATAATTGCATAATTACATTTTTTTCCATTAAAACACAGAATTAAACCTTTTTTTTTTTAACAAATATTAAATCTGCCTAGCCTTTTCTTAAGTATGTTGGGGTCAGCTTACGGTCTTACTGGATGCAGCTGAATACCAGAATTTTACATAGAGCAACTGCCTATATTTTTTAAATCAAATACAATTCAATTTTAAAATTGTTTCTGATATCAGAAAAACGATGGTGACAAAGAAAATGTAGCTCCCTAATTTGTTAACAGTCTATAGTCTACATATCACAAAACATAACATCACGCTTGAATTCCTAGAAGGGTAAGGCAGAGGTGGCCTACCCACTTTTCGCCATAATAGGGGGCGAGCCTATTGCCATCAACCGGGCACAAATCCAGGCTCCGGGCTGCTACTGAGATATTTCAGATGGAAAAACCGAATAAAACTTACACCGACCTGGGAATCGAACCCAAGAACCTCATGCTCACAAGCAGCTCTTGCGACCGTTACACCAATGACGCAGTTCTATAGTCTATAGGTTTAAATACCTCCTTCCTCCTTCTTTCTTTGTTTCTTTATTTAAATTTCTTGTTTGTTTAAAGGAGCCTCCTTTTCTATATTTTCCGCTCCCTACAGTCGTTACCCAGCGTAGTATCCTTTCTGTAGACGTCAAATTCGTCTCACTTGCGAATTAAGTCATTCTTGACCCTTTTCGACTCAGTTAACCTTTATCACTTACTGTTGACATTTTTCCTTCTTTCATAAATCATTATTCAAAATACGACCTTTTATTAAATACAAAAAACAGGATCCCAAAAACATTACCCTCCTTTTGGGCAGTTGGCTTTAAGCTTAAAATCACAAATTAAATAAATACAGATCCAAATAAAAATAGAACTGTTAATAAAAAGCAGCATTTTCTGTTTTCTTTACTTCGACGAAGGGTATTTTTTCTTCCTTTTTTGCCAAACAAAACTGGACTTTAAACAAACAGACTCAAGTCCTTGAACAACTCGGGTTAAACGCTTCGCATCTGTGTCCAATATTGCAAGTCAAACAAAGACTCTTTGTATCTCTAATTACGAAGGAAAATAAAAAGAACATGGCCTTCAGTCCTTGTGGTCTGTAAGTTGTGACTCATCTAGTAAAACTAAAAGTGCGCTTTATGTTTCGTGCCAGTATGGTAATGGAGTGCGGACTTGTTAATTCCTGAACGTTTGGGTCATGTGGTTCACGTATTTTATTTTTATTTACGAAAATGCTCGAAGACTGATTGGCACTTCGAGTAGAACAAGGAATTTGGAGTAATCCTGCCAAAGTTCTGGGCACGGGGCAATCCATACAATGATAGCAACCGAACCTCTGCTCCGAGCATAATTATGTGATTCGGGTAACTAATAACCAAAACCACTACCCCGTCAAATAACTTTATGCAATTTGACTATAGAGGAATGAGGAACAGGGTGTAAAGATCACTTATACTCTATGAAAAAGGGAGGATCCTCTGACCAGATGGGTGTTGTGTCTGGTGGGAAACTGCCCGACAGATTGAAGTCGGGACATTGTATATTATGCTAGTTGCGCGGTAAACTCTGCTTGTGCGATGCAAGATTTTGTGTGAAGTCAGTGAGACGCGTAGCTCGCATGTGGCGTTGTAGATGCCGGTTCATAATATGACCCATTGCTTTAAAAACACTACATTATAACAAATTGTTGTTGATGTTGGACTGCCTCGTTGGTCCAGTGGTGCAGGCCCTACTGCCGAGCACGAGGTCCCGGGTTTAATTCCCTGCAACCTAATTACGTAACACACTTTCTATCACAACTTGAATCATTTTGAAGCCTATTCATATGTTCATATGTTTATGTATATTTACGAAAAATTTGCCTGTTCAACATCGTAAAAAACGCAATACTGTGTCACTCACACTCTACAAAAAACTTTGTCACTCAAGTCGGCCAGCTCGCTGTACGTACAGGCCGCTGTACGCACACATTCACACATAAGTCGGCCACGGTCGGCCATTACGCGCGCAAACGGCAACACTCACACATAAATATACTTATTCACACATAAACGGGACTCAGTTTTGTCTTAGCGGAGTTCCTTCAGTTTCTTTGTTCCTCCATGGTTCGCCCCCTATAACATGGGCTTGAAGCATTACTGGCTAAATGTGGGTGTACTATGGGTACACCTGTGCCTAACCCATCGGGGATTACAGACGTAATGGTATGGTACATTTTGAGAAAACTGGCCAGTGATAAAACCAAACATTTAAAGATATATCTGACGTCCGCCAAGCAGCTGCACTAGGCCTGAGTGAGACTGGTATAGCGGCAGCCTCCTTGGGAGCAGGTCAGAATTCCAGCAGTGGAAACATTAGAGGCTGATCATGTATGTAGGACTACTGTGATATTACGAAGACTTGAGTTGGGAAAGGACGCACTAGGGGATCATATAGTGAGCTTATTGGCGATGTTCTTCAGAAAGGTCAGATGCGTAGTACTCGCTACCGGCGGCGTGCGTATATGACCAGGCACCTTAGTACCTACTATCAATCAGAACCTGAATTATTTTGACACCTATTGCTAATCCATTGCTTCATATGATCGAAAAATGTGGGTGCTCAACAACGACCCACCACACCATTGACCCGCGCAATTCGGGTTATTAACGATCTTCACGTGAAGATCGATGTATATAATATACACTATTTTTGCGAATTCACTTAATTAATGGCATGTAAGCCATTAATTAAGTGAATTCGCAAAAATAGTGTTGTTTATTTATGTTGCAGATTAGAGTAGACTTTATGTTGTTGTTTTTAATATTTTAAATATTGTGTGTTTTATGTTTTTTATAGTTTTAAATTGTAAGTTAATTTTAAGACCGCGCTATCGCATTAGGTATACACCTGAAATAATAGTTGTAAGGCAGATTTTAATAAATAAATAAATAAACGTAAATAACGCAATGAATGTTGTTGAACTGTCAAAATGAAAGCCATCCTGCTACTGTTAGTGTATTACACAATTACCCCGCAGATGTATGAACGTAAACGAAGACAAAGGAGTATGTAAGGATTGCAGTAGCGTTCTGTAGTCTATGCCTACCCCCAAGGGAAGAAGCCGTGAGTTCATGTATGTATGTATGTTGAGGAAACTAAATCAGAGTAATAAAAGCAATGTAATTCGTAGAGCATAATATGTAGGATGAAAGGGAGTTTAGTAACACCATGTACACTACATCCAATGCCATTAATTCTGCGAAGTCTTTCCTAGAACCCTGCCACGACTAAATTCATGCTCTAATAGCTGCAATGAAATTGGCTTTATTGCAGATTGTTCTGATACAGACGACAGTTACTTGGAATCCTTACGATAACTTAATTACCAGGCCGATGTAACAAAGGACTATTGAATTTGTAGTGTAGTCTGTCTGTTCAATGTGCTTGAGAATGCTTAATTGGCAAACATTGTTATTGTTTAAGCCATAAAAAAATATTGGATTAATTTTTTGAAGTGCGTAAAAATTATTGTTTTCTGGTCATCCAAATGTTTGAATGCAAAACTGTGTTGATTTTTGTGGGAAATGGGTCGCAGGAGGAAAGAAAAGACGTGAGCACTGTTCGACGGTCCGATTTATTTTGACAGAAAACATTTGAACGACCGACATCAACGAAAGATCGAATGAGTGAATGATCTATTATGATAATAGAGCGATTGAATCGAGTACTTATTTTAATCTGTACTGCGTTTCCACCAGAGAAGAGCGAGGATGCGTAGCGAAGGATGTGTGTGAAACTATCCAATAACATAGCTTCATTTTCATAGCTTGAGCTAAGCTAGCGTTGTTATTGTTTAGTTGTATGCACATTCCTTGCTACACATTCTCCCTCATCTCTGGTGGAATCGCATCCTAATACTGGTATTTTTGTAATATTCCAACAATTTATGTTTGCAATACATATCAAGAATATCTGTCTTCAATACCAATAGATACCACTACTTAATTAATTGCTGAATGATTTACTGGGGAAATAAAGTTACAGTTTCATGGCCATTCTTCTCCATACAAAACTACCTTTTGGAAGGGGCATCTAGAATCAATTATATTTTCTTGTTAATTTTGAAGTGCATTTAAATGACCTACTTGTAAATAAATTATTTGACTTTGGCTTTCACTGATTCCGGTCGACTCTGGATCTATATGTATACAGAATGAGTAAAAACCGGTCACTCCACATTTTCTTAAATATTTTAAAGACAAACATTATCCGTAAAAATCAGAAACTATAAAGTAAACTATCTATCGTCCACAGTCATTATCCAAACATGCAAAAATATTCCTACTCTTTCAAGGTCATCACCATCATATGCCTAGCCTTTTCCAACTATGTCGGGGTTGGCTTCCAATCTAACCGAATGTAGCTGAATGCCAGTATTTGACATGGAGCGACTGCCTATCTGACCTCCACAACCCAGTTACCTTAATAAGAGTGGTTGTCAGTCTTTCTGGCTTCTGACGACCCGTAACGACTGTCAAAGATCCACTAATGACAGCCGGGACCCACGGCTTAACGTGCTTTCCGAGGCTCGGAGGGTTTTCAGTATGTAAAGATGGACACCCATCCACGGACGGACTGTAGCAAGCGTAGCTTAACCACATCGTTCGACCCATGCAGCTGTTACTACAGTGTACACGTGTTCGCGGCAGCACCAACAGTATTCTCAGTGTATTCGCAGATCGGTGGGATTCCCCGATGTTGCGGAGGTGGATGCAGCTCCACGCAAATTTTTTGTTGTAGTATGTTGATTTGTGTCTGTAACCTACTAACATTAGAAGTTAAGTAAAATTGTTACTAACCCTATGGACTCATGTCCGAAATAAAAGTATTCTATTCTATTCTATTACTCAGCTACAAGCTACTCTTTCAAGATATACCTCCACAATTAGGTAGATGAGTACCTATTATTCAGAAAAACATATCAATGTCTTGCACAAAGTACCAAAGAATCATGTATTTTTTCTTTGGCTGTATCTTTTTTTCTTTTAGCAATGATATTTTTCCTCACAAAGAACGAAGGATCTGTTAATTGGATGTTCAGAGTTATACTGCTCGCATCTTTTTCCTTAATGGGCAAATAATATTATAAGGTCTTCGTATCTTAAGTGCCAATAAGAATACTTCTTGGGATATTTTTTGTATTATTTTGTCATAAGATGGTACCCGTTATGACAAAGCAATACCTTATTTAAGCCGATTACTTCATTCAATTTACATATAAATAGATTTTTAATAGCCTGTTGCCTGGTTAATCTTATTCAGCAGATAGGTTATCACTGAGAAGCTACTTTTTAAGTACCTATGTTGTTGAGAACATCGAGCACATTTTATAAGATTCGTATAACGTTCTGAGCCACGAACTGCTTATAGGGATAAATTGAAGGAAGCCTTCGTTGGACATCCTCTGACATCGTTGAAGGAAACATCGTGAGGAAACCTTGACTTGTAATTAATATAAGTCTGAAATTGCCAATCGGCCATGAGAAATCGTGGTGATCAATGCTTACATAAAAGCGTAATCAGCCTATACTGTTCCCACTGCTGGGACATAGGCCTCCTCTCTGTGAGAGGAAGTAGGCCGTAATCCACCACGCGGGCCCAGTGCGGATTGGTAGATGTCACATGTCTTCGAATTTTTGGTTTTAGGATACGCCGGTTTCCTCACGATGTTTTCCTTCACCGTTTTGAGAGCAGTGGTGATGAAATAATTTACACAAAGTAAAGCGGCTGTCAGGGTTTGAACCTACGACCTACAACTCGTAATTCGCGACCATTACCACTGGGCCACCACTGCTCGCATGCCTTCTCTATATAGAGAAGAGGCCTTTGCCCAGCTATGGGACAATAATAAGATGGGATTATAATTAAACCATAGTTAAAAATCCGGCACCCTAATTACGTAACACACTATCCATCACAATCTGAATCATTTTCTTGTTCTTCTCTTAATCTTCTTAATCTCTCCTCTCTCTTCCTAATCTTAATCTTCTTTCTCTTCATCATTGCTTCATGTGTTCCAAAAATTTGTCGGTTCAACAACATAAATAACGCAATGAATGTTGTTGAACTGTCAAAATGAAACCCATTCCTACTGTTAGTGTGTTACGTAATTACCCCGCAGGTGTAAAATCGCCAAAATTTGATCCATTTCGGAAGGCAAGTGAAGAAGTTTTAGAACTGCAATGGGAAAGTTTCAGGCAAGTATAAGTAACAAAAACTTCCAAAAGAAGGAAATAGAAATAATTTATTTGCATATAATGTAAAGCTATTCGATTGTGTTTTGTTTATAGTAACATTTTGGTGAGCCAATTTTGTCACCTATCAACTAATTGACTGATTACCCATTATAAAGTACGGTCACCAAATGTGATAAGTAACCAAGGTCGTCGGATATAGTTGATGTTTAGTAAGAAACCGATGGATGTTTTCGAATGAAATTTAATTTGATAAATTACCTGTTTGTTTTCTATTAATTAAATTAAATTTTATTCGAAAACATTCATCGGATTCTTACTAAACTTCAACTATATCGACGACCCTGGTTCCTTATCTCTTTTGGTGACTGTATGTACGCCCCTTATTGTACGCCTTACATATATGAAACATGTACGTACGGAATATTAATATTGTGACATCCTGCACGCTTAATTTGCGTGTATACGCATGTTTCGACAAATCAAATTATCTTTATCTCTATAAATAACACTATTGGATGCAAACCCACACAAACCTATGGTTGCCATACCCATTAGAAAGTACATCGACCTATGACAACCTTGACATATTGAGCTCAGCATGTAATCATTGTTTTATAGCCAATAAACTATTATGATTTACGTTTGATTAATTAACATAAGTTTATTGTGATGGTTTGGGGTTTCGCAAGTCAATACTTGAGCACATTTTTAAAATGACAATACTATCCTCATTTTCGTTGGCTAGGTATGAGTAATGGCCCTGGAGGCCTACTCTCTTTTGTACGACGTCCATAGTTTCGGCCGAAGTTGCGGATGTTTGCTACTCCGTATCACTCAAAACTCAAACTCAAAGATTTATTTCAAATAAACCAATTACAGGCACTTTTGAATTGTCAAGGGGTCGGTCAGTCAGAAAGATGAATCTAGTTGCCCATTCCAAAGTGTAGTAGGTACCTATAGAGAAGAACGGGCAAGAAACTCCACGGACACTCTTTTAAACCAAAATATGATTACAAAATATTGGTTACATCATTCATGTTGAAATTACGCATGTGAGAACGATGCAGAACGTTAAAAGCGTCCGTAATAAAAAGAAAGAAACAATTCAAATATTAAATAAAATTAAAATAAACCACTTTCGGACATAACATTAGTCCGGGGCCCAAACTAAAAATTAATGACAAAACGATTTGACAGTTGTCCTTACTCCCGATGTGTTTTTGCCCGTCCGAAACAGGTAATAAATCGGGAATAGGGGTCACTTCGAAGTATCGAACTACTTTCAGAGGGACCCGTATTTTCGTTGACGGACTTAGAGTAGACCCCCAGCTGCTTGCCGGGAGGATACGGCGTGGCATACGCTTGTAAGTGTGGAGCTTCGGAGGAGCCACGCCGTGACCTCGTTTCGGAAGTGGGAAGCGACCTGTCGCTGCCGGCTGTGATTCATTCTATGGTCAGCGGCGCAGCGTCGTGGGACGCGGTGATCGCCTTCTGCGAAAATGTCATGTCGCAGAAGGAGGCAGCGAAAAGGGAGAGAGAGATGTCGAGTGCTCTCCTGGCCCGCAGTAGACGCACCGGGCGTCAGCAGAGGGCAGATAATGTCCTCTTCCGGCCCCCCTAAATGGGTCCAGGGACGGCGGTCTCGGGGTCGTCAGACGTTCCCTATCACATGGGGTGAGGTGGCGGCGCGTAATGTTCCACGCGCGCCTCTCTTAGACGTCGCGGGGGGACACCTCACTCCCCCGCTTGACTAGTCGGGGGTTGCATTGAAGAGTGCTTAAGTGCCCCCGTAGCCCCCGGTGCAAGTGTGCAAGGGAACACGGGGTGGTTTTAGTCCGTAGAAGTCTGACAGACCCCTTCGCCCGCCCCAGGGCGGAGGACATCCATGAGGATTTTCAACCCACAAAAAAAAAAAAAGGCCCCCAGCTGCCTAAGCTTTTACCGTAACTTTTTAGTTGTCATCCACGTTGCCTTTTTTGATATCCACATGTATGAAAGGGCGAAGGAACTGTTTAAAGGTTCTTGCAAACAGTCGCGACGCAACTCTAGTAGAACAATTTCTATGAAAACTGCATGGAAATTGTTCTACAAGACTCGCTTCGCGCTGTCCCATCGCAGCTGTCTGCGGGAGCCTTAAAACAGTAACTTTTAGATTCTCTTTCTAAACAATTGCGATGAAATAATAAAGAAAACTTTCAAATTAAAGTCACTTATAACTTTTTCCTGTTACTTTAGAATCGGCTTCCGTTATTTTTATCCTTCACCTTTTCCTGTTCGTCCTGGAAATTGTAAGGTGCGTGCCTTACAATTTCCGTAACGTTTCAAAAACTCATATTATCATAAATAACCTTATTCATTTTCCATCAATGTTGTCATAAATATCAGCAAAATAAAATAAAAACTAAGACAAATAATTTAATACCTAACCGCAGTTCAATTATACAAAAAAATATTTGCCATCCGCTTTCATTCTTGTCAAGTCTAAACTAATGGTTCTCTCGAGCAGCCATCTTGTCAAACAAGACATTTAATTATGAGTATTAACCTTTAATTAGAAATTGATAGAGACAAATCGTAGAGCGAGTTATTCAAAATAATATTACTGTGAAATAATAGGTTGTTTTCGATGTGATTTGCATAGCGGTTAAGGGGTATATTATTCGGTATCTCGTCTTTTCGCATAATTTTTTTTACTAGTATATTTTGGCATATCCGTTTTCGCATAACTTTTATTAGCATAATGATACTGTCACATAATAGTACTTTGGCATAATGCAATGGTTAGGTTAGGTCCATTTAGGCAATAAACATTATGGCAAAACATTTATGCGTAATGATCATTATGCTGAATTTCGTTATGCCAATGTTATATTTAGTCTTAACCTATAATATTATTCTTGCGTGTTAAATTAAGTTTATATCTTTTTTCACAGTAGGATGGCATTTTATTTGTGTTCATGAAATTAGTCAAATTGTATATAAAGTGAACCTAATTGAAATAACCGGAAACCTGAAAAGAGGTCATCATTATGAACATTTTTAGTACGGGATCAAACTGGTCATTGCGAAAACTTAATTTCCTGGGTACATTTATGTTTGGATGACCCGACAAAATGAAGGGAACAGCTGATTTATTTTTCACTTTGCATCTGACTATCTTCTGCAACAAACAGTCTCAATGATATGACACTAGCAGGTACAATTACTTTTTTTAAGTTAGTTTACACTGACCCACTACTTATCAAAGGCCTGCCTCAAATCCTTCCAGGCATTCTTTTCTAGAGCCACCTCGATCCAACCCTTGCGGTACAATGACTAAGAAAGTTTCATTAAGACAGTTTAAGACGAGAACAATAATTATTATGATCAAGAAAGGATTCACTTTAATAAATGATAAATGTTTTTATTTCTGTAAGTAGGTTTGTACAAACACTTTTACACGTCAATCATATTTTTTAAACCAAATAAGGTGCGTTTCTTATCTGACTACTCTGAGAAGAAAAGCCGAAACAAACTCAGAGGTCACGGTCTCTTTTAAAGTCCAGACATAGTCTTGGTCAGATTTATAAAGACACTTCATTTCGTAGTTTAATTTTGTTGTCATTGAAAGTATTTCTTTTATTAAATTAATTAATTGTTTCTTTATTTATTAATCTTAACGTTGCTTTAAACTTACTTTTCATACTTTATTTAAAACTACTATTACCACTATTGCTAAAACTTTATTGAACATACCGATTACACTTTTTGATGTAATCGCGAAAAAGAAGCTGAATCGAGACGTTAAACTTGCCCTTAAAAAAGCTCCGTAATAAAAAAGTTCGTGCCGCTAATTCTGGCGTAACTCATTTACATATCTACGTCCTTCCTTTCTATTTTTGCGGAAAGTAAATTATTATCTACTAATATCAGGTAACAATTAATTTGAAGACGTTTGTTATTTATTACCTAGAACTATAGCTAATCGTGAAATGTATGATAACCTAGTGTAGAGTTACAAGACTTGTCATACAACATCATTTGTCATACGTCTTAGGGATAAACTGGTTTTGCCTGATTTGTGAAATTGACAACTGTACTGGAGAAATTCATAAGGCCGACGGCGCGTCGTGTTCCACGCGCGTCTCAAAGAGATGTCACCATCATTGACGGGGTCCGAAAAGGACGATGCCTGCCGGGGTCGCGGATTGTTCGAAAGAGTTACCGTGGCCCTAGTGCACAGGCAACTGAAGGAACACGGGTGGGTTTTAGTCAGTAGGAGTCTGACACGCCCTTCCGCTCCGCTCAGAGCGGGAAAGGTCATTTGATGAATACCCACCCAAAAAAAAAAGCCTTAATTTGCTCTGTTTGCATGAATTATTTCTCGTGAAACTTAAAATGCTTGATTCCTGACTCGTTGATAGAGTGGTGAGAGAGAGTTTTATGGTGTACATAATAACGAGTATTCTATTCTATTCTGTAGAGGTTTTTTCTCACTCAATCCAGATGCATATCTAAGCGGGTGTTGGGTCCATTTCCCAGGTGGGGGCATAATGTTATTGGGATTTTCCTGTTGGAAATTCTCAGCCGAATTCGCGCTTGACTGAAGCTCGCGGCCTATTACAAAGGACTTATAAAATGACAGTCTAAATGTGCTAAGGTGCACTACATTGCTCTGCCCCTCGCTAACTCCTTCAGGAAATACAGATATGACGTTTAGTTTGGAGAAAAAACTACTATTCTCTAGAAAGTGTTACACAATAATTATTATAAAAACCAGTCAAATGTAACATGATACTTCTTGTTAGCAGTTAATAAAACAAATATGGACAAATTAAAATCTAGTTACATTAATTGGGTAGGTATGAAGCAGACACTTGATGTAGAAAGTAAGCTTTATTGTGGTTAAAACATGGCCAGACTAATCAATTTCATGTCGTTCATTCATCAATTCACAGAACCCATTTAAGAGACAATTTTGTACCGGATGGTACAAGTATGTGGTTAACATCGCTTTTGAACATCGATAATTAATAACCGAGGCATTGTAGTTCCGTTGCCATCTTATGCTCGGTTTCAATAATCAAAACCGAATCGTTTTGCTTAACAAGGGTAGCATTTTTAGTGCCAAAGTGGCCCTGCAGTCTCGACATGAATAGCGACAAAAATCTGCCGCTAAGTCGTATCGATGTCAAATTCCTTTAATAGATTTTCAACTTTATTTCCAATGCATAAGGTTGAAAATCTATTAAAGGAATTTGACATCGATTGGACTTAAAGACCGATTTTTGTCGGTATCTATGTCGAGACTGCAGGCCCTGGTCATATAAATAGATTCGTAAGCTAATTTTACCAGTGATAGCTACTTCCACATGAGAGGGTCTACTATAATAATAATCATTTAATACAAGTAACAAGACTCATAGTGTTAGTAACGATATACTTACAAACTATGTTAGTAAAACATTAACAGAGAAACAATTTGTGACATCACTGCTGTAGGGTGACAGGCCCAGCCGATACCTTGCAGCAGTGATTCACAAACACACAATCTAGCCTGCTTGCAACCATAGACAGCAAATCAAAACTACTATGCAAAGCTATGAGGTCTTTGCTTCATAGTTAGTAAAGATACAAGAGTCTTAATTTTAACCAATAACGGTTCGTAAATTATAGGAATCGGCCATTAGAGACAAATATAAAATGTCTCATGTGCTTGTAATAATAACGGCAATTGAAGGGCATGGGCAATTGGGCATGGGGCCCATATATGCTCTTCAAACTGAAACAAAACAACGGTGCTTAGCATCCGGCAAGTAGCAGTAGAGGATTATATCCTAGAAAAAAATGCTTGAAAACACGCTGGTCCTGCTCCATAGGACAATCTAGAGTCTAGACAAAATCAAACTGGTTGCTCATTTAATTGTATAATTTATAATTTTTATGACATTGATTTTTACATTATGTACTTAACTACTTTAACTCGCACACTAAATTATTACTTGTTAAAATTTAGGAAAAATCATCTACTTTTCAATATTTGTAAATATGTGAGCACCATGTATCTATCACATAATTAATTAACCTGTCATTCCATTATATTTAATTATTTTTACCTATTGTGGTATAGTAATTTTATTCTAGGTGCATCGTCTTCACATATAATTATATAATTAATGTGTACCTATATAATATTGTAAAACATTTTAAAAGAGTAACGGTGGAGTTTCTTGCCCATTCTTCTCCATACGAAACTACCTTTTGGAAGGGGCAACTAGAATCAATTCTAATTTTTTGTAAATTTTGACGTTCCAAAGTGCCTTTGACTTTGACAGTTTGACTTTGACTTTGCAGGATTGTGCATTAAGTAAGTAGGCAAGTACATTACTATGATAATAATTAAAGGCTAATTATTTTCCAGGCGACTAACAACTTAAAGGGCGACTAACTATTTGCTACTGGAAATCATAGGCGAGGTACTATAAATAATGACATGGCGACTAATATTAACAGTGTGATAGGATGCAAGAGCGAGCGAAGCGAGCTCGGGACTTAAGGCACCCCGACTCGGACAGGTTAGGTTAGAAGACACCCAGAAGAAAGAGCCCCGCCAAGTGGGGCTCCGTTGACTACGCCTTATTATTATTGCTATTCAGAAATAGAAGGCCTCGCCAAAACAAAAACTCGATGCCATTTTAAATTAAAACAAAGCTAACAACTGATTATTAAGCTGCTACTTTCTACTTAAAATTTTCCTTCGCTGTAGCTGCTTCCCTACTATTTTTCCTACCGCCTTAATTATTTTTTAATCCCAAATTCAGATTATGTTGTCGCCGCGTTAAATACATGCCATAATTAAAAAATAACAAATTCATACCATAACATAACATCATGCCAGTAATCTCCGCAGAGTTAGGCAGATGTGTACCTAACACACCCACATTTCGCCAGTTAGTTATAAGTTTCATGTAATAGGGGGCGAGTCTATTGCCATCATCCGGGCACAGATCCAGATTCCGGGCTACTACTGAGAAATTCCTGATAGAAAAACTCAATAATACTGCCCGACCTGGGAATAGAACCCAGAACTTCACGCTCAGCTACAGCACTTGCGATCACGAGACGAATGAGTCAGTAATAACTTTTCTCATCTTATGAGAAAAAGATTACCAAGTTCATAAAAGATTACCAAGTTCATGAAAGATTACCAAGTTCATAAAAGATTACCAAGTTCATTAAAGATTATCAAGTTCATGAAAGATTACCAAGTTCATAAAAGATTACCAAGTTCATTAAAGATTACCAAGTTCATGAAAGATTACCAAGTTCATAAAAGATTACCAAGTTCATTAAAGATTATCAAGTTCATGAAAGATTACCAAGTTCATAAAAGATTACCAAGTTCATTAAAGATTATCAAGTTCATGAAAGATTACCAAGTTCATAAAAGATTACCAAGTTCATTAAAGATTATCAAGTTCATGAAAGATTACCAAGTTCATAAAAGATTACCAAGTTCATTAAAGATTATCAAGTTCATGAAAGATTACCAAGTTCATGAGCTTGCTAACAGGGCTTATTGCCTTGATGCAACATTCTGAATAACCACTGTTGTGAATAGTTTATAGCCAGTCAGCAATATTGATAGGGGTTATGCGGTGGTGGAAGTGGTGCTAGTGGGGGGGTGAAGTCAGTAATAGTCACAATCTTACCTAAATAAGTGACCTATAAAGAATAGTTATAGGAAATATTTCTCACAACCATAGCGATGCAATTTTTTTATGGAGTGCATGTTACATGTTTATTAAACATTCGTCGTTTTTTTTTTTAAATAAACGATTTGTCTATGTACCTATTTATTTATTCATTTACTTAACCATTTATGCTCACACTTAATATAAACAGAGAGGAAGAAAGGAACGCAAAAATACGTACAAAGGTGATGTTTATTTCTAAAGAAATCTCTTCCAGCATACCTGCGATAGAAGAGTATAAGAAAAGATATGTAGACAACGTGCGTAAGAGTAGAAGGAAAAACAAAGAACATCAAAAACAATTCTCCAATTTAAATATAAACATACAATATGAGAATATACTTACATATATACATACTTCTAAAATAAATATCACAAAAATATATAAAAATAATTAATATTAATACAATTATGACAAAGTGGAAACATAGTGTTCTTTCACTCTATTTTTAAATACTGCATGTTTGGCAGTTCCTAATGACAGGCGGAAGTAAATTCCACAACAGAACCGCATGCACAGTGAAAGAGTAGGAGTAGAAGTCGGTCGGTGAGTGGGGAGAATTTGAGGAGATATCTAAGATGCGACCTGCAAGGCGCATCAAAAGGACGGGCGTAGGAGAAACGTTCCCGCAGATAGGAGGGCGTTATAGGGTTGTGAAGTATGTTAAATAGCAGACACAATATCCGAGAGTTCCTTAGAAAGAAAGAACAGAAAGAAAGAAAAAGTATTTACTCGTATTTGGACTCGCACAGGATTGTCACAAACTAAACAAAACACACTCAGAACAAAAAAAAAAAGGAACATGAAAATAACAGCAGAAAGTCCTGTACGAGGCCAAAAGGCCCCTATCTCAACATGATCCTGCGACATTTGAAAATAAGTGTCGCAGCGCTGGTATTCTGATATGGCCCGCTGTTGTGATGTCACGGACAGATACAGAAATAAATAATAAATTAAATTAAATTAAAAAAAAATATGTTTGAGGAATATATTATAAAAATTAAATATTTATAATTATTGTAACCCGCGTGTCAGCACCCGAGGTAAAATCAATTACTTGTCTATGCATCCTGCGAAGTTGAATAGAGAGCCACATGCTGCACTTGCTTGTATTAGCTAGGACTTAAAAAGTAGTTACATATAGTGATACTGTTTTTTACAATTTACCTAATAAATAACCCCTCATACTTTATAATGCCCGGAAAGAAATTAATTCGATACAATAATTCGGCCTAAACATTTATCAATGAGCCTATTAGGTACGGACATTCCATTACGGCAAAATCTATAGTGCCTCAGGCACTGCCAAATTTGTATAATAATTATGTAGCAGGTAGAAATTAACATTTGTTAATGATGATGCTATTAATTATAACAAAACTCGCCTGATTAGACTAGTCAGATAAATAAAATTAATTAATTTTGACATAGGAACCACTCTTGTAGAAAGTTACAAAATTTATTAAGTTCGTTTTATATTCGTTTTATTAGGAATTTCGACCATATTGTGTTTTATTTTTGGTTGTTTTTAGTTAGCTTATGCTATGTCATGAGTTTTTCTAGCAAGAAAAAATATTTTTAATCTGTTTTGTTTTCTAAAACATGTGACAGACAAGGAATTAGCGACGGTTATTTAAAAAGGTTTCATTATACATGGAGTCAATTAAGTAGGTATTTAATTAAAACACCTAAAATTGAAGTATGTAAAAGTATTGATGGCCCATATGGGTTTGATAACCCGTTCCTTTATTATCAGGAATGCTGAAAAGGTAGCATATCTACAACGCCAAGTGATAAGCATAATAATTTCATGACTTAATCAATCATTTTAATATAATTTGTTGCACGATGCATAATATTATTATGTGTGTAATAAAATATGTGGGATTTTAATAGAGTATTTCACAGAAGAAATTATATAGTCAATAACTATGATGATAATGCAACTATCTTTGTCCTACAAGATATGCACTCGACGTTAGTAGAATTTTAAACAATAACAGCATATTTTAATACATTTGTCATATCAGGAAGAACATGACTGCCTCGTTTGACAAGTGGTTGCGCTACTGCTGACCATGTCCTAGGTTCGATTCCCAGGTCAGACAACGTAGGACACGGTGGAGGTCTCCCCAGCTTAGGCGGAGCACCGCCGTGTCCTCGTGGCCGCGATCGGCGGCGGCCATCTCTCGCGTCCGGCCCTGGTTCAGGCCAAGGCACGGAGCAAGAGGGACTGGGAAGCCGTCATCTCTTTCTGCGAAGCAGTAATAATCGCGAAGGAGGAGGCGGAGTGCGTGAGGGAGAGGCAATCGTTGCGTCCTCACGCCCCTTGTTGCCGCAGGAGGAGACACCCTGGGCGTCGGGAGTCGATTACCGACTCCAGGCCACCGTAGGCGCGGGCTTGCGGACGTCGAGCAATGAGCAGCTCGCCGAGGACCAGGACCGGGTCGACGGCGCGTCATGTTCCACGCGCGCCTCAAAGAGATGTCAGCATCATTGACGGAGTCTGAAAGGGCCCATGCCTGCCGGGGTCGCGGATTGTTCGAAAGAGTTAATGTGGCCCTGGCGCACAGGCAACTAAAGGAACACGGGTGGGTTTTAGTCAATAAGAGTTTGACACGCCCTTCCGCTCCGCCCAGAGCGGGAGAAGTCATTTGATGATTTCCAACCCAAAAAAAAGGTGAGGGGTTTTCCTATCAGGAATTTCTCAGTAGTAGAAGCCCGGAGTCTGGATTTGTGCCCGTTTGATGGCAATAGGCTCGCCCCTCATTACACATAACTGGCGAAATGTGTGTGTATAGGTACTATAGGAACACGCACCTCTGCTTAACCCTGTGGGGATTATAGGCGTGATGTTATGTTACCAGGAAGAAAAATTCGTCGAAATCGAAATATTATTGCGACACGACGCGGCATAACGTAAGCTAAGCATGTCCTAACTTAGCCTTTCGACTGACAATTAATTAGATAGAACATTATTATCTGCCTAGTATTCCGCCGGTGACTTTGATGTTCACATAAAATTTAGAGAAAATAAAATACAAGTTATTAGCGAATTGAAATTCGAAACTTGTATTTTGACATTTGATTTTATTTATGGTCGTGTAATTATCTAGATTTCTTTATTATACAGGGTGGCAGGGACATCGACGCGCAACCTGTTACAATTTCAGCATTTTGTTTTAATTTTGATCGTTTGTTTGTTGTCATTTGCCAGTGTCACAACACAGAGCAATGTGTATTGTCTTTGGTCCCTTGTCCTAACATCAAGCAATGGACAAATTTGTCAAACTTTTATTGCTTGAATACGAGGATTTTGGCTACTTTGTAGGTGTGTATTTAATGTAATTTATTTGTATCGTGCATTTTGTTTGTGCAGAATAAAAAAAAATCTTTGTTTCTTTTTTCTACCATGGATTCAGTACATGACTCGGAAACCCTGCGTTGAAATTTTTCGTCAGTTATTATTTTTTTATTGCTGTTCGATACATTTTGACCGCGTAGGTATTGCACTTATCTATGAAACAGCTGATTTTTATTTTGACAACCGATGAAATATGTCTACGCTAGGGGTCTAGAATCATGTGCTGAATTCATGGTTAACGTTTGCGCGTCGATGTCCCTGCCACCTTGTATATAAGTTTAATATTAATGTAATATATATTGTAGCGGTATCTACATCGCCACATGCGAGCTACGCGTCATTCTGACGTCACGCAAAATCCTGCATCGCGCAAGCAGAGTTTACCGCGTAACTAAGATATATACAACGTCCCGACATCCAACGTCGGGCAGTTGCCCACCAGACACAACACCCGTATGGTCGGAGGATCCTCCCTTTTCAATAGAGTATGAGTGAGCTTTACATCCTGTTCCTCATACCTCTATAGTATGTATTATATAATGTTTACCCGACTGTAATACAGTACCAATTAGTACAAGGGTTTTGTGGCTGTTACTGGCGGCCTTATAACGTGTGTAAAAAGACACTTAACGAAGCCGAGAGTCACTTCTACTCTCCGTCATTGTAATATATTTTTTTATACTGGACCATACCTGGGAACCTTCTGGTTACGGAGACATTGAAGGTCAAAATTCAAATATTTACTGTATTTTTTTTACGAAAACAAGTTTTTAGTGATGTAACACAACTTTTAATACCCCCACGATCCCTGCACCATTGCATGCACCCAAAAGCACAATGTTTGCGTGCGTTACATTGCGCATTACCGCAAACAGAGATTTTTCACACCAAAAATAAAAGTCGTTTGCCAGCAATTATTTTCGTGCAATGTTACTTATTTTGATGTACAGCATGCGTAGTTGACGGCTACGTGATAGGTCTTTTTACACCCTGTACATTGTAATGTCAACAGTACCTATACTTAAGGTAATAAATTGTGCACAAATAAATAAATGTATTAAACACATAAAACTTACGGAATAAATTCTTTATCATTATTATGGAAACCGCATCAAAATCCGTTGCGTAGTTTAGAAGAACAACTCGTTCACACAGACAGACAAGAAAATAATTTAATTTAATAAGATAATTTATAATATGTATAGATGTGACTGAAAGTATTTTACGATCTAAAATTAATTATACTAATCTGTTTGTGTTGTAATTTAATTACTAGTTAAAGAAGTCGGAGAAGTAATAAATTTGCAGAAAAAGTTTCGGTTTAAAACTTTTGCTTTCATTACTTATTTATTATTAAATACGGTTTTATTAGCTTATCTTGTGTGTTCAACATCTGTTATAATATGTAATTACCTATGTAAAGCTTGTTAGTAATAGTATATAAAAAAAAGAACCGTTTGCAAATGTTGACGCACTTCCAATCAGTCCTGGCTATTGACTACATTTGTTGACTGACTCGAGTATTTTTTTTTTTTCAATAAAATTTTGCTGTAGATTGTAGGTCCAGTTTAATTAGTTCAAAACTTGTTTTACTATTTTCACAACGGGAAAATTCGGCCTACCAAAATATTGTTAAAATTCCACTAAAAAGTCAAAGATGTTTTTCAAATAGGATTGAGCATCATTTATCGCGCTTGGCAACTTGTAAGCGGGCAATTTATTGGCTTGCATCGTGTCAATTTCAAACTATTAAATGCTGACATTGTCCACGAAGTTTTTCACTTAAGAATCAGATGTTGAAGAAGAAACAAAGTTAAATGCAATCTAGCCCGATCTTTCAGAAACCAGAAAATATTTAAAACTCCCATGCAATATAAACAGCAACCATTCCAAACCTCCTAGGGCGAAACAAATGACAGTTACGTCCCACCACGACACGAAAAAGGACGAAAGCAAACTATGAACTAACAAATATCTGAAGCATCCGTGCAATGTGCAATGCAATGCCTTTCTGAGGTGAACAGTCAGATGGATAAACAGAGGGCGGGGTGAGCGACCTATGTGCATCGCTGTCTATGGTAGAGTGACCGTGAGGTCGTTGATTTGATGGACAGTTTGTAGAACTTAGAAAAGTTGTGCTTTTGTGTAAGAGTTCGTTGGGGGGGTGCTAGAACGATACATAATTCTGCACCTCTTTACACGTTTAGGCTACAACGTAAATTGAGGTAACATTACTGCAGTGTCTAGCTATGAACGGGATGAAACTCTAAGGGCCGGCGCATACCGAGGAGTAGCGCGGCGCGGTTGTCAAACAAATATCAACGTTGTCTGACTAAAAATAAAGTTAAGAATGAATAACTTGAGACTCCTCTTTCCGCCTAGACGCGCTCTCGAGCTAATGGAAATTTATTTATTTTCAACTTTATTTCAATTACTGCAAGGTTGATATTTGTTTGGTAGTGACGAATGCGCGGCGCTGCGCCTCGCCAGATGTGCGCCGGCTCTAAGGCGCCATCTCCACGGGCGAGAGCATCGCGGTGGTAGTCCCACCGTGGCTTCAAATTCAATAAAAACTGTATGGAGCACTCTCCACACGGCAATATCATCGCAGAAGTTGAATACTTTTTTTTTTTGGGTGGGAAGTCATCAAATGACCTCTGCCGCTCTGGGCGAGGCGGAAGGGCGTGCCAGAGTCTTACTGACTAAAACCCACCCGTGTTCCTTCACTTGCCTGTGCGCCAGGGCCACGGTAACTCTTTCGAACAATCCGCGACCCCGGCAGGCATCGTCCGTTTCGAACCCCGTCAATGATGCTGACATCTCTTTGAGGCGCGCGTGGGACACGACGCGCCGTCGACCCAGGCTTGGTCCTTACCGGACGGCGAGCTGCCCATTGCTCGCCGTCCGCAAGCCCGCGCCTACGGTGGCCGGGAGTAGGCAATCGACTCCCGACGCCCAGGGTGTCTCCTCCTGTGGCGACTAGGGACGTGAGAGCGCAACGATTGCCTCTCCCTCACACGCTCCGCCTCCTCCTTCGCAGAATTTGATGACTTGGCGAGACTATCGCCGCAAATCTCTCGCCTGTTGAGATGGCGCTTTGAACTGTTTTTAGTGACTAAAACAAAAGACTCTAAACTGAAAAGTTATGGAATCACTTTGTTGTCCGTCCGGATGAATACAAGCATATTTGAGAGAGATGGCCAAATTGTAGACGTAAGATTTTTTAATCTAGGATTTGTGACAGTTGTCATCAAAATTATCTTTGCTCTATTTCTAGATCTCAGCTATCGTATTACCAGTTGGCTGGTCTCGCTATGTCATCTCTCACATTCTATCTTAAGGTGCCGTCTCTAAGTAATTGACCGCTACCTACATACACGTACCATGTCTGAAAAAATAATCCTCAGGGACTTGGCTCGTGGCACGTACACGTGTAGACTTTAGAGTGTTGGGATAATTCGAAAAGCCCTCACTTAAATAAATGAGGAAATAGAAAATGTAGGGCTTTATTTTCCCTTAAGACTTTATTTTTCCCCCACTATTTCTTAGAAAGTGTTTTCAACAAAAAACAAGTAACTTTTTTTTTTACTGTAGCGCTAACAGTTTTGGGCTTGTGTGTTTTGGGCTTCTACTATTAACAATTTTGAATTATTATGAAATTAACTTAGCCAAAGCGTGCAAATTCAGTCACAGAAAAATATCAAACAGCATTTTTGATGTGAATTTATGAGCAAAGGTTGAGATAAAACTTTTCCCATTACTTTGATGTGACACTTTTAATGAACATAATATAAACTAATGTTCACTTCTTAATCTCAATTTGACAATGCAATATGAGTATGTTCTAAACTCCTAATCGTTACTTCAACCCATAGATAATCCGCCAACAAATAATCAAACTCATCAAAGAAAAAACCACAGACATTGTCACCCTCTTATCCCGCGTCATTGATGCGTCCGCGCACGCACACATTGTATGGTAATCGTAGCGCATGCGTCGTGTCGCTAGCGCGGAAGGGATACGATTGTTTTCGTATTACAAGGAAGCGACACTCGTGTGATGCCCCGCGTATCATTCGGACGTGTCGGCATTCGGATTATATTAGATTTTGATTGATGCATCTTTGAAAGTGGCGATTTGTTTAAGACTTATGTGCAGTCTGGTGGTGTTTCCTTAGAATGCTGATGGATAGAGTGGGTTTTGTCTGTTTAGGGTGTTTATCGTTCATTACTAATTACACTTTCGATCTTTAAATTGTTATCCAGAGGTGGGATGACATGCTAATGATTATCAGTATAGAGCTAAACTGACATTGGCAAAGAGTATCGACAATCTATTGGCAAAATTGAAGTGGTCGCTCCATGCAAGCTTCGAATACAAATAAACGTTCTACATACCGTTCAAAATTTCTTGATAATGGATTCTTAATGAGGCTGGTCATTTTCATACTGAATTATTAAGCGAAACATCTCATGCTAAACTCAGGTTTTTCTTGTTAAAGCCAAAAAAAATAATACGCACTTCTCTTGAGGCACGATTCACGATTACCATAGATAAAAATGTAAGCCGCCCTATGCCTACATCCAAGATAAATCTTATCCATATTAAAGTTGACGTGGAAATATGTAAATAGGTTAAGTTAGGTTAAGTTTAACATTCTCACAAAACGCTACTTATCGTCAAACGGAGTGAATAAGAATGCAGGGGTGAATCGAGACAAAACTTTAAAAGGGATTTTAACATTTAAATAATATAGTTTGTTGCCAACAAATGCACTTAATCTTTAATTATAATACAGTAAACACATTAGTGTCCTTTTTCGCAACAAAATATATTATTTATAATCCGTTTTGGATTATCCATTATTGATATCCAGTGAGCAATGGATATTGTGGAAGAGTGTTTAGTCTTCTAAATAATTTATATTCTAAAGAAAGGAATCGTATGGGCTTTGATTTGATAAAAGCTGAGCTTCTGATACGACTGAATTTTGATGAAAATTGCTCAAGTTTTCGATCATTCTTCGATACTCCGAAGAGATCGAAATTGGTGGACTCGGTAAAAAGCAATGCCAAGTACTTGTGGTAAACAAACCGTAAAAAAATAATGTAAATTTTATTTTAATCCTTTATTAAAGAGATGTTTATCTTAAAAATATAGTTTAAAATTTTGACTCATAAATTTTCATTTCTCCAGACAACAACCCCAAAATCCCGACATTTTGAAATGTTATGCAGATATTTAGATTTTTAGATCTGGCAACCCTTCCTGCATTCCTATTCACCCAGTTTAACGGTACTTTAATACAATAGTACGAAAGTATGTTTGTTGGTTTGTCCTTCTTTCACGCGCAACTTAGCAATGGATCGACGTGATTTTTTGCATCGAGATAGCTTATAGGCCATAGAGTATCATAGACTTTTTATACAAGGAGGAATTACAATGGCGGCACTGTATGATGGCTTGTCACGTTTGCATGTTTTTATGAATTCTCGTTTATATTAACTGCGAAATGTAAGAAAACAGATGCCATACCACCATAGATATCCGACATACCACATTGTTGTACGGACCGCAATAATAATGTACTGCTAAAACTTTAATATACCGAATCAATAAGCTGTATTTTTATAATTTGTAAGCTGTCAAAGGCGTGTTCATACAATCTCGCTAGTTTAATATGAGAAGAGGCCAAGTGAAGGTTTTATGTGTATAATACATGAATATTAAACTTACATAAATAATATGATAAAAAACCTGGATGTTTTGTCAAGTCGTTAGAACCATGCGAAGCAGGGGCGTGTCACTAGTTTAGTAATAAATTATAGTTACTAGTATTATTGTAGTTGTATCTATAATCGTGCAGTGGTTACCCAGCGGTAACGGCACCGACTTACGAGTTGTAGGACGTGGGTTCGAACCCAGACAGGCGCCTTACTTTGTATAATTTATTTCATCACCACTGCTCTCAAAACGGTGAAGGAAAACATCGTGAGGAAACAAACATTTTCTACAACCATAAAATCGAAGAAATGTGACATCTACCAACTTGCACAGCTTCCTCTCACAGGGAGGAGGCCTGCATCCCAGCAGTGGGAACGTTATAGGCTCATTATCAGAGATCAGATATTCGGATACGCTTTTGTATCGAAAAAGTCCCGCTAACGTCACATTTCAGTGACCAAACCGGACCAAATCATAGCGATCGAAAGGTAGCTTGACTAGAGTTGTAGCCGAGGTAATATTAACGCACAATCAGGATAAAGTACTTAATTTATTAAAAAATAAAAAACATAAATCACTTCCATACTATATACTCGATTAGTTATGCATTTCCACTGTTCCTGGCATCTCGGGATTTTTCTACAAACAAAGTATTTTAAGAAGCCGCTTCTATAGTTTCATAGCTAAAAAATTACTTTAGGCAAATATGCACCCGAATATCCGATCTCTGCTTATCATGCTATAGTTGATTAATCACGTTAATTAGTCAAACTGGCATGTTTAAAATGATGAGTTTCTCCTCGACAATCCGACCTGCTTAATCAACAATGCAATTTCATACTTTCATTGTACGATTGCATTTTTGTTCAGGATAGTTTGCTTGGCATGTTTCATACGTTAGCTGTTTGAAAAATGAGTGTTTTACTGTATTCGTGTAGATTGGTTTAAATATGTTTTTTCTTTCATGCATAGGTAAATAAACTCACGCCTTTTTCATAGTGGGAGGCAGAAGTTACAAAATGCCACTTGCTACAATCCTTTCATACTTGTTTTGCGTTTTAGGGTTCCATACCCAAAGGCTGCCAACGGAACCCTATTACTAATCCTCCGCTGTCCGTCCGTCTGTCTGTTAGCGGGCTGTATCTCATTAACCGTAATGGGCAGACAGTTGAAATTTTCACAAGAGTGTGGATTTATATTGCCGCTCTATCAACAAATAATAAAAATAAAATAAGGTTAAAAATTAAAGGGGGTTATAACAGAAACGTGCTTAAATATTGTACCGTGGTACGGAACCCTTCGTGTGTGAGTGGGACTCACACTTGGCCGGTTTTTTTTGTATTATTTGTAGAGACTGACTGAGGCTTTAACGAGCTTTTGGATAACAAATTATGGTGCTTACTTATCATCATCATCTACCTAGTAATTTCCCAACTATGTAGTGGTCGGCTTCCAATCTACCCGAATGCAGCTGAATACCAGTATTTTACATGGAGCGACTGCCTATCTGACCTCCACAACCCAGTTACTGGGTAAACGACACCCAGGGCTCGGCTTCGGGCTTCTGACGACCCGTAACGACTGTCAAAGATCCACGAATGACAACCGAGACCAATAGCTTAACCTGCGCTCCGAGGCATGGAGGGTGTTAAGGTTCTTACTTACATTAGAAAAAAAAATAATAATAATATAATAATAAGAATAATCTTTATTGAAACAAAAACACATTTTATAAATTGATTGCGTACGTAAATAGCTACATTAGTTACTAAACTGTGTCGCAGCTATAAATATTCTATTCTAAACTTACCTGCTGAAAGATCAGAGAGAGATGATGAGAAAGATGAGACAGCTACAATTAAATGATTTGTGAATTATTCTTTGTGTTTATGTTATTTTTTTTAATACTGGACAATTAATTTTATATTTAAATGCAATGTTGGTGATTATTTAATTTATTATTATTGAATACACACAACACATAGGTGTTCAAAATATTGGTGGTCAAATTTATTTATTTTTCTTTTATCATGTTTTGTTATCGATACCCATCACTTCTGTGGAGTTTCGCTAGCTAATTTAATTTAACCCTGTATAAGCTTTTAATCGTTTAACTCTATATTTATTTTACTTTTACCAAACAAAAACCTATAGACAAAGAAAAAATCTATTTTTCGTTATCGTTTTCGATTTTAGGCCGAAAAAGCAAATCAGGCCCTGCAGTCTCGACATAGATACCGACAAAAATCGGTCGTTAAGTCCAATCGATGTCAAATTTCTTTAATAGATTTTCAACCTTATGCTTTGGAAATAAAGTTGAAAATCTATGAAAAGGAATTTGACATCGATACGACTTAGCGACAGATTTTTGTCGCTGTCTATTGTCGAGACTGCCGGCCCAGGGCGAATTACGTTTTCGTTATCGGCCGAAACAAAACCGTTTTCGGTCAGACTCTACAGCAGGTTGAATTTCACCTAGACCTTGTTTTGTTACAAACATACCTAATACAGACAAGCCTCGTCATCCTCACAATATTTATTCTCGGCCAAGAACCATCAATTTCCCGTACGCGCTTCCTTCAGACTAAATCAACTTGGCATACCAAATCCATACCTCATCCAGTCGTTATCCTGACCACCTAGGTAGAATTCTCTGTAACTGCTGCGGAAACAGACATCTGTGGGCAGGATCGGAATCCAAATGTATCGACTGAGCTAATAGATTTACTATCAGGCTGCGTTGAGTAAGGCTGTACGCAAACTTGAGTCAAGACTGTCTATAGACAGACTATCGGTTATTTAAATAACTAGCTCCTCCCATTTTACCATGTTCAAAAGATAACATTTCGTTGCTTTATCTAAGTTAAATGATAAATGCACCTTTCGGAATTAATGCGCTAAATGATGGTGAAAACCGCATCAAAATCTATTGTGTAGTTTAGAAGAAATAAGCGGTAAAACAGACAGACACGGACTTTGTTTTATAATATTTAGAGAGGATGGCGCTGGACTCGCTACAATCTGTAAAGTAGGTACGTACTTTTACAGTTTTCGGCATACAATTACCAATACGGCGCCATTTTGGATTTGGAAAATGGAACTGATTTTTACAAGGTACTTTTTTAACTTGGTTCCGTACCTACACGTGTAAAATAATGATAATGGCGTTGGTACTTCAATGCTTAGGAATGTGTTCATGTATTTTAAGACAGTTTTATTATCAACCATAGGTACAATTGCGCTCTGGGGACCTACTCTCTGTGTCCGTCAACGAAGATACGAGCTAGTCCGAAAGTAGTTGAAAGTGGAGGGAACCCTACTCCCGATTATATAACTTTTTCGGACAGGTAAAAACACATCGGGAGTAGGGCCAAGTTTCACATCGTGGTGTCATTCATTCTTAGATCGGGCTAAAACTAATCTTATGTCTATAGGTGATACGGAGTAGGAAACGCCCGTAACGTCGACTAAAACTACGGATTTCGGGCTTCGAGAGTAGACCCGCAGGTCCCAGTCATTTCTGCGACGGTCTCAAGAATGGAAGAGACCAGAGCATCTAAACGTTTCACCATCATCATCTTCCACAGCCCGACTTTACCCACTGCTGGACGTAGGCCTCTCTTTTCTTGTGCCAATCCCCACGGTTCTGTGCCAGCCTCATCCAGGTTCTAACCACCATGGTAACCCAAACGTTTACTTTATAGTAAACCGGATGGCCGAAAAAGTCGAGGGCGACCCAAGTTGAGATGGTATGAATGGCGTAGACCAAGATTTACGAATGGTTGGAGTGGACAAATTATACAGAAAATAGGTAATGTTGGAGAAATATACTCGACCAGGCTAAAGATTCCTTCAAACAGGCGCGACACGCGACGTGACACAAAGACACCGCGTGTTGTGTGACGACCGGTGCCTTTGTGTTGCGCGCGATTCTCGTCGCGTGTCGCGTGTGTTTGAAGGAGCCTTTAGCTTAGTCAAGTATATTTCTCCAACATTACCTATTTTCTTTATAATTTGTCACCAGGCTGTAAACCCGTAGATGATGATGATGTTGGTACAATACTTACCACAATACGCATAGTATTTTTTTTGTTCTATCAAATTAGCGATTTAGTGTCATCTTTATGTTTTTTGTCTTATAGAGTCAATTATTTTCGATTAATGAATTATTCGTGAGGAAACCAGCATGTCCTAGAACCAAAAATTCTACACCTACCAATCCGCACTGGGCCGGCGCCGGCGTGGTAGATTATAGCCCCTCTCGAAGAGAGGAGGCCTGTGTCCCAGCAATGGGAACATTATAGGCTGATTATGCTAAGCAATGTTTATTAATAAGGGCGAATATTAGTAACTATGCTAGGTGTTTTTTTTTTTTAAACTTTGCCACATACTAGGAATTGCTCCTGTATTGTGGGTGCGTTTATAAACATTTAAAACTCACATACACAAACAGCCAGACCCGGAACAACTACTCGTAGGTCATACAAATATTTGTTCCGTGCGGGAATCGATCCCGCGACACGCAGCGCAGCAGTCAATCGCTTAACCACTGCGCCAACCGTGCCGTCATTTACATTATTTACATTACTTAGGTAACATGGTTACTTACTTATAATATAGTAACCAACCTACTTATTTACGAAAGGCTATATTATCGTAGGTACTCATAATTAAAGGCTGGCAAAGTTTACCCATACACACAATATTACTAAATTCATACATAACATAACATCACGCTTTGCTTCCCCTATGCGTTAGGCAGAGGTGTACCTGTAAAACACCCACATTTCGCCATTTAAGTCCCATGTAATAGGGGCGAGCCTATTGCCATCAACCGGGCACAAATCCAGACTCCGGGCTGCTACTGAGAAATTAGAGATGGAAAAACTTAATTACACTTTGCCCGACTTGGGAATCGTACCCAGGTCCTCATGATCATAAGTAGCGCTCTCAACCACTAGACTTAAGAAGCAGTTTTACTTCGAATACTAATTTAGTAATTAAGTACTAATTATAATTAAGTTGGAGATAAGTAACCAGGGCTGGCAGTCTCGACATTAGATAGCGACAAAAATCTGTCGCTAAGTCGTATCGATGTCAAATTCCTTTAATAGATTTTCATGAAAATCTATTAAAGGAATTTGACATCGATACGACTTAACGACCGATTTTTTGTCGCTATCTATGTCGAGACTGCCGGCCCTTGGTCGTCTATAGTTGAAGTGTAATAAGAAACCGATTGGTTGAGAAATGCGACCTGTAGAGGAAAACAGCCAGCCAGAAATCCAGACATACGAAAGCATTTTTGCCCAAGCTGAAATAGAGACGCTTCACGCTCGCTCGGTTAATTATTCTCTTCAGAGACAAAGCTCACGTTTAATTCCCATCAACGTCTTCTTTAGATGAACCACTATCCCATAGCTGGACTAACATTTAAGCGTTCGTTTTGATCCAAACCGTAGATATAAAGTCAGGGAAATGAATAGTTAAGCAAATGGACTACTTACCAACTTTAATTGTCCGTATAATATTCGAATCAGGACTGGCATTCTTTAACAGGTGTATGAAATAGCTATAACACGGCAAATTGTCGTAGGGAGTTAATTTGCTTAGTAATTAATTTTCTTGACTGTGCTTTCATTGTTACAAAAAATCTGCAGCAATAGTTATAATTAGTGGTAAACTAACTATAACTTTGTAAAAACAAACTAAGGCACAACTTATAATAAGTAAATACTTACTTCATAAACTTACTTACAAACTAATCGGAAATAGATCGTTGAAAACTTTTAATGGGAAAATATCTGCTAGTTAGTCCGAGTTTTCTGAAAAGCTGCAAAACTGGAAAAGTTAGTAACAGTTACCTAATTTTCTTCGCATTGTAGTCGGTAATGACTTCAATCCGCTTAAATAAAAAAATCAAAATATCTTTTACTGTCAGGCATCTAGGCCCATAGGGTGTTAGTATTACATCTTACTTAAAAACTATATTAGTAACATGCAGGAACACTAAAAAGAAAGAAAAATCAAATCAAATCACAGGAAGGTTTAACAAGCTTTGCTGCCAACATGTAGCTTGATAAACCTCCCCATTGTAGGCACATCCAGCCTCTCAGCAAACACCTTAAAGCCTTACTGTGAACATTTTAATTTCTTGTTGTAAGAATAAATTCACAATTTTCTATCTAAGTATTAAGTAAGCTAACTTCAGATAGTCTTGGATTGGAATCCAACCGCATTATAGTTGGAATAAGCCTAGACAGGCGACCGCATTTACTTATTAAGCTGCCTATCTTCTCGGGCTATGTAGTTCGTAGGAATATTTGCAGATAGGCATTTAGTTTAATAAACTGCAAATCTCCTTAATTGAAAATTGTATTCCGGTGCCTATTGTGAAATAGAGCTTAAGCGCGAGTATAATTAAAAGCGCCTACGCAAATTTTCATTGCAATCAGTTTATGCAACGTGGCTATGCTAGTTTTGGTAGGCGCGTTATATACCTAAATGTTAGGCAATGTTAAATCGTTTAAAACATGATAAACACTAAACTATTAATGATTTAAAGGAAATGTTTTGAAAATTATATTTTATAAACTGTAAAACTGAATTATTGTATTTATGTTTGATCGATTGGTTGGTTCTAGTTTAGTTTTAGTTCAACAGGTAAACACTTTGGTATTAAATAGCAGTTAAATTGCCTACAGCGGCAAGTTATTACCAACTTTAGTTTAATTTGAGTCTAATTAGTATCCGAACCCGCAAACAACTAGGTAAACAACAATGGCTGAACGCCAAACTTTTGCCGGTAAATATACTCGCGAGGATTTAATCGACAAAAAACTCTATAATTTTTAGGTTTGGCTGAAGTTACCTACTTTAATAAATTTTTCTGGTACTTAATAATAAACCGATACTCTAACAAATTGATATACCGTCAAACGGGGTGAATATTATGCAGGGGTGAATCGAAACGAAACTTTAAAAGGGATTTTAACTTTGAAATAATAATAATATAGTTTATTGCCAAAAAGGACTCTAATGTGTTTACTTTATTATAATTAACGATTAAGTGCCCTTGTTGGCAACAAATGATAAAATCCCTTAAAGTTTCGTTCCGATTCACCCCTGCATCCCTATTCACCCCGTTTGACGGTACTGTTTACTGCTGAAATGTTTCATTATGGAATATTATGTGATTCTCTTCTTCATTGAACACACGAAAGTGATTAAAATTTTGTTGGCCCATATCTACGCGACTTCCATATTATGGTGGAATATATGTGTGTGATATGAGGTTTATAAGTACCTAAAGGGGATTGACAGCAGTACCCTTGTATCTGGTAATAGCAATACGTACTCTGATCACCTATACGTGGTGATCAATTAATACTTACAGTATGGGGCTTCTATGATCAGATATCTTACAAAAAAACAAAAATACAAATACAAAATTGTTTATTGCTTGACCAAAAAACTAAAATGAAAAAGAAATCAGAATGAAAAATCAAAAAATTCAATCAAATAGTTTGGGCCACAGCTTGGTGTTTAGAAAGGCCGATATAATTCTAAGCCCAGCTGATTAAATACAATATAGCATTAAAAGTAGCTTCAAAAATATATATAAATACTGTATACTAAATAGAAGCAATGAGGATAATGTCGTGAAGAAAATTTTGCGTATGAATGTGGATGGCTATAAGAGTATAGAGGTATGAGGATCAGGTTGTAAAGTTCACTCATACTCTATAGAAAAGGGAGGATCCTCCGACCAGACGGGTGTTGTGTCTGGTGGGCAACTGTCCGACGATTGAAGTCGGGACGTTGTATATACGCTAGTTGCGCGGTAAACTCTGCTTACGCGATGCAGGATTTATGCGTGACGTCAGTGTGACGTGTAGCTCGCATGTGGCGATGTAGATACCGCTACAAGAGAAGGAGAAGACCAAAGAAACGATAGAATAAATAGCGAGATGGGGCTAATACAGAAGTATGGAAGACGAAGACAGGTTGCGACGACCAAAAATAAATTGAGATGAGATAAATAATTAAACTGATAACAGACGAGATAAATAATATATAGAACTAGCTTTTTCCCGCGCTTTGCTCGCGTTAATTTATAATTTGATAATCAATTCGGGTTGTTCAGGGAATTATACTAGTTATCAGGATGAAAAACCGGTCTATCGACACTCTAGACTCATAAAATGTATTAAGTACTAAAAAAAAAAAATCTTAGCACACTACTAAAGTTTCTACAATAATATAATTCAATCATGATTCGAAAGACACGTGGCGCCATCTATTATCATAAGAACGTTATTGTTGTTTTCCTCGGGAACAGTACTTTTTTTCGGGATGATAGGCCCCTTGTCCGTTTCTGTACACCTAACAACATATACCCAAAATTTCAGGATGATCGGTTCAGTGGTTTAAGCGTGAAAAGGTAACAAACAAACAAACTTACTTTCGCATTAATAATATTAATATAAATAATAAAATATATAATATACCTAATAAAAATTAATAATTAATAAGTTAGGAAGTTAGGATAATCAGCTGTGTAGTTAAATCTAAACACAAATGTTATAACAATATTGATAAAGTAACACGAGAATGATAACCCAACTGCAATTACCAGCCAATATTATGAATTGTGGGTGGTCTCAACATTTAAACTGAACGACCTTGCAACCATGTAGTAAAATAAAAACAGTTGTAAATGCTATTACCGAATTGGCGAATATCCAAGTCTCCACTTCATGGTGGTACCGATTGCGAAGTTCGGTTTTTTAATGGTTTATTGGAATGATATTGGTTTGTTTTGATTTCTGGGTTAAAGAAGAGAGAAATATACCTCCACGTGCAGAAATATAATATTTTATTACCATCAGCAATAGCTCTTCCAATGGGTGACAAAATTAAAAAAGGTAAGTAGGTAGCTTCGGGTAAGGTATACATATCACTGCTGTGATACCCCTGGGCCTCTGAAAGCATGTAAAGTTGTTGGTCCTGCGCCTGATCTCTGCCCGGTCTTTTCGGATTGCCGTCCCATCGGACTATGAGAGTAAAGGAACAGAGATTGTACCTGTGTTTTCGCACACACTTTTGCACTATAGTATCTCCGTACCGCCTACCTTTTGTCCTTTCCTAGTCTGTGCGAGTCTCATCCAGCAAGTCTGTTTTTAATACCCCAATACTCCCGAGATTCTGCAGGCAATACAGTGAATTGAACCCTCCCCATTTCAAAATACAAAAAAAAAAACTAGTTTACCAAGAAGACTTCCAAAAAATAACACCAAAAAGGTGAAAAATAACTTTAATTTCGGAAGTCGGTGTCTTTGGTTTTGTGTTTTCGTTTTTTGCCATCGACTTCCGAAATTAAAGTTATTTTTCATTTTTTTTTTTGATGTCGGTTTTTTTTTTTTTTTAAAAATGTTTTTATTTTTCACTTTTTAGTTGTGGTACCTACCCCACACAAATTCGTATACTACTACTTGATATGTAAATAACAGTGACGGGAAATTATTAAAATATCATCCGTATAAACTAAGTGGAAAAATATGCAGTAATACTGCTTATTTTTTCCACTTAGTTCGTACTCAAAAACTCCTTGTCAGAACTTGATCAAATTTATAAGGGACCACATGAAAAGAAAAAAATCAATTTACCTAGAAAAAAGTTCTGAGATAACACATATAAAAAAAAACACGTGTGGCACTCGGGGACTGCCGCGGTAAAAGTATTACATAGCATTTTTTACCAACTTATGCAATTATATTTTTTTTATTTTTTTATTCATGCAGTATTTTTATTTCTTTGATATTAATTCAAGTACAGTCGTACCATATACATACACGTTAAGCGAACTCTCGCCCGAGCTACATAGTAGGCGAAGTGGGGGGTGTTAGGTTTTATTTTCGTTACGGAATTTCTTGATATCGCGGGCTTTGAGCGCGGCGACCGAGCCGCGCTCAAAGCCCGCGATAAAAGCTATGCAATAGCTTAAAAATACAGGTAAATTGACAACCTGCTCCTTTTTTTTTAAATCGGTTAAAATGAATTTAACCACTGCAAAATAACTAAGTACCTACCTATTTAACTATGTCATTTCACTCCAATAGTCAGCAAATAATTATAATTATTATACCAGACAATTGTAATATGACATGCTCAAAGGTGTCATTAAAAAAAAAAATACTCAATTTTATTTGTATCCTGTTAACACCATTGTGGTATGAATGCTCACTCTTGGCATGTTATATTTTTTTCTTTTTCTCAACTCTCGTAATTTATTTCATCATTCATCATTTATTTTCTCAATTTTTATTTTTATCTTGCTTGCACCTAGTTATAATATGTGCATGATAAATATGCAGAAAAGTATGAATTTCCTGAAATTCGCATATTGCAGCAAAATCCACATACAATTTACTCCCTGATATTTACCAACAAACAAAACTTCAGAAGTATGAGATTTTATACTAGTTCGCATCAAAAAGCGCGGGTATTCGGAAATGCTTGGAAGAATCCTCTTTGCCGCACTCGCGGATTTCAAGAGGAAGGTATTTTAATTGCACATACTTTGAGTCTGTGCCGCTACGAAATAAATGTTTCGAATAATTTCAGGATTTCTGTCTCATTTTCACAACATGGTTGAAAACATTGATATACTTGAAAGCTTACCGTTCACTGATGATCACACATGTCTTCTCATTGGTCGTTTTGAATACATTCTTTCATAGCATACACACAGAAACTCACATATTCTTCCCACGGGGGTAGGCAGAAACTACAGAACGCCACCTGCTACGATCCTTACATACTCCTCTTGCCTCGTTTATGTTCATACATCTGGTCATATACGCACGCCGGTTGCGAGTACTACGCACCTGACCTTTTTGAAGAACATCACCAATAAGGTCACTATATGTCTTGCTAGGGCGTCCCCTCCCAGCGTTTCCACTCACATCTGCCTTGTAAATACCTTTTGTTAGTCGACTTTCATTCATCCTCTCAACATGACCAAACCATCTAAGCATGCTCTTTTAAATTTTTGTCACTACATCTTCTTTTAAACCACACCGTTGCCTTATCACATCATTCTTCAGCGTATCATTCATAGTCACACTTCACATACTTCATATTTCATAGCATAATCAGCCTATAATATTCCCACTGCTGGGACACAGGCATGCTCTCTTCGAAAGGGAGTGGACTGTAATGTACCACGCGGGCCCAGTGCGGGTTGGTAGATGACAAATGTCTTTGAATTTTTGATTCTAGGACATGCCATTTTCCTCACGATGTTTTCCATCACCGTTTTGAGAGCAGTGGTGATGAAATTATTTACAGTGTATGTAATTACAGTCTATATACATGCTTTATAACTACCATTTACTGGGAACGTCTTCCATTGACTTGAATGTGCCCTGGCGGCTGAGGGTATGTCATGCTCACTCTAATGTCTCGCTGATGGAGGCGCATGTGTTGGATCATTTAGCTCCCTTCAAAATGGTTGACCTGAATGGTGCTAATCCATGGATCATGTACGTGAACGGGCGCCGTCAGTAGCGACTGGGCATCTCTTAGCAGCCATGGCTTATTTTAATTGAATTGAATTGTTTTTGTCTTTTTATTACGAACGCTTTTAACGTTCTGCATCGTTCTCACATGCATAATTTCAACATGAATGATGTACTTAACCAATATTTTGTAACCATATTTTGATTTAAAAGAGTGTCCGTGGAGTTTCTCGCCCGTTCCTCTCCATAGGTACCTACTACGCTTTGGAATGGGCAACTAGCTTCATCTTTCTGAATGACCCCTGATAATTAAAAAGTGCCTGTAGTCGGTTTATTTGAAATAAATGCTTTGAGTTTGAGTTTACACAAAGTAAAGCGCCTGTCTGGGTTCGAACGCACGATCTACAACTCGTAAGTCGAGGTCGTTACCACTGAGCCACCACTGCTCCTACACATTCTTGAAACTCATTGCTATAGTTTGACATCATTCGAAGGTTGATCATTTATCTTCGGATGAAGAGAAATATGGCGAAAAAAAAAATTGATCTAATAGAATGGATTTCGATTACAAACTTAATTAAAATATGTTGACGCACTAATTCCATCACTCCCTTATTGTGCTTTATCGTTCTTAGCTAAGAAAAGACCGCAATTTTTTTCTTTTACGAAGTAAACGGTTACAGGATTATGTCGGTTGGATGAGCAACAACTTTTTTCTCGTTTTTCACAAATCCTTTCAAGGCTTAAACCGATTTTCTGATTCACCAGGCATTATAGAGTGTTATCCTGTCATTCACAAATTACGTAATGTACTTAATACGTGGTTTTTAAGAATTGCGTCTTTTTATGTACTACATGGACAGATTTTTTGTTTACTTCACTTGGATTTTTTCCTGTATCTTGGGTTCAAACGTGGACAAAAATCACATATTATACTCATCATCACACACAGACCAGCCGACTAGTTGCATAACACACTAACAGTAGGAATAGCTATCAATTTGACAGTTCAACAAAATTCATTGCGTTATTTACGTTATTGAGCAGATACATTTTTCGAACATATGAAGCAATGGATTAGCAATAGACTTTAAAATGATTCAGATTGTGATAGATAGTATGTTACGCAATTAGGATGCAGAATTTGTAAACGTCTAGCTGACACATTTTGGTCTAAAGTAGAAATAGACATTTGAGATGGTACTAAAGCGGAACTACACAGTTGAAACCAATTGCTTAGTCATCACGCCAAACAATGACTTCAAATTCCGAGTGTGAAGCTATATTCCGAGTTACTAGAGATTGCGGCCCCTAACAAACCCCACAGCTTTGAATTTCCAACCATCTTGAGAGGATTATGTCTCAATTGCTGTAACACGATATTTTTAATTAAACCGAAATCTGTTTTGAAGGAACTTGAATCCAATTCAGAGGCCCAACAATTCCAACGATTTCGAATCGATTTACATACAACTTAATGAAATATTTTTTTTGTTATTGGTTATGTTTATATATTTTATCGAGATTTATCAAGGGGGTTCATGAAAAGGGCCTTCAATATTGACAATACCTACTTAAGTGCGGCGGCGCACTCTCGTTCGTAAGCCAGCTGACTTGCTAATCTTTCCACGAAAATATGAGCTAGTTATTGCTGTCTTCCCCCGAATTCTCAGACGTTCTCAAAAAGTCTCAATATCGCTATAATACAGCATTAAGGTTGAACTAGTCGCGGGCTCGAACTCACTGGTGGGCGTGGCCAAAAAGCACGTTGTTTCACTTGGTATTGTGTCCGACAGATATAGTATCAGTGATGAGCAGTTAGACGCTAGTCTACACGCATAACGTCTACTTCGCATGCACACAACCACAGTTATTTTAATTCACATTAAAACGAGCACGTAAAAAAGTACGAAAAGTCCTTTGGAAAATCGAGTTTTATGAAAAAACCACTACATAAATCAATTTCAAATAAAGTTCAAATAAAGTAATAAGTAAGTAAGTAATTTATTTCAAATAAAGTTTATTGAACTATCAATCAACAATCTATCTTTTAATAATAATATAATTGAAGAAGTAGGACATATAATTTTTTTAGGATTGACAATAGACTCTAAACTGACGTGGAAAGAGCATGCATCGATCCTAATTACAAAATTGACCAGGTTTGCCTTTGCTCTTTATAAACTCAGCAAAAAAGTAAATCAGGCGGCTGTCATAACCGCGTATTATGGTTACGTAGATTCCATATTACGTTACGGAGTCATTTTCTGGGCAAATTCCTGTGAAAAACTTGAAATTTTTAAAGCGCAAAAGAGGTGCATTAGGTCCATATGCAATCTTAAATCAACAGAAAGTTGCAAACCGCATTTTATCTCCTTAAAACTACTAACGTTACCTTGTCTTTACATATACGAGACCGCTTTGTTCGTAAAGAAAAACGATGATTTGTTTAAAAAAGGTTCAGAACAAAGCTATCGATCCATAATCCTGAGGGTGTTGTCCGAGCGGTGGGACCTGTCCCTGATACAGAGGTGGATGCAGCTTCATGTTAGCGCTTCTCCTCGCATTGTTTGACAGTTTTTTATAATTATAATTGTGTATGTCTAATTTTATTATTTGATTGTTTCAATGTGTTTTTCTAATGTGTATGTGTAATTTTGTTAAATTTGTTTTTGATTATTTTAATGTAATGTGTATTTATCATTTTATTTTTATAATTAATGTATGGACTATGTCTGAATTAAATGAATTATTATTATTATATTATTATTATAAGACCAAAATATCGACACGAATTAGTCCTAAGACGTTCAAAAACCGCCCTTATGCACAAGAGCATACTTTGCATGGCTCCAAAAAAAATTAATAAGCTACCAAATGACATAAAAGATTTACACTTGACACAATTTAAACGTAAACTAAATAAATTTTTAATAGACAAATGCTACTATACCATTAACGAATTCCTAGTTAACAAAATTTCATGTGACTGACCTTTTTATTTATTTATGTTTTAATGTCATATTTAATTATATCTTTTATTTTAAGTTCTATAGATATGATTTTTCATTATGGTTAATGTAATGTTTAACTTAATTTCTAATATTGTAATTTAACAATGCATGCCTTAATAGGGTAGATTTTTGAGCTACTATAAAATATTTATAAGATCCTGTTGTATCACCAAAAATCGCATTAATTAAAAGCTTTGACTTTGACTTGACTTGACTTGAACTCTTCGATAATTGAGCTTTTTCAGTGCCGACTTTGTTTTGGAGATTTTAAATTTCTTTTGTTATTTATTCACGCCCAAAGTTGCGTTAAAATTAGCAAGAAAGACGAATGTTTGTTGGCTCATAACTTTTTAATGGCTTTTTAATTTACTATTCTCTTTCCGCAGAGACAAAACTAATAATAAGACAAAACAATATCAGGTTTAACATTGGATGTAAAATGTCAAACAGTGGAGTAATTCCCTCCCGAAATTTGTATGCAAAAAATATCGACTAGTGCAACCTTAAAGTGGCAGATGAGTGGCAGTAACAGCGTTACACTTAATGACTACTTAAAAATGTATTGCGTTTGAGAATTCCGTCGTTGAAATCTATCGAAGTAGGTATTGCAACCATATTAAAACTCTGCCTTTTACAAGTGATAGCAAGCGCAATAATACTGTCGTACATGCAAACATACTTGTAACAGAAGCAGCAAATCCTCTCATTACAATAAATAAAATCCCTACATCACAAACCCAAATTTTATCACCCAAAACGGAAATTTTAAATGAAGTAAACTTCGGCACTAAACCAAGCATAACAATCTAGTCAATTTCACAAACCATCCCTTTAAGTACAGACATTCAGACCTCTTTATCTATACCACTATAATAGATTTTACGATCTTTTTTATAGCAGACCCTCCAATCTAATCTGGTAGAGCGTTTGATAAACAAAGAAAGTCATAAAAAGCCATGCGGAAAGGGCGTGTCCTTGAACTTGACCTTTCTGATTCAGGGCTTGGATAATTAACCTTGGTTAGGTTAGTAGGTATTAAGAAATCTGCATAAGAAATCGTTTTGGTTTCATTGCATGATTGAAGGGAAAGAGTACCTCAAGGATATGTTTTAGGTCCAAGTCGGAATTGTTTAAAAAAAATGTATGATGGATTATCATCACAATTATAATACGAGTAATTGTGGCAATTTAAGCATAAGGTTATTTTACTTTACCCTACTATTATCGTCTATGTTTTGTGTCTAATTAAAAATAACGGACAAATAGCATAATATCAAACTCTTGAAACAGAAAACAGCTGCTATGTTAAGGTACTAAACTACTAAAGTAATTAGCTTAATGATAAGAGACTGAACCATCTGGCTAGCCTTACTTGTTAAACAGTATTCACCTGTACACTATTACGTGCTAATATCCAGCACGAGACAAGTTAATTAAATTATAATATTCCTCTGTTACGAAGAAGCTCTCTCCGTTCTCAATTGGATTTAAACATTAAGGAAATCTTGTGGGATACATGAATTTAAATAAATTATTCTTGTTTTCAGTTGTTTCTTTTTTCATTCGTAACACAGATTCGTACAAAGATTTGGTGCTTTTAATTAGGATATATGACTTTGGAAGTACGTAATGGCCCAGTGGGTAAGGCCTCGCCTCCCATGCACGAGGTTGTGGGTTCAAATCTGGGCAAGTACCACTGTGACTTTTCAATTCATAATTATTTTCAGTTACAACTGTTTTTTTAATGTCCCTCGGCAAACTTCGTGTTTCGTCAGTTTCCTCCCATTTTTAAAATAAATTACAGTAAGTTAAAAGAGCATTAACAACTCTATATACTTCCAAGTCGATTCAGAACGTCCGGTCTGCACCAAGTGTAACTGATAGAAATCCGACGACTGACGAAACACGAAACACGAGAAGACATTAAGAAAATAGTTTTACTGTACCTACTTTCTGAAATTATCTTGGACATTACTGACATCGGCGAAGGAATACATCGTGAGGAAACCTGGAGTATAGATAATATGAGTCTGAAATCACCAACCTGTCTTGAGCAAGCATGGTGATCAATGCTTATGCCTTCTCTATATGAGAAGAGGCCAATGCCCTTCCCACTCAGTGAGACACCTAATAGGCTAGGATTATTTTACGGTTTAGGCTCGTCAACTTATTTGTCGCAGAAGTGAGTTTACGTACAGACACCAAAAGAGATAAGGAACCAGGGTCGTCGGATACAGTTGAAATTTAGTAAGAAACCGATGGATGTTTTTGAATAAAATAAAATAAAATTAATAGAAAACAAACATTTCATTTATCAAATTAAATTTAATTCAAAAACATCCATCGGATTCTTACTGAACTTTAACTATATCCGATGACCCTGGTTACTTATCTCTTTTGGTGATTGTACCTAAGCGATACGTACCTCCATCCTTTTAAAAATATCTCTATCTCGAGTTCTGTTGCAACAGTACTCTCCTACATATAGTTAAATCCCCTGGCCTCAAAAGTCTTAACATCCTACGCTTCTTTCTCCATTCTGAGTTACCTGAGTGCACGATTCCTGACAAATGCGTGCATTGACTGGACAGTTCCATCCAATCTGTGTGGTTCTTCCTTCAAAAGACCATTTCAAAAACTATTCTACATGGTCTTCACATGATCTGACCAAGATTATGTCTGGACTTTAAAAGAGACTGTGACCTCTGAGTTTGTTTCGGTATTTCTTCTCAGAGTAGTCAGATAGGAAACGCCGACTACATCTAGTTTAAAAAATATGATTGACTTGTAAAAGTGTTTGTACAAACCTACTTACAGAAATAAAATCATTTATCATTTACCAGTAGCAAATGGTATATTGGACCTGTCATATTTTGTCTCTTCATCATCCTAAGGTTACTGGTAGAAAATGCCTCAGGCATTAAGTCCGCCTGGGTACAGTATTTTTCTACTTGTGCATAAAGTTTTAATAAATAATGAAATGCTCTTACTACATCATCATCTTTCTTTCAAAGCTTCCACCTACGCTGTTACTTGTATTGTATTGTATTTCCACAGATTTAGAGTTGCTTTTACAACATCCACTTCAAACCAGCCCACAAGGTGTATTTTAATCTACTTACCAAAAAAGCAGCTCAATCCTGAATTAATTTAAACTTAATAACGAAGGGAACAGTAAACAATGTTCCAAGCTTTTCTTCAGGAATTGCAGAAGAGCTGTGGTTTCACAAGAAATTCAATTTCGTATTTAACGAGTAAATAAAACGGTTCTGCGCGCACGTTCTAGACCTTGCGACTATTTACTCTAGACTTATTGTCACACTTAATATTTGTGATTAGGTAAATATTTGCTGGCTTTGCCGCAGTCTAGGCTTTCGTGAGTGTTAAGTTTATTTGTAGGTATTACGTATTACTTATTAATTGCTACTTAGTATTACTGAATGATTAAATATTTGATATGGTCTACAGGGTGGCAGGGACTGCAGGAGGAGACACCCTGGGCGTCGGGAGTCGATTGCCGACTCCCGGCCACCGTACGCGCGGGCTTGCGGACGGCGAGCAATGGGCAGCTCGCCGTCCGGTAAGGATCAGGCCCGGGTCGATGGCGCGTCGTGTTCCACGCGCGCCTCAAAGAGACGTCAGCATCATTGATGGGGTCCGATAGGGCCGATGCCTGCCGGGGTCGCGGATTGTTCGAAAGAGTTACCGTGGCCATGGCGCACAGGCTACTGAAGGAACACGGGTGGGTTTTAGTCAGTAAGAGTCTGACACGCCCTTCCGCTCCGCCCAGAGCGGGAGAGGTCATTTGACGATTTCCCAAGCAAAAAAAAAAAATTGTGGCAGGGACATCGACGCGCAACCTGTTACCTTGGATTCAGTACATGATTTTGAAACCACTACGTTGAATTTTTTTGTCAGTTATTAAAAAAAAAAAAAATATTCCATACATTTTGACCGCATAGGTATTGGACTTTTCTATGAAACAGCAGTTTTTTTTCTGATAACTGACGAAAAATTACTACGCTAATCTAGAATCACGTGCTGAATACATGGTTTCAGTTTGCGCGTCCCATGCCATGACCCTGTCACCCGTCAATTGATTTGGTATTTATTTAGATAAATACAGTCTATGATAAATACCTACACTTTTATTTATTTTATTGAGTATTGTGGTTTTTTGTGTATTTATCATAAATACACGAGGGGCTCGTGGCTATATAATAGCAGCCGCACGGATCGATCGGAAGTTAAACTTCGCTTGCCGAGGTCGGTGCTTGGATGGGTGACCATCAATTACATATCGAGAGTTTTGGTCCCGGCTGTCATTTGTAAAATCAAAAATCAAAATATTTTATTTCACATAAACCTACATGGGCACTTATGAAACGTCAGAAGCTAGGTGCACGGTTCCAAATGGTAATTTCGTAGATCTTTGTCAGTCATTACGGGTAATACTGAAAGTCAGATAACCAGTCGTACTAAGTGGTATCGTATTACCCAGTAACTGGGTTGTGGAGGTCAGATAGGCAGTCGCTCCATGTAAAATACTGGTATTTAGTTGCATCCGCTTAGAATGAAAGTCGAGCCCAAGATAGTTGGGAAAAGTCTAGGCAGACAAAATTATAAATAAACGAATTATTTGATAGATTGCTTATCCCTTAATCATTATCCAGCGGGGTAATTACGTAACACACTAACAATAGGAATGGGTTTCATTTTGACGGTTCAACAATATTCATTGCGTTATTTACGTTACTGAGCAGACAAATTTTTCGAATATATGAAGCAATGGATTAGTAATAAGCTTCAAAATGATTCAGATTGTGATAGATTGTGTGTTACGTAATTAGGGTGCTGTTTTTTTACACCCATATTGTTTCCTATCTGCGTAAATACAGGTAAACCTTATTCTAATTTCATACTCCGATAAATCAATGATGAATTCAATAAAAAATACAATTGATTCTATGATAAGGATATCAATTGTGTTCAGATATTTCATTCTTCAACTTCAACTACAACTTTTTTAGTTGTATTTATTTATTTAACCGTTTATGTACACACATATATAAACAGACAAATAGAAAGGAACAGAAAAATATATTAATACTAGCTTTTGCCGACGGCTTCGCTCGCGTTAATTTAGACTTTGACTATCAATTCGGGTTATATAATTCAATCATGATTCGAAAGACACGTGGCGCCATCTATTATCATAAGAACGTTATTGTTGTTTTCCTCGGGAACAGTACTTTTTTGCGGGATGAAAGGTACCCTATGTCCGTTTCTGTACCCCTGACAACGTGTATGCAAAATTTCAGGATAATCGGTTCAGTGGTTTAGGCGTGAAAAGGTAACAAACAAACAAACTTACTTTCGCATTTATAATATTAGTTAGGAAGTTAGGATTAGTTAGGATATTTAGGATAACATAGCAGAAAAGAAAAATATATAAACGTACAAAGGTGATGCTTATATATTGGCTTAATGAAGAAAATAATATACAATAGGTATTGAAATCGACTGGGAGGTAATTTAAATTGATCAAGTATCAATATCATTAAAGTTAGAGCCACATTTTGTATGCTAGCAAGCGTTAAAGGCACTTCAGTCATAATTTCAGACACGTCTGTTATAATTAAGCCGAAGCATCAGAGAAACCAGCGATATTTTTTTTAAACGTTTCTTTGCAGCAATTTGTAGCTCAGTTGTTAAAAGAAAGTGAAAGAAAAGTATTTATTGGGACTCGCACAGGATTAGCACAAACTAAACTAAACACAATCATAAAATAAAAAAAAACACCAAAAAGTCCTGCGGGGTAATTACGTAACACACTAACAGTAGGAATGGTTTCATTTTGACAGTTCAATAACATTCATTGCGTTATTTACGTTGTTGAGCAGACACATTTTTCGGACATAAGAAGCAATGGCTTAGCAATAGGCTTCAAAATGATTTAGATTGTGATAGATAGTGTGTTACGTAATTAGGGTGCTGTACGAGGCCAAAAGGCGGGGTATCTCAGCATGATGCTACGACATTTAAAAAATAAGTTTGTTATTGAGGTACAAGGTAAAAAAAAAATGTTGGACGTAGAACGCAAAAAAAACAGCGCTCGTAACAGTTATGTATTTCCCGAAGTATCGGCACTAAATTACCCGACTGCATGGCTATTTCATGAAATCATGACATTTGAGGCCAATTCTAACCAAGAGTCATAAATCTTTAAATACATATTTGTAATGGGCGCGTATAATTTTTCAATACCATACATTCGGATACCTGTAAATTGCAAAAAACGTAAGAAAATTATTGACGTATTTCGCGAGCAACCTTCGCGCATCCCCTTTAATACAGTGTATTTTCAGTTCCATTTCATCACTTCGTAACCTTTCACCATTTACAAACACCTCCCCTTTTACAAAACCATTAAGCGTTTTAATTACATTTGCATCACCCGTTCAGAGTCTCTCACACAATAATTAAAATACAAAATTTTCGTCAAATCGTAAGCTCGGAGCCAACTTTTATTCAAAATTCAGTCTTCATTTCACACGAGAAACGTTAACGGATCGTGTCACGTAAACGTTTAGACGTTAAACTTGATTGAAAACGTCTGTATTGTGAGTCTTTCTTTTGATTATTTTTTAGCAGCTCCTGTGCAGTATGCATTGTTGTTTTGCGACATGTTGGATTTTATTTTTGAGCTTATCAGGATTTATTTTTTATAAATGTGTTAATTTGAAGGGTAGTTAGGATGGAGCGACGATCTTGGATGAGAGTTGCCGTGAATCGAGCTGAAGGCGTCCAATTGGAGAGGCCTATGTCCAGCAGTGGACTGCTGTAGGCTGTTGATGATGATAGTGATGAAGAGTGGTTATATTACCTTTTTTGTTGTTCACCATTTCTCTTTTATTTGTATGACATAGTGCGAGACAGTTCCTGAAAAGCAGAATCCTGACAATAAAACGTTTATTTTCTGCTTAGACTACAAAGAAAGGTGGCAAAGAAGTCTTGGGGCTTTGACCATTTTATACCAATACTAGCTGCGCCTCGTGGTTTCACCCGCAGCGGTATGAAATATATTTTACGACCTATTCTCAGACCTATTAAATATTCACAAAAAAAATCATAAAAATTGGTCAAGCCGTTTCGGAGGAGTTCGATAACAAACACTGTGACACGAGATTTATATATTAGATTAAAATCAAAGAGAAAATATTAAAAGTTTGAGGTAACTTTTCGCTATTTCGCCTTTACTCGTGGGATCTTTGTTGTTATAAGTTTATTTAACCGTGGTAAAAAGTTTTCCGAGAAGTAGGTACCTAAATTAGAAGTTGGATTGTGATAATAAGTAGGTTCTTTTTTTAGAGGAGTCATGGTCTTTGGCATACCAAAACTAACCAATAAATTACTTGGCAATCGTAAAAAACTATTAGGGCCCGCTTGTACCTCAAATCACTAAATACGTTTAGCGCTAAACGAATTTAAAACATCGTAATTTTTCTATCAATCGTTTGAAGGTGACAGAAAGAAAATTATGCTTTAATAGTAGATTATTCACTAAGGGGATAAAGCAGTGTCTTAAGTCACGGGCGCTATATTGAATCTCGAACGTAACGAAGGAACCTAGGGTGCCCGAGCGGAGCGAGGGAGCTCTGAATTGACTCCTGAGCGAAGCAAGGGAGTTAAAACTAGAACCCTAAATGTAGTGAGGGATTCAAGCTCGCCCGAGACGAAGTCACCTTTATCGTGGAGAATATTCTACGTTTCGTACCTACTGCGAGGTAATACAAAAAAATAAACAAAAAAAAGGGGTACGTGCCACAGTAACCGATCAGCTGTTGCAATGACATGCCGCCATTACTTCCTCAGATTATGTAGAAACAGCGGTTGGGCGAGTATAATACAAAGAGTACTCTAAATGTACCGGTAAGTTTGAACTTGACCATGTACAGAAAACAATTGTTTTTATTGTTGTAATTATTTTTGTTTTATCTATTTGATTAATATACATTAATGTTACTCATGTATCCACTTCGTACTATAACATCTCTATTTAAATTAGTAATTTCATTATTTTCTTCATCGACGGCAACTAAAACCTATGAAGTGACAAGTCTTTGGTCGGGCTGTACTTTAATAGAAAAATAGTTTTCATACACATTTTTTAGCTGAGTTTGAGGCTGAGGTTCCAAAGTCAAATCAAATTACGCACCAGCGGGTATGAAATCCAGTACAATCATAGATATAAGAATATATATCTATGAGTACGATATTATTGCCCGGCTAGAGCCTAGGGCTTCAATGACTTGCTTTCTAGGTTAGGTTTGCCTGAGATATATAATTTGACATTAGCGAGCAGGTGGTGTGAAAATATGTTTGATCAAGGGAGTGATGAGATATGTCAGTGCTTTGTAGTGCAATTGCGCCTTATTTTATTTTATTTTATTTTTTATTTTATTGAAAAGGAACAACAAACAGCTACAATATAAAACATGAAATCTGAAATACACAAAACACATATACAATATTGTAGCCCACGACGCTGTTCACAGATTAACTTAGTATTGCAAAATGCTACCTATCGTTAGATTTAACCCTATATCGACTTTAACCTGACCTATAACTCAGATTTAGGTTGCCCTCTGTAAAAAGTTAGCATTTTCTCATTCACATTCCAATTTCAAAATGAAAACAAAACGGCATCAGAGCATTCTGTGAATACCTGAGAATTCTCGCTAATAGTGCGACACTTGGGTTTTAATCACTCTTTTGTTTTATCGGTCGTTTACGTTTTAAATAAGGCCTGATTTAATAGTTCTTTAGTTTGGCGGGGTTTTCGAAGCTGACAACTCTAGTCTATTGTACGTTTTGATGTGATTTCGGAATTTATTTGCATTTGATTTTGTGAAGGAGAACGTGTGATTGCATTTGCATTAGTGTGGTGAATTTTTATAGGTGGATTAGCCTTTACCCACGGCTTTGCTCGCGTGGATTTCAGAAAATATCCCACGGGAACGAACTACCGGGATTTACAATTCTTCCAATATTGCGTGATTTTTTCCGACACCTTCAACAATTTTCGTCATATTTCAGCCAATTTACACAAAACCTTGATTATTTATACTCCTAAACCTTCCTCATAAACCACTCCGCCCATTGGTGAAAACTTTAGGAAAATCCGTTTAGGAGTTTTTGAGTTTATCGCGTACAGACAGACAGACGCGGCGGGGGGATTTTGTTTTATAATATGTAGTGTTATAGATTGTAGGTAAAATATACCAAATTGCCATGTAATTGACGGTTCTTGCTGTTTGACTAGATGACCCGGTGAACTTCATACCACTCGAGATCTATACATTTACATTTTGTACATTTTTCCGCTGTTCCTCTGGGTATTCCATTTTTTTCCCTCAACTACCCCAGTACTAAGGGGAACAAAACAAAAAAGAAAACCTAATCGGTTGAGCCAATTTCGAGCTTTTGCGAGACTAACGCACGACAATTGATTTTTATATCGATAGACTAAATATAGTTCTTTGATAGGTGCAAGTTTTTAAAACAGACTTGTAATCGTACAGCTTCATGTCACACGTTACCTATATTTTAGTTAGAAAATAATACAAAACTTGAATTTGTTCAATTTGGGCATTATTTTTAATGAATATCGATCTTCTCCCTCCAAATTCTGAAACATTATTTGCAATTCCTTGTTACAAGTCGTCTATTGGGTTTTCCAACGTCCAACTACAAGATCTATCTGCCTAGGCTTTTCCCTACTAAGTTGGGGTCGGCTTCCAGTCTAGCCAGATGCAGCTGAATACAAATATTTAACATGGAGTGACTGCCTATCTGACCTCCACAATCCTGTTACACGATACCCTTTGCTAAGACTGGTTGTCAGACTTTTGGGTTTCTGACAACCTGTAGCGACTGTCAAAGACCCACGAATGGCAGCTGGGACTAACGGCTTAGCGTGCTTTCCGAAGCACGGAGGGGTCTCCATATGTAATGGATAGTCACCCATCCACGAACCGACCGCGGCAAGAGTAACTTAATAATAATGTTCTAGGTAACTAGTCCACTCTAGGCACCCAAACCCATAGTCCAATATCTTTTTCTCCATATCCTGCAATAGTCCAACATCAACCGGGGGTTGTCCTTGGGTGCACTTCACAGTGCATACAGGGATAATCGCCAGCTTGTGCTTCACTTCCTTTACTTATAGATTCTAACGGGCCTCTGCGAGTTGGCTTCGGCCCCTCTTATGCCTACCAAAGGTCCGGGACCCTATGGTCCCGAGATATGCGAAAAGCTTAAAAATAAATAATAATAATAATACAAATTATATTCAAAAATATAAGGTACATATAACTTTAAATACAGTTTTTCTTAAATTGATGTCAAGTTCAACCATAATTTGTGCCTGAACTAGGTAATCCTGTGTTTCAGGCAATTGTAGGTAACATTAATTGATTGATTTATTTATTGATTATTTACTTAACCTTTGATTGACCCGTGTAGCTATTAAAATTATTTAGCCACGAACCCCTAGATCTTAACCTCCAACCTATGACATAAAAAAGTCTGTGTCCTTTTTAGGAGACTCAATAGTCTCTTTGTCTCTACAAAGGTGTCATAACCTTTTAGTCTATAGTACATAGGTACTGTCTACCTCATTAAGTTCGTGATCGACTCATAAGCTGAATGGCCGATTGTTTTAGCAAATATATTTAAATGACGCCTGATTGTCATCGGGTCGTGGTTCGTGACAAGAGGTTATTGGATTGTGGTAGGTTAATATTGTTTTAGCGACAGATATCTGTGTGCTGATCGAAAACTTTATATGTACTCCTTAACATAAAATGAGATGTTTCAAAATGGGCCAGGTCTATGTACACTACCTCAAAATAAAGAGAAAAATCCGTAGGATTCGGGAAAAATTTAGATAATTAATTTAAATGTATACTGTTATGGTAGTTTATTGATAATTGGCAATTATTTTTATTGTCTTTCAACATGGCGTCTCACCGATTTAGTTACTCTGTACTTAAAAACAATGACAGGAAACCATAGATTGACCATTGTTCATAGAAAGAGAACTGTCATCTGTAACAACAGTGTCAATAAACATGTCAAACGTCATAAATCAATCAAAATGACAGCTTACCGCCATGACGGGTTTTTGTTGTGTGTTGCTATTTCAAGTGTAATTTCTTGTGGTTTACCAGCAAACAAAGCAATTTTAAATTATTTGGACAGTTGAGAATTGTTTTAAATGTGTTTCCCTATTTTCAAGTACAGTGTACAAGGACCTGGCCCAGGCTCCATACATTTTGGAACATCTCCTCTTATCGTGAATGTACTACTTAATTTATGCAGTGATTTCGTGGTGATCAATGTTTGATGCAATTTTATTTTCTTATTTGTACCTACCAAATGCTTTGGGCCTGCAGACTGTCTATTCTGCGCTGCATTGTGTGAACAAAATATTGACATTTATTTAATTTATCAACAAAGGGATATACCTAAGCACATTATCTATATTGTCGTAAAAGGGTGATAAGAAAACCGATCAAGAGGGACAGATTAATGTCAAACATATTATGGATATCTGACAGCTATAATAATAAATAATACCAGTCTATTATTGTCCGATTGCAAGACAAAGGCTTCTTCTCATACTCAAAGAAGGCACGAGCATTGAACACCGCGCTTGCTCAAGACGGGTTAGTGATTTTAGATTTCACCTATAAAGGTACGGTAACAAGCAAATTTTCTGGTAATTGACAATAGGGCATCGTGGCAACAAATAAGGTTCAAAACACCGATGCGTTTGATGTTAATCGAATAGCCACGAAAATAAAAGTAATTTTGTGGTTTTAAATTAATAAAAAAAATCAAAATGCAAGGCTCAGTGGAATAATTTTTTGGTATTTCTTTTGTTGATTGGTTTCCCTTTAAAATCATTACCTACATAAAATATAATAGTTTACGCTCAATTTTTTTTTAATAATGCGACGAAAACAATTTTTTTGAGCTGTTTTACGATTGTTTTATCATGATACCTACTATTTTATTTTTATGAAATACTAGCTTTTACCCGCGGCTTCGCTCGCGTTAATTTAGACTTTGACTATCAATTCGGGTTATAATTCAATTATGATTCGAAAGACACGTGGCGCCATCTATTATCATAAGGACGTTATTGTTGTTTTCCTCGGGAACAATATTTTTTTGCGGGATGAATGGTACCCTATGTCCGTTTCTGTACCCATGACAACGTATATGCAAAATTTCAGGATGATCGGTTCAGTGGTTTAGGCGTGAAAGGGTAACAAACAAACAAACAAACTTACTTTCGCATTTATAATATTAGTTAGGATTAGTTAGGATTAGGAAGTTAGGAAGTTATGATAGGATTTTGGAATAAGTCTTTTCTTTGAACTTTTAAAAATACACAAAAAAAAAACTGGCTTGTAATTTATACCAATACTCCTAACTGTACGGCAAAAAACTAAGCGTTAAAGTGTCATGCACAAAGGCGCGCCGCGACAGCGCGTCACAAAGGATCCGCGTGTCGCGCGACGAGCGGTGCCCTTGCGTCGCGCTGTCACGTCGCGCCTGTTTGTGGGAGCCTTTACGGTGTCATACATTTGGGCAGCGCCAAACTATGAGTCCAGGGTTCCACACGATATTTTTCCGTGACCGATACCCAAGATAAACTCAGATACAAAATTTAAAAGTCACATCGGTTGACAGCTAGTTAGATACTTATCTACTGCTCTAATCACCAATCCGAAGTGTCTAGGTACCTTACTTATCTACTTTTTGAATGACTAAAATTGAAAACTTTGAAAACATCTTGTATTTTCACTCTAACTCAAACTATTTATCAGGCACTTTTAAAATGCCAAGGACTCAGTCAGTCAAAAATATGAAGCTAGTTGCCCGTTCCAAAGCGTAATAAGTACCTATGGAGAAGAACGGACCAGAAACTCCATGGATACTCTTTTAAATGATGTAGTTACAAAAAATATTAGTTACCTACATCATTAATGTTGATCTTATAATTATATGTGAGAACGATGTAAAAGAAGACGGAACTACACGTTATAAGCGTGCAGAGAAACCAAATAGAAAAAAAAAACTGACGGTGCCCGTTCACGAACATGACACACGGATCAGCAACATGCAGCGCAACCATTTTGAAGGGAGCTAAATGCTCCTACACACCCGCCACGCACTGACAGCGAGACATTTGAGTGAGCATGACATACTATCAGCCGCCAGGGCACATTCAAGTCAATGAAATACATATTATTAAATGGTAGCTCTATAGAACATAGTAATCACACCTGTGCTACGCAATTGTATAATTCAAAGGAGATTGACTTTATACAATGCAAAGATAGTCTTACAATCTTCAGCAGCAAATAAAAATAGTAAAAAATTATTTTGGAACAATAAACACACGAATAGGTACAAAAAATTAGTTGTGGTTGTGGACCAGGAACAGCCTTGAGCCAGGCATTTTTATCAGAGATGTCATTCCCTGACTTATAATATGTCTGCATGCATAATGTGCGTTTTATACAAGATTTTAATTTCGTCTCATTCAGTTGAAGTATGTGGGGAAGTATTTTATTGTGTTTTTTTTACTGTTCGCTTGTTTTAAAATGCTTTTATAATTTGTAGGTAGGAGGTACGGCTACCACATAAATCATTTGTAGAAAAAAAAAACAACGCGCAACAGATAGGTACCTGTTAGTAGGTACCTACAGTCTCTGCCTACCTCCATGGGAAGTAGGCATGAGTTTACTTATGAATGTATGTACCTATTATAAAAAACACTCTGCTTTGCCAAAATCATCTCTTAAGTACGTTTTCTCTGTCAAATGAATAGTCAATTATTAAAATAAAAATATGTAAGTACCTACTTAAGCAAAAAAATAATAATTTGCTATGTAAACATGTTGTGTAACAGAATTTAAATCACCGGAAACACAAATTAACCAAAAGAAAATAATATTATTATTCCTCTTAAATTGGGTTCTTTCTTAGTAATTTTGTCGACATCAAAGAAAATTGTTTGTCTGAATTTTTGTATACAAATTAAAATAATTTAATTTTTATCAAGGTCTATAAAGACGTTAGTGTGTAGGCCGCCTTATATTACGCAGTTGAATGACGTCATCATTGTTAATAATGTTTAGCACGCACGTAGTGGTTAGTAATTTCGTTCTTACACACACAGCTCGGCTAGCTCAGTCGGTAGAGCATGAGACTCTTAATCTCAGGGTCGTGGGTTCGAGCCCCACGTTGGGCGCAATCTTTTTGCGACAGCAATCGAGATTGTTATTTGTTTGTTATTTTTCGCAGTTTTCCTTACATATTTTATACATAAATAAGGATAATTTTAAAATTAATTATTCTTACCTGCAATTTTTCTTTCTCTCATCTTCCTCCATAGTTGTTCAGCTTTCCTCATAGGCCAGTTCTCGACCTTGGCGCTGAAACTCCTGAAGAACTTGTACTCCTTGAAGTGGGACATTCTTCTCTCCATCTTGCTTGGAGTATGCCCCGCTGGTGGCGGCGAAGGCGCTTTAGGCGTAGTCGACGGAGATGGCTCCGTATGTTTTTCAATTTTGCTTTCAATTTTGCTTTCAATTTTGCTTTCAATTTTGCTTTCAATTTTATTTTCAATTTTGTTTTCAATTTTATTTGCCATTTTATTTTATAAATTTAACTTTTGCAATTCTTATTTCAACAATTTACTTAAATTCGGATTAAATTTTATGGTCCCGAATTCAAAATTTAAACTTCCATTTAATCATTAATTTATCCTTTAATTCTATTGATTCCATTTTCAAATATAGTTATTTTACATAACAATTTTATGAAAATATTGATTTAATTCTACATCATTTTTCTAATTCCACTTAATTAAATTCACTTTTATTAGGTAACTTCACTTAAACACGATTTAACTTTAACTAATTTAAAACACTTCGCTGGACTAGTTTCCAATTTCGCCAAGTGTTTTCGTTAATTAACCTGAAACAAATAAAGAGCAAAGTTTATTCATTAACTCGGTTATTTTTGGAGCTAATTCCTTTTAATTGGCGGAATGAAACAATGAGAATGGTTTATGTGAACAGTGGCTAAAAGGTAAAAGTTTATTGATTAATTTTTTTTTTCATTTTAAACGTTTTTAATATGTAATATTGCGGATTAATTGTAGGTAATCAATATAAATACAAGGGGCATGCCAAAATAGATTAGATATTCTTTACTCATTTGTTTGACACTGACAAGTTATACACCATCTTAAAGGCTGGTTGTTTATTGATAAAATTTGAAAATAGAACATAGGTACATTATTTCTCTTTCTTTATTTGGATGAGCATTATTTTTCCGAGAATCTGGCGGGAATTTGCTTACGGCAATGGAGCTCAGTTGACGTGATTTTCGCGCTATGATTTATTATGACTATAAAAAAGGTTTAAAGCCTCAAGAATGTTTTGAACTTTTGGTTACTACTTTTGGTGAGTGTGCCTGTTCACAAGCAACAGCATTTAATTAATTTGCTGAATTTAAAAGAGGATGGCGTTGTCTCGAAGATGAAGCGAAGAAACGTCGGCCACCAACCGCGGTCACTCAAGAAAACGTTCGTGCAGTCGAAAAAATTATTCGCGTAAACCGACGAATTGTAAAGCTGGAGCGAGAACTGAAAATTGGATTAGCAGCAATGCAAACCATAAGTCACGACCAATTTTCTCTCCGTAAGCGTTGTTGTAATTTTTCAAAATATTTCATATGAAAATTCTTAGGTAGAACAATTTTCCAAAGTTTGACGATTAATATAAAATTGATGATTATTATTCAGTAAATATATCTTTTCTACAGTCGCGAATTGTATTTTGAACAACATGCGACGTAAAACAGAGCTGCAATTTGCAAAAAACCAAAGAAAATTTGAGTTTGGCGGGCTACAGCTGGGGATTCACCTTAAAGTCAATTTGCAATTATAATCACAACTAGCTTCTACTACTTCATAAAATTACTTGTTTTAACATAAAACTTATGACTGAATAGGTACCCCCTTGATCCCTGGGCGTCGGGAATCAATAGCCGATTCCCGGCCACCGTAGGAGCGGGCTTGTGGACGGCGAGCAATGAGCAGCTCGCCGTCCGGGAAGGACGGGTCTTCAGCAGCCCGGTCTGGATTTTTGCCCGGTTGATGGCAATAGGCTTGCGTGTTCAGAGCTACAAAACAACCCTTGTTTAAGTGTAAACAACAGCAGTTGCACGACCAAAGAATAATAAAAAAGAAACTTTATTTCATAAATCAACTCTTTGGTCAAATAAAAATTTCATAAACAACTTTAATTTTAAAATTAGTTGACAAAAAAATAGGCATTTTAAAGTATTCGGCATTCCTTTTACATGACCCAGTAACGGTGTCATTGTATGCTTAATGAATTTTATATTAAAATTCAACACGAATCGTTTCGTAATGGCACGACACAGCTGGGCTGTCAATTACTTGCAAAAAGATTTATTGTAAAACTGAATAATGATATTTTGATGAATGTTCATGTAAATGGTGATTTTCTGTTTTAAAATTAGGTCTACTATTATAGGTACATATATTAGATGATATGAAAAAAATAGTGAACCGAGTAATTTAGAATTTACTTGAAGCTAATTTATGTATTGATTTTAACCTCTCAATACGTAAAGTACTTACTGCACGTATTTCACTTAAATATTTAAAAAAATACCCAATATAAATATTGGATATTTTTTTAAATATTTAAGTTGAAGAGAAGAAGTTGGATACAAAACTACCCACAAAACACGATTATGAACGATTAATGACTGGTGCTATACTTTATCAATTGAATTACGTGCGGCCCGAGGTGGCCCGCTAGAGGGCCATAACAATAGATAATCAATTGTGTCTCATTAGCAATGCTTTTAATAATTAATAACCTATCTAAGAAATCAAAATATTTAAACAGTAAAAGTAAATAAAATATACTGTTATTTATTTATTACTTTTACTGAATAAATACTTTATTACTTTTTTTCCCTTTTATGTACAGACATGATTTAGGAAAAATTAAAAAGTAAAGCTAATCCTAATCAAGAAGGTATTCAAACCATTCAAGTTTATATTAAAAACCTTTGTCATAGCCTCGTGCTTAACAAACTATCACTGGAACCAAATCTTATAACTACCCACTTCTTAAACAAAAATTCTCCTCGAAATGAAGAATTGGCAAAACTTTCACGTTTCTAATTTTTAATATTATAAGTAGCAAAGTAGCTATTTGTCAACGACTTCGTTGACATACTTCAACCTCCGTTAAATAACTCTGGGGTTAAATTTATGAGAAATCCTTTGTTTCTGCGTCCTTAAACCAAATAGGAGCGCCCTCATGGAAAGACAAGGAAATTTGTATACTTAATATAAAATAAATATCTAATATAATTTATAAATAAAATAATATATTTTTTATAATATATATAAATATATATTTTTGTACCTTTATTTTTTATGGTGTACATAATAAAGAGTATTCTTTTCAATTCTATTCTATTTATTGTTAAGGAAATTGACTACCGATTTAAATTGTCCCTATATTCAAATAACAAGTGCTTTAACAGCTGTATGAAGTTTCCTATGACACGGCAAATTGACGTAGGGTGTCAATTTGCTTGGCAATTAATTTCCCTGATGGTACCTAATGTTTCATCTTCCAGTGGTATAAGTTTTCTGCCAGTCAGTCAGCCAAGCAATGATTTTCCAAAAATAAATTGCTTTTGCTTCTCATCCCCTAAAATTAATTTCTCTGCAAAATTGAAATATTGAAATGGTTCCAATCCAACATGCAAACCTCGATTTGTTTTGAAACGATTGGGGATTCAGCTGACTTCTGATTTAATTCGATTTGGAGCCCTTTCAAATATATATTGGGGTTCCATTTTGTTGAAGGTTCTAGGGCCTTAGGAGGCAATTCACGTCAACCATTTAGGATAATTTGTATGCTGTGTGTCAAGCCATCTGTTGAAAGGCACTGAGCTATTTTTAATTTCGCTTTTGTGAATATTTGTAATTCAAAACTTGACCTAGTTTTTGGAAAAGCCAATTAACTTGTTTTATTTTTGTCTCTTGGTTTTTGCAGTGTTTTGTAAAGTTGTTATGCTATTGAAGTACAAAATTGAATAGCAGTTTTTGAGTTGCTGAAGATATTAAGCCTGCACACTATCAATCACAATCTGAATCATTTTGAAGCTTATTGCTAATCCATTGCTTCATATGTTCGAAAAATTTGTCTGCTCAGCAACGTAAATAACGCAATGAATGTTGTTGAACTGTCAAAATGAAAGCCATTCCTACTGTTAGAGTGTTACGCAATTACCCTATAGAGGTATGAGAAACAGGGTGTAAAGCTCACTCATACCTCCATAGAAAAGAGAGGATCCTCCGACCAGACGGGTGTCGTGTCTGGCGGGCAACTGCCCGACGTTGGATGTTGGGACGTTGTATATTCTTATGCTAGTTGCGCGGTAAACTCTGCTTGCGCGATGCAGGATTTGGCGTGACGTCAGTGTGACCTGTAGCTCGCATGTGGCGATGTAGATACCGCTACAACCCCGCTGGCATAAACAAGGCCGACGGCCATCATCATCAACTTATAGGTATGTACCTAATCGGCATGCTGTCTGACACAGTGCCAAATTAACATATCAGCAGCTTTATAAGTCAGAATCAAACACGAAAAGATTATGTTGTCTATATCTATTCTATATATGTTATATATGTCGAAAATAAGTTAAATCAATCGTTTGACTTTGGCTAATCGTGATCAAGCAGTAAACACGTTTAGAAACGGTCGCGCGTTCTGTATAATTGTGTCCTGTACCTACAGTGTGTGATTCACTAGTGTGATTAATTTGTTATTAAATTAAAATTTGATTTGGTCTGCAAACGGCTTTTCTATTGCGCAATAACCAACACTACCCATAGTATGCCCACAGTAGTTAAAATATGGCTGATGATAACGAGAGAGACGTACAGTCACTAGCAGGTGAATCTACACGAAACTGTAAAATTTCTCCAAACGCATTGCGTCATTACGCAATTTAGAAGCCATATTTTTGATACGGTTTTCACCATAATTTAGAGATTTTTTTCCGGAAGGTTTATTTGAATAATACATTTATATTCAATTTGCATAATCCCAAAAAAAACCTCGGATGTTTTGTCAAGTGATTAAAACCGTGTGAAGCAGGGGCAGGTTGTTATTTGTAACAGACTACAAAAAAAGGAGGAGGTTCTCAGGTCGACTGTATTTCTTTTTTAATGTGTCTTAGCTCAAAACTTTTTTCTAGGTGAACCGATTTGGATGATTCTTTTTTTATTTGAAAGCTGGTGCATGTCATGTAGCCCCATATTTGATCCAGTTCTGACCAGTAGTTTTTGAGTTATAATTAATACTGCATATTTTTTTCCACTTAGTTTATATTGATAATGTTTTAACAATTAGCTGTCACTGTTATTCATATATCAAATAGTGGTATATGAATTTGTGTGGGGCAGGTACCACAACAAAAAATTAAAAATAAAAACGTTTTAAAAAAAAAACCGGCTTCCAAAAAAACACTAAAAAAGTAAAAAATAACTTTAATTTCGGAAGTCGGTGGCAAAAAACGAAAATACAAAACCAAAGACACCGACTTCCGAAATTAAAGTTATTTTTCACTTTTTTTCTATTTTTTTGGAAGTGTTGTTTTTTTGTAAAAAAGTTTTTGGTCATACGTATTGAACAGTAATAAATAAAAATATGTAAAAATAATCCTCTGTTTGCGTTTCTTTAAACTATAACCTGAGACCAAAATTATCAAGCAGGGTCCATAAATTAGTTCGTAACACGTCACTAGACCACTGAACCGTCCTTAAGGCGTGGTCGGCACGGACTGACTAGCTTTAATTTTATTCCCTTCGCTCAACTTCGCAAATCTTGTCAACATTTACTTGAAACCACTGAAGCTCTTGCTGTTTGTGTGTTTGGGCCTCATTATTATGGAAAAGGTTAGTAATACTTACTGGGAGCTTTAAAGGTCAAAGGTTCAACAAATTTTGTTGAGATATTGCTGTCTTTTGCAATGTTATTGTTTTAATTCGCATGACCTGACCAAGATTATGTCTGGACTTTAAAAGAGACTGTGACCTCTGAGTTTGTTTCGGCCTTTCTTCTCAGAGTAGTCAGATAGGAAACGCCGACCTCATCTAGTTTAAAGAAACATGATTGACGTGTAAAAGTGTTTGTACAAACCTACTTACAGAAATAAAATCATTTATCATTTAATAAGTTGCAGGACACTGAACGAGACACAATTGAAGTTTAATTGTTATTGCGCTTGGGGGCGTTAATTATCCCTCAAAGTGTTAAAACGGCCGAAAAATTTACTGACATGTTATTTTACATGTCAGTTAATTTTTCGGCCATTTTCTGTGGATTTTATTTTTTGCGTTTTGTTTAAAATCCCAAAATGTTTTAAAAGCTAAAATATTGGGAAGTTTCTTTTAATGCTCTTTCTCATTTTTCATCTTTCTGATTTGGGTGTAGTTAAAAACACGGCAAGACACAAGGAGTATATAAAAAAAAATAAACAAAAAATATAACTATATTATATTTACATATAAAAATAAAAATAAAAATTATTCATTGGTGATAGGGTTCGTTGCTTCTCTATATGAAAATACACCTTAACCCAAGAATGGGGTAATTAAGGTCATCGAAACAAAATGATAAGCATGCCTTCTCAGTATTTTTATGAAAATCTTTTGTATGCGTATAAGAATACTAATCTGTTTAAAAAATACAGTAATATCCATAATACAAATACTAGGGACAAACACAAAATTGTTGTTCTTACAACCAGGTTCAAGAAAATAGGTGGCTCTTTTAGATGCCAATGTATACGTTTTTATAATAAACTTCCTAGCCACATTCAAGATCTAAGCCTTAATAAATTCAAATCTTGTATAAAGCGAAAACTATGCCAGAAAGTCTATTATACTGTGAAAGACTATATTGAGGACAAAAAGGCTTGGGATTGAGTTGCTCCAATAAATTTACACTGACTGTTGATTTTATTTTATGTTGCTAACTATTTTTAGACATGAATATTTACTGTAAAAAAGTACTATATTATTTTAATTATTGTGAAGTGAGGACTATGTGGGTCATTGTTTCAGTTCTCATCATGGTCTGACACAAATGTCCTGTCTTTGGTATTGTTCGTCGAATCGTTGGAACGCCTGAAGTTCTGAGTTGAGCTGCACGGTTACTGACAAATGCGTGCACTGACTGGACAAGTTCACTTAATCTGTGTGGTTCTTTCCTCAAAACACAATTTCAGACACTAGTCTACATGGTCCTCAAATATATGACCGATTTTTTATATACACATTGACATTGATGATTTTTTTATATACAATGGCATGAGTATTTATTTTGTAAAGTATTATAGTATTTTAATTATTGTAAATGTAAGGACCATGTGGGACATTGCTTTTTTGTTTTTATTTCTCAGTTAGTTTTAATTGTGATCTGGCAGTTTGAGTAATTTATGTGGCCTACCCAAATGTCCTCTCTTTGGTATTATTCGTCGAATCGTTGAACTCCTTAAGTTCCGAGTTGAGCTGCACGATTACTGACAAATGCGTGCACTGACTGGACAGGACCACTCAATCTATGTAGTTCTTTCCTCAAAAGACCATTTCCGATACTAATCTACATGGTCTTCACATGATCTGGCGAAGATTATGTCTGGATCTTAAAAGAGACTGTGACCTCTGAGTTTGTTTCGGCTGTAGCGGCATCTACAACGCCACATGCAAGCTACGCGTCAGACTGACGTCACGCAAAATGCTGCATCGCGCAAGCAGAGTTTACCGCGCAACTAGCATAAATACAATATCCCGACATCAACCGTTGGGCAGTTGCCCACCAGACACAACACCCGTCTGGTCGGAGGATCCTCCCTTTTCTATAGAGTATGAGTGAACTTTACACCCTGTTCTTCATACCTCTATACGGCCTTTCTTCTCAGAGTATTCAGATATAAAACGCCGACCTCATCTAGTTTTAAAATGATTGACGTGTAAAAGTGTTTTTACAAACCTACTTACTGAAATAAAATCATTTATCATTTACAGTCAGTTACCGAATATGGAATAGAACACGGTAAGAACTCCCTCGTTGGTCTAGTGGTCGCATGGGTTCCTGGATTCGATTCTCAGGTTGGGCAAAGTGTTATTGGGTTTTTCCATCAGGAATTTCTCAGATGCAGTCCGGAGTCTGGATTTGTGCCCGGTTGATGGCAATATGGTCACCTCCTATTAAGTACATGGGCCTAAAACAGAACTGTCGAAATGTGGGTGTTACTTTAAGTACACCTCTGCTTAACCCTTCGGGGATTACAGGCGTGGAGTTATAGTACAGACCACGGCAATAAATCCCAAAACACTTATCAACAAAAACAAATGACATTTTCGTCGACCACGAAAAAAACAATTGCCTTCATTATTTACCTCAAAACATTAACAACTCCTAAGTAAATTAAAAGTAGAAATTAAACACTCCCTTGAGCATTTTGTACGAAAATTGATGAAGAGCCCAGGAATTACCGTGATTTAATATTCTCAAGTTTGATCGACTGATGACGTAAGCAACTGGGTTGGTGTGTGTAAGAGTAAAAAGGTGTGAGTGAATGATCCCTATGTCTGCGTTTTAGTAAAGGTGGGTTTAGAACAAACGAACAAGGAACCAAAACGAGAGCATTATCTTGTTGATTGTCTTGACATTTTAGTACGCATAGACCAACCAAAGAACGCTCTATCCCTGTTTACAGAAAAAGACTGGTAGAATGGGGATAGAATGCGCATTTGCGCGTTGGATCTAAAAAAGGTGATTATAATCTAAAACAAATTGTACAGACTAGTCATACCTATCCAAAACTTGTCAAAAAGGTGAACGAAAATAGTTAATAAGAAATGTCTTAAACATCGTCAATATAATATGTATGTGACGGAGAAGGTACGTCTCTCTCGTCATCAGCCATATTTTAACTGCTGTAGGCGCGCTATGGGAATTGTTGGTTATTGCGCAAAAGAAAAACCGTTTGCAGTTCAAATCAAATTATAATTTACGATCAAATTAATCACATTAGCGAATCACACATTGTAGATTCACGACACAACTATACAGAACGCGCGACAGTTTCTTAACGTGTTCATTGCTTAGCCGCCAACAACAAACTCTGCTTTTACTTTGGTCAAGCGTTATATTATAGACTCTGTCGAGCGCCACCTGGGCCGGCAGTCTCGACATTAGATAGCGACAAAAATCTGTCGCTAAGTCGTATCGAAGTCAATTTTTTTTAATAGATTTTCAACCTTATGTTTTCGAAATAAAGTTGAAAATCTATTAAAGGAATTTGACAACGATACGACTTAACGACCGATTTTTGTCGCTATCTGTGTCGAGACTGCAGGGCCTGGGGCGGCAGTCTCGACATTAGATAGCGACAAAAATCTGTCGCTAAGTCGTATCGATGTCAAATTCCTTTAATAGATTTTCAACCTTATGCTTTGGAAATAAAGTTGAAAATCTATTAAAGAAATTTGACATCGATACGACTTAACGACCGATTTTTGTCGCTATCTATGTCGAGACTGCAGGGCCAGGCCCTGCAGTCTCGACATAGATAGCGACAAAAATCAGTCGCTAAGTCGTATCGTTGTAAAATTTCTTTAAGAGATTTTCAACCTTATGCTTTCGGAATAAAGTTGAAAATCTATTAAAGGAAGTTGACAACGATACGACTTAGCGACTGATTTTTGTCGTTGTCTAATGTCGAGACTGCAGGACCTGGTGGCGCTGGCGTTCCGATTAGTCAAAGTCAAACGATTGATTTAAGGTATTTCCGACATATGTAGGTATGTTTATTACACGAGATGTTTTTGAAAAAACGTGTTGTGACACAAATTGTCATCAACTATTCCTGAATGGGTGCGTAAAGCTAGAGTTTCCTAAGAAAGCGGTAATGATAACGGCCACAATGACAGCTGTCATAAAATGATGGCAGCGGGGTTAGACTTTACGGTGTTAAAAAAGGCTCTCTCTAGGGAAACACACCAATTTACTTTCATAAGGAGAGATCGGATATTCGGATGCATATTCACCTAAAGTTGAGATGTTGGCTAATATGGAATGCGCTTTTGTATCGAAACAATCTTAACTTTAACTAACACCACCCCTCCTCTTAGACCCTACATAACTACACATATTTGCATCGGGGGTTAAACATTTTAAATAAATATGCATCTGAATAGTTATGCAATCCAAGAATACCGAGGTTAATATTTTAACAAATATTTTTTTAGAACTCGCTTCCATACTACACCCGACTAGTCATGCATTCCCGGTGTTCCTGGAAATATTTTTCTTTTACAAAAAAAAATATTTTGTGAAGCCGCTGCCATACTTTCATAGCCAAAAAATTACTTAAGTAAATATGCATCCGAATATCCAATCCAATCATACCCAATTTATTATTTTATTTAAATTTATTATTTATTTCTGTATCTCTCCGTGACATCACAGCAGCGGGCCCTATCAGAATACCAGTGCTGCGACACTTATTTTTCTTAAATGTCGCAGCATCATGCTGATATAGGAGCCTTTTGGCCTCGTACAGAACTTACTGTTGTTATTTTCATTTTACATTTTGTTTTTATTTTATTATTTTTATATATTTTTTTTATGAGTGTGTTTAGTTTAGTTTCTGATAATCCTGTGCGAGTCTCAATAAATACTTTTTCTTTCTTTCTTTCTTTCAATCTCTGTTCATAAGTAACGTTTCAGTGACGTCATTCGATGATAAATTGCGGACGCTATGTGGCAGCCATCGCAGTCTCAAGGAACCCTAGCTTTAGAGTGAAGGATGTTTTTGTGTGCGTTAGAGTAAGAACTGGCTAAGTGTGTGTGTGTGTGTGTGTGTGTGTGTGAAAAAAAAATTCTTCTGAAAGCTTCTGCGAGTTTGTTTTGTGCGTTTGATTTCCGTTTAAGAGATTTATTTTTATGCCTGAAGTGAGTTAAATTGAGTTACTGAGTAAACTTGATAGGGATTGAGTTCTATTTAAGAAGGGCCACCATTTTTATACAATTCTATTTTAATGTGATGTGAGGACTATGTTTTCTCAGTTAGATTTAGTCATGTTTTGGCAGTTTGAGTAATTTATGTAGCCTACCCAAATGTCCTTTTTTGGTATTGTTGGACGAATCGTTGAGCTCCTAAGTTCTGAGTTGGGCTGCACTACACAGCTTAGCATTGGTAGAAACGGTCACATAGTTTCATAGCTTAGCTTTCACATCCTCGCAGCATTACTGCTTAGCACATCTCTGGTGGAAAAGCAGCCTAAAGGAGCGCTGAGGGACGGCTTATGTTTAAAGAGAGCTAGCTTGTATCCCTAAGCTAGCTCTTTTTTTTTTCTTTCTTAGGCTGCGGTCTTCTGGACCCGGAATTTTGTTTACGTAGATTTTGTTTTTCTTTTTTAGTTGTAATGGTGTGTGGACTTGAGAATTTCTGGAAAAAACAGGGCGTTCATCATTTTAGTTTGATTCATATAAAATTAACAGAGAATTCTTTCAGGTACAACCTGCTTAGCAATATTTATCTATGTAAATTGAATAACCTAAGTGGGTCACGGCCTCAGGGCTAAAGGGACGCTGAGGGACGGCTTATATTTAGTGTACGTGAGTGTGTGTGTGTGTGTGTGAGGGTGTATGTGTGTTTGGGACATGTATTTTAGTATTTAGCCACCGTCTTCCAAAATTAAAGTAATTTTTCACGTTGTAGTGTTTTTTTTTTTGTCGTTAGTTTTTTTTTTTTTTTGTAAAAATGTTTTATCTTTCTCTATTCAGTTATGGTACCTACCTGATACCAATTCGTATAGCCCTACTTGCTATGTAAACAACAGTGACAGGAAGTATTATAACATCATCAAGATACGCTAAGTGGATTGAATATGTATTGTCGAAGCTAACTCAAAAACTACCCAAGCAAAATTAATAAAATTTATATTGGACCACCGCGCAAACTTCTTCTACCAAATACAAAAAGAATTTTCAAAATCGGTTAGCAATTGACGAAAACATCGATGAATATAGATTTAAAAAAATACAAACACACCAACAATAATTATAGCCTCCTCTTTTTTTGAAATAGATTAAAAAGAGTTAGCTTCTGCGGCTGCGTTCTTTTGGACCCAAGATTTTGTTTTCCTTTTTTTTGTGGTGATGTAAATTTACGATGTATGTATTAGAACCAGGCCTTGAAATACCGGTATTTTTGGGAACCGGTACCATTGGCCTTGGTGTGATACCGTTACCAGACGTAGTACCAAAACTATTGGTACCAGTACTAAACGTAGTACCTACCTATACTATTGGTATTTCTAATCAGTATCGGTACTGTACCGGTACCAAACAAACATTTCCGTAATTTAAACTCAGAAAACAGTTATACAAGGCAAAAAGAGTATACAAGGATGTGAGTAAGAAGGCGTGGGTTCATGTATTTTTTTTTTTTTTTTACAGACAAGGAGAAAATTACAGAAAAATATAGTTACAAGGTGAGACTTATTTAAAAACAAAACTCCTGCTCTTTATATACTTTCCTAACGCGGCCGCGGGTATGCGATAGGAAAGTAGATAAAGAGATTTAGACAGCGTGTGTAAGAGTAAAACAGAAAATAAAATACATAAAATAAAAAAACAATTCACATAATTAAATAAAACAAATAATAGGAGAATAAACTTACACACATACATTAATATCACTAGAATATTAATTATTATGTACAGCTATTTTGCAAACGCTCACGATTTGTGGTACGCTCCGGGTACCTGAATTTGGTACCGGTACTAGTTAGGTGGAGTACCGGTACCCGTTTGGAACCGATACCCAGGTACCGAAATAGCAAGAACCGTTAAGTACCGGTACAGAACCTGTACGTTTGGTACCGGTTCCAAGCCCTGATTAGAAGATAACATTGTACTGTAATCATTGATGCTTGCTAATTTCCCCGAGGATCGGTACTCAGTAGAGCTAACAATTAATTGCGTATGGAGATTTCCGCCTGATTGGTCTACGTTAGCAAAGTGGATGCCACGTGTAAGAATATGTGTTTTATGATTGCAATTATATTGTAACAACTTTCAACTATTTATAGAGAATCTTCTTTACAATTTTTTCTCTTGATTTTATGTTTACGATGGATTTTGTATTCTTGAAAATAATATAAAACGTTTATTTTCTCTACACAAGTTATGTACAGCTAATATTCGAAAATAGTGCACGAACAAGGAGCTAACTTTGTGAAAGACTGGTGCCTGAAGTAGCTTTGTATAAAAACCTGTATTACAGGTTACCAGGGCCCTCACGCGGAGCAATGGGCAGCTCGTCGTCCGGTAAGGACTAAGCCCGGGTCGACGGCGCGTCGTGTTCCACGCGCGCCTCAAAGAGATGTCAGCACCATTGACGGGGTCCGATAGGGCCGATGCCTGCCAGGGTCGCGGATTGTTCGAAAGAGTTACCGTGGCCTTGGCACACAGGCAACTGAAGGAACACGGGTGGGTCTTAGTCAGTAAGAGTCTGACACGCCCTTCCGCTCCGCCCAGAGCGTGAGAGGTCATTTGATGATTTCCCACCGAAAAACAAAAAAAAAAAGGGCCCTCCCGCGGCTAGATGCCTGAGAAAATATTTATTTTGGCCTATGAAGTTGAAACGTTGTTGGTCCGTTTCTATGACAATACATTCATTTGGTGGTGGTGGCAGAATGCTGCAGCCAGGATCGCCTTCGCTTGAAAAGACACGTCTTTTAGATATTTTAATACGTACTTTTTTATAATTACATAACACGTACTTAATTATATTCCCACAATACAGGAGAAGTTAGTAGTGTAAGTCAAACTTAAAAAAAAAAACCCTATATTAATACTCTCCTAATAAACAAAATATAGGTACTATGTCATTGTAGTATTGTGTGTTTTGCGTATGTTTTCATTATTTTTACAGTCCAAGTCTATCATAAGAATTTTTACTATTCGCTTTCAGGATAATTGAAACGTAATTAAAATATTTCAAGTATAGTAATCAGGTAGGTAGTGTAAGATTATCCCCCTTATTGTATGGTAATTGACTCATAATATCTTATAACATTCACCCTTTTGTTACGGCCATGGTTTAAAAAAACCGGTCAAGTGCGAGTCGGACTCGCGCACGAAGGTTTCCGTACCATTATCTATAAAAACGGCAAAAAAATCATCTCTGTAGTATGTAAGCCCCTTAAATATTTATTTCATTCTGTATTTTAGTATTTGTTTTTATAGCGGCAACAGAAATACATCATCTGTGAAAATTTCAACTGTCTAACCATCACGGTTCATGAGATACAGCCTGGTGACAGACGGACAGACAGACGAACGGACAGTGGAGTCTTAGTAATAGGGTCCCGTTTTACCCTTTGGGTACGGAACCCTAAAAACAAGGGCTCGCATTCCGGCAGTGACACATGCTTACGTCATTATCCAGTTGCCACTTTATTGCAACAAAACAAGAATTACAGAAACATTTTCAGTCACCATTCTGTAAAAAAAATGTACACAAACCATTTAAATTGTCGTTTCATTTTTCTAATCAAACGAAACAATTCAATTTAAACATATACTAACGTAATTATTAACACCTCATAGTTTTATCGGATTCGCACAGGTAATAAAGGCGGTTGGGGAGTTATTATTACACACTACTGGTAACACAGCGGTGATGACGTAGGCTTGTGTCTCCCACGCGACCACTGTGTTTCGGAATGGCTATACCTGGCGAAGTATATTATTATACTATTGTTACGGCAAGCTAAATTAACGACGTGGTTACGATAAGGGATTTGTCATTCGTGTACATTTATCCCTTGAATTACAGCTAGGCATGTCCTGTGGCTCTTGCTCGACGTAATGGCGTCTTTATAGTCCTTTTGCATATCTAATGAGAGCCGCAGCGTACTTGAACCTAAACCCAAAACGTGGAAAAACACGTTTACGTTTTACCATACCTGCACTGATATTGAGAAGTTCTTTCAAAGCTTTACCCAGTAGTAATTTGTTATTTGTAATAGGTAAAATTAAAATTTGAATGTAAAAAAAGTTACCAGGGATCGTCCGATATAGTTGAAGTTTAGTAAAAAACCGATGGATTTTTCGAACGAAATTTAATTTGATAAATGAACTGTATGTTTTCTATTAATTAAATTAAATTTTACTCGAAAACATCCATCAGTTTCTAACTAAACTTCAACTTTTTCCGACGACCCTGGTTACTTATCACTTTTGGTGACCGTGCCTATATTTTCCAAGTCGCATTTTTACGCATTTATAACATCAGAGCATGAGGTCCTGGGTTCGATTCCCAGGTTAGGCAGTTTTATTGGGTTTTTCTAGAAGGAATTTCTCAATAGAAGCCCGGAATCTGAATTTGTGCCTGGTTGATGACAACATTAAGTGTGAGTGTACTATGGGTACACCTCTGCCTAACACTTCGGGAATTACAAGCGTAATGTTATGTTATGTTATAACAGCTGTTTGTAGTTTGCGCTGAGAGATAAGAAATTATAATAAAATATGTACAGTTGGCAGCACAGCAAGATACCACAAACTGTCAGATTTTCTCATTCGACTTTGAACTTTACAATCAACATTTTAAGGTTTAAAATCGTTTGGATAAATTTGACAGTTTCGTGAACCTTGACCTGCCGGCGACTGTACATGCCTAGCATTTTAGTGATCATAAAGTTTTATAACAATTTTACGTGGACTTGAATTATTATAGTGATGTTCTTCAGGAAGGTCAGGTGTGTAGTACTCGCAACCGGCGTGCGTGTATGACCAGCACCCTAACTGCGTAACACACTATAAATCACAATCTGAGTCATTTTGAAGGATATTGCTTAATCCATTGCTGAATTATTTCATGTTCATTCATTTCATTCATGTTCGAAAAAGTTGTCTGCTCAACAATGTAAATAACGCAATGAATGTTGTTGAACTGTCAAAATGAAAACTATTCCTACTGTTAGTGTGTTACGCAATTACCCCGCTGAGTTATGAACGTAAACAAGGCAAAAATAAGTATGTAAGGATCGTAGCAGGTAGCGTTCTGTCGTTTCTGCCTACCCCCATGGGAAGAAGGCGTGAGTTTATGTAAGTATGTGTCGCATTATTATTTTACTATTCCAGGGTCACGATTTAAGTTTTGAAATATCTTGGAGTTATCGATAACTAGTCGATATATTGTTCGGTTCTGGGCTCCCACAGAAAGGCGCGTCGCGATATCGCGACGCTATTCTTGTAGAACAATTTCCATGAAGTTTTCATAGAAATTGTTCTACTAGAGACGCGTCGCGTTGACTCGTCGCGCTGTTTTTTTTTTTTTTTGTTTGTTTGGCGTCTCGTAGTTTTGACCCTTAGAGGTCATGGATGCTTAACCGGACTATTTTGTGGCTGCCTTAAGCTAACTCAAACCCTCCAGCCAGGGGCGAATTTCTTAAATTATTAAGTGACCGCACACTAAGGGGACCCCCTGTGGGGTACTAACGTTTAGGTATTAACTGAAACTCAAACTCAACGCATTTAGTTCAAATAAACCAACTACAGGCACTTTTGAATTGTCAAGGAATCGGTCAGTCAGAAAGATGAAGCTAGTTGCCCATTCCAAAGCGTAGTAAGTAAGTAGAGAAGAAAGTCCACGGACACTCTTTTAAATCAAAATATTGTTACAAAAAATTGGTTGGTTGGTTATTGGTTGGTTGGTTTGGTTGGTTGGTTGGTGGTTTCGTTGGTTGGTTGGTTGGTTGGTTGGTTTTTTGTATTAATTGGTTTCATTGGTTTGTTGAATATGTATGTATGTACATGTATAATATGTGAGAACGACGTAGAAAGACGTGCACGTTAAAAGCGTCCGTAATAAAAAAGATAGAAACAAAAATAAACAGTAATTAAAATAAGTCGTGACAGCTAAGAGATGACCAGTCCCTACTAACGGCGCCCGTTCACGAACTTGACGTATGGATCAGCAACATTCAGCTCAACCATTTTAAAGGGAATTAATGATCCAACCATCCATTAAATTCATTCAAATCATCCATTTTATTGTAAGATAACCACACTAGAATATGGTAAAGGTAACTTTTATGATCAGAAAGTGCTGATTTTCAGTCTAATTAAAATAGAAACCTTAGAAATAATTGGATCCTGTAACACACGAGTTGTAACCCAGCGCAGGAGTCAGGGCTTCACTTTGTGTCACATTTTTTACGCCTTTAAAGAAAGCAATCATTGGATAATTAATTAATTTTGAAATATTGAGTTATTTTAATCGCCAGGGTTATCAACTGTCTCTGAAAACCTTTAAACAAAATCCGTGTAACAAAACCTCAAAAGAATTTCTCACATTTCTGAAGAACCATTAAATATGACGTCACAACAACAATAGACTTTTAAGTAAAAAAAAACGTACACAAACTCCTTGGAGAGAAGTATGAAAAGTCAAGGTTTTTAATAAGATCTTTATGAAATAATGGCAGAGGCTTTTAAAATGCTATTAAATAAATGAAATGAGTAACTTAGAACGTGGCACTCTTAAATTAAATTCGTGCAAAGGTTATGGAAGGAATCAATCATATTTTAAAAACTAGATGAGGTCGGCGTTTCCTATCTGACTACTCTGAGAAGAAAGGCCGAAACAAACTCAGAGGTCACAGTCACTTTTAAAGTCCAGACATAATCTTGGTCAGATCATGTGAAGACCATGTAGATTTTTGTCTGAAATTGAGGAAAAACTACACAGATTGAGTGGACCTGTCCAGTCAGTGCACGCATTTGTCAGTAATCGTGCAGCTCCGGCTCAGGTGTCCATTAGTCTAGTGGTCGCAAGCACTAAGCATGAGGTCCTGGGTTCGATTCCCAGGTCGGGCAGTGTTATTAAGTTTTTCCATCAGGAATTTCACAGTAACAGCCCGGAGTCTGGATTGTGCCTGGTTGTTGGCAATAGGCTCGCCTCTATTACATGGAACCTAAACCGATACTGGCGGAATGTGGATGTACTATAGGTGCAACTCTGTTGAGTCCTTCGGGGTTTAGAAGCGTGATGTTTGTTATGTTCTGTTATGGTGTATGACAGTACATTTTAGGCACATAAGACGTAGGTACTTACCTAAGCTAAGTACGCAAGCAGTAAAGCAAATAATTAATTGAGCATATGTATCTCACGCGGCGACAAATTAATCTGAATTTGGGATTAAGAAATAATTAACGCCGGCGCCGGTAGAAAAAATAGTAGGTTGGCAGCTACAGCGAAGGAAAATTTTAAGTAGAAAATAGCAGCTTAATAATCAGTTGTTAGCTTTGTTTAAATTTAAACTGGCATCGAGTTTTTGTTTTGGCGAGGCCTCCTATTTCTGAATAGCAATAATAATAAGGCGTAGTCAACGGAGCCCCGCTTCTTACTACTGGGTGGTTTAAAAAAAATAACCACGAACCATCCCCTTGTAACCTAACCTTACCGAGTTGGGGTGCCCCAAGTCTCGAGCTCGCTTCGCTCGCTCTTGCATCCTATCCGTCTAGTCTAGCCTAGTCGCCATGTCATTATTTATAATACCTCGCCTATGATTTCTAGTAGCAAACAGTTGCTAGTCGCCTGGAAAATAATTAGCCATTAATTAATAGGCAGAGATTAACACCAGCCACCTACCAACCAATTTTTTATATTTTGTCACAAAACTCTGTTTGTAGCCTTAAAGCGAACCTTTTTAAAGATTTGTCATCTTTATAATTTCTGTAATTCTACCTTACAATTTATTCTGTACAAATCTCAAAGTGAAAATGTAGGTGAAGTGAGCTGTCAATAATGTCAGTGCCTAGCACCAGAGTGACATCACTTCACCAAAGTTTTCACGGTGAGATTTTTACAGAATAAACCGACTGTAACACTATACAGGGTCAAATTAAGTTAGGTAGCAAAACTCCGCAAAGATTTTTTTTTTGTGGGTACCTCCACCGCAGTTATTTTATTCATTTGAAATATCAGTTTAAAAAATTAGTTTTTTGTGTGTGTAAACTTCACAGACGTGATTGGTATCGATATCTAAACACGAAACAACATATTTTTGCAACTCATACTTCATGTAACAAAACTACCAGCGGTCGTTGACCCCTAAACAAAATTTTTTTTGTGTCGGAGTTTCGCTAGCTAATTTAATTTTATTCTGCATATTCTAAATGATTTAAATGTGATAAATTTTAGAGTTCAGCACGTGCGTTTTAATAGGTAAGTTATTTCTAAAACTTGCGTTTGTTTTAACGATAACATTATCCTTCTATTTTCATTCCCTGTTTTCCTCATACCTACACGTGCAGTTATCAAAACGTAACTAGGGCAACACCAATGATTGTTTATAAACATGTTTTTTTTTTTACTTACAACTTTTTACATAGGTTCTTGACAATCTAGCTTATAAGCAATTTTAATCTAAATTAAGATTTTACGTGATAATTTTTTTTATAAAAGTTTTCAACAAAAATCCATTCAAACTTAAGTACTTATCTATGTTCTATCTTAATTTTTTTTTTTATTGCAACCCGCTGGCGCATTTTTGTGCCATGATGTTTTTTTTTTACCTGAATCGTCGATCAAAATCCACATTCCAATTTCAAAATTTTATTTTGAGAGAGCCAGCCAATAATTTGAATAGAGTAGGTACACTTTATAAATAAATAAAAATTCCGAATTTTAAGCAATACCTACTAATTTAGATGGAATTCAGAAGTCTTTAGAATTCAGTCTTTACAGTTTATGTACTTTTTGTAAATCATACTAACTATTGGGTTATCACTAATAAATTATTATAACATAAAATAAAATTGACTAAGTGCGACTGCCCATATTCAAATTTAAATGATGCAAGGACTATGCAGATGATTAATTTTGTTGAATACACCACACACACACTCTCACACATCTGCAATAACGACATCCACATTATCATTCAATATTCATCATCATTATGATTTACATCTGTAATTTTTATGGTTTAATTAATAAAGAGTATTCTATTCTATCATTTATTTTAATAATTAAGAACCTTATTTTAAATAAAAAATATACAGATTTATTTTACTCGTTCCGACAATTGATATTATCTTACTAAAATTAAGTTTTTACTCGTGCGGTAAAAACTATGGATAGTTAATTATAGATCACCATGGTTTACCAGGCATTGTACGAGTATGTTATAATAATTTAATACAAACAAGACTTTGTTTACCATGTGCTACATTTTCCTGCTAAATATTATGGTGTAAGAGTTGATAGTTTATTGCGATACAAAATTTCAGCTAAAAGCTTTCAGATATTTTTCAAATAATCATGTACAGTATTTGGAGTTAATTCGACTTATACAACAGCGCATATTGGATAATTATTTCATATGGGGTTAATTTTTTATTTTGGTTAATAATTAATTCAATCATGCTTAATTAAAATATTACAATACGACTCTAAAAATAATGAGTATTTTTTATAGTAAAGTGGTCTATAGCGAACAATGATCTGCAATCAAAACTTTAACAAAATATCGCCCGAAATCCACGAAAGATAGAATTAAAAAAATATGTTTTCCCTAAAATAAAATAAAACCATCATCAAATATAATTTCCGCAAGGTCAAAGCTATAATTACAGTAAATCTTATCATAAATATACGTCCGTTACGATTGCACGGAAAGAAAAATATTTGATAAATCATTTATATTGACTCACCTCACTATATGTCTTTCATTTATTAACACTAGCACAAAAACACATCACTACACTGAAAAATAAACGCACTTATTTACAAAAAGCACTTAAGATAGTCGACAAAAAGTTGAATCGCTCGCGACTTCGAGAGCTGAAGGAGCTCGTACGAAAACCGTCCTAGCTTGCCACGAGAATCTACAGGTCTGACCGCAATGCCACAGAATTTCCCGCTCCAAAGCTGAAAAGAGAAGCCACAATGAAAATCCTACAGGTTCGAGCGAGACAGACATGTTTCGCGCGTTTCGCATCTGCGGAAAAGCTCGCAGAATATACCTACTCAAGTATGTTAGTGAATGCGGTGGTCTATAGGAATTCACACCATCCCATAGCTTATGTTAAATTTATTAATAATTCCTTCACTATGTTTGTTCTAGTTTTCCCATAGTTATAACCTTATAACCTAAGCTTCATTGTTTTTAAAAGATATATTTTTAGTTTAGTTTAAAAAACAGGCGCGATTTTTAAACACTTTTTGGTATAACATCGTTCGTTTTATGGCTTTCACGTGCGGTTTTGGGTTTGAATTCTTAAAATTGTTACCTTTACGCTGAAATGTACGTAATGTATGAGAGTTATGCAGGCTTTTAGCTCGTTATGAGATTTATTTTATATTTGTAAGGTGTAACTACATGTTATTTTGCTAAAAGAAAGCACAGTACTATGTAACGAAAATGGGAAATGTAATGTAATTTTTGTTTTTTGGATTCTTTGATATTTTTATGAAATGGTTTATGATGAAGAATGTTAAGAAAAATATAGTAGATAGATACCTAATTCATGGGTTACATGAATTTTATTAATTAGTTCATAAACCTTAATTGTAGACCTTTTAATGAAGTTTAAAAATAGGAAACGTTTTGATACAAGTGGAGAAATTTTGTTATTGCATTCGAGGCGGAATACACACCCTCGTAGGCGAGGGTGTTATGCAGCCGAGAACTGCAATAACAAATGTCCACGTGTATCAAACGACGTTTTTCAATACACTTTGAAATACAATAAAATAACGAAAAATATTTTTGTCATAAATAAGACTGAATTTGCTTTTTTCCCGCGCTTTACCTTCGAAGGCTAAAGGAGAAGCAAAGGTATAAAGCTGCTAAACAGCCTAATATGAAAAATAGAAAATTCAAATATTTTTGAGTTTAAAACACAAACAAATTTTAATTTGTTCAAAAACGTTTTTTTTTTTTTAATACTCTGGTTTTTGATGATATTCTATATAGAAACATAATTTAAATATTCAAAAAATAATAACGCCGTAAGACGCATATCTTTTTGCAGAGATTGAAAAAAAAACAATCACCGCCGACTATAGGCATTGAGCCAATTTGGACTATATAAGTATAGGTATAGTTATCTGTGGCAATTTTTATTTCCGCACACGTGTTGGTAAATGAAAAGAAAACGCACGCGTGTGAAATACATTGCATGTTGAACCTAATCGTAGTGCGATAAGAACCAGTTTTCGAGGAAGTGTATTGAAAAATATTTTATTTTTATTTTTTTATAGTAAATAATAAAAACGTTTAGTTTAGATTCCAGCTCTTTCGATTCAGGGCTAAAGTGGACCTCTGGTTGTTTGTTTTTGTACAGCTCGTCCCGCCATCTTCTACGGGGTCTGCCACGACTCCTTCTGGCTGTGTCAGGGCTCCACGTAGTGATTATTTTGGCCCACAACTGGAATTCATGGGGCCTTTGCCCAGCAGTGGGATGATGCAGGCTAATATTATAGTAGTAGTAGTAAATTAGATTAGTGATCACATGGTTTGTTTATATTTATATAGGAACATGATGACGAAGACGATTCTATTGACATAATTCCCGAGTCTTTATGTCTTTGATTATTGAATGGCTATTCTTTAATAGAAAAGTGAAGAGCGTCTTTTACAATAAACATTTTCAAAGTCACTGTTGACTTACCTAGTAATGAAAAACTTCCTTAAGGCACACGTGTAATAATAATCAGCCTACACCTTATGTTCCCACTGTTGGGACACAGGCCTTCTCTCCGTGGGAGAGAGTTGGTCGTAACTCACCACGCGGGGCCAGTGCGGGGTGGTGGATGTCACATGTGTACGCAATTTTGGATTCTAGGACATGCCGGTTTCCTCACGATGTTTTCCTTCACCGTTTTAAGAGCAGTTGTGATTAAATGAATTACAGAAAGTAACGAGCCTGCCTGGGCTCGAACCCACGATCTACAACTCGTTAGTCGGGACCATTACCACTGGGCCACCACTGTTCTTAAGGGGACTACAGGACCTAAATGTAAGTTTTATAATGCCTAAAAGTATATGATCCACTGCACTAAACAAAATCAGAAAAATATATGTTATTCTTCAGGATATTTGCTAATTAGATAGTGTGTTGAAAACATAATACAACTAATTTGATACGACAGAAAAAAATCACGAAAATACCTCTAAAAAATTCTTATAACGATTAAAAACCATACTACTATGCATTAAATCATTCTGATTATTTGTCAGATTATTCTACAAGCAACATACTAACGGAATAGTGTTTTAATTTTTTAATCCAGTCAATAGGTTTTTTGTAAATCGATAACTGTTTCATATTTTGCAATAAATTACCAGCGTTGTGTCATCGCGCTTTTCTTTCTTTTCTATGCAGTCCGACAGTGACCGCGCTTTAGCTGTTGTAAGCCTCCTAATGAAGGGACACACAAAAACGATAATTCACCATTTTGGCTAACGTTCATTCTGACCACGATTCTCATTCAATTTCAAGCTTGCGTTTATTTCAATGAATATAGGTAGGTATTGGCAAGAGTTCAAAATAATAGCAATTACGGTGTGTCTTTCATTTTTATTTTCCACGATCGTATTTATTAATGGAATTATTTATTACAGGAATTGAAAGTTTTAAAGAAATAGCCGAGACAGTTAGACGGGCTAGGGCAGATCAAGAAGAAACAGCGGCAACGGGAGGAAATGACCACCTCAAAACCACCAACTCAAAATACCATTTCAGACACAAATCTACATGGTCTTCACATGATCTGACCAAGATTATGTCTGGACTTTAAAAGAGACTGAGTTTGTTTCGGTCTTTCTTGTCAAAGTAGTCAGATAGGAAACGCCGACCTCGTCTAGTTTTTAAAATATGATTGACGTATAAAAGTGTTTGTACAAACCTACTTACAGAAATAAAATCATTTATCATTATCATTTAATCTATGGAACGAAAAAACGCATTATCGCGACAATTGGAATTAAGAAGGAAGGTTCGAAGGTTCGAAGCCGTCTTAAGGCTCCCGCAGAAAGGCGCGCCGAGACAGCGCGACGCGACTCTTATAGAAAAAAATCCATGAAGTTTGCATAGAAATTGTTCTACTCGTACTAGAGTGGAGTCGCGCTTGTTTGCGGGAGCCTTTACTCGTATATAAAACGAACATCTGTTTCTAGTCAAGAAGGCCATAAATAAGGAAGTGATGACATTCTTTTTTATAATTTCATTCATATTTTGAAGAAAAATTTGAGATATTAAATTTTTTAAACAAGTTTTTTTTGCTCATTGAGTTTGCTCTTGACCTCGATCTCGCCCGATGGAAAGCGATGGATGAGGTCTACGATGGAATGAGCGTGCCCAGAAGATGCCTGTTCACTCTTGCTTTGAAAGCTGGCGGGTTATCTGTGGAAGGAAACACAGACGCTGGCAGTGAGATCCACACTTTGGCTGTGCGCATAATAAATGTGGAGGAGAAGCGCTGAGTATGACTGGTCGGGATAAAAACCAAGTGCGAATGGTACCCTGCAGTAGTATTACAGTTAGTGTTAGTTTTGCAGTAGCACACACACACACTTTTATTCACTACTTACATTATTTATTAGTAAATTAAAACAGTAGCACACAATGTTTTTAGGTTATAAAATAACGAAATTGTCAGCTGAGGGCTATCTTCTGAGATATAGGCCTCGCCTAGTTCAGAAGATGGAGTCAATACCCAAAGTAAACCTCCCCTTACCCGCACAAATGATGCTAGATTAAGGCTCCTGCAAACAGGCGCGACACGCGACACGAATCGCGCGCGACACAGAGACACCGCTCGTCGCGGCGCCTTTGTATCACGCTGTCTTGTCGCGCCTGTCTGTGGGAGCCTTTATTGTTGTATAATGTAGGTATATGACATTAGTATACTTACCTAGTATTAAGTACTTTTAAATTGTAAAGTCTCCCATAGACAGGCGCGACGCGACAGCGCTACACCAAGGCGCAGCTCGTCGCGCGACACGCGGTGCCTTTGTGTCGGGTGTCGCGTCGCGCCAGTGTGCACGAGCCGTAATCCTTGTTGCTATGCTGGTGAGAAACAAACTTTTTTTTTTTGTTGTGGTCTTCATTTTAGCCCGGTTACATACATGGCTTGTTACCCAATACATGCAACTCACAATATAATTTACTGAAGACATGTGAGGGACATAAGTACATAGGCATGTTATTTTATGTTTATTTAATAAAGCAAAGCCTAAACGTTCTATTTTTATCACTACCAAGACAGCTCTGAAACTCACAAAGGGATCATCTTCTGATATGAGCAGATCTAGATCACAAAGCCTACCTACATCACAACTAGACAAGTATTAATCTTCTACAAGGTAGTCTGCACAAAGTTCTAGACTGTAACTAGGTCACCTGTATAAATCTTAATATAAACACCTTGTTATAATCTCGAAACTCACACTCTGTTAGCAGATCAATATTCTTATATAGAATCCTGTTAGTCGTTATAATAAACTTACAGCGGGGTAATTGCGTTACACACTAACAGTAGGAATGGGTTTCATTTTGACAGTTCAACAACATTCATTGCGTTATTTACGTTGTTGAGCAGACAAATTTTTCGAACATTTGAAGCAATGGATTAGATATAGGCTTCAAAATGATTCAGATTGTGATTGATGGTGTGTTACGCAAATAGGGCGCTGCTCACGACCCCGTTTGCAGAAAAACACCATACAGAAAAAAAAATAACCAGTACGCAAACTGTAACCGTGAATTCAGCATATAATTCTAGACTCGCTAGCGAATAATTTTTACGTCCGGTATCATAAAAAATCGGCCAAGTACGAGTGGGACTCGCGCACTGAGAGTTCCGTACCATCCTAATCCTAATCCTAACTAATATTATAAATGCGAAAGTAAGTTTGTTTGTTCGTTTGTTTGTTACCTTTTCACGCCTAAACCACTGAACCGATCATCCTGAAATTTTGCATATACGTTGTCAGGTGTACAGAAACGGACATAGGGTACCTTTCATCCCGAAAAAAGTACTGTTCCCGAGGAAAACAACACTAACCTTCTTATGATAATTGATGGCACCACGTGTCTTTCGAATCATGATTGAATCATACAAACCGGAATTGATAGTCAAAGTCTAAATTAACGCGAGCGAAGCCGCGGGAAAAAGCTAGTTATCTATAAAAACGGCAAAAAAATCATGTCTGTTATATGGGAGCCCCCTTAAATATTTATTTTGTTCTGTTTTTTTAGTATTTGTTGTTATAGCGGCAACAGAAATATATCATCTGTGAAAATTTCAACTGTCTAACTATCACGGTTCATGAGATACAGCCTAATGATAGCCGGACAGACAGACGGACGGACAGCGGAGTCTTAGTAATAGGGTCCCGTTTTACCCTTTGGGTACAGAACCCTAAAAAAAAAACTGCAATTTCATAGAAAAGTGCAATACCTACGCATTCAAAATGTTTGGAACAACTAATTATTTTTTTTATAACCGACGCAACATTTCTACTCTGGGGGATCAAGAATCTTGTGCTGAATTCATGGTTACAGTTTGCGCACTGGTTATTTTTTGTTCCTCTATATCGTTGACCAGCACCCCACCTTTTTTTTATATTCAATACATAACAAGCCATTTATAATTAAAAATATTTGAAAAATTTGTCCATTCGTCCGTAAATGAAGCAAGTAAGTAGTAAACTTATAGGTATGAATGAAAATGAAATGCTATTCTTTGGTAAGAGGATCACTTGAGAACGTCTGGGCCGATTAGGTTTTTATGGAATGAAAAATTGGAACTTTCCCTGAATTTTCAAATTCGGGAAATTATTGAAAAGACCATGATCTTTGCGGCATATGATTTTTTTTTAAGTTTTCGTGCACCATTATTGTAGTATATATCAACCTGGGAAATATTATTTAAATACAATGGAGTGCGTATACACACGTAATTACTGCATTTTTAACTATTGTAATTGTTCTCATATAGCGATTTTTTCTCCAAATATTTCGAGAACTTGACACTTTAGGGTACCATATTACTGGACATTTTTTGTTTGCATAAGTGTCTCCTACCCATATATGTATATATACTCCTAACAACATGCGCGGAAACTTTGACAAAAAAAGCAAAATGGCGGCGGGTGAATACGCTAGATTCCATAGAAAAATGTTCGAACCCCTTTGGACGAGACAACGTCTATCGGGTCATCTAATAGGTATAATCATTTTTGAAATATTAACATGAAAAGGATTGTGAGTACAGCTGCCGGTTTAGCGTACACAGGACTACATATCAAGCTATAGGTACATTTCCAGTATAAGCTGACCTCTCAATGCACGGAAATCCTATACAATACGAGATCAGCTTATACTGGAAATGTATAGCTTGATATGTAGCCGTGTGTACTGTTATACCTTTCTCAATATATGAAAGTGAGGGCGTAAGTGAAAGGAAACTATATTTAATGTTTAACTAGATTATTATATTTTATCAAGGAATTTTCCTAATACACCGGCAGGCCCTAGCCCTGCCTATCTACTTCTCTAAATAAACTACCATCACTTTTCCTTCCAAAGCTTATTTCAAACTTGCTTGACTGTTCGAGAGTAACCATCGATAATATATTACCAGCCAGTCAACATAAGGTTGACACGTGGAGATAACCTCTACAGTACCTACTAGAAAAAAAAACACTTTCGTGTGAAAAATAAATGGAAGTAGGTAGCTACCGTCCTATCATGTTTCTGTTTTCAGTGGCTTAGCCTAAAAATAGCAGTAAGGAAAGTAATGTTGAATCAAAATCCGAGTTTTTCCCCTTCACACATAATCACACCCATCTGCAGTGGTCTATGCTTTGCGTTAACTATCAGTCAATCAGTCATGGAGCTGTTTTATATGTGAAGGTTTTCGTCCTTTGGTCCTGGGATTAAATCGCACATAAGGCAAAGTTCAAATTGAGTTTTGCTATTAGAGAAACCTGTTACTACCCGGGCTATACCTACACACGACACACTGAAATGGAAAGCGTGGTATCCTAACTAATTGAAAAAGTTGTAATACCTTATTAATTACTAAAAGTTGGTACTTTGGACAGAGCGCATTTTGGTTAGGTTTTGAGACCTATAAAACTAGTATTAGTTTGCAACCTCTGCCTACATTTTTCTATTTTTATTTATAGAACGTTATATAAGGTAACTGGTAACTAGTGAACGATACTTAAAAACATGATTGTACTAATGTGTTTAAGTATCGGTAGTCATCACTTTTTACAAACAAAATTATTCCACTTTTACCATGCATTATTCTTGTTTAATTCATTTAACAACCGTATGGACCGCGCGCGTGCTATCAGCTGTTAGTCGCTTAACCCTGCTCTGTTTCATGTTACATGAATTAAAAAAGAATAATGCATGGTAAAAGTGAAATAATTTTGTTTGTAAAAAGGGATTAGTAACTAAATTAAATTACAGCTGATGGTGTATTATTCTTGTTAGGTATTCAATATTCTATTGGGGTGAAGAGGGTCAAGCGCCTAGTAAATTTACTAAAATCGTTTATTTGGGAAAGTTGTTTGTTATGATGAGTACAATCATGTGTTTAAATGTCAGTCACTAATTACCAGTCACCCTATATATAATTCTTCTTGTAAATCTATATAAATAAAAATCAATTGCCAAAAATGTCTCTCCGCGCCTCAGTTCAAAAGCGGTTGCACCTATTTTCTTTTTTTGTTGTATTTGTAATTGTCAGAAGGTTTGTATAAAAGGAAATATTTGTAAAATCGTGCGGAAAGTGAAAGTTTGTATGGAAGTTTGAAAGTTTGTATGGAAGTTTGAAAGTTTGTATGAAAGTTCGTGATTTTTGCCGATGGGAATTCACATTGAGTGCACGGCTTGTGATTAATAAAAGCTATAATAAGTATATTTAAGTAGGAAAATTAATCTGTCTAGCCTTTTCGCCTTCCAGTCCAACCGGATGCACCTGAATACCAGTATTTATTTTACATGGAGCGTATGCCTATCTTACATCCACAACCCAGTTACTGGGCAACACGACCGAGTCTTCCCTTGGTAAGACCGGAATTTACATTTTTTTTATATAGTTAAAAAAAAAATTGCTTCCTACCTAATATTTTTGAAACTGAACTAAAGTAACAATGTCAAAAGCAGAAACAAAAAGGTCTACAGTCGGGGTCGGGGGTCTATTTAACCCCCGACGGAAAAAGAAAGGTGTTTTAAGTTTAACGTGTGTATCTGTGTCTGTCTGCGGCATCAGAGCTCCCAAACGGCTGAACCGACTTCGTATTTTTTTTTTTTTTTGAATAGTGACTTGGTCGAGTATTCTTAGCTAAAAAATAAAGAAAGATGAAAATCTGTTCATCCGTTTCTAGAGGTTTTTGTTTGTGTCGGGAGTTCATAAATTTGAAATTTTATAATTAGTTAGAACAGGATTCTATGTCTTTGTAAAGAGAGGTTTCTAATGAAGCCAAACATGTTTTATGTTTTCCATGAGTAACTTGATTTTTACATGATTATAAGTTTTTAATTGGACTTAAAACTAATTATAGGTAGTTTTTTTTTAATAATTATATTATTCTAAGAAAAACTTTTCTTGAATCAATAGGCTATTAATATATTTTATGAATAGGTCCTACTTGAGAAATAAAATTGGCAATGACAACACCTTCAAAACATTGAAGAAACTTTAAGCAACCTGTGTTGGTACAAAAAAATGGTAAATACACAAAAAAATCTGGAACCAATCGTGAAAAAAAACACAAAAAAGATGTTATGTTTTTTCACTCTTTATACTATATTTCTAAATCAAGCCCTATTAATCGGAAACACGGTATATCTACTATACTATGTATAACATTACATAAGCCTATTTATTATTCATGTTTTGGAGCCGGGTTCTCACTCAGTTACCTACAATAACAAAACATAGCGCAAACACAAACCATACTAGACGTAGTTAAACGAAAAGGATCCAACCCACAAATGGCCGAAAATGAATTGTGATACTAAAACACGCTTTGTAGTTAAAACTTTAACATCGTATTGTTTACGTGTTTTGGTATACACAATTCATTTTTGGCCATTTGTGGGTTAGATCCTTTTCGTTTAACTACGTCCAACTATACACCACCAATATGTAGGTATTTTATAATATTAATGAAACATTTGTACACAATTTGTTGCCTATTTTATACATTCTAAAGTACCTAGGATTGGTGAGTGATAGTGGGAAATAGGAGTTCTTTGTCAATATCAATCTCCTTTTTTTTTGATCCGGGGTGGAAAATCCTCATGGATGTCCTCTGCCCTGGGGGATATCAATCTGCCTTGCCCAACTATGTTGGGGTCGGCTTCCAGTCTAACCAGATGCAGCTGAATACCAGTATTTCACATGGAGCGACTGCCTATCTGACCTCCACAACCCAGTTACTGGGTAACACGATACACCTTGGTAAAACTGGTTGTCAGACTTTTGGGCTTCAGACCCCATAACGACTGTCAAAGATCTACAAATGTCAGCCATGCCACGTAATGTCCTTTGTGAAGCACAAAATATTTGCAATATTTTTCTTAATTTATTTTGACAAACGGTAGGTACACGATTTTTCAGTGGAATTATCACACAGAATTTCGAATGCTATGAATGAAGGTAATAAATAGTGAATAATCTTTAGTAGGATATATATTTTGCAGACTTTCCCGTAATTTTTATTCTATTTTCGTTGGATAACCGGTTCCTACTATGACAAAATTATTTAATATTTTATTTCTAATTGTAATTTTACAGGTAACCTATTAAATGTTCGGGTAAACAGTGTTATGCATCTGTTTGTGCGAGGATACAATACCTAATACCTTCTAACACTACGGTCGACAACAGGATTTTTTGCGGCCTACCCAAATCTCCTTTCTTTGTTCGTCGAATCGTTGAGCTCCTTTAGTTCTGAGTTGAGCTGCACGATTACTGACAAATGCGTGCACTGACTTGACAGGTCCACTCAATCTGTGTGGTTTTTCCTCAAAAGACCATTTCAGGCACAAATCTACATGGTCTTCACATGATCTGACCAAGATTATGTCTGGACTTTAAAAGAGACTGTCCTCTGAGTTTGTTTCGGCCTTTCTTCTCAGAGGAGTCAGATAGGAAACGCCGACCTCATCTAATTTCTAAAATAGAATTGACGTGTAAAAGTGTTTGTACAAACCTACTTACAGAAATAAAATCATTTATCATTTAGGCGGACTGCGGTCAATATCCGTACCGCGAAAGTTCGGAACTTGGACCGCCAAATATTGCTAAATAACTTATCTACTATTCAATTTATATAATATGAAAATTGCAAAAAACTAGCTATCAACCTGGCTATGTTAGGGTCCACATAAGTACGTGACACAACTTTTACACAAATATTTTTTTTGACAAACAAATACCGTTCGAAATTAACGGACTCCACCTTGAAGACACTCTTCGCGTTAGCTGTTCCCCGCGTGAACCAAACTATAAAAACTATAACTGGCTCAAGACCGCGAGTGTAATTTTTCGAATTCATTGCAAGAAAATGGAAGAAATAAAAGAAATTGGAAAATTGTTTCCGATTTTATGTATTTTGTTTTCGCTTCTACTCTTACACTCGTTATCTACATCTCTTTTAATATACTCTCATATCGCGGGTATGCTGCAAGAAATTTATTTAGAAATAAGCATCACCTTTGTACTTACGTATTTTTCTCTTCCTTTCTTCCTGTTTGTTTATATGTGTATACATAAATGGTTAAACAAATAAATAAATAAATCTTTTTTTTATGAATACCTACTTATCAAGTTTTATAATAATTACTTTGTACTTATATTAATCAAAATAAAAAAAAATACAATTAGTATTACGAGTTTATTTTTCAGGACATCGATAAAAAAATTCAACAGTATCCGGACCCCACTTGCAATTACTTACCGACCTCTATTCTAACACATCCTCTTCATAACAACATAACATAACATCACGCCTCTATTCCCAGAAGGATTATGCAGAGGTGTACCTATAATACACCCACGTTATGTTGTGTTGTTGTGTATGTTATGTTTAAGTCCCATGTAACTGGGGGCGAGCCTATTGCCATCAACCGGGCACAGATCCAAACTCCGGGCTACTACTGAGAAATTCCAGATGGAAAAACCCCAATAACACTCTGCCCAACCCGGCAATCGAACCCAAAACCTCGTGCTCAGCAGTAGGGCTCGTGACCACTAGACAACAAGGCAGTTATCCTCTTCATAGCGCATTGTATTCCTATTATCAATAACCAACCTGCCAATTAATGATATGGACAATACGCTTGGGGTTTTGCCAGAACCGACCATTGTTTGGGCTTGCAAGGACACAAGATCTATAAAAGCATAGTGGAATTACCTTCTCTTACGTCATCATAATAATCAATGATCACCATTGACCTATTTTGTAAATTACACTGTCGCTGTTTTTACTACCGCTTAAGGCTAGCGCAGATTAGGGCGCCACGTCGCGCGCCGAAACGCAACGCATTTCAAAAAACCTCCTTTTTTATGTGGCAGCTTGTAGTTGTGACCCCTGAGGTCCTGGCTACTTAACCGAACTATCCTGTCTGCCTTAAGATTTGACTCGAAAAGCCTCCAGCCAGGAGCAAAATTAAATACTAAAATTATATTTAAATGACCGCACGCTAAGGGCACCTCCTGTGGGATACGGACCTCGGCTTAGGGCGTCACTGAGAGAGGGCAGCAAGGTGGGACAGGCTGGATCGAAATTTTAGAGTATTATTATTAAACGGGGGAATTTAATTAAGGCTACAGGCTCAGCTACGACGCGGGCTGGGGCCTCATCGGACAAGGCAAAAATCCTCCTCCATCACTCACATCTATAAACCAACGCACACTACAGGCGGGCCACCCCGCACTTATTAGGGTTCCATACCTCAAAAAGACAAAACGGAACCCTTATATAATCACTAAATTGTCCGTCCGTCTATCAGTCTATCAAGATCATTTTTCTCAGAAACGCGTGGAGGTATTAAGTTTAAATTAATGTCAAATAATTAGGTCTACGGTTCTTTGGAGCTCTTAAAAATCAAGCTTCTGAGTCAACGCAATAATTAAAAAATACAGCCGTAATTATATGCGACATGTTTTGGTGTTCTCAAATAAATAAAAACCTATAGGATACTTCCCGTTGACCTAAAATCAGGTAAGAAGCATGGTATCACAGCACAAGTAAAGGAAAATGCTGGAAAACCGTTAATTTGTAGTTTTATAACTTTTTTTTTGCGATTGCAAACTTACATTTGCAGTTGGAGAATTGACCGTAACGTATATCGATGTATTTGAGAACATTTGTTCAACTAAAAAGTTGAGTTTATTCTGGAGATAAATTTATCCCAACTAGGCAAAGGTGCGGTTTAAAAGAAGATGTAGTGACAAAAATTGAAAAGGGTATGCTTAGATGGTTTGCTCATGTTGAGAGGCTGAATGAAGGGCGACTAACAAAAGGTATTTATAAGACAGATGTGAGTGGAAACGCCGGGAGGGGACGCCCTAGGAAGACATATAGTTACCTTATTGGTGATGTTCTTCAGAAAAGTCAGGTGCATAGTACTCGCAACCGGCGTGCATGTATGACCAGATGTATGAACGTAAACTAGGCAAAAGGAGTATGTAAGGATCGTTGCAGATGGCGTTCTGTAATTTCTGCCTACCCCCATGGGAAGAAGGCGTGAGTTTATGTATGTATGATACGGAACCCTTCATTGTGCGTGATCCGACACGCACTTGGCCAGTTTATGTATAAAAATACGTTGCGCTGCGGCCCGTTGCGCCTGTAATGTGCACTTAGGTTTACTGCTACAATACCGTAATGAGACTGCATGGATCGCTCTTTGCGATAGCACTTCAATACGGCTGTAAAATCCCCACGATACCGCTTCCATACTAAGTACTTCAATACATCTATGATACCGCCGGTTCTTTTTTCTTCTTGTTGTGCTACCACTGTTCTTCTGATTTAAGAGCAGTCAACCCGTCATACTTTTCATTCAAACGCTCGTACGTAATTATGGCGTTATATCTTGTGCAGTTTATCTAGGTGCCTATGCAAGCAAAAAATCTAAATTTGGAGAAACAAATTCAGTTTAAGCCTCCAAAAATCAGCTTTTTTACACATTTTACTTGAACTTTGGCCGTTCATAATGTACTCATGTATTGTAAAAGTAAATAAAACATCGTCGTAGAAACCTCGCACCTGTAATGGAGATTCTAAATGACGAATACTTTTTCCAAAAACTTGTAAGGCTATTTCAAAAAAACGTATTCTCTGGAACAAGTTTTGTGTAATCTCTGCGCGCAAATTTTCTTTCAATGTTATCCCGTTCTCACTCTTGCTTCTTTTTCAAACATTGCGTTGGATGAAACAACAAGCCTTTCAGTCATTCTCGCGTTGACGATAGACGGATCGAGAAGGACCCTCTTAACGCATTGACGTTGCGTTTGCGAAGCGTACAGGCAGTGTATTGCATGCAAATGCGGAGTAAACCTTATTATTCGACGGACAATCTAATTCAATTATGAATTTTAATCAAAACTCAAACTAAAAATATTTATGCTTTAATTATTTAACTATTACTAAGCCACACAAACTGCTGAAAGTTTAGCAATTTCAGCAGTTTTCACATATTAACACAGAACCGGCGCGTAAAATTTATAACATAGCGGTCATTTTTATTAACCGATGAAGAAAAAGATGAGGTTCTCAAGTCGATGCGTATATTTTTTAATTTTATTTTATGTATGGCCACGCATTACTTTTAACAGAGTCGTTCGATTTTGATAATTCTTTTTTTTTTTGGAAAGGGTATATTCGAATTTGGTCCGAATTAAAATTGAAAGACAAAATCCACCCCTAAGTGTAGAAAAATAGAGGTTAATTGACCCACCGAATGTTCACTTGTGAACCGATTTTGTTGAAACTTGGCACACGTATGTATTTCAGATGACGCTTCAACAAAATAGAGACCTGGAGTTGATCTGATGATGGAGACGGAAGACAGTTGAGAGAGCTCCTCAACAGTTTACAGCAGTTTCATCGTGTTTGGGCTTAATTCATTCATCTTGATGAGAAGTTTAGACCTAGCCAGGGTATAACTGTCATCAAAGGTCTTATGATGGAGACGGAAGGCCGCCAAGGGAAGTTTCAACTATTATCTGGGCGAACATACACAAAAAATTCAAAAGATTAGATATTAACAAAGATACGGGGCTTGGTAGCCCACTTCTGCTCCTATACAGCAAGTCCATAATTTCTGTCATATTCCCTTGAAAATGGAATATGGCAAAGGTGGTGCCTATAAATAAATCGGATAACAATGACAACATAATTAAGTCACTACTCTGCCCGCATTTCTAAAACCATTTAAATATTTCATTAGCGATCTTCAGCACGGATTTGTTTTTATCACGATCAACAAGTACTAAATTGGTTCCATTTACTGAACTTTTGATTTGGGCTGTTGATGCTGATCATCAGGCTGACGTCATTTATACTGACTTCAGCAAGGCCTTTGATAAAGTTTCCAACAAAATTATTTCTTGTAAGTTGCGTGCGTCACGGGCAGCTTGCTTGAATGGGCGATTTAATATTGAGCAGATAGATTTTTCTTTGCTGTAGTAGTAAATGGTTATCAATGTATCGTCTATAATATCTCCTCTGGATTCACACAAAGCCGATCTGGGGGCAATTTTATTAAACTATTTAATTAACGATATTCCCAGCTGTTTTCGGCACTCCGAAATATTTTATGTATGCTTGGATGACTTAAAGTTTCTCAGAACAATTAAGTCTGTCAGAGACTCCTCGCTCGCACAGATTGATCTTAATAGCCCGATTCAAAGAAACGGTACACAAAAAAGATCTTATAAAGACAGTGGATTACATTATTGAAAACAAAGTTAATTAAATAGACACTATACGTGACCTGAGAGTTCTGTTTGACCAAATATTAACCTTTGCACCGCACTTAGACCGCATAACTAAAAAGCGTCCAAGATGCTGGGTTTTGCCATAAGTCAGTGTACTAACCTAACCTTGAACCCTGACAAAGCAGAATTGTCGAAGAGGTTAAAGAGGTAATATAAACAAGTGATGCGATGCGATGGGGTGAGTCGGAGGAGCAAGAAATTTCACGCGAACGAAGTTGCGGACAGAAGCTAGTCGAATATAATTATGTATGTGTTATTATATTGTATAGTTTAACGGCCTTGTTTCTGCAACTCTACGTCCTTAAGCTCGTATTTTGCGTACGGGTGGGAAAATTTATCATTCGATCCACCCCAGCTCCTCAAGGAAGGCCAGTAATGCCTTGGTGTTACTGACCATCTCACGGAGGGTACCTGGGTTTCCGAAGTACTTTCTCCTAATTATGTGTGTCGATATATGTTCAGGTAAAAGCCGCTCGAATTGTGCCGAGCCGAACCAAAAAGGAATCAGCGAGGGTAAATACCGAATGGAGTTCCCCGATCGGCACTAGCCGAATAGGTGTAGTAATATTGCTTCAGGTCGGCTTTGTTGTCCATTAAATACTGCCAAATCGAATGTGCCAACCCGAACTGGTGTGTAACACCCCTGGCCCCCAGCGGGCACATAAACTTGGTACAGTAACAACTTTTATTACTACACTAATTACAATGGCGCATGTAGCCCCGACACTTCTATAAATAATAGAGATTTATTGGTTTAAAATGGGAGTTTTTTAAACCTAATAAATATACTTTACTGAGACATGGAGACATGGCACACCCTGTTTAGTTTTATTGCGGATTTATAAAATAGTTTTTCTCAAACATGCTTGGAAATTCGAGCATTGGTCAAATACATGCGAGCAGCGGTCGGCAATGTTAGTATGGAAATTGATATCTGTCGTGTTTAGCGGCCGAATAAATTACTATGTTAACTCATATCTGTCGTGTAATTTAAAAATGGAACGAACTTTTAACTTCAAACCCTGGCAACCAAGGAGGTAAATTCTCAAAGATTTTATTTAAATCTCGAACTGGCTTAGCAAAAAGAGCTGTTTACAGTGAAAAAGAAACAAATGAACTTAATGGCGCGAGAAACGTTATGGTTATTGATCGTCATTGATTCTGGAATTTATAATTAATTTACTTAGTTTGAATTTCCGCGTATTATAGGAGAGAAGCCTTGGCCCCAACCAGGCATTGATGGACTTATGTATGTGTTCCTCGGCCCACATTTTCACGCTCATCCATCAATGCCTCTGTTGTCGGCCGCTGCAGTAAAGTATTATTGTTACATCCAGTTGACTATATGGCCATCCAATTTACTGCTGACCCTGATGTAAAGTAATTACTGTTGCCAATGGACACCTGCATCATGAATGGGGTTAAGGCTCCCGCAAATAGCTCAGCACTCGCAACGCGGCTCAGCTGCGGAAACCTTTATCGATGGTTGCCATAGGTACCTAACAGAAGAAAAGTTAGCACGCCTTATACTCGATCACCGAAACGCTTATAAGCAGATTGATAAGCTGAACAGCACTTGTATTAGTTATTAATAACTAGTTTCTGCCCGCGCCTTCGCACGCGTGGATGTCAGAAATTATCCCACGGGAACGTGCTACGGGGACAAAAGTAGTAGCCTATGTCCTGCCCCAGCAGGCGTAGCATGACGCTTTCTATTTCTTGGAAGACAAGACATAGCTATTTCTACACAAAGTGACATTTCGTTTCTCAATTTTTGACATCGCACCGTAAAAATCCTTCTAAAATCCGTCATTTTGTATTTCGTTTTACCGATCGTTGTCTAGGTCTTTTTATATGTAGACTATTTCAGAAGAAAGTTTTCTATCCCAAACGTCAAAATCACACTGACAACTGTCAGTTGTCTAAGGTAGTGAAGACAATTTGATTTTGTAATCGCCATGCTAAAGACAGTAGTAGACTTTTTACTCGACGGCCGCAAAGTATAAAAATGGAATGGTAACATGGAATTTTTCACTTTTTGTATGGCAAATGTGAAAATGTATTACCTATATGTTTAGTTTTAGGGGTCTAAGGGTTCCATAAAGGGGGTCGAAATTTTCATTATATTTGCAATAGGACACACCATTTTCGAGATATAAGCAAAATAAAAGAAAAACGTGAATAAACTACTGAATTTCGTAAAAAGTGCAGTTGACTCTTTCTACTTTGCTGCCGTCGTACTGTATTCAAGGAACGTCATTTTTGTCTATTCTTCCGTCGACAAAACCCGTTTCTATAATGGTCATGCTACGCGTGCTGGATGCCACCTGTATCCTTGCCAAATTATATCGAAATCTGTTCAGTGGTTTAGCCGTGAAAAGGTAAACTACAGACAGAGTTACTTTCGAATTTATAATATTAGTATGGATGCTTAGTTAGATAGGTACTTCTGAATAATCAGTCTAGAAGATAAATCGATGTTAGGAAGAAAAAGAAGAAAAGACAAATAGCCTTTCGCCTTTGTACGAGACACGCAACGCATATAATGAAACCAATTTCTCTAAGACGAACTGATTTTGACGTGAGGATCCGCTTATCGTAGTTAATAAGAGCTTCGTGCGTGATCTTTCCATTTTCATGAGTCCGAAACTCATAGTGCAATAAACATGCACATAAATGAGCATGCATGTAGTAACATAAGTTCTGAGTCGAGCTGCACGATTACTGACAAATGCGTGCACTGACTGGACAGGTCCACTCAATCTTTTTTCCTCAAGAGACCATTTCAGACACAAAACTACATGGTCTTCAGATGATCTGACCAAGATTATGTCTGGACTTTAAAAGAGACTGTGACCTCTCACTTTGTTTCGGTCTTTCTTCTCAGAGTAGTCAGAAAGGAAACGCCGACCTCATCTAGTTTTTTTTAAATATGATTGACGTGTAAAAGTGTTTGTTCAAACCTACTTACAGAAATACAATCATTTATCATTTATCATGATACGTGATACATGTCGCACTTTCGCTAGGACAAGGGCATAATTGCACTTTAGTGATTCAACAGGAGAGCCATTTTAAGATTTTGTCGCGCTAAGATAGGCAAAATAAATGCACCAATATGACAAAGGCACTGTTGCCCTCTCACGGCATAAAGCTGATATTGATACGAATCTTTGTTCCACCGGATAAAAGGGACTTTTTAAAGCACTTTGGCATACTTAAGTCATTATTCGATTTTTTGTCAGTTATGGCCCTTGTCCTTCCGAAGGTGAGATGTGTGTATGTGTACAAAGCTTTAAATAATCATAATTAACTGACAACACGTCTAGCACGAGCTAGGAAATCACTTGCAGTTTCAAGTCAATCAACGTATTGATTGACTACGTATTAATACGTTGTATGCACAGAGCAAGGAGACGCTACGGCGGCCCCTGCTAGAGGTGGCATTGGCAACACTTTCCATACAAACCAAGAATGTCACCGTATTCGCACTGCGACACAAATGACGTATAGAAAACTGATGGGTTTGAATGGCGAAGGTGATATAGAGGTATGAAGAACAGGATGTAAAGTTCGCTCATATCTCCATAGAAAAGGGAGGATAATCCGACTAGACGGGTGTTGTGTCTGGTGGACAATTGCCCGACGATTGATGTCGGGACCTTGTATACATGCTAGTTGCGCGGTAAACTCTGCTTGCGCGATGCAGGATTTAGCATGACGTCAGTGTGACGCGTAGCTCGCATGTGGCGTTTGTAGATGCCGCTACAATGACAGCAGTTGTGTCCTCAACGCCCTTTCGGGGCCACGAATTTTATTATTGCCTTTGTCATTGATTCCGTGCTCTGTGGTTAAATGGCAAATACCAGTGTAATTACTATTTGTGGTATGTGGGTGCCTTGTGGTCTGGCGGAGAATTGGACTCGCACCCCATTTCCGTAGGCGTTCGTGGGGGTACGAAGGTTCAATGTGTGGGATTTGAACACAGGGAGGCTCTCTAGACAGTCTGACGCTCTAGGGGTTTTAATTCAGCTTTACTTCAGAACTGAGTTACAATGAAGCAGTTTTTTGTGTTAACTAATTAATATTTTGGAAGCGATTTTCTGTTAGTATTGTAATTAACGTCTTCAACTTCCTAAACTAAATGCCCTTGTACAGTCGACCGCACGTCGGTGGTCACAGTTAGACCTAGCGCTGGCCTAGCGGTGTTCGGAGTTTCAGTAGAATAAGAAGCCAGTTTTTGTCACCACGGACGTGCAGCCTACTGTATCATTTTGAATAGAGCAACAAGGGGTGCGAATGTGTGACCACACAATCCGACCGTTTATGGGGTCGAAATCAAAGTTCAAGGTGCCGCTACAAAAAATTGGAAAAATTTCCTCATGGGTGTAGTTTTCATGATTCTCGAGGGCGGTGACAACGATTAAGGAGTTAAAATCAAAATTCAAGATGGCGCCACCGAAAATTTGCTTATTTTTCGTCATGGGTGTCGTTTCTATAGTTTTGAGTGTCGCCATCGTCGGGGTCGGACTTTCGAGGCCGACCAGAGGGTCAGAGGGATCTGAACCATTAGCATAATCAACCTATAATGTTCCCACTGCTGGCACACAGGCAGGGAGTGATCCGTAATCCTCCACTCAGGCCCAGTGCGGGTTGGTATATGTCACATGTCTTCGAATTTTCGGTTCTAGCACATGCTAGTTTCCTCACGATGTTTTCCATCACCGTTTTGAAAGCATTGGTGATGAAATAAATAACACTAAGTAAAGCGCTTGCTTGGGTTCGGACCCACGACCTATATCTCGTCAGTCTGGGTCGATAACTCTGGGCCATCACTTCTCTGAACCATTGCCGACAGCAAAATGACATCCAATCATAATTACATTAATAAAGTTAATTATCCTAACGAATCCTATCATGAAACGAAATTAAATCATGAATTTAAATTTGCCATTGCATCCCTGGCTTACTGTTATTTAATATTTCAGTAGCTATCCAATCCACGTATTTATGCTTTCAACGTAAACTATTAACGAGTTACAGAGTGGTTAGATCAAATGCGACACTTATTTTTTTTAAATGTCGCAGCATCATGCTGAGATAGGGGCCTTTTGGCCTCGTACAGGACTTACTGTTGTTATTTTCATTTTACATTTGTTTTTATTTTACTATTTTTTTTATTTTTTTTTATGAGTTTGTTTAATTTAGTTTCTGATAATCCTGGGCGAGTCTCAATAAATACTTTTTCTTTCTTTCTTTCTAAACGATAGAGCTAAAATTAGACGTGGTTTCATCGTGGGTTCTAAAGCCAATATTTCATAGCTATTTGTATTATTTTTGTCATTCCGATTTATTCCATTTTCGAGAACTGGGTTCTCTGGGTTGAGTTTTCGAAAATGGAAATATCACATTGTACTGGGATCGATCCATCGGCACTGACAAGACTACTGTTGCCAATAAGCCTGATATAGTGGTGGTGGATCGAGTACAGCGGCGTGCAATGGTTGTTGACATAACGGAGACGCATGACAGGAGCTTGGACCCTGTTCCCGATACCCGTGGGCTACAATCATTTTTATTTTTTATTAATTTAAGTATTTCTACTTTCATGACCGCAATGCGTATTTCAGTCCCATCGTACCCTTAATAAAAATGTTTTAATATTTTTTTATATTCTAATTTTTTTAAATAAAATTTATAAGTCTAGAAAAGAAATAATAATATGGTGTTTATTATTTTTATTTACTAAAATTATATTTGAATCAGAATTAAAATTAAATTTACATAAATAATAACTTATACCTAATTAATTAATATAAATATTAACTTACACGCTTTCACCATGCTTTTCTCCTTTCTCAACTCTCCCCCCTTTCTCCTTCTTCCATCCTTCTTATCTTATTTTATTTTATTTTATTTTATTGTTTTATTGTCAAAGAGTCGGTCAGATAGTCAGAAAGTTGAAGCTAGTTGCCCATTCCAAAACGTAGATCTCTATGGAGAATAAGTGACTTCTTTATAACATGATTAAAAATTGTATTCTTCTTTTTCTTACGGGTAGGTATTTCAGATGTTCATTTATTTATGTATTATGTAATAAATACGCGTGACCCAAGGGCCGGCTTTTACCTGGGCCAGAGGCTAAGCATTTCCATAAAACGTGGCAATGCCGCCAGTCTCTTGGGTACATTACCAGTCGACAGCGATGTGGAAAAATTTTCAAAGCTTTTGTTTTGTTTGTTAATAGTTTTAGTCAGGTTAGGTTATTAGATATTTTTAATTGTAAATACTGTAATTAATATTAGAAAGAGAAAAGATTTAATTATATAAATAAACTAGGTATTAATTTTATAATGATTAGTACCAAAATTCATTAAATTTATCACAATACAGACTGCAATGTGAACTTTTTAAAGACAAAAATCTTTTTTACCGAAAAAACAACCGACTTCCGACTCTTGTTTTTTGTAAAAAAGTTTTTATTTTTCACTTTTTAGTTGTGGTACCTTCCCCACACAAATTCGTATACCACTACTTGATATGTAAATAACAGTGACAGGAAATTATTAAAACATCATCAATGTAAACTAAGTGGAAAACATACAGTCGAATTGAGAACATCCTCCTTTTTGGAAGTCGATTAAGATACGCAGTATTAAGAATAACTCTAAAACTACTGGTCAGAACTTGATCAAATTCATATGGAACTACATGTAAAGCACCAGCTTTCAAATAAAAAAAAATCATCAAAATCGGTTCACCTAGAAAGTTCTGAGCTAACACACATAAAAAAATAAAAAATACAGCCGTATTGAGGACCTCCTCCTTTTTTTGAAGTCGGTTAAAAATAGGCATTAACGTAGGTCATCATCAGCCTACAGCAGTCCACTGCTGGCCATAGGTCTCTCCTATTGCATGCCATTCAGCTCGATTCTCGGCATCTCTCATCCAGCTGTTACCAGCCACCCTGCGAAGGTATGCTAACGTACTATATCCAACGTATATCTATCTGGTTTTCTAAAATTGTAGATTTTTACAATTAGCATTATTCCACTTAAGAAACGTGAGCAGATTCAAGTCGTTTCTCGTGGTAAAATGGCGTACAAAAATAAAATTACAACGAACTAAAATAAATGTATATCGAATTTATTAGTACAAGACATTGCAAACCATATGTAACTTACTACGCAAGCCGTAATGGCTCTTAAATAAACACAATCAATATTTAAAATCGTGTAAACGTTTCTAACAGTTTTTATAACGCAGTTAGCTAAATTTGTTTTGATAAAATCGTATTGGAATGTGATTGGGCTGTAAAAATTACATTCCAATTTTCCTGTTGGTTTTTGCAGCGTTTACTAATTATTGGAACGAAGTTTCTTATCGCACGGTACGGACTTGGCGGATGGGGGCTAGGCGAAAAAAAGGATATGAATTTTCTGTCACGATTTTCCGTCACGACCCTTTCTATATTTGTTTGTTTGGTTGAACGCGCTTATCTCAGGAACTACTCGTTGGAATAAAAAAAAATTGGTTTGTGTTGGATAGTCCATTTATCGAGAAAGGCTTTAGGCTATATAACATCACGCTACGACAAATAGGAGCGGAGCATAAATGAAAAATGCTGCAAAAACGGGAAAAAATTATTCCTTTTGAGAGCTTCCGTTGCGTGCGCTGCGTAAACGGTTAAAGTTACGCAAAAATCATGTATGACGGAATCGTTTCCATTTAAAAGTTCTAAAAAAAGTTCGCAACAGCATATGTCTATCTTTTAAGGTTGACTCAATCTAACCCTTTTTATGGTAATCAAATTTGTTCTATGGATGTTCTAAATATACTACGAAAGGAACTTCGTTCCAACTGAGTGTTCCAACACCCACGCATTCTTTTTTAGTCCCGGGAGAAAATGCTGCAAAAATCAACAGGAAACATTTATCCACATCATAAAATGAGAACTTTTATCAACTTTTGAAGGACGTTGCAACGGTTGGCACTTGGAAGGCTATAAAGGTGTTGCTCTTGTCATCAGATTAATGGGCTCCGCAGAATAATTGGTGATCGCAGTATATCATGAGAAGACAGGACCTAAATACACAATGCTGCTGCTAAAAGATGTAAAAAGCTCTTGGTCGTCCTTTGTATGTACCTAGATATGGAAGTATAAGGCGTAGGAAAAAGGTTGGCCGGAAAAACTTACGCGTTTTACAAAAATGCCTGAAAACGAAATGACCGCTAGGCTAACCTAGCGGTCATGAATGCGACTGCCGAATGCTTAAGCGGATCACATACTGTGAAGATAATAGTTATTTATGATACTAGTGCGGTAAATTGGTTTTTATAAACGAGTAGACGAGTCTCGGGCTTACCATAGTCACGTGTTTGTAAATACCAATTTCCGCACGTGTGTCATACAAGGTTTTTCAACACATTTGCGAGAAAATAGTACAATATTCCTCGCTTGAACTGATATTATTATTTTGTTTATAAGTGTCAGTCGGAATGTCGCAACAATCTTTGACGTTTTTAATATGAAAATGGCGCGAAATTGCAAATGGCGCCACGTGCGCGTGGTGAAAATTAGAACATTCTGTCGTGTCATTTTCTCTTTAGTATTAAAGTGAGACAAACGAATTGAGCAAAAGCGCTTCCAAGGAGATTCGATTATTCAGCATATTAATTCTCGTAATGTGAAACTCCTTGGTGGAATTCTTATTATATTTTCTATGGAAATGAACAAAACAAAACCTTAAAGGATACGCACGGCGCTATACAAGGGAGTATGCGGTAAAACAGGTACTTAGGTGAGAGTAAGTATTTTACTGCACATTCCGTTATATGGTGCATAACTTTTAACTTTCGAAGAATGTATACAGGCTTCGTAAATGCATTTTTTTGAGTAAATGTGTTGAAAAATATATAACATGGTGGGGAAACCAGTGCCTTCTCTGACTAGTCTCTGATGTAATTCTTCATTAATGGTTGATATGTACCTAAGTGTTTTTCAATCACACAAAACACTTAACTAAAACTCAAAGCATTTATTTCAATGAAAACATTTACAGGTACTTTTGAATTATAATTGAGTAATTAAGTGAAGCTAGTTGCCTATTTCAAGACCAAATAGATTCCTTATGGAGAAGAACGGACAAGAAACTCCATGGACACTCTTTTAAATCAAAACATTATGTTACAGAGGTTTCTTGTTCGACAATTACAATTTCAGTTCTTTTAATTTCCTGCCGGGGTCGCGGATTGTTCGAAAGAGTTACCGTGGCCCTGGCGCACAGGCAACTAAAGGAACACGGGTGGGTTTTAGTCAGTACGAGTCTGACACGCCCTTCCGCTCCGCCCAGAGCGGGAGAGGTCATTTGATGACTTCCCACCCAAAAAAAAAAGTCCTTTTAATTTACGTAGGTACGTTTGTGATGGCGGGTGGTAATTGTAATCTTCCATTAACATTACCACCCGCTATCATAAACGTGCCTCCCTCTAAAGTGGGCGGACGTACTACCTATCCAAGTACAGAATCTAATTACTTAGAGTTAGTTTAATAAAACTTACAAAAAATGCTAAAATGCTTATCAGTTAATTCTTTTATAATTAAACAATGCTAATATTCACAAATGGAAAGGCGTTTTAAGATGAAAGTTTAATTAGTGTCGTCATTACTTTTAACAAATCAAATATTACTACTTAACAACCTTAGCGGTAATTCATGGAATTTAATCAAACAACAGGTGAAAACGTATAACACATTTATAGAGGTATGAGGAACAGGGTGTAAAGCTCACTCATACCTACACAGAAAAGGGAGGATCCTCCGCCCAGACGGGTGTTGTGTCTGGTGGGCAAATGCCCGACGTTTGATGTCGGGACGTTGTATATATGCTAGTTGCGCGGTAAACTCTGCTTGCGCGATGCAGGATTTTGCGTGACGTCAGTCCGACGCGTAGCTCGCATGTGGCGTTGTAGATGCCGCTACACATTTATTAATGAAAATTAATAAATATGTGTGTAAAATAATCTTGTTACTTTAGTTTGTAAATTATTATTGAAACTGATTTAATTCTCGTACCTACTAAATTATAAAATTGAGGTATCACCTTCAAACAGGCGTGACACACAATGCGACACAAAGGCACCGTCTGTCGCGCGACGAGCGGTGCCTTTGCGTCGCGTGTGATTCGCGTCGCGTGTCGCGTCTGTTTGAAGGAGCCTTTCAAACGTAATCGGCGCCATTTTCTACATCATTGGGGTGCTGTATCATAAACACTTACTCTGTCAAATGTGTAATTGTTAATATGACTAAAAACCAAGTCATTAAATAACTGTTTATTTTCCATTTTAACCATAGTTTTAACGAGAACATCAGAATTAATTTAATAATGAATCTTAAAACAACCAACAACAACAACAACAATCAACATCTTTTCTTCTTTCTAGGTGTTTCTAATTCACGAAGAAGCCAATAGGTGGCGACGATCTCTTTAGCTGTCGATTATAACACGTTGTATTGATTTTAAAAATATCCCGCAGAAGGCGTAATTAGCAAGATTATGATTTTGAATAATTAGTTCGTTACGAATAAGATTAAGTACCTACTAATCTTAACAGGTAGACGGTCATGTGGCGACATAATAATATTTATACAATATTAGTTTTAGTATATGCGAAACCGAATCACGTGTCTAGTATTTTGATGTAAAGAATCTATTTACAAAATTTCAAAACTGTATCATGAAAAATCACAAAGTTATAAGCTTGTTATATTACCTGGTTGTCCGTACAAAAACATGGTCACCACGCGGCGCCAACGCACCGCACGCGCCTCCCGCGTCGTCTCGCGCTCATTGATAATAATTTGGCAGTAGGTACCTCACCGTACGGCGATTGGATTGTAATTATCCGGTAATAACATTTTCCATCACACTTGCAGGCTTTGGACTGTCGTAATGGTCTAGTGTAGGTAGATATTATTATGTATTTTATTCGTAAATGCAGCCGTAAGTGATAAAATGTCGTCAATGCGATTTGTTGCACCTTATGCCAAACACTTAAAGTTCAAAGTGGATAAAAACTGTTAAATATCGCATTGCTTAACACAGCAGGCTGTAGGTTTGTTGCCCATGTAGTCCAAAATTCCGTCTTGGACTGTGGTAGGAATTTGACTCACTCCTCTATCGACTGCTGTCGGAGGCCGAATGGTACCGTAGTCCCTAGATTTTTGCGTGGCGGAAAGCATTGTGTTTCACGATACTCTGATGCCGAATTGCTCCTCGTACCGCCGCACTGCCAGGGATACGTTATCACCACACACCGCTAGTGTACGTACCATTTCTGTGTACTGGACGTTTGTGTATGAGAAAGACATGGTTACACGATACTTTTTACATACGATAGGTACACGGTACACGATCAACCGAAAGACAACTGTAAGGCCCACGGCGGCCGCGCAATCGCGATGGCGTATTGTAACTGAAAGGGAGCGTGACACATACGCGTCAACCTGTAGCGTCCGGGCGACTGAAGTGGTTGTTTTACCCCCGCCCTGCCGTGCGCCCGCGCCAAGTGCCGCTATGACCTGCCGTGACCTGTGTTGTGCGCGTATGATTGCGGATAGGTACTTAGTGTCGCGGTGTCCAACTTGTAACTTTTTTTAAATATTTTTGCGACAAAATATAACATGGTTTAAAAATTATTGGAATCGATCCAGTTACTTATTCTGAACAAACTGTATTCAGGTTTCGCATATACTAAAACTAATGTTGTATATTATATTCACTGTGTGTGGTGTTCCATAAAATTTTACGGTGAGCGATATGTGGAAGGTAATATTAGGTCCGCGAAAAACTTCTTTCGTATTTTATATATATATATATATATATATATACAGGATGTCCCGTAAATAATGGATCAAACGTAACGCCTACCCGTTACGTTTGATCCATTATTTACGGGTCACCCTGTATATATATAAATTCAAGACTAAGAGCTCGTGTGTCACCCAAATATCGAGCCTATTTGTATCCCCAGACTTTTTCAAATGGGGCAAAACTGTTTTGTGGTCAACCCCTAACTCTTCAGCTATGTCGTTACTACTAATACGCAGATACTGATCCGCTTTTTTAAAAATGGCATCTACTTTATTCGTAACGGCGACCAAAGGGAGTGACATCAAAATTCCCGGACTGAAAACGCTTGAACCCACTTTTTTGTGGTACACTTACTGACACTGCATTAAGTCCATAAACGTCACATATTTTCTTCGCGGCTTGTGACGCATTTTTGCCTTTTTTGTAATAAAACTTCAAAATGTATCGAATTTCTTCGTTAGATTCACTCATTTTGGCGGACAGAACAACCAATTTACGAAGGGCAGGAAATCGTTATTATTATTTTTCTTTTTTAAAATGTCATCTATTTAATGGTATCAAAATCAGCCAGATACAAACAGTACAGCCAAAGAGATTTTACTATAACTTTATACCTATAAAATACGAAAAATCTTTTTCCCCGACCTATTATTATATATTTTACATTATATACATAGTGTGTGAGACGCTTTGATGCAGTCTGATGCGATCTGATGCTTCAGGCAGTCAGTTTTTGTGTTCTTCTGTTAGAAAATTCTCAGTTGTGTTCGGGAGACTGGGAGCACATCCAAGTATCTCTTCAGTTCTATATCTTTAATTATAATCAACATCGCCATCAGCCTGCAGCAGTCCACTACTGAACATAGGCCTCTCTAATCGCACACCATTCATCTCGATTTTCGTCAACTCTCATCCAGTTGTTACCAGCCACCCTGTGAAGATCGTCGCTCCACAAAGCCTGAGTGCGACTTACTTTACGTTTGTCGATATCTTTTATTATTTATTTATTTATGTAAGTACACACAAAACACCGGGTGCTTATTTCACGAGGAATCTAAATTCTTATTGAGGCAGTTCTTATAAATTCCTTTGCGCCGGCTGTCGCTGAAAACCATCGCTGGGTGTCGCATAGGGTCGTAGCGTTATACTGAGCGATTGCCGTTTGGCGTGGATGTGACGCATATTTTTTTTATCACCCCCAACTCGTTTTTTTTGTATTTGTATATTTTTCTCTGCGTCATATTTACGGCAAATAAACATATTTTCTTTCTTCCTTTCTTTCTTTTTACTTATCTTTTTATCAATAGCTTCCGAAGAAATTGTCGATGCTAAAATTAACCACACTAAGAATTTGTTTGAGACAACTTGTTATTGAAAACGAGGCATAGCCTTGATATTGAAAATTATATAAAACGAATGATATAATAAGTCTTACGTTTATACCAAAATAGTTTATTTATTTTGGGAATCAATGGCTGTTTTATGTTTCTTGTAACGATTGTAGTTTTATTTCATATTTTATGTTACGTTTATGTGTTTTAAATGTTTAAAATTATCGTATATTTAGAGGTCGTCTGGGATATGTGGGTAACGAGATTGTGTATAGTTACGGTTCGTGAAGAAAAGTATTAATTTGACTTTACAAACACACAACATCATGCCTTGTTTCTCCGAGATAAATGATAAATGATTTTATTTCTGTAAGTAGGTTTGAACAAACACTTTTACACGTCAATCATATTTTAAAATAAAAACTAGATGAGGTCGGCGTTTCTTACCTGACTACTATGAGAAGAAAGGCCGAAACAAATTCAGATGTCACAGTCTCTTCTAAAGTCCAGACAAAATCTTGGTCAGATCATGTAAAGACCATGTAGATTTGTGTCTGAAATGGTCTTTTGAGGAAAAACCACACAGATTGAGTGGACCTGTCCAGTCAGTGCACGCATTTGTCAGTAATCGTGCAGCTCAACTCAGAACTTAAAGTACACCCACAACAACTATACAGCACAACACATCACAACGCAACGCACTACACAACACACAACACAACTTACAGCCCATCTCTAAGGATGTGAACACAATCATGACGATGACGATGATTTGTGATTTCATGTGAATGTTTTGTTGTATTTCATGCCACTTTATCGATCGAGCAGACATACATCAAAAGTGTTTAAGGAAAAAGATATTTAAAAAAAATGCACTATTGGTATTAAATAAAAATGTCTATTTAGATTGATTAAATAAAATGTTTTCGTATGTGTAGATCGACGAATTAATCTCTGCTTTTGCATTAATAAAGTCTTTTTGCGGTTTTTGTTTAAGCTGGATTTTTCACCTTAGTTAATTCTGGCGTTAAAATGTGATAAAACGGTAAAAAATTAAGTTTTTAGGGGTTTTTATTGCGAAAAATAAACAATTAGTAGTCTGTATATCCGCTGTTAACGCGTATAACACAATCACATATCTATCTGCCGGGGCTGCGGATTGTTCGAAAGAGTTACCGTGGCCCTGGCGCACAGGCAACTGAAGGAACACGGGTGGGTTTTAGTCAGTAAGAGTCTGACACGCCCTTCCGCTCCGCCCAGAGCGGGAGACGTCATTTGATGATTTCCCACCCAAAAAAAAAAAAAAAAAAGCTAATCGATATACTCCTTAAGAGTTCATCCAAATCACGTTGCGGTATGGCCGCCCACGTCCGTTCTAACAGGCAAAAATAATTTTCTGGTGTGTGTACGGCTTCCATATTTGGCAGAGCTCTTCTTTGAAACTTATCCCATGCGTACTCAATGGGATTCAAGTCTGACGATTGAGCAGGCCATGGTAGGACGTGGATATTAGCTACAGCAAGTGTGTTTGCAACGAATCTGGCAGTGTGTGGACGTGCATTATCATGCATACGCAGACATGAAGCAAGCTCCAAATTGGGTCCGCAAAGGAATGACAACATCTGAAACAATAATTTCAGCGTAAATCTGTGCATTGAGATTGCCTCTAATCCAAATCAGTTGGGTTCTTTCGCTGATCCAAATACCCGCCCATTATCATGATTGTTTCATCACTGTAAGCATAGACTTTCTGGCATGATTTTAAACGTTCTTGGCATCCAGGGGTCCTCCAATGCCATGTACGTCGAGTATCTGGCCTCGCTTTGGTATGCAAAGCGAGATTCGTCGGAAAAACATACAAAACGCCACTCTTCTTCCGTCCAATTTCTGTGTTCACGAGCCAATTGTAAAAGGGCTCTGCGATAGCGAGGCTCAATAGGTGGTGTACGTAGCGGCCTTCGGGAACGAAGATTGACTCATGCAAGCGATTTCTTATGGTTTGATTGCTTATTAATATCTCTGAAGAGCTATGGATCCTCGTAACCAACATTATCGTACTCTTTGTTTGATTTTGTCACGCAGTAATTTAGAAAGAAAGAAAAGAAAGAAAGTAAATACATTTATTTGCGGTAAACATGACGCAAAGAAAAAACACACAAACACAAAAATAACGAGTAGGGGGAAAATATGCGTCACATTCACGCAAAACGGCAATCGCTCAGCATAATGCTACGACCCTATGCAAGACAGAGCCCCAGCGCTGGTGGTTAATTTGTATGTAACGAACTTGTTTGCGTGCGGTGATGCGAGCTCGTCCTCCATGTCGCTCTGCCACGCTGCCAGTGATGCGGTAGCGTGTCCAAAGTCGACTTATAACACTCTGCGTAGTGCCCAGAGCGATTGCCACAGCACGTTGCCGAGATCCAGCTTCCAGCATTCCCACGGCCCTGATCATTTCTTCTCGGCTCAAATGACGTCTTCTCTCAATAATAACGTTCTGTTGTATTGATTCCACTCAGAAGTATGGCAGGATTATATAGGGATACGACTTGACAGAAGATTTTCATCTTTTGACGGAAGTTCAAAAACTATTCCCTTTTCAAATGATGAAATTTACTAAAAAAGTATTCATAGGAGTTACAATTTTTTTTATAAAAAAAACTGTTTTTATGTAACTAGCAAAAGCGTAGACACTTTTGATGTGCCTTTTTGGCGGCACAGCAAGTGGCACCGTCTAGTTTTGTTATGAAGTTACTAGGAACCACCAAAGAGGTCGGATACAAATGATACTGGCTGGTGACGTTCACTCTAGCAGAGCATCGCATCGATGGTTGCATGGCCGCTGTCATCTGATGACAGAGATAATGAAACTCTTTGGGTGCCACTGTCGTATCACCAAGGAACATATACTCACCTACCACGGTACCACAGCCACGACGAACTTATATATTCCGGCACAATTTTGATGATATTGAAGATGCTGAACCGCTTATATGATGACCACTCCTGGTCTGCGCCGTTATATATTAATGAAACCACTTTCGTCCAACATCCTCTTTCTGTTTGAAATTGAAGGTATAAGCATCATTTGCCGCTAATTTTACAATCCTGACTCCCAAATGAACATCATCCACAAATTGACAGCATCTGCTGAACAAACGGAAACACAATAACCTTCACCGCGCCTTGATCTAAAAACCATCTCTTTTGATTCAAACTTTAATAACTGAAAAATAAAGGCGTTAATTTTAGAAACTTCTCGTCTTGTCATAAATACTGTTGAACATTGCTGATGAGTAGCTACAGACAGCATCAAAAGCAAAGAGCTATGTAGTATCGATGTCAAAAAATCTGTACCGGATCTGGCTTCAAATTCAGAAACGCGGACCAAATTATAAGTAGTTTTTTGTAATTAATATTATGATTGGTAGATATCCTGCTATGTTTTAAGTATGACGGGAGACTTAACACAAAGTGGGGCTTGTGGCTAATTAATAACAGCCGCACGGGTGGATAAATCAGGAAGCTTGCCGCAGTTGGTCCGTGAATAGGTGACCATCTTTATACACCAAGACCCTCCATGCCTCGGAAAGCACGTGAAGCCGTTGGTCCTAGCTGTCATTTGTGGATCTTTGACAGTCGTTACGGGTGGTCAGAAGCCCGAAAGTCTGACAACCAGTCTTATCAAGGGGTTTCTTATTTTACCCAGTACTAACTGGATTGAGGCCATTGGTATTCAGCTGCATCCGGTAAGACTGGAAGCCGACCCCAACATAGTTGGGAAGAGGCTAGGAAGATGATGAGACTAACAGATGGATTCTGAAAAAATACTTATTTCACTCGTAAAGAACGATAAAAAAGGTGTTATTTGTTTTGAACTAAGAAAATGTATAATGTCAAAGTCAAAGTCAAATCATTTATTTCAAATAGGCACATAAAAGGCGCTTTTGAACGTCAAAATTTACAAAAAAATAGAATTGATTCTAGTTGTAGTTTCGTATGGAGAAGAATGGGCAAGAAACTCCATCGTTACTCTTTTAAAATGTTTTACAATATTATGTAGGTTCACATTAATTATATGATTGCCGTGCATAAAATACCGTTACCAATTCTTTAAATAATTGGGGAAATTATTGTATTTTTCCTTTCATTACTTTTTGTTAGAAGGCCGATAGAAATACCATAGCTATAAAAGTTTACGGGCCGATTCTTTGATTTCAGAATTTGAGAGTGAACATTTATTTTAATATTTTGAAATAAACACCATCTTGTTCCGCTGACCGTACTGATGCATACGATTTATGAGGCCGTCTATTTTCGTACAAAATCATAACATACTTTGTAATAAATTCTATAATTAATGTTCTGTTATATTTTAGACTTTAACTGGAGAAAGAAAAGCAAAATTATATTATGAATGCTTATTACATCCGTTATTGTAAGGGTTAACGAACATTTCTAACATAAAAATAATTTTGTTTTATAAAGCTATGATTTAGTTTTATTATTGCACTTATCGTTACGGGTAGTCAGAAGTCCGAAAGTCTGACAACCAGTCTTATTCAGAGGTAAGACTAGTAAGCCACCCCGCGGGGCAATTGCGTAACACACTAAAAGTAGAAATGGCTTTTATTTGACAGTTCAACAACATTCATTGCGTTATTTACGTTGTTGAGCAGACAAATTCTTTGAAGCATTGAATTAGCAATATCCTTCAAAATGATTCAGATTGTGATTGATAGTGTGTTTCGCAATTAGGGTGCTGGTGACCCCGGACCATAGTAGACACTTATATTATCAAGTACCTACATGGGTTGAAAACGTCCAATAGTTTTAGCTTCTGGTTTTTAACCCCAACGCAAAAAGAGGGGTGTTAAAAGTTTGACTGCTATGTGTGTGTCTGTCTGTGGCACCATAGCTCTTAAACGGGTGAACCGATTTAGATGCGGTTTTTTTTATTTGAAAGAAAGTTTCATAGCGGTGGTTCTTAGACATGTTTTATCAAAATCGGTTCAGCCGTTTGAAGGCCATCAGCTCTTTTTTGTGTCGGGGGTTTTTTAATTTTACCTATTATAGTGTAACTAAATCTTGTTGATTGGACACAGATTATTTTGTAAATGTTTTATTTAATTATTTGAAACTTTCTGCAAACGACTTCCGGTGCTAAAAATACCGTATCCGGTTGGTAAACTGAAATCGATTGCAAACTGGATTCAAATAATATTTAATATTTTATTTCCGGTAGTTAATTAGTACGCCACCTATTTGTTGTTTTTACAAATATAAAAACACATGTCATTGCAATATAAAGTTAGTTAATTCCGATCCAGCCTGTCCCTTTCTGCCCTCTCCCAGCGACGCCCTAAGCCGAGGTTCGTACCCCGCAGGGGGTGCCCTTAGCGTATTGTCGCCTAGTTTGTAAGTCTTTTAAGCCCTGGCTGGGGGCCTTCATTTATTAGGGCAACCACAGGCATGTCCGGTTAAGCAGCCGACAACCTCCTAGGTTGACCTGCAAAAAGACATTCACAAAAAAAAAACACGTGTGGCACTCGGGGACTGCCGCGGTAAAGCTATTGCATAGCATTTTTTATCAACTTATGCAATTATATTTTTTTTTTTTTTATATGCAATATTTTTTTTTCTTTGATATTAATTCAAGTATAGTCGTACCATATACATACACGTTAAGCGAACGCTCGGCCGAGCTACATGGTAGGCGGAGTGGGGGGTGTTAGGTTTTATTTTCGTTACGGAATTTCTTGATTCGGTCGCCGCGCTCAAAGCCCGCGATAAAAGCTATGCAATAGCTTAAAAAAAAAAGTTAGTTCCGTGTGGAATAGAGCTATTACATTACGCTGCTTGTTTTCTTGTCCCAATCCGTTCTGATTTCTTATAATAGGCAGTCGCTCCACGTAAAATATTGTTATTCAGCTGTAGAATGAGACTGATAAGCGATCCCGGTGACCCCGGACCATACCTGCGAAAATGCTTGTCAGATGGTGAAGACTACTTTATTTTGTTGCAGGTTCAAAATTATTCGAGAGCTCACTCTCAATACTCCATACTTAATACTTTATTGCATTCCATAATGTGTACATAAAAACAGTTGGTATGTTAAATAAAACATCGAATCAATTATGGACCCTGTCGGGCACAGGAAAGCTATTTTTTTATAGGAGAGAGGATGAAGGCGCTTTTTGATAAGAAAAAAATAAAATAATATAGGTATATATCGCTCATTGGCAACTGTCGTACCTATCCGCACTAACCAGCCGAGAAAACCTGAAATCTGACAGTGTTATCACCAGAGATCGGATATTCGGATGCATATCTAAAGTAAATGATTAGCTGTGAAAGTATGGAAGCGGTTATTTAAAATGTTTTTTTTGTAAAAATAATCCCGGGTTGCCAGGAACACCGGAAATGCATAACTAGACGCGTCTAGTATGGCAGCGACTTCTAAGAAAATGATTTATTTAAAAAAAGTCCTTTATTCTTGGATTGCATAGGTAACTATTCAGATGCATATTTTTTTTAAATTATTGTTTATTCCCCGATGCAAATATGTGTATGTAGGGTGTAAGAGGAGGGGTTGTGTGTGTTAGTTAAAATATATACAAAAGCGCATTCCATTTTAGTCAACATCTCTACTTTAGGTGAATATGCATCCGAATATACGATCTCTGGTTATCACAGAAGTAAGGTCGTAAAGAACAGCAGTGGTGGCACAGTGGTATCGGCCCCAACTTAAGAGTTGTAGGTCATGGGTTCGAACCCAGGCAGGCGCTTTACTTTGTGTAAATAATTCCATCGCCACTGCTCTCAAAACGGTGAAGGAAAACATTGTGAGGAAACCGGCATGTCCTAGAATCTATAATTCGAAGACATGTGACATATACCAACCCGCACTTGGCCCGCGTGGTATATAATAGCCCGTTCCCTCTAAAAAGAGAGGAGGCCTGTGTCCCAGCAGTGGGAACATTATAGGCTGATTATGCAAAGAACAGCCTAGCCGAGTCAAAGTAACTGGCAGAAATGTTCACAACTATAAGTCTCGTTTATAACGTATTGGCTTTTTGGTGGTCACAAAGAAAAGGTTCCACGAAATTGTACCTTTAAAGGGATCAAAGAGTGGCATTTTAAAGGGACTTAAGGAAACAAAGTTGCTGACAATACTTCTTTGTATAACGGAAAGGGAATTTCTAAGGAGTCTTTATGCTTACCTTGCAAAGGCACATTGAAACACAAAGTATAAAGAAATGATTGGGTCATTCTAAAAATATCCTTCAATCAATCAATTCAAAATAAACTCAGCTTATCGCAGTCCACTGCTGGACATAGACCTTCACCCAAGCTACCCGACAGCACCCTGGCCTCCACCTTCCGCATCCCGTCTGTCCATGCCACCTTTTTAAGTTCGTCGGTCTATCTAGCTGGGGGGCGTCGAACTCTACTCTTCCTGGCTCCACTGGCCAAACATGGCCAGCCCACTGCCACTTCAGCTTGTATCCTTCATTAATCTCAATTAAAACAAACTTGATACAGTATCCGAACATAAATATGGCATATCGAGTTTGAATAAAAATAGACTCACACCATGTACTTTCAACCACACGTCAGCAGTAACAATTTGATATTGACAGCGCCTTAGTTAAATAAATAAAAACTAGCGTCTCTGTGAGGTGTAGACCTCGAGAGACTATCTTTGCATAGCTTAGCTAGTCAGGCCCGAGGTGGCCCGCTAGAGGGCAAAAACAATAGATAATCAATTGTGTCTCATTAACGATGCTTGATGAGTTAAATCTGAATAAATATTCACCGGGCATCACCGTAAAACAAAATCCTTAAAACAAAAATCGCGCGCAAAGGGCGCAAAATGGCTGAAATATGTTTTTTTACGTTTTCAAACCCCATATCACCGCCATTTTGAAAAATTTCGAAAAATTTAATCGACAATAAATATCCATATAATTATCGAACCTGCTCACAAAATTTCACGAAAATCGGTTGAGAAATGAGACCTGTAGAGGAGAACTGCCATCCACCGGACATCCGGACATACGAAAGTATTTTTTCCCAAGCTGAAACGGAGACGCTTCGCTAGGGCTTCGCGCTTACTCGGTCAATAAAATAAAAATAGTTTAATTGCACCTTCAAGTAAAAAATGTAGTTTAATAGTAAGGGCGACTTGTTACCCCTTTTTTTTATTTTTTTTTGGGTAGGAAATCATCAAATGACGTCTCCCGCTCTGGGCGGAGCGGAAGGGCGTGTCAGACTCTTACTGACTAAAACCCACCCGTGTTCCTTCAGTTGCCTGTGCGCCAGGGCCACGGTAACTCTTTCGAACAATCCGCAGCCCCGGCAGGCATCGGTCCTATCGGACCCCGTCAATTTTGCTGACATCTCTTTGAGGCGCGCGTGGAACACGACGCGCCGTCGACCCGGGCCTGGTCCTTACCGGACGGCGAGCTGCCCATTGCTCGCCGTCCGCAAGCCCGCGCCTACGGTGGCCGGGAGTCGGCAATCGACTCCCGACGCCCAGGGTGTCTCCTCCTCCTGCGGCGGCTAGGGGTGCGAGGGCGCAGTGATTGCCTCTCCCTCTCGCGCTCCACCTCCTCCTTCGCGAGCATTACTGCTTCGCAGAAGGAGGTGACGGCTTCCCATTCCCTCTCGCTCCGTACCATGGCCTGAACCAGGGCCGGACGCGAGAGGTCGCCGCCGCCGATCGCCGCCACGAGGACACGGCGGTGCTCCGCCCAAGCCGGGCAGACCTCCACCGTATGCTCCACCGTGTCCTCCGGTCGATCCACACAATGGTAACACCCGGGCGTTTCCTCCCGCCTTATCCGAAACAGGAACCTCCCGAAACAGCCATGTCCGGTGAGGACCTGCGTCAGGCGGAAGGTGAGGACGCCGTGGCGTCTCTCAAGCCACTCCTCAAAGGGGTCTTACCGCCGCAATTGTGGCGTGCCCTGCGCTGGGTTGCGACAGTCGCACTCTCCATGCCGCCATGAGACTTGTTACCCCTGATGTGCGGTTGCCTGTACCTATGAGTGACAGAACGAGATGCTCTGACAAAGCCAAACTATTTCTTAAACTCTATGTGCCATTAAAGTACCTAATTATAGAGAAGTAACCAAAGCAATATCTAGGTATGCCCGAAAATAATTAAATTTCAAACTTCTTGATCGAATATTACAAACATAATTTTAGAATCTAAACAAATGAGTTTTCGACCAAAAGTGATGATTGATTCCGTCGGCAACATAAGCTTCAAAGATTTTTTTGCTGAAACATTTTTCAGCCAGATTTCCAACCTTCATAATGATTCATTACTGAAAGATACTTTCGGTAAACAAATTGTCGATGAAATACGTTTCGATCAAACTTAGTGCTTCCGTTAAAAATATGCCTTACCAGAATTTCGGCCCATAAATATCAAGGCTTGTTCATTTCCTCAACTCGATGCTTTAGGAAAATAATTTAATGTTTTTCTTCGTAAAAAAGTGACACATCTTTTAAGGATCAGAATATTATTTTTATTTGTTGACAAGCTGGTAATGATGGGTTCCTGCGAAAAATAATATTGAGTGTTTATTTTGTTTCCAGGAAAATATATTACACCCAATTAATTTATGGATAACTAGCATTTGCCTACGGCTTCGCCCGCGTGGATGTCGGAAATTATCCCACGGGAACGTACTACCGGGATAAAAAGTATCCTACGTGTTAATCCAGGTTATAAACTATCTGTTTTCCAAATTCAATCCATATACGTTCAGTAGTTTTTGCGTGAAAGAGTAACATCCATCCATCCATCCATCCATCCTCACAAACTTTTACAAATATACGTACCCTGCAGGCTTCTTTTCTTCCAAAAATGTTGCTCATGTCGAAAAATATATTGATCCTTTATAACTTCCACGACAATACACGACGTTTTGCGTTCAGACATTTCACTTCGAGTGAAAGACGAAAATGAACAAAAAGGGAAGCGTCTGACATCAGCGGGGTAATTGCGTAACACACTAACAGTAGGAATAGCTTTCATTTTGACAGTTCAACAACATTCATTGCGTTATTTACGTTGTTGAGCAGACAATTTTTTCGAAAATATAAAGCAAGCTTCGAAATTATTCAAATTGTAATTGACAGTATGTTAAGCTATTATAGTGCTGCTTAAGTATTCAAAACAATTAAGGATTTAGGTACAAAAACTTTAAAATCATTATTGTTGCCACCACTTTACTGCAATGTCTTGTTCCCTCAAGGAGTATTCACCGAATAGGATCGTCGGACATACGTCCAACATTTTTATATCATTCTACTTTTAAACAATGTGTACCGGACCAAGAAATAGGTACATGCAATCTTATTACTGTGGAACACACAAGAGTTCCATGGAGGAGACTGGGGAGTTGTGGTGCAGGTTTTTTTGTTGATTCTAATTTACACCTATACTGACCAGTTTATCTGTTTAGATATAGAATATTGGTGAAAATATTGATTTTCTTTATGAAAATACTCACCTATGACCTAGGTAATTCTATTTTCTGTATTGATTCTTGAAAACCTGTTATTTGTGTTCTTGTGTCAAGATATTTTTCTATAAACACTCAGTGCAGCATGAATCACCTTCTAACAATTAAATGTTTTCACTCAAATGAGCCGGTTTTGCTATTTTCCCATACCACTGTTCATTGTTTCCGAACCTCCTCGCCCATCTGCTGTCGGGCGATGTAATCAAGGCGGCAAAACAAACATGTTGTGACCGCTAAGGGTAAAGAAAGGACAAGTTAAGAGGAAGGCATTCTTTTATATATTTTTTTAATATATTTTGAGCAGCCCGTAACGCTGTTAGCCAGTCTTATCAAGGAGTTAATGTATTGCCCAGAAACTGGGTTGTGGAGGTCTGATAAACTCAACTCAAACTCAAACTCAAAGCATTTATTTCAAATAAACCAATTACAGGCACTTTTGGCAATTGTCAAGGGGTCGGTCAGTCAGAAAGATGAAGCTAGTTTCCCATTCCAAAGCCCACCCATGCAGAAGAACGGGCAAGAAACTCCACAGACACTCTTTTAAATCAAAAAATGGTTACAAAACATTGGTTACATCATTCATGTTGAAATTATGCATGTGAGAATGATGCAGAACGATAGGCAGTTGCTCCATGTCATCATCATCATTTTAGCCGAAAGACGGCCACTGCTGGACATAACAAGCCTCCCCCAAGCACCACTACTTCGACTGGTTCTGTGCTTCTCGCATCCAGCAGATTCCTGAGGGCTTCCATGCGGTTGTTCCATGTAAAATGCTGATATTCAGCTGCATGCGGTAAGACTGGAAGCCGACCCCAACCTTCCCAACCTTTGGTAGTTGGGGAAAGGCTAAGAAAATGATCATGATGTTTTGGAATTGAAGCAAGATAATGCTGATATTCATCAATCGTGTCGACACGAGCCGTACAATAAACAGGATCAAATTAAATTAGCTAGCGAAACTCCGCAGACGTGATAGGTATCGATATCTAAACCCGATAAAATAAAAATAAAAATGATATGATGTTTTTTTGGGGGTAAATGACTGCTGGTAGTGTTGTTACATGAAGTATGAGTTGAAAAAATATGTTTTATCGTGTTTTGATGTCGATACCAATCACATCTGTGAAGTTTACACAAAAATAACAGATTTTTTAAACTGTTATTTCAAGTGAATACACTAACTGTGGTCGACAACCCCACAAAAAGAATCACCAAATTATTTCCTTTTTTATTTTATCATGTTTAGATATTGATACCCATCACGTCTACGGAGTTTCGTTAGCTAATTTAATTTAACCCTGTAGATTATGCCTAAAAAGATGTGCATAATCAGCCTATAATGTTCCCACTGCTGGGACACAGGCCTCCTCTCTGTGAGTGGGAGTGAGCCGTAATTCATCACGCGGCAGTCGGGTTGTGAGATGTCACAATATCTTCGAATTTTTGGTTCTAGGAAATGCCTGTTTCCTCACGATGTTTTCCTTCACCGTGTTGAGAGCAGTGGTTAAGAAATAATTTACACAAACTAAAGCGAGCTCTACTCCTATACATTGTGCAATATTTTTATTGTGCAATTCTTAATATTGAATCACCCCTTGCACTTAAACGATCCATTATATTGACGCAATAACATTGACGGCGTCAATGTTTTCGCGTGAGCAAGACTTGCCTAGTGTTCCGTGTCGATGCCTTCATAGATTGAGGCTTCTTCTTAAATTCTGATCCTACACGGTGCAATGAAAAAATATTGTGCAATAAACATTAAACTTGCTCAAACTTTCGATAAATCATGCACAATTTTCAATATTAACCATGGACGGTCATAAACATTGCGCCATTCGTGATGTTGTGCAATATAATTGATCGTCTAGGGCAGTGGTTCTTAACCGGTGGTCCGCGGACCACTGGTGGTCCCTGGAAGCACCCGAAGTGGTCCGCGAAGCCATCCAAAAGATATTAACTAGTGACAATGAGTCGACACAACGACGTGTCGTGCGAGTTGAGAACCTAGCCGGGGCGAGGTGGGCGCTACAAAAATAAAAATACTGTTGGCTTTGAACAATTTTATGCGTGTTTTATTTATAGATAGAACAACCCTTTAAAAAAAAAAACAAAAATCAAAATATTTTATTTCACATAAACCAACATGGGCACTTATGAAACATCAGAAGCTAGGTGCACGGTTCCAATTGGTTGTTTCCTATGGAGAAGAGCCGGCAAGAAACTCCACGGTTACTCTTTTAAAAATAAGGGGCTTTTACAATGTTCCAAATTACAGTGTTGATAATGGGAGGACAGTGTAGGCCTTTATTCATTTACATTTACTGTAGTACCTCCAAACAGTTGGTGGTCCATGGCAAGACAGAAATTTTGTCAAATGGTCCCTCATTACTAAAAGGTTAAGAACCACTGGTCTAGGGCCTAAGCCAAGGCCCAAGGGTCGTCAAGCGCTTGTTTGGGATCGAACCTACGACCTACAACTCGTAGGTCGCAACTGGGCAACCACTGCTCCTCAAAAAGATGAGCCCTTCGGCATAATAAAGTCACGTATGGAGTCTTTCTTTGAAAATAAATAGCTATGTAAAATTGGAGAGAAAACAGTATGTAAAAATTATCTCAGTATCGAAAGGAATAAGAATAAAAAATACATAATATTGAGTTAAGTTAACCAAGTACCTATTATTAGAATCTTATTATTATTAGAGTATTATTAGTATTAGAATCCTATAATAACTTTGACCAAACAGGCTATGTTTAAATTTAAACTGAAACGTACTTTTCTATAGATCTATGAATTGAAGATCCAGATATCATGCATAATAAAGTCATCTATTTTACATTATTTACTTTGGGACGGTCAAAGTCAAGGTCAAAAATCCACGAATATCCTAATAAAACAGAGGGACATACAAATTATATATTCATTGAATGTTTCCTACACTGGACTTGATATTGAAAAATAAATATCATAGGGTTGACGCCATTCTATGGACAAAAATCGTAAATCCTGAGACACTTCAAGTCGTGGCTGAAAATATTGCTTCTATACAAGCGTACTGACGTTGATTGCATCATCACTAAAAATCAGGTGAAACAGAGCACTACAAGAACAAAAATAAACTGATAGAAAGTCTTTTCAAACTTCATAAGGAAGTGAATTTATAGTTAAATATTTATGGAAAATTTTACAAATCACTCAAATAAGTCAAATTGCTAAAAGGAAGGAGGGTGTGCAGTAGATGTAAATAATGATGAAATTAAGTTTTGCCATCATTCTGAAATATAATAAAAACTGAACTAAAGAAAACCAAAAACTTCCCCTTATAACCGACCTCTTAACAGAAGTCCAGAGCAATACGCAACAAGCATTGTTTTAATTTAATAACAGTCACACGCTCCCGCAAGAATTGAAAGGGAAAAACAAAAAATTAGTTGTGACACCCCTAGAGACCTCGCCTACTCGCCTTTTCTTTATAAAAGCAGGGTCCAGAGCATCCAGTCCTCAGAAACGAAGTAGCAGCCCTGAAGTCAGTACGGTTTTTTATATCCAAGCTGTGGAAACATGGTAGTTGATTTAACTGGAAAATTTACGTGAGTACCCATCATAATATTATTATGGTTTGTTCAACGTGTATTAACTAATTTGGTAAATAATTTGATTCAACTTTTGAATTTCAAACTCAAAATATATATTTCAATTAAACCATATAGGGCACTTTTGAATTTTCAAAGGAGTCAGGTCAGTCAGAAATATGATGCTGTTTACCCATTCCAAAGCGTAGTAGTTCCCTATATGGTGCTGTTCATCTCCATAGGAAATTACTACGCTGCGGGCAAGAAACACCATGGACACTGTTATTTGGTGGACAGTGCTTACCTAGATAATTTAAAACAGGTCCGTATAATACGGATGGATAGAAGATTTTAATTCAGATTTGTTACAGTTGTAATGGCAGTCACGTCATTTGGTTTAAATAGGCTTTTATTTTTATTATTTTATTTATTTTTTATATAGATTTATCTATATTTTGTGAATACGTACGTACATACGTTTGTGAACGTTATAGGCCTAATTTGTAGACCATTGTGTTGAGTACCCGTTCCTGACAGGCCTACACTATCCTCGCATACCTATTACACTGTAGTTTGAAAACATTGTAAAAGCCACTTATTTATAAAATACTAACCGTGGAGTTTCTTGCCGGCTCTTCTCCATAGGAAACTACCAAATGGAACCGTGCACCTCCCTTCTGACGTTTCATAAGTGCCCATGTAGGTTTATGTGAAATAATTTGTTTTTCTTTTTGATTTTGATTTTACGCACCTTCTCGTTATGCCACAGATTTTTTTATATTTTGTCTTATAGATTTATAATCCATATGCACTGTTTTCTTTCAAAAGATAATTAAGTATCCACTCTTGAATTTTTTTTCTCGTTACATACATCGCTCGTTCCATATGTTTACATACAATTATAACATTTGTGCAATAAGACTAGCCAGCGAGATGTAGTCCTTTCGCTGGCTAGTCTTCACCATAATCTTTAAGCAATTAATTACCACTGGCTTTTCCTCTCGTTCTGTCATAAAAAAATCTTGTTGTGGTCTCAGAGAGACATCAAGAGTTTATGGTTTAATGGTACTAAAATGTTGTGCTGGTGTGATAATCTGGATCTCTTTGTAGGGTAACTGTCACCGGATATCGCGCAAGATAAAAGGGAGTCCCTAGCACAGAAGACAATTTAGGCTAATACCAAAACCTTACCGTTAATCTGATGTTCGTAGCTTACCCTTTTTAATTCATGGAACTTAATTCTGTAAGAATGCGAAGATTCAGAACTTTGTTCCTAGGTATAGGACTATACAGTATCTCGGTCACTCAGCATTCAGATCGCCATATTAATATGCACTAAATTAGGTTAGGTTTAAAATCACTTTCTGATAACTGTCACATCCACGTTTTTGTAGTCAGTAAAATAAGTGGGATAAGATAATTTAAAATTTAAGTAATTATTGTTTGTTCACAGATTCTAACAAAATGCGCAGAAAAGTACAAACGTTCCTCTTGTTCATACTAATTATAACCACTGATTTCGTCCTTGGTAAAGTAAATAAAACTAAAACATTTAAAACTAATCACAAGAAACATAGTTTTTTGAAAGAAAAGTCTGATAATGATCGAGTCAAGAGGTCCCTAAATGATGATGACGATCGACCATTCTGGCAAAGTAGAGGTAAAAAACAAATTGGTAATGACCCAACCTATTACAACACGAAACATGATAATGAGTTTGAAAATAATCAAAAATTTGTAAAATCTAGTGATAAAGTATTGAAAGAACAACCATTTTGGGGAAATAGAGGAAGACGCGACAGTTCTATGGAAAATAAATACGGATATAACGACAATTTTCCTGATTATTTTGTTAAACACTGCGAACACTGCACGGAATTTGCCCAAAAGCCTGACGAATATAGGAATATAAAAGATCGAAGAGATGAATTCATGTCTCCTTTCTGGGGTAGTCGGGGTCGAAGAAATTCAGCAGAAATCGAAGGATCAGAAGACGATCCTTTTTGGGGTAATAGAGGTAGAAGACAAGAACAGGAACCATTTTGGGGTAACAGAGGTCGCAGAACAGAAAATGGACCCTTCTGGGGCAATAGAGGAAGACGCGAAGAAGAACCATTTTGGGGAAATCGTGGCAGACGTGATGAAGTGGAACCTTTTTGGGGCAATCGTGGAAGGAGAGATGATTCAGAGCCATTTTGGGGTAACAGAGGAAGAAGGCAGGTAGAAGAACCGTTTTGGGGAAACCGAGGAAGACGGGAAGAGGAACCATTTTGGGGGAATCGCGGAAGACGAAAGGTTTCAGAACCAAATTGGATTCGCAAGCAGGATTTAAAAGAATCGATACTGAGTACCATAAATGACGTTGAAGACAACATCGAAACTCTCTCACGACTTAAAAAGAGTAATGCTGATCCAAATTCCTTTTGGGGTGACAGAGGAAGGGATAACAAGCTATCAATGCTATTTAATGGGCCTGCAAGAAGTAGAACCACTAAATTGGGAAGACACGGACAAACAACTGAACCCGGTACAGTCTTGGACAACAGAATGTACGTTGATGAGCCAAATTATATTTTAGTTGAAAGATCCGGTCGATCTTCAGCCGAAGCTGATGATCTTTACTACATATCGAGAGGTAAAAAATATTATATCAATTACAGTTTGGAGCAAGCAGCCAGGGATAGACGTGGAGCCATTGAAGAAATCGTTAAATCAGTACGTAATGATCCCTATTATATTGCAAGAGGTAAAAAAGATGTCACTAAAAATGGAACTTCTTCAATGCTTAAGGAGGAGTATATCAAAGCCAAAGAATTAATTTGTGCCGCAATTGATCTGATAAGAACCAAAACCGATGGAGCCAAAGTAAAACGGGAAATTGACGATAACGATCGAGACAGGCGAACTATACTTAAGAAACTGGCAGCTCAACTTCAAATGGATCCATATTTTGTAAGTAGGGGCAAGAAAAATCAAATTTCCGGTGACAAAGATAATCTTCAAGATTTAATAAGTAATGTAGCTGAAAAATGTAACTAAAATTAGCTTAAGATTTCTTTCTCATTTGATGTTTTCAAAGATATATTTATGGAACTTGATGTATCTAATCGGTAGTCCACAGGTTATTCGATAAGTAGTGGTTTCGTAATAATCGTGACACTTAGTGCAATCAAAAAATTGTCGGTGACCTAATCAAATAAAATATAGATTATTTATCATGGCTTGATTAATTTGCTTTTTGTTGATACCTAATATTTCCTAAACACAATGACAGATAACAGGAACATCACACAAAAAAAACGTAATGTAAATACTAACAGATGTTAAATATTTCAAAGAAATAATATTTAGAAGTAATCTTTCAAGACTAGCTTTGATATTATATAAATGTTTATAATAAATTATCACCAGTTACAAATCTTAGTAAAATAAAACACAGTCATGTTAGTGCGACTTTTTTATTATTCTGCAATATTATATATATAGGATACATCGTCCAAACATCCTATTTTAAAAATTTGTTGCTCTGTATGTCAGCTCAGGTAACATTTCGAATTTTTTGAGCAATCACAAAATTATATATTTTTGACCAGATTTTCGATGAGGTGGCAAGGTACATTGGGAATAACAGTTGTATACCTACTACTAAGCTAAATGAGAAAATATAGGATACAGATTGATTTTCGTTTCCAAAACATATTTCTGCTGTTACCCTTGATTACTTTCTCAACTTTCTAGAAGAATTCGTGAAAAGTGAATAAGAAAGATTTGATCTAAAAGATAGTTCTAAAGATTATACCTAAATAGACGAAGAGATCAGTCTAGATTTTTAATTAATTTTAGACATCAAAAATCTTCTTGCACATTTGATTAGATAAATATTTTCAAGCCAAGTTTTCTAATAGATAAAAGTCTAGTGAAAAACAAAATTGAGCTAGTAAGCACGAGTAACGGAAAATCTGAAAGCATGACGATGAAAGTAATGAACAATTTAGAAGACCTAAAAGTCCCTTAGGTACGTAAATTTATCATTATTTCAATAGCCTAAAACAGTGTCACTACTACTCAGACAACGATAATATTAAAAAGACACATACTATGTCTTGATATGGGCTGGATACATGTAAATAGTTCTAAAACACATGATAGAAACGTCTATTAGGTACGCAACAGGCCATTATACAGATGGTCCAATTTATTTAATAATACTGCACGTTTAAATTAATTTTGATACATTGGGGCGAATTGATAAAATTTGACATTTCATGTCTTAACGTTAATAATCTCATATCACGCTCACAAGCGCAAAACACAAAAAGATTTATTATATTTTTAACATACATCAACGTTTCGAAATGAAAGCTGGAATAATATTAACATTCATTGACGAAAACATTTAAAAAATAAAACCTTTAGGCTTCCACTGACGAGTGAAACGTACGAAGAATATTCAAAACGTCAATTAAAAAGTTCTTAACGCGGTAAGCGTCAGAATGCTCTAGAACCCTGTAGGCCGTGAAATTCGTTCATACTCTCCACAGTAGGAGATGATTGGTCGAATCTTCTCTGCCTGCGTCTTCTGTCATTGTGGAACTCCTGAAGTCCTCGTATCCGTCTCCACCAGATATGATGAGAGTTTCTTTATTATTCTGAGTGGGCTCAGCTTGTTTCTGTAGTTTCTCGGCGTTTGTCGACCTGCGACTTAGTGCCTTCGTCTTCAATGACGTCTGCGTCGTTTTTGCTGGCTGCTTTTGTGCGGCTGGGTTCTCGACGATCGTCAGGAACCTCACGTGGCCAGTATGCCCGTAGGTTATACCTGTGAAATAAAGCGCCCACATTCAAATTTTAATTTCATTCTATCATAGCACTAGAAATTAGAATCCTTTTTAACCGAGTTCAAAAAAAGGAGGAGATTATCAATTCGACCGTTTAAAAAAAAAAGTGTTTCCTCATAACTTATTTTTAGGTGAACCGATTTTGATGATTTTTTTTTATTTGAAAGCTGGTGCTTCTCATGTGGTCCCATATAAATTTGATCAAGGTCTGACCGGTAGTTTTTGAGTTATCCTTAAAAATACGTATTTTTTCCACTTAGTATATATTGGTGATGCTTTAATAATTTCCTGTCACTGTTATTAACATATCAAGTAGTGGTATATGAATTTGTGTGGGGTAGGTACCACAACTAAAAAGTGAAAAATAACTTTAATTTCGGAAGTCGGTGGCAAAAAGCTAATATACAAAACCAAAGACACCGACTTCCGAAATGAAAGTTATTTTTCACTTTTTAGTGTTTCTTTTTTTGAAGTCGGTTTTTTTATTTTTTGTAAAAAAATTTTTTTACGTGATGTATCTATGGGACTTTCTTGACCGATTGACTGGAGAAAGCAAAAGATAAAGAGAGTTAGAAAAGTACGGGCGACACCTTTGCCCAGTGGTAGGACATCATATGTAAAATACCACCACTTATAGTTTGAAACATTACCCTTACCGGTAAGATGCGGCACAGTGAAGGCTCCAGTCCTGGGGTTGGGAGAGTTGTGCAGGGGCGCGGTCAGCAGTACCCCGGCGCTGGTGCCCACCCACAGCGTGTCGCGGTGGGCGAGCAGCGCCGTCACACGCAAGCACGCCGCTTTGTGCTGGCGGATTATATCGTCGCAACCTGGGGATTAAGATGACACGTTAAAAACAGCAATCATTGATATTCGTCCTAGATTGAAAGATGTGTTGGAATATGATCAGGTTGCTTTAAATGAAACACATCCTGGTGTGACTTCATATACAGGGTGTAAAAAGACCTACCACATAGCCGTCAACTACACATTCTGTACATCAAACTAAGTAACATTGCACAAAAATAATTTCTGGGAAATGTATTTTATTTTGATGTGATAAATTACGCATGCAAAACATTGTGCTTATGGCTGCATGCGACGGTACAGGGGTCGTGGGGGTATTTAAAGTTGTGGTATAATATTAAAAACATGTTTCGTAAAAAAAGTAAGAATTTCGACCTTCAATATCTCCGTAACCAGAAGGTATGGTCCAGTACAAAAAAAATATAACAATGACGGAGAGTTCAAGAGACTCTCGGCTTCGTTAAGTGACTTTTTATACCCGTTATACTTAATTACGATGGGACTTGGTTTAATTGCTAGAGATGATGAAATGTTCTACCTTGAAATATGGTGCATGATAAGGGTTTCCACGATTCAAAATACTACACTATTATACAATTATTATTATACACCCGGTATAATTTCCTAAGAAAGCTTTAGCTCCAGTACCTAGGTACCGTTATGCATCAGCAGTGCAAAATAAGACTGGTCTGAGTCATTCGAATGAGAGTGAATTATTTCTCAACCCCGTGTTAATGCTCCCGCTGACAGGCGCGACACGACAGCGCGACGCGACAGCGCGACGCGACTCTTGTAGAATAATTTCCATGTACACTCACGAGCATAAATATGTATACACTTGGCTAAATTTAAAAGCGATTTTCTCCTTAATTATTGAATTAAATTTTATGCTATTACGAACATAGTAATTTCGAACCCATAGGTTTCTGTGATATGTCATATTTCAACGTTGCATTCGTTATTTGACAAAAAAAATCGGTATTGAAAGTTGCCAAGTGTTGACATATTAGTGCTCGTGACTGTACTATTGTATAATTCAGGGTGGCAATTAAGTCACCTGCATCCGTCAAGGGGATGATTCTACACGTCATTCTAAACAACTTTCACTATGAAACGCAAACCCGAATTAAGAAAAAATAAATAATTCATACATGCATCGAAATAGCCTGAATAGACTGTTATATAGGTTTTATTTTCTTTCTGGAATTAGATAAGAGTTTTGTATAGAAAGTTATTTAAAATGACCGGTAGAATCAACCCCTTGACGTCTGCAAGTGACTAATTCGCCACCCTGTATTTCCTTTGTATTGGGATGCTGTTTGATGAACATTTAGCAGCTTGATCCGGCTGACTGGTTAATATTTTCTCACAGTTCACGAGCCCAATATATCTAAAAGTTATATCTTGTTATGTGAATTCATAATCATCATTATTTCAGTCGAAAGACGTCCACTGTTGGACATAGACCTCCCCCAAGCACCGCCGATTCGACCGGTTCCTGCGGCCTTCACAAAGTCATTGGTCGACCTTGTGGGAGGCGTCCCAAAGCTACGTCTTCCAGTACGCGCATGTGGACACAGACGCGATGTGGATTATAAAGAGTAAACCATGCTCACCATGCAACATCTTAGTAACTTGCGGCGTGATATTGATCTCTGCCAACTGCTCGCGAGTGCTGGAGTTGTAGCATCGCAACTGAGCCGCGTTGTGCAGTGACAGCCATATTGTGCCACCCGCCACCGCCATGTGGCTGATCGGCTTCGTCTCTGAACTTATTTGGAATGTTTCGTCAACCTGAAAACAATATTATGATTATAGTTTAATATTTTTCGAAACTACCTTTTGGAAGGGGCAACTAGAATCAATGTTTTATTTTTGTTGTAAATTTTGACGTTCAAAAGTGCCTTTTAAGTATGTGCACATTTGAAATAAATGATTTGACTTTGGAGAAAGGAATATAAAAATGGAGGGTGCAATTGTAGCTTTTGACGACATAATTTCCTTATTAAACATAAACAAGACAGAACCGGTCAAGTGCGAGTCAGACTCGCACACGAAGGGCTCCGTACCATCGTACAATATTTAACACTTTTTTTAAACACCTCTCTTGTATGGGGACCCCCTTTAATTTTGATTTGTTGTTATAGCAGCAATATACAACACACACTGTGAAAATTTCAACTGTCGGCCTACTACGGCTCATGAGATACAGCCCGCTGACAGACAGACGGATAGACGGACGGACGGACAGTGGAGGCTTAGTAATAGGATTCCGTTGGCACCATTTTGGTACGGAACCCTAAAAGTATCCTTACAAAGGTGGACTTAATGCCATAATAATCATATCCTGAGTATTTTGCTGCTACAATAATTGTACCTTCTTCTGTTCAGCATTAACAATTTAGAAATACACGTATTTCACCAGTGGTCCGCAAGAACTAAAATATGGTCCGCGCAAGATTTCAAACAAAATGATAGAAACTGTAAGGACGCGTTTTAATCTCGTTCTTTGGAGCAGTTTTGGTGTATAAAACAATTTCATACACTAAAATTGTAGAAATAGCAAGGTCAAAAATCTCATTGATGTAAACTGAATTATTAAATAAAAATTAAGTGTTTTGTTAATGATGTTATTTTTTAATTTAATGATTACGTATGTTAAACTTTTCGACATAATGTTTATTTTTAGATTGATAGTTTATTTTTAACCTTGTGGTCCATACTAATAATAATGAAATCAAACTGGTCCCTGATAATAATAATGAAATTAAAGTGGTCCCTGGTCAAAAAAAGGTTGGGAACCGCTGTTCTATAGTATGACATGTATAATATTCGTGTAAATAATTTTGTAATGACTCACTATTTACATGTGGGCTTCTAATTGGAATATAATAATAAATAATAATAATCCATTTAATTTAGGCGAAGCAGGAATATGCAAATTATGTCTAGCATCACAAGAAGACGTCTCTAGGTTTATGTGACGGTAGAAATATGACTAATGGCTCTGTGAGCTGTAGATCTCGCGAGTCTGTCTTTGCATAGCTTAAAACTGAATAAATGTTTACAGAAAAGTGCGTGCAAAAATTGCGAAATAGCTGAAATATGTTTTATTTTTTACGTTTTTAACCCCCATATCTCCGACATTTCGAAAAATTTCGAAAAACTGAATTGACAAAAATATTCCGTATAATTATAAAATCTGCTCACAAACTTTCACGAGAATCGCTTGAAAAATGCGACCTGTAGAGGAGACCAGCCGGACATCCGGACATAAGAAAGCATTTTTGCCCAAGCTGAAACGGAGTCGCTCCGCTCGCGCTTCGCGCTCGCTCGGTCAATGATAAAAACCGGCCAAGTGCGAGTCGGACTCGCGCACTACTATCTATAAAAACGGCAAAAAATCATGTCTGTTGTATGTGAGCCCCCTTAAATATTTATTTTATTCGGTTTTTTAGTATGTGTTGTTATAGCGGCAACAGAAATACATCATTTGTGGAAATTTCAACTGTCTAACTATGACTGTTTATGAGATATAGCCTGGTGACAGACGGACGGACAGCGGAGTCTTAGTAATAGGGTCCCGTTTTATCCTTTGGGTACGGAACCCTAAAAACGGTTATTTATACATTATCGTAAATGGTGATTAGGTCCAGAACACTACCCAAAACGTCATTATTTCCAACCAAAGAATATACTTTCCAATGAAGCATTGGAAGGAAACATCAGCTACTAATCAAAGCCAAACTCCACAACAAGGTTGCATTCCAAAGAGTAAATTATTTTCTGTTGTCAGTCTATAGCTATTTACGTTACCTGCAGCGAATGCGGGTTGATGATCTTGATGGAGGCGTGCGTGGCGCACCACAGCTTGCCGCCCGACAGCAGCATGCTGCTCACGGGGCTGCTGCCCGTGCCCACCGGGATCGTGCAGCGCTCCGTCCAGGAACCATCTGGGGAGGACGTCGGAGTAATAACTAAACTGTGTCTTTGCATGGGGTCGTGAAGAAATCGGGAGTTGAAGTCAAAGAAGTTCATCATGACAAAGTTTATTTGCGGTAAACATGACGCAAAGAAAAAACACACAAACACAAAAAAGAACGAGTTGGGGAAAAATATGCGTCACGTTCACGCAAAACGGAAATTGCTCAGCAGCATCTGCCTAGGTCTTTTCCCAATTATATTGGGTATGATTGGATTGTGGTAAGGATGATATGGCTGGAAAGGGACTCTTGAAATGAAGGCTAACAGCCAGAGAAGAAGATGTCATTCTCTGCTGTCCCAAATAAATTTCTTTAAGGGCAGAAAGATTATGACCGTGGTACAAAAATCTTGAAAGGAGCAATTAGACTGGTTATAACTGATTCACATATTTTTATACCGACGAAATATGACGTGTGTATTTTTACTTACCTATATCCCGGCAGTACACGACTAGATCACCGTTGCCAAGTGCAACAAATACTTTTCCCTCGACGTATCTGCAAATAAACAATCTATTATTAGACTAATTATTATTACATTTTTGTTTTTTCTAGTTACTATTCCAAAACTGCTATTTTTGTAGTCAAAATGGCGCAGTTGACACAAGTATGCTGGTTAGGAGATCGTCAAGTCAAGTGCTTTTCAACAGATTTGACTTGTAATATATTGTATTCCTTCCAGGACGTGATAGTGTGACCCATTTGCAACAAGTAAGCACCCCATAAAGCCTAGGCGAAAATTCATGGGATTTGAAAAAAAACCCAATTTTACGTATTTTGAAAATTTCCCAAAACTCGGCACTAAATATTACTTTTCTCTGAACTCTCAAATTGAATAGGCATGTTAAAAACTCTAAGGCCGCACCGCGTCTTGAGACCTGGTCATGACAACCTGGGTGCCTAACGTGTGATGGATTGCTAGGAGGTAAGAAAGTAGTGGGATGGCATAAACCAGTTAATTAATTCAGGGGAGTCTGGGGAATTTTAAAAAATACGTAAAAATTAGGTCTTCTCGAATCCCATGAATTTTCGCCTAGGCTTTATGGGTGCTTAATTAAGCACCCATAAAGCCAAGGCGATCTATTCCATCCTGGAACTAGTACGTCAAATTACAAGTCTCCCTGTATATAACTTGTTCTACAGTTTACTAAAATGACAGTGCGCTAAACTTTCTTCTGTAGCAAAATTGCTTATTTAATGCAATTTTGCTACAGAAGAAAGTTGCATTAAATGCTGATGCTGCTCCTCTCTACTAACTAAACATTTTTTTATTCTGGTGTCTCAGCCCACTGAATTGGTGAAAAAAGAGGTTGTGAAAACCTAGAACTAATATTAACCAAGAAAAGCAAGATACTTACACAATGGAATGAACCCCTGAGTTATGCTGCAGCTTCACTTTATTTTTCTTTATTCTAATGTTGTCGAGACAGTTGTACACATGTATACAACCGTCTTCTGTGCCCAGCCACATAGTGGGCTGGTTGGCTGTGGTGCCACTGTCTTCTGAAGACTGACGACTGGCCGGCGATGATAGGGTGCCTGGAATTTCAAGATGTTGTTTAGAATAATTGCAGCTTCTATGTTTTGAACGCGCGGTATCCTATGTGTGCTTTGTGAGGGGTTGTCTATAAACGATCTGTTAAGCATTGTAGGTCGTTGTGGGGCAAAGCAAAGCAGTGTTGTAAAGGACCTGCACGCGTAGCATGACCACTCCTATTTCTTCTCTTCGTAAAATAGACATATACACACAGGGTGGCATACATCGACACGCAAACTGTAACCATGAATTCTGCACATGGCTCTAAAACCCATAGCGTAGAAAATTTTCGCGGGTTATCAAAAAAAAAAAAACAGCTGTTTCATAGAAAAGTGCAATATCTACGCGGTAAAAATGTATGGAACAGCTATTTCTTTTTTAATAACCGACGAAAATTTTCTACGCTAGGGGTCTAGAATCATGTGCAGAATTCATGGTTACAGTTAGCGGATCGACGTCCCTGCCACCCTGTATATCTGTTTCTATACAAAGTGACATTTCTTTTCTTTATTTTTGACATCGCACGTAGAAATATTTCTAAAATCTGTCATTTGTTTCTATAGTACTCGTAGTCATGCTGCGCGTGCTGGCGATCAGTTTTGTCGTTTTCATTAATGATTTTATAAGCCCGCGTCCTAAACGAAAGCGATCATCGCGAGATTACGCGATTGACGCGCTATTTTGAATATGGATATGACATACTCATGCGATCAATCAAGTTGCATTTGGACATCATTATCCTTGAATGATTATTATTTTTTGTAAATTGGTTTAAAAAAACACTTATCGAAAATACCTTTTTTTTAACTAGAGTTCGGCGTTTCTTGACTGACTACTCTGAGAAGAAAAACCGAAACAAACTCAGAGATCACAGTCTCTTCTAAGTCCAGACATAATCTTGGTAATCCATATTATGAAGACCATGTAGAATAATAAAATTCATTCAAAAGATCGCGTCACTCGCGTAGTCGCGCGACGATCGCTTTCATGGCGGCAGTACACGTTTGTCTCGTCGCCTCGCGTATCTCTCGTCGCGTAGAGGCTCGACCCGAGAGCATACCATGTACACACTCGTTGTATCAATTGAACTGTTGCTGCGTTTTGCCTTTGTGCTATTAGTTATTATCGTTTTCATCACGAGAGTCACGTGATTCTTTGACGCGAGCGCAAAAAACCGAAATGCTTTCGGGAGCGAACGAGGGCCGCGAGAGGCGACGCAACGCGACGAGGGCACCACGTACCCACTCTTACTCGGCCTGTCTCGCGGTGTTTCGATGAGCGTGTACAGCCGCCATTAGTTTGGACACGGGGTAAGCCTTAAGTATTCCACGATCAGTACCTACCTAGTTTACTACTCTCTCTTGTGTACTTGATTGTGTTATTTGACAATGTTGTTAGCAGTTCTAACAAAACGTTTAATTATGGTGTGGTCGGATGTAAGTCATGTAATGAAACAATTACAAATTATTGGAACCTTCCAAAGCTATTTATTTTGCTAAGCATATTTTTATTCTGGGAAAAAGCTTAAAAATTCTAGAAAAATCAGTTAAAAGCTTCACTGTGAGCAAAGTTTTTAAGAAAGCGCTAAAAATCATGCAAAAGTAATTATTACGATCTTCTATATTACCCAGCATGGCACGTCCAGTTACTAAGTTGCGTTGGAATAGGAAATATATATGTAAGTAAATAAATTAATGGGTAACATTGATACATTCTGTGTTGATATTATAATTTTAAAGTGTAGATATTGAAAGAACACAAAAAATCAATTGACGATAGGACTGAATTGACAAAATCTATATAATACCAGTAATAACATCGAAAAGGAATATTTCCACAAAAATACCAAATTCTACTTTAGTGTGGGACTTTAAACATTGAAAAAAAAATGGTATAAAAGTGAATACGGTAATCAAAAGGAGTTATTAAAGTCAACAATCTACAACAACAATGGAGACTCTAAGATATCAAAAAAGTAAGAAGGACTTTGGATATAAAATATCACAGATATACCTTAACTAAACATTACTAAATGATAAAGAATTACCATCAAAATCTTACCAGAATTAATCCCCATAGCCTGCTTATCCACCGCTGGGTTGGAACTCGACTTCATCACGGGATGAACCTGGATGCTTTGCCCAGTATGTGGGGTGCTCAGACTCTTGCTGTGGTTAGGAGTTAGCGTGGTCCTGTGGTTGCCCAAGCTGGCTGTCAGGCTGCTGTGCAGTCGAATGGTTGCCGACTCCTGGCTGCGTTCTGATTGGGCGTCTTGATTCTCGCTGGTTGAGGAGCCGTCGTCTTCTTCGTCACTTGAGGATGAGCTGAAGGAAGATTCGGAGAATGCCAAATGTTGGTCCAGAAAATCTGTTGTAAGTTCGCCTCCCCAGGCTCCGCATTCTCGACATTAGATAGCGACAAAAATGCGTCACTAAGTCGTATCGTTGTCAAATTCCTTTAATAGATTTTGAACTTTATTTCTAAAGCATAAGGTTGAAAATCTATTAAAGAAATTTGACAACGATTGGACTTAACGACCGATTTTTGTCGAGACTGCAGGGCCAGGACAAAATGATTCCTTTCCGTTAACTTTTTTTTTTTTAAGCGTTGCCCCACCCTAGGATTTTCTCCTGTTTTGTGGGTGCGTTTACAAACATTTAACTCCCATACACAAACAGCCAGACCCGGAACAACTACTTGTAGGTCATGCAAATATTTGTTCCGTGCGGGAATCGAACCCGCGACACGCAGCGCAGCAGTGAATCGCTTAACGACTGCGCCAACCGTGCCGTCCGTGCCGTCCGTGCAGTGCGTGAATCATTTTCGGTGGAAGGGAACTTACGTATGTACATACCGTTTTAGATACTACTATTCTTTCTTTTTTAATTAGTCCTAATACTTCTGAGATTAACAACCAAAGTGCACATTTACATAAAGCAAATAATAAAAATTTGCGAATGCTAAATTTAAACGCAATTAATTTTAGCTTCTATGATTTTGCGAATAGACAAAAACCTCACTACGCATTTATGGCGCAGTGGCAAATTGTCCCTCTAATAGTGTGCTCGCTCTAGGACAAATATTTGTATGCCCGACAAATATTTGGTCCAAGCCTGGATGTTTGAATGCCATCGTGATTTGTTTGGATAACGGCATCCGTGTCAAAGCAGTTTGTTTGTCCTTAATTCGGATCATTATTTTCATTCAGTTCGCGTATTCCTGATGTGTATAGAATTGTAGGGTTTAATTATAGTCTGATTTAAGTAGTTTTTGGTTTCCTAGTATATTTCGATATTTCAATGCGATTTTCCTTATCTTGACTTCAAATAATGGCACGTAAAGGATTAAAAGAGTGCTTCTCTATCCTTTTGTGATTAAAAAGACTCGAATTAACATTAGATTTACATATTCATGCAGGTGTCTTTTAAGTTTGCAAAATCGTCTATTAGCAAATCCGTTCCCTTCTCCATCCCTGGGAGTATATTCTCTGAGACCGTCAACACAGATACGGGCCTATGCGAAAGTAGTTGATCCGTCAAAACAAGTGACAAATACAATTATTCGGACGGGCAAAAACACTTCGGGAATAGGGACAACTGTCAAATCGAGTTGTCACTTATTTTAAGTTCGGGCCCCGAACTAATCTTATGTCCTTAAGCGATATGGAATAGAAAACGCCCGTAACTTCGGTTTTCGAGCTTAGGAGTAGAACCCCTGTTTTCCCTAACAAAATACGTGCGAATGTATCTGTATAGTAGTACCTAATTCATAGAACACATTATTAAGTAGAATAGCCAGTAATGACAATGATACAGACCTGTCCAGCCGTATGTTCTTGCAGCTGTCATCAGGGTCAGATATACTGATTCCGGGCTTTACTGAACTTGTGCTGTTCAGCGAACTGGTGCTCCTGAAATATTAGAAAATAGACATTAGTGAACATCATGGCAGCAATGTAATAGAATAGAATACTCTTTATTATGTACACCGTAAAAATTACAGATATAAATGTAGACATTGCGTGCACTGACTGGACAGGTCCACTCAATCTGTGTGGTTTTTTCCTCAAAATACCATTTCAGACACAAATCTACATGGTCTTCACATGATCTGACCAAGATTATGTCTAGACTTTAAAAGAGACTGTGACCTCTGAGTTTGTTTCGGCCTTTCTTCTCAGAGTAGTCAGATAGGAAACGCCGACCTCATCTAGTTTTTAAAATATGATTGACGTGTAAAAGTGTTTGTTCAAACCTACTTACAGAAATAAAATCATTTACCTATCATTTATCATTTACACAGGGTGACGCAATGGGCAGTCTTATCGCTAAAAGCGATCTTTTACAGACAACCTTTGGATGAATTAAAGGGAGGATTATAGCTTTATCCTGAGAACATTCTCGAAATGTAATGACTACAATGATTATTGTAAGATTCATCATAGGGATAGTTCTAAACATTTTCAATGAACTGGTGGTCGAGCTCGCATAACGAGACTTTTTTATTGTCCTAGTTCCAGAAAAGACGTTCTATTCTCTTTTGGGCATAAAAAAAATAGTATCTCATAATCTGCTTTTTCAGAGTGATCAATATTATTTGTGTGGAAATTAGTAAAATTGTCTCATTGATCGACACCATCAGAAATCAAATGATGAAAACTCACGGTATATCCAGCGTCTGTTGCCGAGTAAGTGCGGGCGCAGGCGGGACGCACGCGACGCATAGAATGCGCGCATTGCAGACGCCATTGCATGACGTCACTTGCGGCTTGGGCGACAACGTTAGTACACACACTTGGCCTACGTAGCCATCGCTGTTGCATACCTAGAAATAAAGAAAGTCCTTGTTACTATAGAAAAAAGTACAATAACCCTTGGTGGATGAAGCATGGTTCAGTTTTTGAGCTTTTTTTGTTGTAACAGAAAGACTTAACTAAGAATAAACAGCCAATATAAAGTATGTTTTGAAGTCCATCAAAAACCTTTTCGGTGTTTCAATTTGAAGTCAACGGTGGGCTTTTTTTTTTTGAGGAATTTATTGCAATGACCAAAGATAACGCACAAAATAATAATAAAAATACATTTTTATTCAAACGAAAAACTCCGTTTACAAAAACTCTGTGTTCGATAACAACTGCATTAGTACCTACAATACTGTGTCACAGTGATTAACGCCCACCTCTAAAAAGTCGAGACAAAAGCAAAACTATAGACTAAAACTAAATTAAAAAAGATAAATAAGAAAATTTAAAATTAGAACTTAAAATTAAAACTGAACAAAATAAAGACCACTTTATACCTAACAAAGTTCAGCTTGCATCATATTGTCATCTCAATCAATCAAGTTATGGGTCGTGTACTCATGTCCCATACAATGAATGTTTGTATCAGAATTTATAGTTCTTACCCAAACATCAGGCGACTGTCCTTTCGGTGGCAGGGTGGGAGCGGCGCAAGTGAACTGTAGTCCAGCGCGAGTCTTGCGGATCGGGACTGGTGACAGGAACTCTGGTGCTGGACGCTCTTGACCGTATACACCTAGAATAAATTTAGAGGTTTTACACGTTGCAGGATACTAAAAGTAATAACAACAAAACTTCTATTGTGACTAGTTCAGTGTCCTTCAAACGATTTATTATAGAACTGCTGTTAGTAAACTACCCTTTCTGATTTCTAATTCTACATTCAGTTACAGAGAGTTTGAAAGCTGGCTGGTGGCAAAACGTGCTCATTTTTGTAGTTTCATCGATAGCTAAAAGATGATTGAATTTCATTGTCAAACACAGATTTTTCCAAAAATATAATGTGAATTTATCTTATAATTTACTGACTAAATGGGCTGTTTATATAATCATTATTATCTAAATATTCAAGTAGTGTTTTAATTAGAGTTTACAAATGAAATCAAAATAAAATATATTTATTTCACATAAACCTGTATGGACACTTATGAAACGTCGGAAGCTAGATGCACGGTTCCAATTGGTCGTTTCCTATGGAGAAGAGCCGGCAAGAAACACCACGGCTACTCTTATAAAAAAATATTAGCGTTTACAATGTTTTCAAACACGGATTGTTTTCAAATTACAGTGTTAATGGGTATGCGAGGACAGTATTGTCAAGTTACTTAATAAAATAGAAAATGGTCTACAAATCTACAGTCTACAAGGCCTACACCTCCATGGCCTAAACGGCCACATTCTGTGTGGTTTCTCCTCAAAAGACCATTTCAGACACAAATCTACATGGTCTTCACATGATCTGACCAAGATTATGTCTGGACTTTAAAAGAGACTGTCCTCTAAGTTTGTTTCGACCTTTATTCTCAGTGGAGTCAGATAGGAAACGCCGACCTCATCTAATTTCTAAAATATAATTGACGTGTAAAAGCGTTAGTGCAAACCTACTTATAGAAATAAAATCATTTATCATTTACAACGTTCTCACATTCACAAATATAAAAGAATGTATATAAAAGATAAATCAAATAATAAAAATAAAAACGTATTTAAACCAAATGACATGATTGTCATCAAAACCACTAATAAAGAGTTGAAATTAGAATGTGTGCGCTTACATAATTTCTGTTTGGTTTCATTTATCAACTCCTCCCAACTGCTCCTCTTCTCTGCTTTCGGGTATATTATTGTTATATTCTCCGGACCATTTCTGAAAATCACAAAGGTACACGTTGAACTAACAATATATGTCACACTAGCTTTTCTTTTTACAACTGCTGCCTCTAAATTATCACTAGCCCAAATCCCGTCAGAGCCCATTAGCGACTTGTATTCGACTTTTGGATCGGCAATTGTTTTAAGTCGCTGCGTGGTTTTAGTACTTCACACTACATTCGTTATATCCCTACTTCTATTTGTATTGTAATGTGTAAGAAATTAATACTCACGAAGTATTCAAACTGAGTTCCATATAACACAGCTGCGTATCACTATTCTGCCTGTCCGACAGCTGCCTGTTCAGCGCATGCAGCATATCTCTCACCATCTCCTCCAATTGTGAGTGCTGCGTATGCAACGCCGCCACATTCTCTGATATCTGCGTCAGTGTGTTCACGTCTTCGGTCAAAGTTTCCACCTCATGCAAAATCCTCCTTAGGTTCTCATCTTTAGCTGTTGGCAAAGAAATTATGGATTTATTTTGGGAAGTTATTAGAACTATTACTTCTATAGAAGTTGGAATCTAGGTTTCGAAAATGTTTTTTGTTGCAAAGTATGTTAAAAAACGACTTAGGTAGTCACGGTAATGTTAAGTTATTTAATCCGAAAACATAAGTTTGGTATAAAGTCTTTAAAGAAGAATGAATCCATATTAATATACTTAGTTCAAAGAGTTCCGTGATTCATGAATAAACATCGAGAGACGATTGGTTAAAACCTTTGCGAATTCGCGATACTTAAATTGAACAGAAATGCTTATATTTCATACAGTGGATATTGGCATTCAGAGTAAAACAGGATATCCTGCTTTAATATAGGAACGATGAAACTCAAAGATTCCCAAGGCCTTTATTTCATCTCCTAATAAAATTAAATCCAGTGTTTCCTAAAATTCCAAAACGAAATTATCAAACAAAAATTGCTGCCCATCTATTTTGACCGCGTAGGTATTGCACTCTTTTATGAACTAGCAGTTTTTTTTACTACGCTAGGTCTAGAATCCTGTGCTGAATTCATAACTACAGTTTCCGCGTCGATGTGGGTATATGACCCACTTTTGAATGACTTTAATGAAGCATAGATAAAAACTTAAATGTCATTTTCATCATCGCTTCATTAGATTTTCAAAAAGTTTCAAGCCCTAATAGATTGCAGAATTCAGACCATATCACCAACGACAGTTTTTACTGTAAACTTCACCCGCGTTCTTTTTCATTCCCTTGGCATCGCAGAAAGTTTATTATTGATATCGAATCAATATTTCACCAGTTACAAATTGACCTACTTCGCGATATTACAAAGCAATCGCAACAATTTCCTCGCTTTCCGTTTGTTTATTCTCAGGATGGAAACTGACCTTTCTGAGGTCTCCCTGAGTAATTTTCAATAAAAGATTTCTGTCAATAACCTTTTGTAAACGACTCTTTCATGTTTCGTTTGGTTGTAGTTTCTCCGTGGTCTATGTTTTATTTGCTTTTCTGTGGGAGACTTATTTTTGTCTTTGTGTCACGCTGACTGAACCTACCTGAACTTTTCCATTAGAAAAATATTATCTTTGTGCTTATTATTTATTTACTGTTTCTTATACGCATTTTATTATTGTAAAATGTTCTACGAGTACTAAGTTCTTAATTCTTAATCGTCAAACTTTTATAGCTTTAATGCGAGGCTTTTGGGTATTTTGAATGTGTCTATTAAATTAATGTCGTTCATTTGTAAGGTGCTTTTTGTTTGTGCAGAATAAACAATTTTTCTTTCTTTTCTTTTTCTTTCTTTATTAACTTTAAATGTCTGATTTACAGCATGACTCACAAAATACTTAGGAATATCGTAAGCGGAGGCTAATGCGTATATAGGGCTATTTATCGTGTATTCAATGATTTGAAATAACTAGGTTGTCAAATATTAGTTAACTATCATACAATTCTGCTTACCGCACATGTTTTTACCAAACAGCTCTCATACAGCTATTACAACATGAAACGGAAGTTTTTGCAGCCTCAAATTTTTTTCTGACATCACAAAAGCTACTCAAAAATCCAGATTTAATTAACAGATAAGTTTAAAATAGAGATTACCTTTAACAATCTCGAGATCGGCCAGCGATATCCTCATGAGTAGTTTGTACTTGTTTCCTTCCATCTGACTTGCTATATTACTTTGGTATGTTCTGAAATAAACAAGTTGAAATAAATCTTCGTCATCATCTTTAGAATAATAAGCAACACCTTTGTACGTATTTTTTTCTGTTCCTTTTTTCTTGTCTGTTTTTATGTGTGTGCATAAATGGTTAAATAAATAAGTTGGTATTAAAATATATTAATTTGGCATATTATGCTATGGTCAAAAATGATCATCCTTTTATTTAAATACCTCAACTCTTAGAAAGAAAATTTCGATTCTAAAATGATTACGGATCAATAAAATTGAATGGCTTCTTAAATAGTTGCATGGTTACTGTTTCAAAAAGTATAAGTTATCAGTAGTAAGATAGAAAAGTGGAAGTAAAAACGTCTGAACACTCAATATTTGCAATTTTGATGAAATCTACATTTATTCTAAATCAACTTACGGTGTAGGCTTCTTAATCGTCCCCGTCCTCCTCTTAACACTAGTTATCAACAGAGTATCATTAAACAGAAAGAGAGATCTATCTTTTATGGTTCCCTGAGCCGACGGCATTGTCACCGTCTCGTGCCTCAGAAACATGCGGTCCAGGGTCACCAGGTTCGATAGACCCTCAATCATCTGCTCCAGTTCCCTCAAAGTCTGCTGCTGCTGCTCAAGTTCTAAGCTCTCCCGTTCAGTACAATTTATCAGTTCTAATAAATCATGGATTTCTTTTTGAGCTTCTAGAAGAAGTTTGTGGTCTGGATGTGACTGGTCTGGAATAAAATTAATGAAAGTATAACAAAGGAGCATCAGTGCTATCAAAGACAATTATATTTATTCGTAAGATATGGTACAAGGTTGGTAAGTATGGTTATGTTCAGGACAAATTCTCCGCTAAGAGGCATACAATATTTACAATTTACAATGAGTATCAGACATATTATAGTTATAAAACCTAACGTATACTACTTATACTCTAATAAACAATACAAAACACTATTATATAATATAAAGTAAAAAAAAAACAATACAACAACATTTGCAAATAAATTTAGTATTTGTTATCCGTATAATCAATGAATTCTATAAAAAATATTCTGAAGAAGACATGTTTTTTGTTTTATTCCGTTTAAATGAAATGATAATTTTCTATCTACACACCATTTTGAAAATCGAACGGAGTCGAGGTCTGAAATCCATCATAAATATCAATTTAAAAACAAATGAAGATCTCTTTTATTTTTAAACTCTGAACGATCTTCATTTGTTATGCATTTATGTCTAGAACTCCAAAGGAAACAGGCACAGCTATTTTAGGTATAAATTCTAAGTAGAAATACAAAAGTAAATCATTTTCTTAAAGAAAATTAATTTTGCACCTGCCCCTCTTATAAAATATTGTTTCGAAGTGACTTTAGGGGAGTGCCATCAATAATGAGGGGCAAAATTTATTTGACACCGTCGAAGCTATTGTTATTCTAAAAGCGAACTAAGTGATTAAGCAGTAGCTTTAAATATATATTGAGGGAATTTATTTTATTATAAATCTACTTTAATATAAGATTTCCATAACTACTAGTACTTTCCTGATAATTTCTCACAACGCACTTTACACTTTTTATTTGTTTTATTTTTCTTTTTTACTTGTATCTGTGGTGTGGTGTGCTTTGTAGTCTGTGCTAAATAAATATATTTTCTTTCTTTCTCTTTATAAGTCATGATTAGTTAGGATTTTGTTTTTTGACTAACTAGTTGAAAATGACAGACAAATTACTTGTTTTTAGTGCAAACCGAGTCGTAGATAATATCTTCATATTTACAACGACATTAAGAATGTAACCCGAACTAATTTACGAATTACTTCACATATTTTGAGACCTCTAAACTTTTTGCTGTAAACGACTTGTCTCCATCTATACCAACCCTTACTGGACCCGGTTGGTGGGCTACAAGTCACAGAGAGCAGGCATAAGGCATAGGTAATTTTTTTTGTTTGGGAAATCATCAAATAACCTCCCCCGTTCTGGGTGGAGCGGGAGGGGGTGTCAGACTTTTACTGACTAAAACCCACCCGTGTTTCTTTAATTGCCTGTGCGCCAGGGCTACGGTAACGCTTTCGAACAATCCGCGACACCGGCAGGCATCGGCCCTATCGGACTCCGTCAATGGTGCTGACATCTCTATGAGGCGCGCGTGGAACACGACGCGCCGTCGACCCGGGCCTGGTCCTTACCGGACGGTGAGCTACCCATTGCTCGCCGTCCGCAAGCCCGCGCCTACGGTGGCCGGGAATCGGCTATCGATTCTCGACGCCCTGCGGTGCTATTCTCTAAGGATACGGCCTTGCGAACAGCGCTGCCGCAGCGACGAAACAGAGGCAAAACAACGTGTTTCGTCGCTGCGGCAGCGCTGCGCGCTAGGTTGTATCCTTAGAGAATAGCACTGCTGGGCGTCTCCTCCTAAGGCATAGGTCCTAACAGTAAAAACAATATGGTCTTATCATGTATGTATGTCATCTATTTCTATACCAACTAACCTGTATGCTTTATCAGCCTCTGTATCAGCAGCTTATAGCTCGGGAACTTCTGTACCGGTTTGATGAGCAAATTATCCAATGACAGCTTTCCCTTGTGGTCTCTTGCCATAGCATCAAGGAATTTGGCAAAAGCTGGTCTGGATGCTGAAGCTGTTTTGATGGTCTCCTTCGCTTTCTTCAGGTTGTTGATAAACGACATGTACGTGTCTATTACGGTGGGTTTTGTGAACTGTGAAAGAAGAATAGATTAGATTAGAATACTCTTGATTATGTACACCATAAAAATTTACAGATATAATTATAATATGGTATTGTATTTTTGTATAGGAATTGCAGGGAAAACCTGGATGAGCTTGTCACAGTAACGTGGGGATTATCACAAGAAAAGAGAACCCTACTTATGACCAGCATTGGGTGCAGTCGGGTTGTGTATTATAATGATGATAGGAACAGCCTTCATTATTAAGTATGGCCATCAGCAGATCAGAAGGTAGGTAGCTGTTCAACTACAAAAACCGCCCAGGATGTAATTGAATTGAAAGTATCGATCCATCGAACTTAATCATCTGATTGTGATGGTTTATTAACAGCCTGTGTTAACGTCAGACACGAATGAGAACCCAGAATTGCGGCATTAATAGGGAGTGTCAATTTTCAGTCAATCAACCATCGCAAAGTAAATTTACTTCCTCTATTTTGGTACACTTACTTGCTCTATGTTATCAAAACTAGTATTAAACGCATAATTCCCATATATCATAGGTTTCCTCATAATAGCTTAAAACTAGTACTTACATAGTACACGATAATATATTATAATATACTCATATATATCCGGTCAGGGCCCTTATTCACTATGACCACTTAACGACGATTCCTTACGTCGAAACCACGTTAATTCCTTATCGAACCACGACATCTGCTAATAACGTATTCTCTATGATACAATAAACGAAGCGGTTTATACAAGACACGATATTGACATGGTAAGCTTACGCGAGGAATAATAATTACTAATTGTTTACATTTCTCCTTTCGCAGGTCTGCTGGAAGATTTTTTTTAAGAAATAAGCGGTACCTCTGTACTCAATATTAATAATATGCCGCATCTATATCTATTTTACTGTGTGTATATAAATAATAAAATAAATAAATACCATACAGAATTGGGGCCCTTTTTTATTTAGAATGGGCGCCCTGCTTGTCATAGTAATCCTATTTCTTTAGTTTGCTTCCTATAATCTATAGTTACACGTTCTGCATACATGAAAGCGGCATTTATTTTACTTGACATGGTATTACTCCATACTGTTTCGTTGTCTTTGATATTGACGTAACATTAGCATATTTAGAAGGTTGTCATATAATCAGGTGGGGGGAAAGGAATGTGTTTGTGAATTTCGCACCCTCTCCAAGTAACATGATTGGAGTTATGCTGTGGGGTTTTACGATCATAATTTAGAGCATGTATTAATGAAGTTAACTTGTATGTTTTGGAAGTTTGCATAAAAAAATTACCTATTACGAAAATGAAGTGAAAAATTCAAAGAATTACCTACATACTATTACATTTTGTCCAAGTAAAATATATCAAGTTTTAATGGCTTCTCTTTTCGTAAAAATCATCACAAATTATAGCCTACATTCCTTTTCAAGAAATACCTCAACTCCCAGCGAGAGTCATTATTCAAAGAAATTCTTAAAGTGACGTTGAGCAAAGTACCCACATAACGAGGTAACTTAAAAAGGGTGTCAACCGCGATTCTGACGTAACCCTTTTCCAAACGGCGGAAATCAATGAGGATTTCCACGTAAATATGGGGTTGTCACTTTACAAATTGACCAGTCGACTTTATTCTAAATCAGAACATGCAAATCCAACTAACATGTCCTCATGTCTAAAACTATGTATAGGTTCTGTAGGTAGATGCTCCGGACATGTTGGTTCTATTCATTTCCTGCCACAAGCTTACGTCAACCAAGTGTCTGGAAATTTACGTAAAGCAACACAACATTACACTTGTATTTCTTAAAAGGGATGGCAGAGAACTTTGAGAAAGTAGCCGACAGGAGGATCCAGTTGGATTGGGCAGCTTTTGGAAAACTACCTCAGGTCTTTTCTTTGCTTATCAAAGAAAAGAAAGAAAAAAGAAAAATATTTTATTTGGGACACGCACAGAAAATACAAAGAGTAAAAATAAAAAAATAAAAAAGGAGCATGCAACCCACGCAATGTTTGAAGACTAAGGTCTTCAACCAGTGCGTCCTGCCCGTTACGGTGCCGAAACGTGGACACTAACAGTCGGGCTGGTCCACAAATTTAAAGTCGCTCAGCGCGCTATGGGGCGGTCTATGCTCGGAATTTCTTTGAATGATAGAATCAGGATTTAAATTATCCGGAAAAGAACCAGAGTTACCGACATAGCTTGCTGAGTAAGCAAGCTATAGTGGCAGTGAGTTGGCCATGCTTGTCGAAGGATGAATGGCCGGTGGAGCAGACGAGTCCTGGAGTGGAGACCGCGTATCGGCAAGCGTAGTGTGGGACGGCCCCCAGCTAGATGGACCGACGACCTTAAAAAGGTGGCTGGGACAGACTCGATGCGGAAGGCGGAGGACAGAGTGTTGAGGCGCAGCTTGTGAGAGGCAGCGATAAGCTGAGTTGATTGATGGCAGAGGTGTAAAGTTTGCCCACATTTTGCAAGCAATGTTGTAGTCCCTCTAAGTAAGAGGCAATCCCATAGTGCCACTAACTGGGCGCAAATTTAGACTCCAGTGTCTTACTGGAAAAATCGTGATGGAAAAACCCAATACTTTTCCCGTTTCGCGGACCAAACTTAAGACCCCGTAAAGAGGCAATCAGATGGATATTTTTTTTTAAATTATGTAACAACGTAATATCTCGTCTGTAATCCCTACAGTACAGTGTACTCGTATACCCACAATTTTGCCAATTATGGTTAAGTCCCATGTAATAGGAGGCAAGCTTATTGCCATCAACCGGGCACAAATCCAGACTGCGATCAGGTTCTTACACACGTACACTGTGCTAATATCGATTATAACTGAGTAATTTCTCAATCCCCTTAAGTAAATACAATCAAGAAGAAAGTCTTCGCTCCATCTTCATCAATCACTACTAATGCATGAAAATACATAATATAACCTTATGTGAAGAAAAGTGAAAGAAAAACGCGAGTAAATTGTACAAAGTATGAAATTGAGTCATAGTAAATAAAAAAGCGGCCAAGTGTGAGTCGGATTCGCACACGAAGGTTTCCGTACCATCGTACAATATTTATCCCTACATTTATTATAAACATTTTAGTAAAACGTACTTCTATAGTAAAAAAAAAACTACTTCTTAATAATCTTTCATTTTTAACTTAATTTTTATTTTATTTGTTGTTATAGCGACCATGTTGTTCACACACTCTGTGAAAAGGTCAAATGTCTACCTATAACCGTTTAAAAGATACAGTCCTGTGACAGACGGACAGACGGACGGATAGCGGAGCTTTATTAAAGGGCCCCGTTGAACCCGATTAAACTTATTCTATGGAATTACTTAATAAATTCCAACCTTTAAAAATTTTCCGACACGACAATTTATTTATTTAAATAATTTAGTTAGTCGTCCAGTATTTTAAAACATATCTCAAAATTATAATGTAAATAAATTCTCCATTGACGCAATAAAGGCATTTGATTACTTTATTAAAAACATGGATCAAGTTACTTTGCTTCGGTACGCCAATCTTCATTAACCTTTACAAGACAATAATTAATTCTGATGACGAAAATCCGACGAGGAAACCTATATCATACTATAAACTTATGCCTATTCCTTGCGGGAAATAATATTTAATAAATAAAACCTGCTATTCCCTGCAAAAGCACAATACGATCATAACGTATGAAACAGCAGATATTTTTAATTTTCGGAATCTGACCAAAAGCTCGTATTCATTATTTTTATGACCCCTTAAAAAAATCAAAATATCAAAATATTTTATTTCACATAAACCTACATTATGGGCACTTATGAAACATCAGAAGCTAAGTGCACGTTTACAATTTTTCGGTTCCTGTTGAGAAGAGCTGGCAAGAAACTTCACGGTTACTCTTTTAAAAATAATTGGCTTTTACAATGTTTTCAAATTACAGTGTTAACAGGTATGAGAGGACAGTGTAGAGTACGTAAACATTTTACACTATCATTATTATCAACCAAGACGAAGCGGGTCTAACTTGTTTCCCAACGAAAGAAAGGGCTGACCCACAATAGAAGAGGACAGAAATGTGTGGGGCCTTCGTCAGCAGTGGGACAGTACAAAACAGACTCGTAATGAGGATGGGGAATTAAACTTACCACATCTAAAAACACATCTCCAACTTTCTGCTGCAAGTCCCATTGTTCCAGCCTTCGCCTCAACTGCTCCAGGAATACTTGGTGCACATTCAGGATCCCTGGCACCTGGTAGAAGATCTCGTCCACCAGGAATGCGTCTAGGAGACCAGCGTTCTCTGGACTCTTCAGGGGTTGGAGATATTTCTGTAGACAAAAAAATTGGATTTAATTTGAGTGGAAGCTGTTTGATTGTAAATGCTTTACTTCCTAGCTTCCATATGCCTATTTTTTTGCATGTTTCACTATGTACCCACAGGCACAGTTTGGTTTATAAAATTGGACAGATTGTTTATGAAATTATGTGCCTATTAAGTTAGGCTTATAAGGATTTGGGTAGCTGGTGTGTTTTACTTCTTAATGAAATCCAAATATCCTTTACTATAGTCAACGTAGTTTAAGTACTTCCCTCATTTCCTTTTAGTCAACAGATGGATAAATGACATGGGCAAGGGATAACTTTTGTCGAAAAAACCCATAAAAAAGACTATCTAATATACTCTCCTCATTTTCAATTTCCATTCCCAATTTCATAAAATAACGTTCACTAAATTTGAACCGTATTCTTGCAAAATAGGCCAGGTAAACATTTGAAGTAAAGGTCAAGTACGTGAAATTCGGAGACTGGCGGTAACAAGTAGAACAAATGTTGCATTCCAATTACAATAATTAGATTCTCTGCTTAATTATAATAGCAACGGAGAGAATACCATTGAATTAACAATACTGTACCAGTTTGGTACTAATGAAATTACAATAATGGAATGCTACCAAACTATCAAAAATTTACATAGAATTTGTGAAATCAACACTGTAATGTCCTTTGGTCAACAAAATACAGGGTCGAATAGAAATAAAAAAAGACGGTAAGTACCAGCTACCGAACACAGTAACAAAATACCATAGTTATTTGACTACGGACAAACACTTAAGTCCAGCGTTTTTGGTAAAGAGTGTGATAATGAGACACTCATCCAAAATAAACCACCAAGTATCCAGAAACATTCTGCTCGGTACAACATCACAATTTAGGATAACAGACTAAGGTTCTACTGATAACTTTATTACGAAAACTTTGCCAAACATAAGAAAACCATAATCACCAACAGGCACGCAAGACGAGACTCGATTAGATAAAAGCAAGGACAACTTTCACCAGCAAAACTCACAATACCTTTTTTATATTTTATGAATTTTACAACGGTAATAAAACCCCACGGCAAGTAGACTTACAAGGCAATAAACATTTTTCTGCCACAAAAAAACTGAAGACCATAAAAATATAGGCAAAATTCTTATCTTTTTGAGTGAGAAAGTTTTGCGCCAAACATGGGATTACTTTGATGTTTCATGTCTCAACTTTGACAGTTTGGTTACCCTAATCAAAGAAAAGAAAGGGCTTCGTTCAGGGTGAGGAGCGCGCGCGGAGCGCGAAGTATCAAACATATGAAACCGTTTGCATCTATTATGCAGTACCTACTATGCAGGACTTTTAGAGCAAACCTTGGCCGTACTGACTTACAGTGTGTTCTCTATAATACTAACAGGCCTACCTAGCCAGCACAAAGGCAGTTGGATCATTAAGTTCCCTTCAAATTGGTTGAGCTGAATGGTGCTGATCCATACGTCATGTTCGTGAACGGGCGCCGTCACTAGGAACTGGTCATCTCTTAGCTGCCACGGCTTATTTTAATTTCTGAATTGTATTTTTTTTTGTTTTTATACTTTTATTACGGACGCTTTAAACGTGCACGTCTTTTTACATCGTTCTCAAATTTATAATTTCAACAGGAATGATGTAAGAATTTTTTTTTTGTTACTATACATTGCTTTAAATGAGTGTCATGGAGTTTATTGCCCGTTCTTCTCCATAGGTACCTACTACGCTTTGGAATGGGCAACTATCTTCATTTTCCTGACTGACCGACCCCTTGACAATTCAAACGTGCCTGTAATTGGTTTATTTGAAATTAATGATTGGAGTTTGAGTTTGAAAGTACGGTGACGCGATAGCAGTTGCTTAGCGTGGCGTCTCCGTGCTCTGTGTCTCTGCGAGACTGTACTGTTAACACTTTTCATGCAAATCAAGCGTGTCAGCGAACGTCACCGTTTGTTTACTTTCAAAAACTGACGGCCCGTAACAATTTCAAGAATTGCCTGTGACAAATAACTTGCGCTCAGTTAGAATTCGTAAAGGCGTCTTTAGACGCTGCTAGCGCGGCAATTTCGTAGTCTATGCTATCAAACGATCGTCTATTGTTTTACCGTGTGAAAATACATCAACCCTCTATTGCCTGCTACAAAAACTCGCGATGCACTGTGGTCACCTAATCCCACCCGCCACCGCGCCCGCTACAGCCCTAGTCACCGTGTGTTGACCCTGGACAAGGCCAAATGGGAGGGAGGGGTGAAACGCACAAAGATACGGCAGTGAAAGTTCTTAATGTTGAGGAAGGATATTTATTTGAAGACGCTGAACTCACTTTTGGAGGCGCAAAGCGGAATCCGGGAGTAAATCTTGTTATATGAATATGGAGCATTGGCTGAGTAAAATAATGAGTGAGATTAAATTAAATAAAGGTGAAGGATATACCTAAAGATACGATTATTATGAGTTAGAGATGGTTGAATTATTTAGGACCTGCTATTTTAAGGTTATTTATTTTTGGATCGAATTCGGTTGTTCCCTAATTTGTAATTTAATTCGATTGAAAAATATCTAACTGCAAGTTATTAATGATAGTTATTATCAACTCCTGTTTCTTTAAAATTCTAAATCGTTACATTGCATTACATACAAGCAATGATCAAATTTTTCTAATAGAAATCAAATGTTTTATTTTCTACTTTGACCTGAACTTGGTTTGTTCGATTGTAAACTTTAACAGATAAAACTATTAACGAAAAGCATGCACCCACGTGTTGTTTGCACGTGTTTATGTGACAATTTTTTTTTCTAACTTTCTTCCTATGCATTTTATCATTCCGACCATTAGCAGAAAGCCTTGGAGCAAACGTCACGGGCAGGCACGAATCTAGCCTAGAAAGTAATTAAAAGTACCGAGCTGACACATTTCTATGGCCCTCTGTTAAATCTGTCCTTCGTCTGACAAGGTTGAGGCGCGAAATGGATGGAAACAAAAGCTCCACTACGTCTGAGGGATGACGTCCGTATAAAAAGGTTGTTGGAGCATTGGGTGACCAATGTTTTTGTAATTTATTTTTGTATAATGGATGGACAAGAAGCTTTTCAACTTAGATCTAGCAAAAAGATGCATGTTAAACACAAAGCAGAAGATATAAGTCAAGATTACTAATTAGATTTGTTTGATATTTTTGTTTTTTTTGTTTAGGTGTGTTTAATTTAGTTTGTGATAATCCTGTGCGAGTTCCAATAATTACTTTTTCTTTCTTTCTTTAACGTTCAAAACCGGGCGATTGCGTGTCGGACCACGAACAATGAAAGGTTCCGTGGTTGGGGTGAATTTATCCCAAAAACATACTTAACATTATAATTGTAAATCATGTTCTCTCATATATCGATTTACGTCACGGTTAATTCTCCACCTGCAAATGTAAATAGGTAACCGCATCGATTTTCGGACTTTTTCTGTGAGACCTTGGCCTCTCATGATTCTAGGTCAACAGGAAGTATTTGCGAGTATCAGAATATGTTGCATAAATGGCAGTTTATTGCGTTGATATAGCAGCCTGATTTTTATAGAGCTCTAATGGACTGTAGTCCTACGTATTTGAAATTAATTTGAACTTGATACCTTGTCTTGTCTTGATAGTCTGACAGGCAGACGGACACTAAGTGATCCTTTTTGGGTTCATTTTTCCTTTTGAGGTACGGAACTCTAAAACACATGTATTCAAATTATGCTGTGATTTAGCACTTCTCGAACGTCAAAATTACATAAAACGGTCCCCAAATACACCTTCCCTTCACCGCTTCCTGGAGCTTTAGCTGGTCAATCAGGTGGGTCATTTGACAAAATCTCCTGGCAGTGTGGACAATCTTTTGGAAACTTTTTAAAGATTGGGAAAAAAGACATGGACAGCATGAATGCGACATGTACAATTTGTACATTTTAATATTAGTTTGTACGAGTAGTTCCGAACAGTTATATCATCATACTGCATTCAAAAAATCTGTTAAAGAAATAGAACGACCAGAAAGTGCGAGACTCTGTTTTGTGTGATGTTTTTTTGTATTCCTGCGCCTTCTGTTTCTTCTGTTTTTTGTGTTTGAGGGGGAGGGGGGGGGGGACTGACGTAAGGGGAAACACCCGTGTCAATAAATAGCCCGACCCACATGATGGAAAGGTAGAGCGGAAAATTTGAGTGGGAGAACCACTGCGGAATTAGGGCTGGTCAATTTGATGTAACTTTTCTGATCCGGGAAAAGGAATAAAAAGTAGCTGCTTTTGTGTTTTGGATAATATCTCCGTTTTTTCTTGTTTCAACGGCCATTTATAAGAGCGGTGGTTCAAACTTTCGAACTGACATGTCTAGTGGGTACCAGTTGGAGGAATGTACTGGGAGAAAAATCTGATTTAAACATTGTATTTTTGTAAAGCAAAAACATCGTTTACATGATAAGTACTCGTATGCCGCCTGTGTTCATGTTAAGTACTACGAGGTCACTGATGTATATCCAAAACCCCGTAAAAATTCCCAACCAAAGTTCAATTTAAAAGAGTATCGATAAATTTTGCATTGTGATTTAATTGAAATGACAGCACAATTACCACCCCTGAAAACATCACAAAAGGACAAAAGTTTACAAATTAACGACCTTTCGACAGCTCATTAATTGTCGAACAAAGGAAACCAAAGGAAGACAGTATGATTGATCAGAAAGTCTACTGCGACAGCCCTGGATTTTCGTCGTCTCCATAAATATAACGAATTTGTCAGTCGACGGCTAATTCCGGCCAGATTAACGGGCCGCCTGAGGTACTGAGTTATTATAATAATTTTACGACTTACAATTAATTTCCATACTGATCTTAGTGTTGAGGAAAAACAGACAGTTCCGTTGGTGAAGTTTAGCGAGAATCCTTGAAGTTAGTCACGTTTTGGGTTGGAAAGAAATAACATCAGCAATGAACGAATCGATAAAATCATCTGCCTAACGTTTCCCTAATTAAGTTGCGGTCGGCTGCCAGTCTAACCAGATTCAGCTGAATACCAATATTTTACACAAAGGGACTACCTATCTGACCTTTACAATCCAGTTGCTGGGTAACACGATACCCCTCGGTAAGACTGGTTGTCAGACTTTCGGGCTTCTGACTACCCGTAACGACTGCCAAAGATGGACAAATGACAGCCGGGACCAACGGATTAGCGTGCTTTCCGAGGCACACAAATCGATCTATTGCTAACTTAATTTCCCAGAAGCGTTAGGAATCAAATACGGATTATTGGGATTAGGAAAGAAATCTCACATCTATTACCTGAGATAATTGTGCCGAAAATTCCCGCTAAAGAGACATGCCAGTAGCCATTCTGACATTATTTACTATTGATTTCTGTACCACTTTATATCTATATAAATAAAAATCAATTGCCAAAAATGTTTTTCCGCGCATCACTTCAAAGCGGCTGCAGCTATTTGGTTAATTATTTTTTGTTGTGTTTATAACTGTCAGGACAAGGAATGTCGGAAATTTAAATGCTATTTTTGTATGAAAAACACCCCGGGCGACGCCGAGCACGAACAGCTAGTAAATACACCCTAAGCGTGAACCTCGTCTTCTGTCGCACGTACTCCGCTAAGTCTTCCGCCTTAGTGGTATAGTGTAGGCGGGAGATGTACACCGGTGTGTTCGGCTTTGCGGCGCGCAAGCTGACTTTGGGCTCTAGGCGTTTGCCTCAGCGGTTCTTGTTCGTTCGCGATCGGAGCTTCCTCCTTTGCACCGTCACGAAACCCTCATCATCAGCAGCTATTCGGCGCCTTTTCTGGCATTGGCTTCAAACTTGGAGCGCTTGGGGCACTTGCGGTGACGCTAGCGAAATCCTTTTGTAGAGGCTTCGCCAGAGCCAGAGACACTGGCAGCGGGAAGGGCGAGGGGCTCGGACGGCGCTGCGTGGAGGAGCCACGATAATGGGCGCGGGGTTGCGGGGCACGCTGGTGGGGCGCTCTGCAAGCTCATCAAACGACGGATGCACTGGCGACGACACTGCTGACGCGGAATTTATGCCTCAATTCCCTTAAGGTGGCTAATAGTTATAAATGAGTACCACTCCAGATTTTTAACCCAATTTTACCTTCAAACTACGGCTAATGCTCTGTGATGCTTACACGTGTAGAGAAAGAAAAGGTAGCATCCCTGTAATCCCCTAAGCGGGAATAACCGAAAAATGTGTCATATTACCCCAACATTATATTACTTTAATAATATATCTTAAGATATTTTCTTCCCCGTTAAATTCCCGCAGCTGACCTAGATAAACATTGCTGGTGAGAGCTCAGAGTTTTAGAGCTTGAAGCTCGAGTTTATACTTTGAAACATCGTTGAAAAGAGAATTTCAAGAAAATGAGGCACAATACTTTATGATTGCAGTTGAGAACTTGTTAAGATGTAGTGAGCAACACTTTGAGAAGGATTGAGAAGTATTCCTTGAAAATATTATTAACTTGATTTTGCACGGTGGTTACGCCAGCGTGGAGTTCGGATACTATACCAATGGAATTTAATACCAGGATAAAAGGATAAAAAATATCCAATGTCCTAATTCAGGTCATGGTCTGTTTAGCCGTTAAGATGTGACAAACAGACCGACAGATATACAGAGAGTTAGTAAGGAAGTATGGATCTTTAGCTGTTTTCGTTTTTATTTTCGGTACGATATGAAACTGGTATATTTTTTTGGGAAAACATGCAGGTGACCCTCATGAAGTCATCGCCCCTATGGACATCTACAATATCATAGGCACAGCATGTCTGTTACCATCCCAGACCAAGTGAAAATGTGTCATGTGCCTACGATACAAGAACTATATTACCTATTAACCTATCACTAGGACATAAAATCTCCATCATGGTAGACAGCAATCCATCAATAAAATAATGACATGCTTCCAGCGGCAGCCATTGTACAAAGGGTTTCGAATAAAGAACGGGCATGATCTTTATTAACCGAATTCTTTAAAAAGGAGGAGGTTCTCAATTCGTCTGTATTTTATTTTTGTAAGATGTTACGCGATATCTCCGGCAATTATTGTGGTTGTGGATCGATATCAAAAATATTTTTTTGATGGAAATGGTATGCCTCAGGGGTGGTCCCATATAAACTGTATTAACTTTGCTTGGGGAGTTTTTCAGTTAGCTTCAATAATACGTATTTTTTCCACTTAGTGTATATTGATGATGCTATGATAATTTCCTGTCAGTGTTATGTACATAGCAAGTAGTGTTATACGAATTTGTGTGGGGTAGGTCACAACAAAAAAGTAAGGAATAAAAACGTTTAAAAAAAAAAAAAGACTTCCAAAAAAAACACTACAAAGTGAAAAATAAACTAAAATGCAAAACCAAAGACACCGACATCCGAAATTAAAGTAATTTATCACTTTATAATGTATTTTTTTTGGTACTCAGTTTTTTTTTTTTTGTATTTTTTTTTATCTTGCATGAAAACTCGTTTTAGATAATTCTATCGTTAATACAGACATTAATACCATGGAGGTGAATACTGATATCTCGGCTAATCTCGAGAAAAAGCTAAACGCTGCTACCCCAAAAAAATTGGGTTGTGATGATGATGTACACACCACAACGATAATATATCATTCATAAAAACTACAGCCCATGGTATAATAATATACTTCGCCAGGTATAGCATTCCGAGACACAGTGGTCACATGGGTGACACAAGCCTACGTCATCACTGCTGTGTTACCAGTAGTGTGTCATAATAACTCCCCAACCGCCTTTATTATCTGTGCGAATCCGATAAATCAATGAGGTTTTAACTAATAATTACGTCGGTATAAGTTTAAATTGAATTGTTTCGTTTGATTAGAAAAACAAAAAGACAATTTAAATTCTTGATATATATTTTTTAACAGAATGGTGACTGAAAATGTTTCCATACTTCTTGTTTTGTTGCAATAAAGTGGCAACTGGATAGTGACGTAAGCTTGTGTCACTCGAAGTGCCAGACCTTGTTTTTTTAGACCATGCTACAGCCAAAATCAAAACACTTGGCAGATCAATAATTATTATGATAGACAAGGAGAGAGATTGTAGGATTGACCATCAAGTTTCCAAAAGCTTACGTGTATTAACGTGTTGTCAAAGAATTACCTTTTCAAGTTATTCGATAAGTTTTAATGCCTTTTAGAAATCGGTATTCATTTGTTTAGAACACCCTTTAATGAAGAAATTTTGAACGCCGGCTGTAGCTGAAAATGAGCGCTGTGGCTCTGTCTCGCGTAGTGTCACAGCAATAATGCTGAGTAATATGTAAACGGCCATCGCTCATCATGAGATGAGCGATGGCCGTTTTGCGTGGATGTGACGCATATTTTCTCCCAACTTGTTCTTTTTTGTGTTTGAATTTTGCGTCATGTTTATCACAAATTAATTTTTCATTTTTCTTTATCATAATCATTACCGAGAACACTTAAAATATAATAAGTGATTTATTACCTTGACTAATATCTCCAGTGCTTCCACGTATGACTTCTCAGTCTCATACAACTCCACCACCACATGTGTCCGTGTGTCCTGTAATGTAACAAAAAAAACCCTTTATCAGTATAAATATTAATATTTCGTATTGGTTCAATAGCTGTATGTTTTTGGCGAAAACGTTCATACGTTTGGTACGTACGATCTTAGCACTGGCCCGTAAGCTAACAAAAGTCATAGACCTTTTTAAAGATTCTTGTCTAAGTAAGTTAATTTTGTCTGCATACGTTCCTAAATCAATGTATCTGGGCTCTTTGTGATGTGCCACCATTGACTTCATGTAAACCACTTATTAAAGATTTAAAAATACTATCTCTTCCCGGTATGTACATATTTGAATGCTGTAAATTTGTTAAAATGCACTTCGACTTATTTCAACGTCTTGGAGACACTGTCACGTTTAAGACAATATATCCTGATAGATTAATTATTCCTCCAAAGAAAAGCCATTTATATCACAGAAGTTGCTTGAAGGATATTTAATAAACTATCAAAATCGTATAGAGAATTGCCAATCAATCGATTTAAATCGGCGGTATTCAAATGGCTTATAGAAAAATCATTCTATTCTGTCAATAAGTATTTAGACATCAAAGATTCACACTGAATTTTACATTTTACTAGTATAATTTGACAAATACTTGACATTTTCTATCAATAACTATCATTGAAGTACCAATTTTATTAGCTTCATTTATTTAATTAATGTTACAATAAATTTGCATGCTAGTGCTAGCAAATTGTTTTAGAAACTGTTTAAAAAAAACCCGACCATCTGTGTGTACTAGAATTCTTGCAAAAAATAAATTTGATTTTATTTCATTTCCTAAAATGTTAAAGGTCCCGCTAAACTTTGAGTAACGACCTTTAGTTATTGATGAAGATCATCAATCTCGTGAGCTTATCCCAATATAATTCGGGTAAGCACAACAGTTGTCTTGATGCACATGAAGAGTATTAATAAGGTAAGCTTATTTATTATTAATTTTAACTAGCTCATAGATTGTGCATGCTGTGTTCACTATTTTAGGAAAAGCAGTGTTATGTTTTTTTTTAGGTTTCCCTAGTATGTAAGTTATATTTTATGGCCCGATTGGTGAACCAAAAATAAAAATAAATTAAATCATTTTGTGTTAAAAAGGAGTAGCTAATTTGTATTAACCTCAATAAAAACGTAAACTCACTTAACAATAATGGAAAAACAACCCACAAAATCACTCCCAGACATTAAGACCCAAAAGATACATATTTATGAATCTTACGGAAAAGGCAAAGCCCCGAAGGATTATCGAGCTAAAAGAAATTTATTCAAAATGAAGCCATGAGGTTTGCATAAATATATACAGTGGTCTTCAAAAAATAAATAGGTACAGAAGGCCAGCTCTGTACAACGATCGAAAACAGATGCACGCACACATAAACGCGTGCTTAAAGAGATCTCAAACAAATGCAGTCTCGAGTGCGCTTGTACTTGCTGTACATGAAGCGTGTCTATGTGTGCGTGCGTTTCCGCTCGTTGAATGTGGTTAAACTTTTGTAAGTATTTATTCTGTGGTATCTCGATGTACGCTTGAGTACAGTCGACAGTATAAATATTTATACAGGTTAAATGCGGTTTTGGAGCAGGTAAGGGACGGAGAGGTAAAAATGCGGTGAGCACTCTTTGTGGAAATATTTTTGGGTTAAGTACAAGGGTTTTCTTGTGGATTGTACTACAATTTAATGACTACTCGTTTTCGGGAAAGACCTCGACCTGCACCCTAATTACGTAACACACTATCTATCACAATCTGAATAATTTTGAAGCCTATTGCTAATCCATTGCTTCATATGTTCGAAAAATTTGTCTGCTCAACAACGTAAGTAACGCAATGAATGTTGTCGAACTGTCAAAATGAAACCCATTCCTACTGTTAGTGTGTTACGTAATTACCCCACTGGTTGGGTGTTGTTGACTGAATATTTTTATTCATAATGTGGCTAGAATATACGGTATCAGGATAAGTGATATGATAAATTAAACATACACAAGCTGTACGGTTTCAGAAATTTTACTTGCTTTAAACTGGCGAATATTTTACCGACAGACAATTGATATTAGTCTTTGCAATTTGTTCTAACATAATTTTCTTTTTATTAAATCTATCAATATTTTATATCAAAATAATGTGAAGTTGAGTAGCAAATAACAAGGACAATCATTTGCAAGGCGAGTTTAATTATTAGAAAAGAAAAACAATCGAACAATTTGCTTGTTTTCCTGTTCACCTATGTTTACTTAGTTTTCATGAGAAATACGAGAATTGCTTGCAGGTTTCATTCTAGTTTCAGTTACGGATAGTTTTCTATTAAATTCTTCTGAAGTTTTTGCGATATCAACTACAATAACGGCTAAGTTAAAAATAAGAAAAATATAATTTTATTTTTCCTGCGGACTGATTATTTTTTCACAGTCGTTGTCCTAATAGAAAACTATTAGGTGACCATCGCGTGAATGGCGTAAATCAGTTATGAATTAGGACACCTATACGACATTTTTACGTAAGATCGTAAGAATAATATGACGCGAACTTGCGATGGTCGCGTTGTCGTTCCGATTAGGACAACGCCTTAGTCTGTGAAATACCAAGTTATTAGAGCGACTTGCAACTAGACCAAAACACACTTTTTAATTAAATAAAAGCCTTCTTATACCAACATACTTAAGCAATGAGTTCGGGATCCCGAGGATTTTACCAGAACTTTGTTTCAAAACAACCATTCTGCGATCTCTTTTTCCTTAATTTTAAGGTAAAATACAACACTTTTGAAACTAACTTTTCCGAGAAAATCTTTGCTTTTAGAAATTTCTTAAGTACTTTGTGTGACAAAATAAAAGTTGGTTTCTGCAATTCTGTATTTCGTTTGAAAGGAGGTTTTACTTTCTGCAAAAAGCGATATAAAGTTTTGTTAGTATTTATTTTTCTTTATTATGAATGGTTCAACGCTACTCAGGGTTGAGCCATGAGTTTTTAGTGCGCATAATTCCAATTACTGCAACTAAGAACTCTGATCATTACCATCATTATTACTCAACTGCTGTTTATGGGTCCTAATTTATGCCATTCACCCAGATCTTAAAGAATCTCTAAGATAATGAATGGTCGTCTGTAAATGTTGTCATAATCGTAGTAATATAAGAATAATATCATATATTTAAGTATAATAATAGAGTAGTAAATAAAAAAGATTGTTATAATAAATAAAATGTAATAATAGAGGAAATAGTAATGAGTAATAGTAGTATACTTAATTAATGATAGTATTGCGGCATGTGTTTGCGTCTTTAGTTACTAACATAATTTTTGAGTATAAACTAACCTATGTACTAACATAAATATGGATCACTATATCTGACTTAAGGCTCCCCGCAAACAGGCACGACGCGACTAAAAAACTTTTATGGAAGTTGTTCTACAACAGTAGCATCGCACTGCCGTGTCGCGCCCCTCTGCGGCAGCCTTTAAATAAATAAATTAAATTAAATAATCACCATGCGTGACGATCCATAGGTCACAAAGACAATTTTACTGTCAAAAGAAAATCAAGGCTTAGACGCTAGAGCTTTCAAATAAGCATGCAACATTTTGACCCCAATTATTGAGAATCAACTTTATTGTGCCCAAGAAAGACGTTTTCTTTTCAAATTACAGCGAAAATACAAACTTAGAATAAGGTCAACTTCCAATCTTGGTTACAAAGAAAGCAGCGGAAAATATCAATATTTTACATCGAGCCATTTGACCTCCACAACCCATTTACCGGGACAATTCCCAAAAAGCTACCTATGATTATGATACAGAATCGATATCTAAATAACAAATGGCAACCCCGTCGGATCAGACGTTCGAACCTATATTTATTACTAGACTAGGCCATTCAATCTAGATTTTATCACTATGACCTTATAATTGCGGTCAATGGGCACCCGATTCCCAGAAAAAATAGAGAAACAGAATCAACCATGCGTGTCTTTCTAAAAATATGTCCATTTAGGACACGATAATATCTTTGATGTGATTGGTTTGCTCGTTCGTGGAATAGCGATTTTGGTTATTAATTTATGTGTATGGAATACATAGACCTTTATTATTTATTAGTGGCCCAGATAATATTTTACTATTCAGTACGAGCTGAGATCAAGAACCAATAAACACACTCAATTTGACCCCTTTTTACTCATAAATACACTACGTATGGGCCTTTCAAAAAGAGAGTATGTCGGTCTCTTATTATGGCCGTCTTCAGCACAAAGGAATAACCTCGGGAATCCACCCATTTTGTCCTCTGGTTTGTTATCATTGGTATGACATGTTGCTTATAACTTTATAAGCTAGCAGTCAAATGCAAATCTGTAATAGACTGAATAGATAATGTAAAAGATCATAACTCAAGAAGACCAGTCCACTGCAGGACATAGGCCTCTACCAGGCTACGTCACAGCACTCCGTCCTCCGTCTTTCACATCCAGTCTGTCCCAACCACCTTTTTAAGATCGTCGACCCATCTATTTAGCTGAAGGGCGACCCACACTACGCTTGCCAATACGTTGTCTCCAGTCCAGGACTCGTTTGCCCCTCCGGACATCGGTCCTTCGACAATCAAGGCCAGTCCATTGCCACTTCAGCTTGCAAAAAACATCATAAAATTAAAATACACCTATTTTTGGGACACCTCAAAAATCCTCGTCACTTATTTTCATCGTGTACGTTATGTTCTTTAATAACGTTGTACTATAAATAGTTACAGCCTTTATTACGCCTTCTGAACGTAAAAACGTGGACGCTACGCATCCCAAACCGTCCTAAGTAAATATTCATTTAGTGTGCGTTTCGCAAAGATTGGCCACTACCTCGGTAGTACAATGAATATCATATTCTTGGGAGAAATTCTTTTTCACTACACACTTAAGGTAAAAGCACCTTAATCCGAGGGGTTCTAAAATTGGCACCATATTCCGAGGTATTTATAAAAATTGCATTTACGAGCAATTTACAAGCTGTTTAACTGCAAAATCTCTTATGCAATTGGTAATATATTTTTGTGTAGTTATATCATCAAAGGTCTGGAGTAATGTGCATATGTTTTAAAATAATTGGTTAGTTTTTGCGTCAGTAGCTGGTCCGAATACACACTTCATACATTTTGGACCTGGTGCGCGTGAGTAGGTACCATGTTTTTTTTTTAATAGTGATATTTTTGTTATTTTTGTACCGTACATTGTCGTATGTGTGAAACTTTTGTATGTTTTTCTAAATAAATCAAGGTGAAAATACGTCTTAAAAATACCGCGGCATTAGGTGCCAAATATTTCAGCTGGTTCCTTATTCCGATGTATACCACGAAATAGCGATTTCTAATATCTCCTTGATTAAAAATAATAAACCAGAATATTTTCGAGGTATACTTTTGCGTTTTATGTTTAATTATAGCATGTCAAAGGTGATCCATTTAGGTATTTTTTTAATAAATTTTATGGGAAAACTAAAAAAGAAAATTTAAGTTCATACACAATTCGATGTAATATTTAGCAAGTATTATATTATATTTACGAAGATTTTGCAATAAAGTATTAATCTTTAATATATAAATTATGCAATAATCTTGCATTATTTAATACTCGGAATTAAGAAACGAGATTGTTTGGAATGAAACGCTATTCCGATGTATGTCGGGATAAGGTTCTATGATCACCTTATTCCGCGGCATAAACACTCGTAAAATACAGAGTGTTCACAATTTTACGCAGCTTGCTATGCACTTTTCTTTAGTTTCAATAACGCTTAGGTACGTAGTTGTAAACATTTATGGATACTTAATAATTCTCAACTATATTAACTTAATAATATAATTTTACAAAACTATCAAATGTGTCCATAAATTAAGTAAAATACAATTTTAGTTTAATATATTTTATATAATTAAATAATTATTAATTAAGATAATAAACTGCCTGTTCTATTAATATAACAGGCATTTTATTATCTCAATTGAATATTGTGACATCATTTTATTAGAAAATTAAAACATCATCTAAAAAGACTGAGATTTACGAACGATTAAACCCTAAATGAATAAATAGAGTTGATTATTTTAATTGTATGTTGTATTATAGGTAAAGTAATTTTACTCAAGGTGCATAATCTTCACATATAATTATATAATTAATGTGAACCTACATAATATTGTAAAACATTTTAAAAGAGTAACGGTGGAGTTTCTTGCCAATTCTTCTGCGTACGAAACTACCTTTTGGAAGGGGCAACTAGAATCAATTAATTTTTTTTGTAAATGTTAACGTTCAAAAGTGCCTTTTATGTGCCTATTTGAAATAAATGATTTGACTTTACCGTTTTCCATTGCATTTTGTACACTCGGAATTAGGAACCAAATACATCAGAATAAGGATTTTTACATCGAAATAAGGTGCCCCCGACTTCTTTTCATATTTGAATAATTTAGAATACAAAGCAAAATCGAATACACTAACCTATTGTCAATTTCAAGGGTAGAAACAATAACGGTTCTGATAAAAATAGCCAAACCTACAAAATGTTATAAAAGATGCTTAATTTTCGATCATTTCGAGTTTTAGTAAAAATACCGCAGAAATAAATGCCCTTATCTTATTTTTAGAAAGGAAGACAGTTTAGCTAACAAAAAGTGAGTTGTTTTGCTATAGAATTACAAATATCTTAGGTCAAAACCCGACAGACAGTGGAAATTAAGGGACACTCCCACTACGAATAGGATAACTAATGCATTGTGAATCTATACTAATTTTACAAAGAGGTAAAATTTGTTTGTTTCTAAGTTTGTATGCAGGGGGTAATCTCTGGAACTGCCAATCGGATTTCAAAAAATCTTTTGCATTTGATAGCCCAATTCTCGAGGACAGCTATAGGCTATTTAACATCACGCTATGAACCATTTAAGAGCCGAGATAAAAGAAAAATATCTAAAATACCGCTAAGCGAAAACGAAGTCATAGCGCGGGCAGGTGATGCAATTTTGAATAAATTGAAATGCCGCATTGATCAAAAGAAAACGGAAGCAAATTCTAAATATTTTCTTTACATAAACTTACATGGACACTTATGAAACGTCAGAAGCTAGATGCACGGTTCCAATTGGTCGTTTCCTATGGAGTAGAGCCGGCGAGAAACTCCACGGTTAAACTATAAAAAATAACAGCTTTTACAATGTATTTAAATTACAGTGTAGACCTGTCAACGAGTAAGTACCAGGTACTTAACAAAATAGAAATTGTCTACATGTTAAGCCTACAACGTATGAAAGTTGCATTGCTGTATTTTCTTCAAATGAGATCACAACAATCCTGTTTTCATTTGTAAGGCTTTTTCATACCTTTTATTTTATATTTTATGAGTCGTAACATCGCAAATCAATACGAAGAAGAACAGTGGTCTATTTATGGGGAATATCTTATAATAAATCGAGATACTCAATCCTGCAGTAAGTAAAATGAGCTTATTTGTAGTAGAAAACCTTCTCGAATATTAAATCCATCATTCGATGGATATCACTAACACCATTTCCTTATACGCCGGCAACTTCATCTCCTAAAATCATGGTTATATACACCACTATACCTTTTCCCTACCCGTCTGCCTACCCCTACTTAAGCCTTGCTCCCCCCCTTACCCATCACTCCACTACCTTTGACTTTCCTTCTAACCACACAAAGCGTAATAAAAGTGTTATTGACAACTAAGTAAGTGTCATTCAAAGCTTCTCTGATTAGGGTTGGCGAACCCATTCATTTGTTATTTTGGGAGGGAAAATATAATGGAGGGAAGAAAGGAAAATATCAAGTGGCTTTTCCTGTTAATTGGTGACGGTAAAGTTGTGGTATAGGTTGGAAAAACGAATAAAAGGTAAAGAGCAAGGTGGTCTGCCAGCCCGAGGTAAACGGGACGTAAAAATTTTCGATAGTAAATAAAATTTGTCGTCATTCGTCTTGGAACACTTTTTATTCATACCGAACTTTATACCAACATTAAAAATGTATTCACTTTCACTGTGGTAATTTCTGGTTTGTATATCAAACGACATCTTACAAAGCCGACCAAGAAAATGAACCCTACAAGTATACCCTTTAAATATTTAATGTGAGAGACAGCCCTAAAGAGCACACACTACAGTCTACAATTAGTATATTATACAGAGTGAAACAGAAATGTGTGGTCATAAAAATCAGCTGTCTTATACAAAATTTCAATACCTACTTACTCGACCCAAATATATAAGGTATATCTATTCATACACGAAATCTCTTAAGGGGTAATTGTATTCATCATTACAAACAACTTTTACTTTGGGACCAAACCTGAAATCCCGAAAAAAAAATCAGCTGTTCCCTACATTTATGTTCGCAGAACTCGTCAAAATGTATGGAACAGCAGATTTTTGTTTTGCGATTTTACGTTTTGTCCTATAGTAATAGTTGTTCATAATAATGAGTACAATGACCCCTTCAGATATTTCGTGTATGAATAGATACACCTTATATAGGACAGCTGATAAATTTTTCGCGATTACGATGTTGGTCTATGGAGATAGTTATTCAGTTTGATGGTATAGACCACACCCTTAAATATGACTACACATTTCTGATACACGCTGTGTAGCAAAGTGCGAGGGTGACATGTCTAGCCATTCACAACACGTTTAGCAGACAATTGTGACATTCGCTTTGTGTCACGTAATTAAGTACAGGGGTGACGTAAAACAGGTTGAATACTACTTTGTGACGTCATAAGATGTGGGATTAAGATTGTGGGTAGTGTTTTGTTATGTTAGAGGATTGGTTGGTTATTTTTTAGAGTGGAAGTTGTGAAATAGACAAAGGAAGTTGCACTTATTCGTCCTAAGATGTCTATTTTTGATTATTTTCATAACTTGTGCATCAGAATCAAAACTCACACAACATCTTTTGTTGAATGCATTATTTTAATTCAGGTATGTCAATTTTTTCGAACAATACTCGACTAAACCAGTATATCGTAATATTTAATCCAAGTAACTTTAGTATAGGGATAAATCACTCTGTAGGACCAAATGTATAGGGCCATTTTAATATTTAAAAAAAATAGTTTGATTGTTGTTATCTATTGCATATGAATAGTCTTTGACTATAAAATATACTACTTTATATCCCAATTGGTCAATTATTTCTCATACTTGCGAGTGTATTCGCAGAAATACACGATAAAAAGAATACTAACATTAATAGCTACATTAACGCCTCATACCGTTCCAATATTGTGCCAATAACTAAAACCTACAATAATAAAATAGATCGCCCTAATGACAACGACATTTCCCGTTTCCAAAATATAACGTAAACAAGGAAATACCAAATTAGCTCATCGTTTACGAGCATTTAAAGCTATCAACAACGCATCGCCTTTGTATCGCCTCTTATCGATGATAGATTGAGGACCATTCATATCATTAGATATGCAGTAGGAAATATAAACGTTATTAAGACTGCAAATATCTTTGTTACATTCATAATATAATCATTTACAATTAATTAGGGACACGCCCCAACAAAGGATCGAGATTTCTTTGTCATTTATGTAAGTTTAATATTTACTTATTATACTGTTTTTATATACTCTCCTTTCGCAGGTATGCTGGAAGAGATTTCTTTAGAAATAAGTATCACCTTTGTACGTATTTTTCTGTTTCTTTGTTCCTGTCTGTTTATATGCGTGTACATAAATAGTTAAATAAATAATCCTTCCCCAATAAATAGAATAGAATAGAATAGAATACTCTTTATTATGTACACCATAAAAATTACAGATATAAATGTAGAAATTTTACACAGGGTGACACAATGGGCGGTCTTGTCGCTAAAAGCGATCTTTTACAGACAACCTTCGGATGGATTAAAGGGAGAGGGAGAGACAATACTATGGGTAGTCAGTTGTGTATAAATTCTAAAAATGATGGTGAAAACCGCATTAAAATCCGTCCTGTAATTTAGATAAACAACGCGGTCACACAGACAGACTCGAAAAGTGACTTTAATTTATAACATTATATGTATAAGGAGGGGGGGGAGGACAAAGGAAGAAGGCCAATACTCAGGAGTGGATGGAAAAAGGTCGCCAATGACGATGATGATGTGGATATAAATATGGACGATGACTGCTTATACACAGGTCTAGTAGTCGTTAGTGCCGCTATTGAGCATGAGGTTCTGGGTTCGATACCCTGATCGTGTAAGAGAAATTCTCAGTAGTATCCCAGAATCTAGATTTGTCTCAAGTCAACCAAAAAAGCTCGCTACAAGGGCGTTATTCAAACTCAAACTCAAAGCATTTATTTTAAATAAACCAATTACAGGCACTTTTGAATTGTCAAGGGGTCGATCAGTCAGGAAAATGAAGCTAGCTGCCCATTCCAAAGCGTAGCAGGTAACTATGGAGAAGAACGGGCAAGACAAGACAAGATGTATTTAAACATTACTGTCGAAAAGTGGGTGTACTATAGGTAGGTACACTTCTGCGTACGTCTTTGGGGTCTACAGTCGTGATGTTATATAATTACTAAAGATGTCTGTCAAAAGATATAGTGGTAAAAAGCAATTCTTCACATTAAGCATTAGGTAATTTAGAATAATGTGTGTTTAAGATTATGACAAGTTAAAAGACACCTCTTGCAACAAGGTTTTCACACAACATGGTGGGTTTAAGGACTAATCTGGCACTTGTCAGCATGAATGAGTCAGTAACTTCCTCATGAGGTAACAGTTTTGTATGAGTTAGTTATTGATTAATGCTACCGTGATTAGTCTTTTAAAGTGGGTCAAAGTGCAGTATGAAGTAATAGTTTGTCAGCTTACGCAAATATGTTTCTCTTATGTTTAGTTCTCTGGATGACTAAAAGTAACATCTTTTCTAACATATTCAATATTTGCGACTTTGGTAACCCTATCATACCATATTTTAATTACTTTGAGAAATTTTTAAAGGGTACTGAAAACAAAATGTGATGTCAAAGTTGGGCTGTGGACATAAAGGCTTCCGCAAACAGGCGCGATGCGACTCTAGTAGAATAATTTCTATGAAAACTTCATCGATATTGTTCTACCGGAGTCGTGTCGCGCTATCTCGTCGCACCTGTCTGCGGGAGCCTTAACAGTATTTAACATACTAACCCCGCGTTCACAGCAAGGTATAAAACGTATTCTGCACTTTGTCTACTGTTTTCGTTTATGGTTTAGACGTAAAAGAAGTATTTTACTAGACTTGTTGAAAACAAGTTTCAAAAACTTGTCTAAGGATGTGAACGCTGCGTAAGAGAATATAACATACTAGTGGATACCCGGCGTGTGCTACTACGATAAAACAATGCATTAGGCACATTCGGTCCATTCATGAAGTTTTAGTTTTTTTATTTTCATTGTTTTAGTGGTCTAAAACCATCTTTGCACTATTGCCTTTCTAATGAAACTGGTTTGGGGCACATCTATTTGATGGTTTCAAAGTCAAGATGTATTGCAGTAGAAATAGAAAGATTCGTCACCTAATCATAACAACATAAACAAATGACAAACAATACATTCCATTTTCAAAAACAAATTCAAATTCAGAACCCCATTTCGAATGATGCAACTTTGCCAACACAGAAACAAAACACAAACGCTCGCGCACGTGAGGTGTTAAAGCTTTCAGCGGCCGCCACATCGCAATACTGTGTACTCGCTGTACTTGAATTAGTAGGATTATGCGAAACTAAAGCTTTCTATCTTCTATGCTGCATGTGAGCAGTTTTGCTAGCACCTTTATTCGGGTAAAGACATTAGGAACAAATTAGAAAGCGGCACCGGTGGCTGAAAAGTTGTGTGGAAATTTGTTGTCACGATATGGGCATGTCATGCAGAGAAATGAGAAAAATGTTGTGAGTTAAGTTTTGAATATGAATTTGTATGGCTATAAGAGTAGGGAAATTCCAAAAGAAACGATGGACTGTGTGAAAGATGTTATGGAGACAAAGAACGGACTACCGAGTGGACAACTAATAGAGAAGTTTGGAAGAAGGAAACGCGAAGACGAAGAGAGCTTCGCGCCGTCTCCAAATAAATTGGCAAGAAAATGATTAGAGATTTTTCCGGAGAGAACAGTAGGTGCCCAAATATTCTTAATTAATTAATTAATCATGTAACGTCTCGGTCATTAATAAACTATGCAGGTGCACTAAACAGTAAACGCCTCTCTGTCTGATCCATCTCTGGAATACAAAACAACTGATCGGTTCGATCCTACGGTCGTCGGGCAGTGTCTTTGGGTTATTCTATTAGGAATCCGGAGCTTATTGTCAACAAACGGATACAAAACAAATTGTATCTGGTTTATAACAATAAGCTCGCACCAATGGGGGCTATCGTTTTTGTGCTCTCCAGTTGGCGCCACTGGCGAGTAAGGTCCTGTCAGTAGGTAGGTACTTTTATTTGATGTTTTGGATATGTTTAAGTACCCACAAATTCATAATAGGTATGTTTTTTTTATTACATTTTAAAACTTCAAATGATTAGATTATAATGTTGCTAAAATTGGCAAGCATGAAGCAGACAAATATTATTCTTCCTTTAAGTGCTACCAAATTAGATCTTAAATTTTTACTTAAAATCTTAAGCCATAATTAATCAGGAATGGCACAACCATTACAACAATTATGAATTATTAGGTAAAATCAGTGATAAAAATCCCGCGAATTGTGAACGTTCAGTACATTTGACGTCTAGAGACCTTACTCTACACTAGCGCCTCTAGCGGCGAACTCAAGCGCTGTAGCCCTCGTTACATGAGAGTTGTTACTGCCAAAATGTAGTTTAACCAGACACCTCTTCCACCCTTTAGGAATTGCAAGCGTAACGATGTTATTCTTGTAACAATTTATAACTAACGAATGACTCAATGGAAATATAGAGATATGAGGAATTGAGGAACAGGGTGTAAAGCTCACGCATAGTCTATGGAAAAGGGAGTATCCTCCGACCAGACGGGTGTCATGTTTGGTGGGCAACTGCCCGAGGTTTGATGTCGGGACGTTGTATACAGTATGGAAACCACATATATGCAATAAATTAAGCCACAGGTAATATTAGTTCACAGAAGTACAGCTAAATTAAATATTAAATAAAAAATCGCAAAATAAAAAAGTGAAATTTTCAAACAAAATAAATATCAAAATAAATTCAGTAAAAGTAAACACTCTGTTTATTAGACAACGTACCTTCGTACCTTGTCGTTTAGGTGTACCGATTTTACATTTTAGGCAAATAAGTAGAATACATAACAGCGTCGTGATAGTTGTACTACGTAGCAACGTCGCTTTTCAATGTGCAAGCATTCAACTTCATTGTATCATTCACTTAAGTGATCCACTTCCACATAGTGTTCAAATTTGCTCAAAATTAAAAATCTACTTTTTGACCTAATTACTGCACCGATTTCGTTAATTTTTGTATATCTATAGCAAAAGGTGATAACAAGTATAGAGTTTCATTTATTGCATAAATGTGGTATCCATACTGTATATGCTAGTTGCGTGGTAAACTCTGCTTGCGCGATGCAGGATTTTGCGTGACGTCAGTGTGACGTGTAGCTCGCGTGTGGCGATGTATATACCGCTACAAAAACATTATTTTTAATCAAAATAAATGAGATTGCAAACTAGAAAGAAGACTGAATAAATTGAAATTCCAATAAGCGGTGGCAGGTTTTGCATCGACTCGGAGATTCTGCCACGCCTGGCTTCGTCGAGTGAATAGGAAATTAAAGTTTATTGAAATTAAATGGAAAAATATTATGTAGAAACTTTTACCTATAGACTCTATCATTTTTACTCAAGTGCTCGGTGATCAGGTGCATAGTAGGTACTAACAGTCTGCCTCAAAAATATGTAACTATTGCAGCGTGGTCTCTGCTGTTACAAACATTTTTTTTTGTAGTTCGTATAACTAGTTATCATTTTCTATTCTTAATAATTTCAAATGTTGACGCAAATAAAGCACGCATTTTTGATTATTGGAAAAAAAAATTATGAATTGAATCTAGTCGATCTCCATAAATTTTTGATGCAGAATTCTATATTGGTTGTTTGTTAATATTTCTCCTATTATGTTCTATTTGGTGTACGATATTCGTCGAATTTGGTATGTATTTTTCCGATTTGCTCTCTCAGCGGAAGTCTTAGCATTTTCTCTGGTGTAATACCCTATTTTATTGGTCGTAGGTGTAGAAGCAGTTAAAAAGGGCTGCTTCCGGCCCTTTTTCCGGGTACCGGAATATTCACCAGGCTTGCGAGCTCTAGCGTCGCAATCATCAGTCGCATAGAATTCTTGCGTATTCGAAGTCTCGAATACACAGATCATCTCATAGTCTGATAGTCATCTAGGCCGTTTTGGCACGAGACACAAACGTCGAGTCGCCAGCGATTCCATCAAGACGTGCTACGCTTTGAGGATGCGGGTCGTCAGGAAATCCTCAATTCTGGTAGATACCTGGATCGACTTATTACATTAAAACATTACGCTTAACTATTATAGTAGTATTAAAACCTCTAGGGTTAACATTTTGATACTCGTTGATTTTGTACCAGATTTGTTTCTATCGCGATAACTTAGGTTTATCTATGTAATATCCATTTGAAAGTTTACATAATTTAGTAGTCACGAACCTAAAAACCGATTGCAATCGATTCCCTAGTTCGGAAACCAAATACGTAAGAAAATCCAACCATCCGATGTTACTTAGTTTTCTCGTGATATCTTTTCATTTTTACGGAATTACGTGTTCAGTAACTGTATTTAATAATATTCTACTAACTTATTTTATATTTTGGTGCTATTTTATAAATATTAATCAAAAAGGTTGTCTGTAAAAGATCGCTTTTAGCGATAAGACCGCCCATTGTGTCACCCTGTGTAAAATGTCTACATTTATATCTGTAATTTTTATGGTGTACATAATAAAGAGTATTCTATTCTATTTTATTCTATTATATTCTATAAATTATACGTCTTAGGGCTAGTTTTACCAAACTTATAAATCTAGAATAAGTCATATCCTGAGAATAATTTTTGAATTTTGACAGTTTTTCAAGACGTCAGTCAGTCAGACGTCGATTTTATTCCACGGATAACTGATTGTCTTTGGTAAAATCAGCTCTTCATGTGGTGAATTTTTATTTTTATTACGCTACACTATACATCGAAAAGAATTCATTGAATTGTCTACAATCTTTGTTATATATTTTGTTTCAATGTGTAGTGTAGAGGTTATATGCATGTGTCAACCTTATGTTGACTGGCTGCTAATATATTATCGATGGTTACTCTCGAACAGTCAAGCAAGTTTGAAATAAGCTTTGGAAGGAAAAGTGATGGTAGTTTGTTTAGAGAGATAGATAGACAAGGCTAGGGCCTGCCGGTGTATTAGGAAAATTCCTTGATAAAATATAATAATCTAGTTAAACATTAAATATAGTTTCCTTTCTCTTACGCCCCCACTTTCATATATTGAGAAAGGTATAACAGTAGCAACAAAACATGTAACAAATTGAGTACTTTATTATTTTTTACAGTAGTCATGAAATGCAGCTACCGACTATTTCTGTTTTCTGCTCGTGATTATATGTAGATCTATTTTGTTTTATTTTTCTGTTACTTACTCGAGTCAATTATCTTCTTGTTTGCACGTGTTTGAGAGCAGTGGTGGCCCAGTGGTATTAGCACTGATTGACAAGTTGTAGGTTGTGGGTTCGAACCCAGACAGGTACTTTACTTTGTGTATTTAATTTCAGTAGGAAAAAATCGTGAGGAAACAGACATATCCTAGAACCAAAAATTCGAAGACATGTGACATCTACCAACCCGCACTGGCCCGCGTGATGGATTACGGCCCACACCCTCTCACTGAGAGGCCTGTGTCCCAGCAGTGGGGATATTATAGGCTGATTATGATGCACGTGTTTCTGTGATAAATAAACCTATTTTTCTTTATTTCTTTAAAATGTAACAGAAATTTTAGACAGTCAAATACATTCCTGTCGATGTTTGCATCTTTTTAAGCTGACTGAGCGTGCGTGACTGAGGGTATGACCAGATGAATGAATTTGTAAGAATCGCAGCAGGTAGCGTTCAGTAGTTGATTGAATATGAGAAAAAAGGAATGTACATATGTATCATTTTATTCGTCACTAACCAATTTTACTTATCAAAAATGTCGAGGGATAACTTTTGGCAATAGAACTGATATTATGATTATCCTCAAGCGCCGAATCCACTAACTGCAAATGTGCAAGGATACTTATGCAATCTGTGACTAACTTTGCACCGTGGAAACTCTGACACTAAGTTGGCTTCTGGAAGTTTTAATTGGTAGGTACAGCACACGTCTTGTTCTGTTGCTGTTTCGCCGTTTCAAGCCACGAAAGTTAATGTGCGAGTGAATTCCTAAATCGGATCATTGGGATTTCTGAAAACTCGTTGAAATCGGCATCATGACCATGATTGTTGCTGAAAAGTCTCTGACTCATTCAAAGCTTGAATGTGACCGCTGCAGTTTTACGATGGATTTTATAGTAGGTAGGAGTCATCAAACTACGAGCCACTCGAACCTAACCACGTGTTCGAAACGATACCCCCAAACGTGTTCCTGATCAAAACATCAACAGTAGGTACAAATTGATTACTAAAACGCATACGTTTGACTAAATTGAGCATAGTGACTCACTCGTTTTCTGAGTGATCAAACGATATTCATTACGATATTGTGATACGAATTCTTGCAACGTCTAAAATTAAACTGTTTACGCTAAATTCAGAGTTTTAAAAGTTATCTGTGACTCAATTTTGTATTTTAAATCTAGACTAACGACTAGTGATCCTGAAATAAAAATTGTTTTAAATATAAATGTAGTAAATAGCGTATCGTTTTGCTTTCGCAAATGATAAATCAAATATAAGGATATACGCGCTGAAATAAGAACGGTATAGACTGATGATTAAAATATTTATTTTTCAACGTTGCAAAATTCGAAGTGATATTAATAATTTTCCTGTTGATCCCTTGTAGTAAAATTAGGTGATGCAAAAACAATCTAAGTATAGTATCGAAGTAGGGATGAGGAAAATATCATTGGGAATTTCCAAAAAGAATTTGGTAGAGTATCCAAAACGGTTTTATGAACTTAGAGGCAATATCAAAATGTGGCGATTTTGCCAAAGTGCAATGATAACGCCTACATTTATGTATTGAATTCATAGGTATGTAAAGAAGATCAAGATCATAAAACCAAACATACAGACCGTAATCTAACAAATAGGATATCATAAAATGAAACTGTAGTTTCAAATGTAGTCAAATCTTGATTTAAGGGGAATAAACCTAAAATATACAGGGTCAAATTAAATTAGCTAGCGAAACTCCGCAATCGTGATGGGTGTCGATTGAATTAGCTAGCGAAACTCCGCAATCGTGATGGGTGTCGATTATTTAATGTGATAACCTAATCGCCACTCTATATATCTACATATACTAATAAAAAAGCTAAAGAGTTAGTTGGTTTTTTTTGTTTGTTTGTTTGAACGCGCTAATCTCTGGAACTATCAGTCGGATTTGTCATTTTTTTGAATTTGTTAGCCTAATTCTTGAAGAAGTACTTTACATCACGCTAGGACCCTTAGAAGCCGAGCGCAGCCAAAAAAAAGTCAGATAGAACGCTGAGCGAAAACGAAGTAATAGCGCAGGCAGGCGATGCGATGCGATGCGACGGGGTGGGTCGGAGGAACAAGAAATTTCACGGGGACGAAGTCGCGGGCAGAAACTAGTTAGAAATGACATGCAATGAATGTAGAACCAATCAACTCAGCCTATCGCAGTACATTGTTGGAAATAGGCCTCTCCCAAGCCGTTGGCTGTAAAATGCCAAACTGCAAAGAGCTGAAAGGAGATATTCCAAAATGTATGGAGCCTGGGCCAAGTCCAAAAATAGGGAAACACATTTAAAATAGTTCTCAACTGTCCAATTACTTTAAAATGGCTTTGTTTCCTGGTAAACCACAAGACCATTACACTTGAAATTGCAATACACAACAAAAACTCATCATGGTGGTAAGCTGTCATTTTGATTGATTAATGACGTTTGACATGTTTATTGACACTGTTGTGACAGCTGACAGTTCTCTCTCTATGACCAATGGTCAATATATGGTTTACTGTCATTGTTTTTGAGCACAGAGTAACCAAATCGGTGAGACGCCATATTGAAAGTCGATAAAAATGATTGATAATTATCACTTAACTACCATAACAGTATTCATTTAAATTAATTATTTGTAATTTTCCCGAATTCTACGGATTTTTCTCTTTATTCTGAGGTAGTGTACATAGACCTGGCCGATTTTTTTAAACATCTCCTTTACCTACGGATTAGACTTTATTTCACCTATCGGTAAGTTCGGGTATTAGTAAATCAATTAGGTCACTGTATAAAGCTTTTGTTTTACATAACAAGCTACGGGTTGTACTATCTTGGTATCAGTGAATAGTTAATGCTTTATCGTGGTAACAGGCAGGTGAACGGCTGACCGTAGTTCTCATGGTATTACAGACGTTCAATATTAATTTACTATTATCGAGTGGTCTGTGAGCTTGTATACTCTTTGGTAGTAATGTTGGAAGCAAGAGTTTTAATTTGGGAATAGCTTTTAATAACACTGGACATGAAAATAAAATCTTTGTCGCACCTCGCGTGCATTTTCATTATCAGCCTATAATGTTTCGTCTGCTGGGAAACAGGCCTCTTCTCTGTGAGAGGGACTGGGTCGTAATCCTACACGCGTTCCCTTTGCGGGTTGGCGGATGCCACATCGCTCATTTGGAGAAACATCCACGTAACTACTGCTTTTAAAATTTTACAGGAGAGTGATTTAAAGTCGTTTTTTTTTGTAAGCTTTTACCGTCTCGTTCTGAAATATTGATAAATCCCAAAACCATATTAAATATTTCACGCCTCTGCTCTTCTGAAATTTTTTCGGGCATATACTATCGCCAACTCATTTTGGGAAAAATTATATTTACGTCGATGTTTCCCCAAATAAGCGACATGTTCTACACCACGCTTGGTACTTGGTATATTTTTTTAAATGCTTATGTCCACAATTTGGCAGTTTTTTTTGTTTGAATTTACTATATTATGTGCTTCTTGAACGTCAAGCAACAGACATCCACCCTTAACCGCTTCCAAGAGTTTAAGCTAAGAGCGAAAAAGTCGGTCAACTAATTCTACAGTAAGGGCGAATTTCACCAATGAAACTGAACCGATCAGCACATCTAAACCGCGTTCAAGAGATGTCAGAGTCAATATTGTACAGTTAATAAGTCGGGGAAAAAGTTTTTTCGTATTTTATTAGTTTTTTTTTTGTTGTAAAATCTCTTTGGCTGTTCTGTTTGTATCTGACTGGTTTTGATACCACTAAAATTAAATAGATGACACATTAAAAAAGACATAAAAAGTAATAACGACTTCCCGCCATTTCTGACCGCAAAAATGAGTGAATCTAACGAAAAATTTCGATACATTTTGAAGTTTTATTACAAAAATAGGGAAAAATGGAAAACAAGCCGCAAAAAAACAATGTGACGTTTATGGACTTATAACGCAGTGTCAGTAAGAGTAGCACAAAGTTGGTTCAAGCGTTTTTAGTTCGGGAATTTTGATGTCAAAAATGCAGCTCGCTCTAGTCGCCTTGTTACGGATAAAGTCAAAGCCATTTTTGGAAAAGTGGAGCAATATCGGCATATTAGTAGTTACGACATAACTGAAGAGTTAGGGTTTGGCCACAAAACAGTTTTGACCCATTTGAAAAAGTCTGGGTATACAAAACAGCTCAATATTTGGGTGCCACACGAGCTCTTAGTCTTGAATCTATACATAAAACACGAAAGACCTTTTTCCCCGACCTAATATGATGACCAGAGATCGGATATTCGGATGCATATTTACCTAAAGTTAATTTTTACCTATGAAAGTATGGAAGCGGCTTCTTAAAATATTTTTTTATAAAATATCCCTGGTTGTTAGGAACACCTTGAATACATAACTAGTCGGATGTATAGTATGGAAGCGACATCAGGTGCATATTTATTTAAAATTAATGTTAACCCCCGATGCAAATATGTGTATATAGGCTGCAAGAGGAGGGGTGGTGTGTGTTAGTTAAAGTTAAAAAAAAAACGATACAAAGCGCATTCCATATTAGCCAAAATCTCAACTATAGTTGAATATGCATCCGAATATCCGATCTCTAATGATGACACTGACAAATCTTGAACGCAGTTTAGACGTGCTGATCGCGTTCAGTCTCATTGGTGAAATTCGCTAAGACAGATCGCTGTCTGTTTAGATACTGTCTAAAATCTTAATCATCTCATTAATCTTTGTCATTAATTATTATTGCTATAGACATGTCAATCCTATAATCTTTAAGTAGGTCAAATTAGGTGACACCGCTGTCGCCGACTATCGTGCCTACCAATCCCATAAAGCATCGCGTGTACCCAAAAATATTCCCGAAACCGCCATCTGTTCCCTGTTATCATTCAACTCATCTATTAACACGTTATCAGGGCAGTCGCCGACCTCGGTCCACTCGTAGCCGATCGATATGCTATTAATTATGTCTCACTGTGGCTACTGGAAACTTCGGCGCGATATTGTATTACAGGCTATTGTGAATCAGGGTTGGTTGATTTAAATCAATTTAATTTAATTTGAATGTGACTTAAGAGGCTTACAAGAGCTAAAGCGCGGTCACTGTCAGACTGCATAGAAAAGAAAGAGATGCACGATGATACAACCCTGGTAATTTATTGCAAAATATGAAGCAATTATCAATTTACAAAAAATACATTGATTGGATTAAAAAAATAAAACACTATTACGTTAGTATGTTGCTTGTAGAATAATCTGACAAAAAATCAGAATGATTTAATGCAATTTTACAAAAAAAAAAATGCTTTTAGTATGGTTTTTAATCGTTATGAGAAATTTTTAGAGGTATTTTCGTGATTTTTTTCTATCGAATCAAATTAGTTGTATTATGTTTTCAACACACTATCTAATTAGCAAATATCCTGAAGAATAACATATATTTTTCTTAAATTTGGTTAGTGCAGTAGATCATATACTTTTAGGCATTATACAACTTACATTTAGGTCCTGTAGTCCCCTTAAACCAAGTGTTACTTTGTTACGAAAAAATCTAAATTACCAATACCATATAAAAATAGTGTTTCTACTTGAATATTGAAAAGTATAGATGGTCAACACGGTCAAAATGTATAAGACAACAATGTTAATTATGCCAATTTTACGACCAAGGGCCCGTTGTTTGATACATAGTTAAACATGACAAATAGTCAATTTAACAATTAGTCACTCGACAATAGTCAATAGCTGTCAAAGTTTGACTACTCTGTCTGCGAATGGTTAACTTTTATAGCAAATTGAATTTTTTTTTAACTGTAGTTAGCTTAACCATTTGTCAAACAACATACTTTTGTAATTTTTAACAAATTTTTAGTTTAACTAACGCATTTTAAGAATTAGTATGTTTGACTACTGATCAAACAACGGGCCCTAAACCCTCTGCCTAACTCTTCTGGGATTACAGGCGTGATACTATGTGCTATGTTACGACTAAAACATATATTGGGCATAAGTACCTACTACGAAAGATAAACAATTAAATATTTGTTTTCATTATGAAAATCATAAAAGTTATCTACCCTCTTAAAATGACAATCCCTTTCATTTTAAGAATTTTTTAATATTCTTTGCGAAACAATGAATTATGAATGCCCTTCAGATTGTGAATGTGTAAAGGCTCCTGCAAACAGGCGCGACACGTGACGCCAATCGCACGCGACACAAAGGCACCGTTGGTCGCGCGACAGGCGGTGCCTTTGTGACGCGTCGCGTGTCGCGCTTGTTTGAAGGAGCCTTTAAACAATTCAGGTGCTGATTTCAAGTACTAAAATAACGCAGATTAAAGGCTCCTACAAACAGGTGCGACACGCGACGCGAATCGCGCACGACTCAAAGGCACCGCTCGTCCCGCGACGAGCGGCGCCTTTATGTCGCACTGTCGCGTCGCGCGTGTCTGCGGGAGCTTATACACGTCCCTGTAATGGAAGTAGAGTTGATGCTGCTTTTAATGATGTGGTTGGTGGAAAAGTTAATTATGCAGCGCGTAATGAGTAGCGGTGACCTGGAGTTAATTACTTTGAAATTAATGCAGATATTGATCCACTCTCGTTGTGTGGACAACCAATTTTTATTTTACTATAAAGGTTCGGGAAATTATGGCGTAAAACAAGAGTCATGAGAAGATAAAAACTAGAGTAAATACTGCTAGGTACTGGAGGTATTGGAGTGGATTCAAGGTGTAATTGAAGGAGGTGGATACCTCTAAAGGAAATAGCAAATCGGAAAGGGATCGACACCGTATCAACTCGAGCCATTCGGTATTCTTTGTATGAAAGTCCGTGCTGCAACGCACACTAATTGAAATAGTAACTTAATCGCCTCGCCTCGGGACAAGCTCACGAACCGCGGTGCGGTGCGTGGTCAACTTGCAGTTTCCGCGCTTACGGCTCGTCCTTCCCGCGCTTACGTCTCTACGTCCACCCTTACCCCTCTCACCCCTCCCGCGGCTTTCCTGCAGCACACTACTGTTGCCACACGTGCTGTCGTTCACAAGGCAACTCCTAGTCGTGTTGCGCGCGTGTTTTATTATATATATAATAATATATATTATTATTTTAATTATTATAAATATAATATATTATATATATAAATTAATATTATAATTATAATAATATATATAATAATAACTCGACGCCCTGGATAGGAGACTCCGTACATTGCTGACCGCAAACCGGATGCATCACCCACGATCATCAGTAATGAGACTGTACATACCGCGGAAGTGCGGGGGTCGAGGCTTTTTAAATGCGAAGACCCTCCACAACCGCGAAGTGTGCAGTCTCAGGCAATATTTTTTAAATTCCGAAGTGGGTATGCACCGTGATGTGGTTACAGTGGACAAGGGACTCACCCCGCTCTCCATGGCTAAAGAGAACTGGCGCAAACCTGTAGTACTTACTACCGATGACCGCAAGGAGATATGGCAAAACAAAGAGCTTCACGGGCGCTTCTATCGGGCTCTTCATGAGCCCGGTGTAGATTTCTTAGCGTCCGTATCCTGGCTACGTTTTGGTGACCTTTTCGGGGAAACTGAAGGTTTCGTCTGTGCAATTATGGACGAAGTTATCTTGACGAATAACTACCGGAGACATATTATGAAGGACGGGATGGTTGACGTGTGTCGGGCATGCCATCGTCCGGGTGAGTCCATCAGACATATTATCTCTGGTTGTTCTCGTCTAGCTAACGACGAGTATTTGCACAGGCATAACCAAGTAGCCAGGATTATTCACCAACAACTTGCTTTGAAATATAAACTAGTGGATTCTGAGGTACCGTATTACAAGTATGTGCCCGACCCAGTTCTCGAAAATGACCATATCACGTTGTACTGGGATCGATCTATCATTACTGACAGGACTATTGTCGCCAATAAGCCTGATATAGTGGTGATAGATCGTTTAGCGCGTCGCACAGTGATTGTCGATATTACCATTCCGCATGACGAGAACCTCGTGAAAGCTGAGAAAGAGAAACAAATTAAATATCTCGACTTAGCACACGAGGTTGTTGACATGTGGAATGTTAACTCGGCTATCATTGTGCCGATTGTCGTATCAGCCAATGGCTTGATGGCCGAAAGCCTCGACCAGCATCTCTCGAGACTCTCGTTAGACGGTTGGATCAAGAGCCTGATCCAGAAGGCAGTACTCCTCGATACGGCTCGCATTGTGAGGAGGTTCCTATCTCGAGAGTCCTAACCACCGGTAGCTTGGACCCTGCTCCCGATACCGGGGGACCACTATTTTTTATATTTTTAAATGTTTTTTTAATGTTTTTATAAAAATATTTAAAAATGTATTTAATAAGTATATAAATAAATAAATGACAATAATAATATATAATAATACTTAATAATAATAACATTCAAATGAAAACCAGCGGTCGGCGAGCCGTAAGCGCGGCGTGACCTAGCCGTAGCCGAGTCGACGTATCGGTGCTGCTGATCCGCTTTGGTTACGTCCTTACGTTAGGTTGACGCCTGTTTGACGGCGAGGCGAAAGACGATAAGGAGACGATCCCTTTCCGAGTTTTTATGTGCTATGCTGTGCTATGACCTTTACCTAAGGGGTGATTTCATTGTTCTCATCAGTATGAACAACTTTTACTAAGAGAACAAGCATAAAATCGCGAAAATAAAATCAGCTGTACGCTACATTTTGTCGAGTTATCATAATCATTCTCGAGAGATTCTCCAAATTTATTTGGGATCGGGTCAATTTGTCTCCTTCGTCCACACTACTCTATTAGTCGTCATTTCGGTAGTCACTCCCTTTCTAGACATAATATGTCATTTTTCAAACGGTATAAGGATCCCGTTAGTAAAAAAAAAACATGCGAAAAGAAGGGTCTTTTCGCATATTTTTTTTTTACTAACATATTTTGGCATAACTGTTTTCGCATAACTTTTATTAGCATAATGCTACTGTGTCATAATTATTATACTTTGGCATAATGCAATGGTTAGGTTAGGTTAATTTATGGCAAAACATTTATGCGTAACAATATTATGCGTAATGATCATTTTGCTGAATTTCGTTATGCCAATGTTAATGTCTTAAAATTTTATGCAAATAGATAGGGAACCCTTTCAAACAGTCCATCTATCATTTCTTTGGTTTCCTATTCGTATAGCCATACATTTTGTCAGTTATTGGAACATAAATGAGTGATGCAGCATCACAATGACCACTTAAGAGATTTTTAGTTATTACAATTACACCTTGTATATTCTGGCAAAATAATACCAAGTTAAAGATTTAGGGAGAATCCCGAGATAATTAAAGTTTAGGACTAATAAATTACAAGACATCTTATTAAGAAACAGCGTTGCTACAAAGCAATGCCTAAACCACATGTCCCAGAATTAACGCACACCACGAAACACCTCAATTAGAATATTATGTTATAATCATAATACATACACAGAATTTTTACTATCCTTCCTAATCCTAACTATCCTAATCCTAATCCTAACTCCTAACTAATATTATAAATGCGAAAGTAAGTTTGTTTGTTTGTTACCTTTTCAAGCCTAAACCACTGCACCGATCATCCTGAAATTTTGCATGTACGTTGTCAGGTGTACAGAAACGGACATAGGGTACCTTTCATCCCGCAAAAAAGGACTGTTTCCGAGAAAAACAACAATAACGTTCTTATGATAATAGATGGCGCCACGTGTCTTTCGAATCATGATTGAATTATAACCCGAATTGATAGTCAAACTCTAAATTAACGCGAGCGAAGCCGCGGGCAAAAGCTAGTTATGTATAAAACATTGTTTATTTATTAAATTAGTTGTACTAATTGTGGGAGAAAATTGTGGTCACACTACAAATCTACGCACGCACATAGTCGCACACGTATAAGGGTGTAGCGTAGTAGGTACTTCGTCCATTTAGGTTTTTTTTTACTGTACAGCGGAAGTGTGACTGTAATTTACGTAGTTTTAATTACTTTTGGGAAAAAAAACCCTATATAAAAAATTACAGTACTCGATTTACTAAACGATTCTGAAGAAACTACTTAATTCAGTTAAACATTGTACATAAATGATAAATGAATTTATTTCTGTAAGTAGGTTTGTACAAACACTTTTACACGTCAATCATGTTTTTTAAACTAGATGAGGTCGGCGTTTCCTATCTGACTACTCTGAGAAGAAAGGCCGAAACAAGCTCAGAGGTCACAGTCTCTTTTAAAGTCCAGACATAATGTTGGTCAGGTCATGCGAAGACCATGCAGATTGGTATCTGAAATGGTCTTTTGAGGAAAGAACCACACAGATTGAGTAGACATGCGGCTATTCATAGTGTTTTATAAAACAAAGCCTCTATGGACTTTCAAATATTATTTAAAAAAAATATGGAAAATCATCATCAATTTATTTTGATTCGGCGCAACATGTCTGTTTCTTCTATAAATCTAAATTAGTCTTCATCTCGGTAGTTTCTAGCCATTTCATCTTTCACACAGTCCATCCAGATTTTTTTATTTTATTTTATTATTATTCTCTATTCCTATCATCTATCTTTTTTATTCCCAGGATCAATATTCAGAGAAGCTGCCTTAGTAACTACGGTTTTACAAAATCATCTACCTAAATATTTCATTGTACGTATAGCTTCGGAATTGTTATTCATACCCTTAGCCCCGACCGATAAACACAAAAGTTGGTCAAGGTGAAATTTAATAGGTACATGTTATTGTATAAGGGGGAAGCGACAGGGTAGCCCGCAAAATTCAAATGTTCTTACATTTTTTGCGATTTGCAAGTCAGTAACAGGTTGTATGTTGATTTAAATATGATTTGCGACCGTAATAAATATTTATTTATAGGATTATGGTTATAAAAATCATCAATACATCGCTCTAAGTTCACATTACCGAATTGAATGACTATATCATGAAGTTATGACATTTTAGGTAAATTCTTACTTAAAGAGTTGTATTGCTGATTCTAATGATTATAATTCTGTAAAGCCATATTTTTTACGGTCGCGAATCATATTTTAATCAACATACAACCTGATACTGACCTGCAAATTGCAAAAAAACGTAAATAAATTTGAATTTCGCGGGCTACCTTAGCGCATCCCCCTTAAGATTCAATAAGGGCTAAATGGTTTATATTCAACTGTTGTTGTTTCTAAGTTCTAATACATACAATGTTACTGCTTGGCTAAAAGGGTATAAAATAAGAAAACTATTGCTCATTTAGAAATCCGAAAAGCTAGATCTCGGCAGAACTTCAGATGATCTTGAAATCGTATAGTTATGATAATCCTAACTAATATTATAAATCCGAAAGTAAGTTTGTTTGTTTGTTACCTTTTCACGCCTAAACAACTGAACCGATCATCCTGAAATTTTGCATATACGTTGTCAGGTGTACAGAAATGGACATAGGGTACCTTTCGTCCCGCGAAAAAGTACTGTTCCCGAGGAAAACAACAATAACGTTCTTATGATAATAGATGGCGCCACGTGTCTTTCGAATCATGATTGAATTATAACCCGAATTGATAGTCAAAGTCTAAATTAACGCGAGCGAAGCCGCGGGAAAAAGCTGGTTATTAATATTTTATATGTTGTTGATCTCCGAGTTGAGCTAAACGATTACTGACAAATGCGTGCACTGACTGGACAGGTTCATTCAGGTTCTTTCCTCGAAAGACCATCTCAGACTTTATTCTGCATGGTATTCTCATATAGCCTGACCTAGATTACGTCACGACTTTGTGAGTGACGTAACGACTCTGACGTTCGACTTTGACGAGTGTGACATCGGAGTTGGTTACGGTCTTTCTTCTCAGAGTAGTCGGATAGAGAACACCGAACTCATTCAATTTAAAAACTTAAGTTATTTTTGATGTGTGAACATATTTTTTTGAACCATTTTAAAGAAATAAATATCTAATATAATTTATAATTATCATTAATCAATGCTTGAGGAACTACACAAGTGGCAATCGCTTTGATAGCGTTATATATTTCTAGAACCGCATCTTCAATAGGATGACATAATGTTTTCGATAGCTTATGTTAGTTCCATACATTTTTGACTTTCCCATTCTCGTTATCGCTGTCATAACTTCAGTTTATCTAGCCCCTAGGTCAGATTTATGTATTTATTATTTCTTGGCATGAAAATGTGAAGCCTTAAATGCCCGAGGTAAAAACACCTATTTTACAGGAGCCAGTATCCTTTCCCAATCAGTAGGTACTGGATTATACGCAATATACGTTGATTGAATTTACTATATAACCAAAACAATTAAAATAACAAAATACTTAGTAGTTAAATGCATTATTATATGTATTAAGTTCCGTTTCTAGACATTCGTGTCGAGCTATAAGTGGATCCCATTCCCAAATGAACCCCAAAATCGATGCCCAATAAATACCGAAAGAATTTCTGCCCCTAACATCTTTCTGATGTGAGAAAATTCCAATATCCAATTCCGCAGAATAACCGGCAATCTTAGAAACGGTAGGAAACCCGAAATCTCACGGGACGTGTTGGTCATTCCCGATTCGGTCATCCAATTCGGTACTCGATCGATTATCGGGAGTTCGGGACCGACTTGATACCCTTCGTTTAATAAATCATAAAGTTCTGAACGAAATGATAACGAGAGGAGGACTTAGGATGGTATGGAAGCTTAAATGGTAAGGGAAGTTTTAGATGGAGGTTACCATATACCGCTCATTTGGAGAAACAACGACGTAAATGTAATTTTTCCCAAAATGAGTTTTCGATATATATTGTGCTCGAAAAAAATTTCTGAGGAGCAGAGGCGTGAAATATTTAATATGGTTTTCGGATTTATCAACATTTCAGAAAGAGACGGTAACAAATTACAAAAAAAAAAACGGCTTTAAATCACTCTCCTGTAAAACTTTAAAAGTAGTAGTTACGTCGTTGTTTCTCCAAATGAGCGATATGGGTTTATGATGGTTTGGTGTTCATACTTCAAGTACATTGTTTTGTTCGTCCTATATCTTGGAAATTTTCCAATGGAATCATCTTAGATTTTTTTTGTCAGTAAGTTTTTACATTAAACTTTTAGACACAAGTCTGCTTTTTGCTATGCCACACACAATTGTACATGTTATATGCCAGTCAACGAATAGGCCGTCAGTACATGTTTGGTATCAAGGGAAAGGAAGTGACTACCGAAATGACAACTAGTAGAGCAGTATGGAAGAAAAAACTATTTTACAAAAAACAACCAATTTCCAAAAATAAAAACACTAAGAAACGTGAAAAATTACTTTAATTTCGGAAGTCAGTGTCTTTGGTTTTGTATTTTCGTTTTTGGACACCGACTTCCGAAATAAAAGTATTTTTTCACGTTTTTTAGTTTTTTTTTTTTTTTTGAAAGTCGTTTGTTTTTTGTAAAAAAGTTTTTATTTTTCTCTTTTTAGTTGTGGTACCTACCCCACACAAATTCTTATACCACTACTCGATATGTAAATAACAGTAACAGAAAATTATTAAAACCTCATCAATATAAACTAAGTGGAAAAAATACGCAGTATTAAGGATAACTCAAAAACTACTGGTCAGAACTTGGTCAAATTTAAATGGAACGACATGTGAAGCACCAGCTTTCAAATAAAAAAAAATCATCCAAATCGGTTTACCCAGAAAAAAGTTATGACTTAAGACACATAAAAAAAACATACAGTCGAATTGAGAACCTCCTCCTTTTTTTGAAGTCGTTTAAAAGACCACACTGACCCGCAATAAATTGGCATAAGCACAGCAGAATGATGACATGTTTTGTATCAACCATTCTGCTACACTATGTCTAAGCAAGTCTAACATGGACTAAAATACCAAAGCCATGATAAACTTAGGTTATGAAAATCACAAAGTTTCAGTAGGTAACCTTTTACGGAAACGATTATTTTTTTTCTTACAATGGAGCATATAAATATTTTCATGAAAATGATTTCCTTTTCCCTTATAATTCTGGAGGAAACAAAAAAAGTTATGAACCCATAAAAAGTAATTTCAACAGAGCCCGAAAAGCAACTTCCTTAATCATTCATGTAGGAAACCCCTTAGCCAGCTAAACTTTCAACAACTTTATACTTTGTAAAACATTACTTTATTGATCACGATTTTTGCCAATAAAACGTAGAAAATTGAAAACAAGTTCAAGTTATTCGAATCTTTTTTCAAACGCTCTTTATTTTGCGGTATGAATTCACGCCCTTCTTACGCGATTGCCAAAAAGGTGTGTAGGTATTTGTATGTTTTTTTAATAAATTAATTCAAATGTACTTTTTTCAGCTTTTGGACCTTGTCATTCCTTCATTGATTTTAATGTGGCCTGGCGGCTGAGAGTATGTAATGCTCACTCAAATATCTCGCTGGTAGTGGTGAGTGTATTGGATCATTAAGTTCCATTCAAAATAGTTGAGCTGAATGGTGCTAATCCATGCGTCATGTTCGTGAACGGGCGCCGTCAGTAGAGACTGGTGATTTCTTAACTGCCACGGCTTATTTTAATTAATTTAATCTTTGAATTGTTTTTGTCTTTTTATTACGGACGCTTTTAATCTTCTGCATCGTTCTCACATGCATAATTTCAACATGAATGATGTAACCAATATTTTGTAACCATATTTTGATTTAAAAGAGTGTCCATGGAGTTTCTTACCCGTTCTTCTCCATAGGGACCTACTACGCTTTGGAATGGGCAACTAGAGTCATCTTTCTGACTGACCGACCCCTTGACAACTCAAAAGTGCCTGTAACTGGTTTATTTGAAAAATAAATTCTTTGAGTTTGAGTCTGTCAGCCAGCATTAGTTGCACTGAAGAATGTTACTAGACCTACAAGCATAATCAACATGTAATGTTCCTGCTGAAACACAGGCCTCCTCTCTTGGAGAGTGGGCTGTAATCCACCACGCGGGCCCAGTGCGGGTTAGTAGATGTCACATGTCTTCGAATTTTTGGTTCTAGGAAATGCCAGTTTCCCCACGATGTTTTCCTTCACCATTTTGAGAGCGGTGATGATATAATTATTTTCACAAAGTAAAGCGCCTGCCTGGGTTCGAACCCATGACCTACAACTCGCAAGTCGCGACCGTCACCACTGACCTCAAGCCTCTAACGTTAAAATATCTCCACATTTCGTTTCCCCACAATTTCTAATTAACTTTTATTACCCAGAACCATATTTCCCATCCACAATTAACATGAGTTCACAAAGTTACCTGTAATAAAGGAAATTTCCACTCCAAAGTACACTTCAAAAACTCCTTTAATCATACATAGAGTACCCATGTTCAGTATGTTTACAGATTTTAAATCCACAAAGCATTTTCAGATCTCGTATTGTTGACTCCGTTCACGAGGTTAGATTTAGGTAAAGAGGTTGAACCGAAAGCCTTCGAGCCGAAAATTACGTTGTTATGACATACTTCGCGAACGTACCTTGTTTTAAGCTTTGTTGTTTCCGTTAAGGTTGTTTCGTTTGATACTTTACGATTATAATTATGTAATGTTGTTAACCGACTTCAAAAAAGGAGGAGGCTATGGATTCGGTGAGGTTTATTTTTGTAAAAAAAAAGTTTATACCTAATTTAAGGAAATTATATTTTGAATATTGGTCATCTAACAAAAGAATTTTCATCTATTACGGCACTGCAGGCGTTTGTAAGTAAAAAAAATGTACAGAGGGATTAGCCCTGTACCCCCCCCTCCTGGCCCTGTAGCCAATCTATATTAAAAAAGGTAATATTTAACGTTTATTTTGTGAATTTCATTTTACTTTGCCCCAAAAATTGTCCCCTAATATACATAAACTGTCATAACTGTCCCTCTAAATATCTAGGGACGGATACCCATGAGTTTATAGCTTGTCGAGCCTTCCCATTATCAAACTCATTATTAATAATGACTGTTGGCAATGGCGTTTAATTCCCGACAAAAAACACTTCTCTTCTTTTTTCCTCTTGTGTCGATGCCTCTTTTGTTCCTTGGAAGGCTGGGAATAATCTCAACCCTTTCAAACTGGTGGGTGTTTCAAGGCTTATGTCAAGAAAATAGGTAATCGTGTCCTTCTGTCTGTTAAAGATTCAGTGTAGGTACCTATCAGTTGAATTCAGTGACTCTTTATTTCCGTTATTGCGAGGACAGCACAATACACACGTATAGAAAAATACCAATACCGATGCAGACCTATGATAATTGGGCGCACATTAAAAGCTTTAAAAACAATATATGCTGGTGACTGACTTAATAAAACGCCTTACAAAAACATGTTAACCAATTAATGCTGGCATCTGTGCATACAAACGAGCGAACAAATTAATAATCAAACACTAGCAAGCTTCGTTTACTAATTGGTTTATCAGGTTTGTTGTCTATGACAAAAATAACTCCTTCACCCGTCTATTGTGTTTGAGATTTGATCAAATATCTGTGCTTCCCTGCGTGATTGAATCAGGAAAAGGTAACTGACATAGGTCGAAGAATAAACAAACTTAAGTGACAGTAACCTGGAGAAATGTAACCTATCCAAAATTATATTGCTGATAGATTACATTGATACATGGCCGATGGGGCCGAAGGGTTTATAGGCCTCTCACAAGGTGGACTACTGTTACCTGTCATCTCAGTGTTCGCTACAGGAGGAGACGCCCTGGGCGTCGGGAGTCGATAGTCAATTCACGGCCATCGTAGGCGAGGGCTTGTGGACGGCGAGTAATGGGTAGCTCGCCATCCGGTAAGGACCAGGCCCGGGTCGACGGCGCGTTGTGTTCCACGCGCGCCTCGAAGAGATAACGGCACCATTGACGGGGTCCGTTAGGGCCGATGTCTGCCGGGGTCGCGGATTGTTCGAAAGAGTTACCGTGGCCCTGGCACATAGGCAACTGAAGGAACACGGGTGAGTTTTAGTCAGTAAGAGTCTGACGCGCCCTTCCGCTCCGCCCAGAGCGGGAGAGGGCATTTGTTGATATGCCACGCAAAAAATAAAAAAAGGCCTCTCACAAGGTGGACCACTGTGCTGGTGAAGGTCACAGGAACCCGGTGGTTGCCAGAAGAAAAATACCGGTCAAATTGGCGATGCTTGGGGGAAGCCTATGTCCAGCAGTGGACGTCTTTTAGCTGGATTGATGATGTTGATAATGACAGTAGTCTGTAAAGATTTACAGTCGAAAATTATGATGTATAGATCTGCGGTCAAGTCTACGTTTCTATAGTAAATTAAACGTATCCGAATGCCAAGGACGGTATTCAATATTGACGTCATCCAGCCATAACTAACATTCAAACTACTAATGTAAAAATTACATGTTGAACATTAGCACAACTGCCAAGATAGTGGTAATATTGATCGTCAAAAATAGATATTTTGGGCTAGTAAACTAATATTAGATAACCTTGATCTACCCTTGTCTTTTGTATATTATAATAAAAACGTTATTACAAAAAAAACAACCGACTTCCAAAAAAACACTACAAAGTGAAAAATATCTTTAATTTCGGATGTCGGTGTCTTTGGTTTTGTATTATAGTTTTTGCCACCGACTTCCGAAATTATTTTAGTTATTTTTCACTTTGTTGTGTTTTTTTGGAAGTCGTTTGTTGTTTTTTGTAATACAGTTTTTAGTTTTTACTTTTTATTTGTGGTACCTACCTTACACAAATTTGTATACCTTCACTTGAAAAGTAAATAACAGTGACAGGAAGTTATTATAACATCATCAACATACTATTACACCAAGTGGAAAAATAAGTACTATTGCAGCTAAGTCAAAAATCACTTATCAGAACTTGACTTGAATTTATATGGAACCACCCTATAAGTATGCCCTTCCAAACAAAGAAGAATTTTGAAAAGGCCAAATGACGGAGATCTGAGGAAACAAAAATAATAAAAAATAAAACCGAATCGAGAAATTCCTCCTTTTTTGAAGTCGGTTAAAAATAATACATGAATTTGTATTCATCTAATAAACAACAGGACATACAATTTTTTATACTTGGAAAAAGACTCTTATATATATTTGAATATATCTCTATGACTGTTATATATCTCTAAAAGTGATTGTGTAAATCTTTTGAGAAAATAAATCTCTAAAATTGTATGTATATTATACGTTTGAATATTTTATATATCCAGGCGTCCATAAAAATAGTCTGAGCTCTACCAAACGCCCTTTCCAAAAATCTATAGAGATCAGTATGGAGAAAACAGCACAAGGTGTCTATAATTTAACTTTACAGACATGAAAACTACGTTACCACTTTTCTTCCTTATCTTATTAACCTGTAAGGCAGGTATGGGCAATGACAGACATGGGTCTACCCATGTCAGGGTATGGCGTATCATTTAGCGGTCAAAAAGGGGATTGCCCTTGTGATTTTTTTGTCAGGTATTTTTTCGTATTTAGCTACTTACACACAAACATTTCAATGAAAAGAAAAGATAATGTCAGCAAGGCTGTTATCGTCAATAATTTACGCCAGAAGTATTTAAGCATCATCACAAATTATGGAGAGTCCGTTGAAAACGTCATTTCCATTGAAAAAACTATAAAAATGCCTCACCAAAATCAATATCAGTATATTACAAGGAGCAATTGCCTATCTGACCTCCACAATCACAGTTGCTGAGTAACATGATAAAACAACAACACATAACCTTTTATTTTTAAAGCCATACAATTAGAAAAACATGATTAATTTTCCGCCACAATTTGGTCAATGCTCATTAAGAGCGTTCAAAGCGATATCATAAACCGGAGTACATACATATTTAATTATGAAAGGCCCTTCGTATAGAATATTCAACACATGCCTGAAACAATTATGAGGCTTCGCGTGTTATGTGATAAGTTTTGTACAAAATTTCATGTGTGGAACGCTAAAAAAGTCTAATAGAAGATTAAGAGGTTATTTATGTTTTTAATAAGTATGAGAACCTTGAAAATGGAACTCTAGTTAAAGCGGTATGAGATAAATAGTAATAATTTTTCTTTATTGCCATAGAAAATGTGTAGAAGCAAAGTGAAGCCCCAAATCCTGCGCTAGGTAACAACTAATGTGTTACAGGAGCCAGTGTTTTCTCCCAATCAGTAGGTTCTAGATTGTATGCAAAAAAGCTACAATGGGGGACTGACACGACGACTTAAATGACAGAAGTGTAACGCAGAAGAAGACATGTTCCACTGACTCCATATAATAGATAAGGGAAAGGCGATGATGAAGAGAATTGTGGCGGCATCTACATCGCCACATGCGAACTACGCATCACACTGACGTCACGCAAAATCCTGCATCGCGCAAGCAGAGTTACCTCTCGACTAGCATACAAATTCCCGACATCAATTTTCCGGGCAGTTGGCAACTATACAAAACATACGTCTGGTCGGAGGATTCTCCCTTTTTTATGGAGGATGAGTGAACTTTACACCCTGTTCATCATATCTCTATAGAATATTTTTCTTTCTTAGCTCGGGTCGACTTGAACAAGACTAGCTAGAACATGCTGTGATGAAAAGATTAGCCAATCACCTGGTAGAGGGACTTACTGCCCAGAGTAAAAGCGCTACTTTAATTTCAAAATTATAATCACAATCTTGATAAATGAACTACAAAGCACTTTAAGTCTGATCTCTCCCCGATTGTGTCGGACTGCCGTCCCATCGGACTTTATCAGTGATGGAAGAGAGAGAAAGAGTGCACGTTGTCTGCGAACACACTTGTGCACTATAATAACACCTGCTTCGATGGTTAGTCTCCGCTGAGATTTGTCGCCATGGACTATATACAATTACTATATTAATACCAAGCCAAGTTAAGGACAAGCCAAGGCCAAGGACTTTAAAATTCGGAGGACTATATATAAATGAACTAGTGAGAGCAGCAACTTACTCCTGATTATTAGGCTTCATTTCCTTTGCTAAAACTTCACCTTTATTACGCCAGATACATAAAATAAAATAAAAATTGGGTCTGAGGTCCATAGTGTATGGATATTACCTTCACGGGGCCTTCATATGCACGAATAACTAGACTAAACAAATATCGCTACTACCCAAACATTTGTTCCCTTAGGGGTTCACTGTGCTGCTAAATATTTCGTCAAATAACTAGCTTTCTAATTTTACGTAAGAGAGAACTAATTAGAAAACCGGACAAGTGCGAGATGAACTCGTGTGGAGACGATTCCGTACGATGAATATGTTACCCGCCAAAAACATTTCATGTAAAGTATGTTGCCAAGACTCACATAACGCTTTCATTGTTAAAAAGTTATCAGATCTAATGTAGAGCCAAGCCCCTAACTCTACAAGGCTTAACTCTACAAACCATACATCTTGGTCAAAATGTACGGCTCATGGTCAATTTTCATACATTTCCTTAAATAACAGTTGATAGCACATGATGAACAGGATTAGAACCATGGCGATAATGGCAGGGCAACTTAGATGTTTCCCTAAAAAGCCGAGAAGAAGCACAGCATCGTGTTAAATGAAAAAAGTTGAATTAAACTAAAGAAACAGTAGGATTTAGTATCTCTAGCATTAAACCTCGCCGTATATCTGAGATTAACACCATGGTTACTCGCATTAGGCTAAAGAGAGATCCGTACTAATGTGTGAAGGTGAATTAATCTTTCTTGCTTTCACGCTTCGACGCAAAATCAGATCGTCGTATAATTGTCACGTTTGTGTAGTTTGTATCACAAGATTTTTTATTTTTTTATTTTTTTTATTTATTAAACTTACACACACTATCTTTACAGGATGACCCCAATACAATAGTGGATTGCAAACACACACCAGATAAATTGTAAAATAACTTACGGCTAATACTTAAAAAACTAAACTTTAAAAATATGCAGAAAGCAACACTAAACTCTAATAAAACACAATCTAAAGTCAGACTACAGAATTATATGTACATATCTAATAATTATCAAACTAAAAATCTTAACCTAAAATACAAAATCAGACTTATTACAGAATATTAATATTTAAATATAACTGACGAAATTCAATAAAATTCTTGCGAATTCACTCATATTGCACGAAAATATGTCAATCCGCTCATGCACTTCGTTTAGTACACCTATTGTGCGGGTGAGGGGTGTTTTTGACAGCAGGTTGGTTTTGGCAGCAGGTACGGCCAGCAGTGCGGTCGCCAAGATGGAAATTATCTTAGTAGGTGCACTGTAAGCCTGAACAAGTCTCTGATTAGTAAACTTATTATCAAATCTCAAGTATCAAACGAAATTACTACAACTAAATGTAAGGTAGAAAATAAATGGACATAACATAAGGAGAAATGGAAGGCCTATGCCTAGTAGTAGGACACGGCGTAGGCCAGCAATAGAAATAAATTGAATCAGCCTATACTGTTCCCACTGCTGGGAGACAGGCCTCCTCTTTGTTAGAGGGATTGGGCCGTTATTCACCATGCAGGCTCAGTGTTGGTGGATCAATGCACATCATATTTACAAACAGCACCCTAATTGCGTAACACACTATCTATCACAATCTGAATAATTTTGAAGCCTATTGCCAATCCATTGCTTCATATGTTCGAAAAATTTGTCTGCTCAACAACGTAAATAACGCAATGAATGTTGTTGAATTGTCAAAATTAGAGCCATTCCTACTGTTAGTGTGTTACGTAAGTACCCCGCTGATCAGCAATAGGTTTTCAGTGGACATTGGACAGATGTCCATGAAAAATTGACCAGAAAATGGAACACAGAAAAAGATGTGGAAGACTAAGAGGATACCTTTGTCCAGCAGTGGGACAGGCAGCATTTACCTAGCTCTTTGCGTCGGCTTCTAGTCTAACCGGATGCAGCTGAATATCAGACGGCCAGTTTTGGTATTTTTAAGAACGGTTGCATTCTAATCTGTCTCAATCTGTCAAAAATAACCTTTAATTCGATACTGTTTAAAAATGTCGATACAATGATATCGATATATTTTTTTTACTTACCCATCCCTAGCATTACGCAATATATATTATTGTCTTTGGTCTCTGAACATCAAGCAATAGACAACATTGTCAAACTTTTAACGTTTGGAGTACGAGGCTTTTGGTTACTTTTTATTAGAGTATGTTTTTGTCTGTAATAGTTTTTTGTAATGTGCGTCTTGTTTGTGCAGAATAAATAATTTTTCTTTCTTTTTTCATTTATTTTACCTTTTTTGACAAGTTTTTGACATTGATTGTCGCTGATATGCGACTACATTTTAAACGTTTTTAAATACGAGAATTGGCCTTCTATACCGTTCCCAGTACAGTACAGGGATAGTAAAGTTTAATGGATTACTTACAGGGGTAACAAACGGCGAATTTTCACCCCGAATCCAAGGCAAATGAAATTTTTACTTATAGCCATCTCACTTTTCTATGAAAATAATCCTGAGTAAGCAAAAAAAGCGCTGAGTCAGCTGACAGAGTAAATTAAGCGTGAAATATGTCAAGTCAGAACCATCGTGAAGTTATAAATTATCTGAATCAAGGTTAAGTGGTTTTCGGATATCGGGATAAAAGGTTTGAGGGTTAAAATAGATTAAGTGTTTGGATGCTACCGTCTTAAATGCATATATGACTGTATTTCGGCCATGGCGGCCAATCTCAACGGAAACTAGCCTTCGGCGCGGGAGATATTATAGTGCACAGGTGTGTGCGCAGACACAGGTGCACTCTCTCTTGCCTCACTTTCATAGTCCGATGAGACGGCAATCCGACATGACCGGAGAGAGATCAGGCGAAACACCAACGGCTTAACGTGCTTTTCAATGCACGGGGTTTTCACACCGCCAACTTCCAAACTTCGGGCTGTTACTAAGAAATTCCTAATGGAAAAACCCAATAACACTTTGCCCGACCTGGGCGTCGAACCCAGGACCCCCAACTCAGCAGTTGCCCTTGCAACCCCGAGACCAACGGGGCAATTACGTCTTAAATGTAGAGACTACAAGACAGTGATGATTGGATGTTGTTTAATTTATGAACATATCGCTAAAGATTAAAAAAATTGAAAACATGGTTTATACAGGACTAGCTTTTGCCAGCGGCTTCGCTCGCGTTAATTTAGACTTTGACTATCAATTTGGGTTATATAATTCAATCATGATTCGAAAGACACGTGGCGCCATGTATTATCTTAAGAACGTTATTGTTGTTTTCCTCGGAACAGTACTTTTTTGCGGGATGAAAGGTACCCTATGTCCGTTTCTGTACACCTGACCACGTGTATGTAAAATTTCAGGATAATCGGTTCAGTAGTTTAGGCGTGAAAAGGTAACAAACAAACAAACTTACTTTCACATTTATAATATTAGTTAGGAAGTTAGGAAGTTAGGATAGTTAGGAAGTTAGGAAGTTAGGATTAGGATGTAATAGGACCCATCACAAAATCGTCATCTACGCATTCTGTACATCGAACTAAGTAACATTGTACAAAAATAATTGCTGGGAAACGACTTTTATTTTTTTGTGTCAAGAAGTTTCCCAGGTATGGTCACTTACAAAACAATGATCACCATGATGGGCAGTACAAGTGAAGATACACCCGTTATGTAAGTATTTAGTAGTCACTAAGTATCATATTGGCGTGTGCTTGTTGACATATGGCAAATAATTTAATGTTTTGTGTTTCGTAATGTTAATTAATTTGCATACTATTAGAATCAAGGTTTTCTAACTAAACAGACAACTGGGCTGCAGGGGATTTTGTTGCACCACTTCTTGGTCCCAACTAAAGCACTAGGATATGGTGAGCGGCGGGTGTTTTGGCGAACTGTCTTATGTAATTTTGACGTTCTAAAAGTGCTGATTCTCAGCCTAGTTTGTATAAATGCCTTTTGATTTTGATTTAATCTAAACGGCTGGCTGCTGAAAACTCCATCCCACGTTTTAAGAGAGCTTTCAGGCTTACGATGACTTTCAAAATCGTTTAAAATCGTTCAAATTCTCAAACACACATTTAAAAAATCCAAAACGTTCATTTCATTTGTTTTTAAACCGCATTCTTTCTAATAAAATATCAGTTAAATTTTACTTTCTGGAACATGAAAGCTTTTGCTTTGAAACTATTTGACTACCCTAGATAAATGATCCAATTTCCTTCTAGTATACAAGAAACTACTTAGTTCTTATAATTTAGTTCCTGCTTCTAAAAGAACGTACTTCTCAGAACCAATGACATAAAAACCCATTAAAACTTCAGCTTTCAGTGGGACGGTACTAAAAGGTACTGAAAATGCCTCTGCAGACATCCGGATCGCTAGTTTTATTTATTTTTAATGTTTTGTATGTTTTGCGAGCCAGTTCCAACAGCATCCTGGGAGTTATTGCTGACAGGCTGGACTGCAGTATTCTAAGTCGTTGCTCCAGTATCTCAGCTGGAATGCTGAAGCGGTGATTATTTTGTCGTATATGTTTGTGTAATATTGTTGTTGTAACTGTATCACTAACATAGTTTTAAGTTTATTTTATTGTTACTAACACTGTATGAGTCTCATGGTTACTCTCAATCGGGGTCGCGCATTGTTCGAAAGAGTTACCGTGGCCCTGGCGCACAGGCAACTGAAAGAACACGGGTGGGTTTTGGTCAGTAAGAGTCTGATACACCCTTCCGCTCCGCCCAGAGCGGGAGATGTCATTTGATGATTTCCCACCAAAAGAAAAATATAAAAAAAAATAAAAAGAAGTTTTTTTACTCTCAATAAAGAATTTATAATTATTATTAAATCTTATTTCTACGGGTGTTTCGTATTTTAAAACTACAAGCAAGATAGGCACGCTATTTCTTGAATATAATTTCATAATTCTTACTTTCATAACACGCAGAGTTAGCAGTCCGTGAAAAAAGTGTCCAGGTATATAAAATATATACAGAACTTTTTGAGATACGACAGGAAAACTTCAATGGATTTCATGCTGTATGTTTTACACTGCCTGAAACTTTCGTTGCGGAAAATCCATTTTCTATGTAATGCTTTCTCAAAAACTAGAAGATGATATGGCGGGAAACGGGGTGACTACCGAGCGGACGACTAATAGAGAAGTATGGAGAAAAACGGCATGTTGCGCTGACCCTAAATAAATTGGGATAAGGGCAGAAGAAAGATGATGCTATCACAAAAACTATATTATTGTGATAACTCCCGAATGATTTTACAGAAAAAACTATAATCTTAATGTCCCTCGGGAATCATCGCATCTCCGAATACAAACAACAAAAGTCCCAAATGTCCTTTCTTTGGTATTGTTCTTCGAATCGTTGAGCTCCTTAAATCTTAACTTCCTGAGTTGAGCTGCACGATTACTGATAAATGCGTGCACTGACTAGACAGGTCAACTCAATCTGTGTGGTTCTTTCTTTCAGATCAGATACCAATCTACATGGTTTTCACACGATCCGACCAAGATTTTGTCTGAACTTTAAAAGAGACTGTACCTCTGAGTTTGTTTCGGCCTTTCTTCTCAGAGTAGTCAGATAGGAAACACCGACCTCATTTAGTTTAAAAAATATGATTGACGTGTAAAAGTGTTTGTACAAACCTACTTACAGAAATAAAATCATTTATCATTTATAAACGAATACTAATTTCCATGTCCATCAATTATTTGATTTATCGTGTATAATCATTTGGATTCAGAACTAAGTACTTTATTGTTGATTTGTTTTCACGGAAATCAAAACAAAACAACAATAAAATACTTAGTTACAATAAATAATAATAGCAAAGATAAATAGGTTAGTAATAATTGTTGGACATGGAAATTAGCACTCGTTTGTATTCGGAAATGCGATGATTCGCGAGGGACATTAGGAAAATAGTTGTACTGTACAATTAAATGAATCATTAAAATTATAGAGTGACCCAATTCTTATTAAATTAAGGTAGCAATAACCACACATCAATAAAATAAATAATAACATAACATCATGCCTGTATTTCCGCGAAGGGCTAGGCAGAGGTGTACCTATAGTACACCCACGTTTCGCCGATTATGTTTAAGACCCATTGGGTGGGCCTATTGTTATCACCCAGTCACAAATCCAGACTCCAGTCTGCTACTGAGAAATTCCTGATCAAAAACCCCAATAACACTTCGCCCGACTCGGGAATCAAACCCAGAACCTCATACTTAGCAGTAGCGCTAGCAACGACATAACCAACGATACAGTCTCATTTAATGCTTATTAAATTAAGGTAGCAATGCTCGAAAAATCAATAAATAAAGTAAAGAATAATCCTCAATAAATCATTATTTTGCCCTTTGCAGAGCCAGTACGTAAGCAGATTTGATTGTCATTAAAACTAATGAGTTCTCAACAACGGGACAGTATGACAGCAACACAGCTCGACAGTGTGACAGCTGACAGTGTAATAAACTGTACAATTCACATTGCGTGAGCATATCTAAGCCTACAAGGTCTGCCTTACATAATTATGCTAGTACATTGAATTATGATCGAAATTGCTGTTATCAGGTAATTAATACAGTTTCAAATTATTGGATATAATTAAAACCACACAGAACTAATAGGTAAGACATAACGACGTAGGCAACGTCTTCTATCTATGGAAATAAAAATTATCATTTTTGATCCTTATTACATTGCTGTTAAGCCTAAAAATCTCTTGGATTTTCAGTTTTTTTTCAAGACTCCATGTTTTTTTTTATAGAGCAAACCTCTTTTTCAAGGATATCACCCTATTTTTTTTATAAATGATACTAATTCATGTCTAATATTCCTTCGTATTTATAATACAAGCACCAAGTGGTCACTTTTGCAGTGCACGCACCGAATCATTTGTACAATTTTTTTATCTAAATAATATAAAATACCGCTCACTGGATTTCGGTGAAGTTTTCATCAGAATTTAGACAATTTATCCCGAAAGGTTTATATGTATTATGTTTTATTAAACTTAAATAGGGCGACTATTTATTTGATGATAGTATATATATAAGCTAACAGACTTAAAATTATATTAATAATATGTACATGTAAATAAAGAAAAGAATGAAAAGAATCATAGGGCATCAAAAAATTCGTCCGCATCGCGGTCAACAGGAAAAGTGCCCAAAAGCCTGAATAGAATAGAATAGCATTTATTTGCAAATATGGGTTATACATAAGTAGGTAGTAGTAGGTTTTCATCAGAGTTCTGCCATATTTCACCATTCGGCATGCAAACATTTTCATTACCTAGGTATATAAAATTGTTAAAATTTAAACTCTTGTTGGAACATTAAATTAGTTATGTCATTCTCATTAAATAAAATTATTAAAATTCAAATACTAATTTAAAAAAAAAAAATAGTCAGTAACAGTAGGTATATAGAAGAAATACAAATCGTGGTCCGAAGATAAATAAACAAACAAACATCAAAATTCCAGGTCATAGACAACACACCATAAATATTCCATACGCAAAACAATAATTAATTAATAAAAAATTCGAGGTGGTCTGATAAAAATTGTCCGTTAAAAACTCAGCTACACTGTAATATGCTTTATCTATTAACAATTTACGAAGTGTACTTTTGAAATGCAACGTTTTCAAGTCTTTCCATGCACTTGGCAATTTATTATAAACAAATGGGGCCATGCAATAAATACTTTTGCGCATCATAGTGGTTTGACACGGTACATTATTTAATTTTGAATTGTCACGTCTGTTTCTTGGGTATACATCGGCCAAACGTTCAAAACGATTTGGATTGTTCTTTACAAACATAGCCACTTCAAGAATATAGATACACGGAAGGGTCAATATGTTGTACTGCTTGAAATATGGCTTGCAACTGTCGGTGGTTTTTAGTTTAAACATTGACCGGAGACATCTTTTTTGAGCCTTAAATGCTGTCTCTTTGTCGGTGGAGTTCGCCCAGAAAATGACACCATAGCGTAAATAAGATTCAGCAATACCGTAGTACGCCGCAAGAAGTGTTTTTGTATCCACTATGGAGGATAGTCTATGTAAAGCAAATGCAGACGAACTCAATTTTTTACACAACCTGTCAATATGTGCTTTCCAGTTTAAACTGTAGTCTATTTGTAATCCCAAAAATTTGGTATCAGTTACTTCATCAATGTCGTTATTTTTGTAGTAGCTGGCAGCATTGATTGCCACTCTGTATGGCGATGCTGATTTCTTGGCCAAAAAATAGGCCTGCCCTCTGGTGACGTGAAGAGTCGACCAACCGCTTGGCGATGTCTCGAAAAACCAAGTGGGCACTTGTACCCCACGGCCCTAGTTTTTCAACCCCTAACGGCTCGAACATATAACTCCCAATAAGATTAGGATATTTTCGCCGTTTGAGGTTTTCCGCACCTGCAGTAGCCGCCCTAGCACAGCCCGCCGTGCTAGGAAGAAGGAATGGTGCAAGGGTGTCCACACATGTTGAATCCCACAAATTACTATAAATTTATAATAATCAAATCCCTGTTTTGTCAAGTCGTAAAAGCCGTGCAGTGCGGGAATGGTTCGCTAATCCTACTAATATTATAAATGTGAAAGTTTGTGAGGATGGATGGATGGATGTTTGTTACCCTTTTACGCAAAAACTACTGAACAGATTTGGATGAAATTTGGCACACAGATAGACCATGACCTGGGTAAGAACATAGGCTACTTTCACCCTGGATTTCAGACGAAGCCGCGGGCAACAGCTAGTTTACTATAAGGCTTAGTTCTCCTACCCCTCGAGGGACTTACCAAAGAGACATAAGTACCTACATAACTACACAAGAAGATTAAATAAAAATCCTTCTACCCCCTTCAACGAGCGCGAGGGTGAAAAAAGTCGACGACAGTTTTCATCAAACTTTAAAATACGCAGAGATTTTTCATCCCGCAGAAGTAATACGATTTCTAAGATTTCTTCATCGAGTTTCTAGATGCAAATTGATTTCATCGAATGAAAATTTCTCTTTGCTTTGCATTAATGTTTTCTACTTATAAAATGGCGTAGGAGGAAAAAGCGTCTATTTTTAGTTAAAAGTAAAGAGTCTGTGGGTAGTTTTATTAGAAAAAACTTTTGATATTTCTAATTACTTAAAGATTTTATTTTAAAATCTGTTCCTATTTAGTAACCAGCAAAGTATACGTAGGTTTTCTATGACCCGTGGGTGTTATTTAAGTTTAATAAAGAATACCCGCATACACTGAAAACCCTTTTAAATTAGATTTTTTACTAAATCTTCTTTCATTCAACTATCCTGTCAATTTATAATTTGGTTGGTTGTTTATATTTTGGGCAATCAGTCACAGCAGCTATGATAAGGATGTGCCTAGATGTGTGTAAGGGAAATATGAAGAAAATAGTAAATGACACCCATCGTTATGAAAGGCAAGTAATACGTTTTAGATAAATCTTAGAAAGGGCAAAGAAAATAATACGTTTTCGCCATCGTCGTGAACCGGCAGGCAAATTCACCCGCTCAGCTATGTGAGTCCTTGCAACGTTTTTTAACTCTAAAAATGTCGCAACGAGAGTCGCATATGAAACTTTCAATTTATTTCAATTTGTCCTACTTCTTTGCTCACTACTTTCTTCCAAAGAAACTGTACGCAACATCACCTTCCTGTCCTTGTCCTATGGTACTTGATCTCGGTGCAATACGTTTCACAAAGACACTGTGCTATCAGAATACAAGTCCTTTCAATAAATCCTGAACTGCCAAAGTCGAACACCGATCAATAAGCATTGGATACAAAATACTAACGGCCGCGTGTGATCGAGCACTAAAGAATAAAGACGGTACACACGGCAGGAATTTATGGCGCACATAAAAACGACAGAATATGATTGAAGAGCGTATTTTACAGGGAAATATTTTGGGGTAGGCGTTCTTCATTTCAGTTCTCTTTGACTGGTCGCGTGTGTGATGAAATGTAGGGTGGATGATGCTTTTCATGCGGAAGAATTTGGAGAAAATTTGATGGCAAAACACAAATGGTATTTGCATATTATTTTGCTTAATCAAACAGTACAACATATACAGTATAACATAATTATATATATGTATGTAGTCGGCAAAAGATACATCCCTTTTAAAAATAATTAAATCTTTATGTAAACATTTATCTCTCTAGCTCTCAGGAGACATCAGTTGATCTTTTTTGGTCACAGTACCGATAATAGTGGCAATAATTGATTCCCACTTTCCAAACATCGGCAAGGTACACACAACTACAAATCTTGTTCGAACATTAACACTCCATTCATTGTAATCATTCCATTATAGTCACTACAGTCCATTTCATCCAAACCATAACACCCAAAACTAATTCACCTTCACCTTTTTTCTATCTCTTTTCTGTCCTCTAACGACAACAGGTACCTATAATAGGTACCTATGGATAAATCACACAATACCTTTTCCGCCCACTCGGCTATTACCACTTTGCAAACCTTTCCTCCAACTTTTTGTTCCGGGAAAGCGAACCCTGCATTTTGTTATTCTTTAATTACTCGGCCGTGGGAACGTTAAATATTTGGGTTTTATTTGTAAATGAAAAATTGCCTAGTGTGTGTCGAACCTCGGAAAGATTTGATTCCGTAGTAACTATTCTTTAAGTTAAAGATGTTGTTCGTTTAAGTTACGAACTACGGAACTGACACTATTAAGGAATAAAAGTACCTAAATTAATAAACATACATTCTATTTTGTGGATGCAATAACCAGATTTTGAAAAAACCTTCCGCAAAATATTGATGCAGTCGCCATAGCAATATTATGCAAGGATACGATGGGCTGGGGAATTAAAGTACAGTATCTAAGGTCCGTATATCCTGCTTACCCCGCAGGGACAAACGGTTTAAGTGAGATATATCTGTCTCCCTAAAGCCAATATGTATATGAGGGTTATAATCAAAGCTGCGTTTTGTAATAACAACATTTTGGGGTTCTTAAATAACAAAACATTATGTTTTCTTTGACACTAACGGTTAATATGAAATTATTTATAGTTCCATGCTTTGAAAGGGAACCCTGAAAAGGTAAAATTGTACAATATTCTGGTTAGTAATTTGCCTCGTAGCAGTGTAATTGCTTCCTCACTGATTAGGGGCGAATGAAAATACCGTTTACTTAGTAAATTAAAAGTTTAATATTGTAACAGTTACTGAGCGAGTTAATAGGCCAACGGATAAAGTGTTGGCCTGATGATTGAGATTTTATGTTGGATAAACACTTAAATTATGGTAGTACTAAGTAATACTAAAATCAAACTCATAATAAAAATCAACATTGATCAAATCTAATAGGCAAGCAAGTAATGAGGTATGACCCTAAACTTTTGAGTTGAGCTGTACGATTACTGACAAATGCGTGCACTGACTGGACAGGTCCACTCAATCTGTGTGGTTGTTCTCAAAATCTACATGGTCTTTACATGATCTGACCAAGATTATGTCTGGACTTTAAAAAAGACTGTGACCTCTGAGTTTGTTTCGGCCTGTCTTCTCAGTGTAGTCAGATAGGAAACTCTGACCTCATCTAGTTTTTAAAATATGATTAACGTGTAAAAGTGTTTGTACAAACCTACTTACAGAAATAAAATCATTTACCATTACACAGTACTACTATACGCGCAATCGATAATATTCGCTATTAAGTTCTATTACAAACAGACGTGGTCTAAACGACACTAAAAAACTTCAACTTACTACACACATCAAGTGTCTAGGGATCAAGCAAGTTTTTGCTTATTACTAAAACTCTGGTTTTTTTATTATATTTTTTGTAACTCCTATGGATACTTTTTAGTAAATTTCGTCGTTTTAAGGAAAATAGTTTTTGAATTTCAGACAAAAGATGAAAATCCTCTGACAAGTCGTATACCTATAATAATCCTGCAACGGGTTTGAGGCCAAATCAGTAAAATATCAGCCATACTTCTGAGTGAAATCAATACAAAAGAACGTTATTATGGATAGAAGACGTAATTTGAGCCGAGAAGAAATTATCAGAGCTGTGGGAATGTTGGAAGCTGGTTTTCGGCTACGTGCTGTGGCAATCGCTCTGGGCATTATAAGTCGAGATTCAAAGGAGCAGAATGTTACAACTCGACTTTGGACGCGTTACTGCATCACTGGCAGCGAGGCAAAGCAACATGGAGGACGAGCTCGCGTCACACAAGATCGTTACATACAAATTACTGCTCTACGAAATCGTACAATGACCGCCATGATGTTGGTTATGAGGCTTCATAGCTCTTTACGGATGTTAATAAGCGATCAAAGCATAAGAAATCCTTGCATGAAGTCAATCTCCGTCCCTGAAGGCCGCTGCGTGTACCACCTATTGAGCCCCGTAATCGCAGAGGCCGTTTGCAATGGGCCCGTGAACACAAGATTTAAGGCACAAAAAAGCGTTTTGTGAATTTTTCTGACGAATCTTGCTTTGATATGAGGCCAGATACTAGACGTACAGGGTATTGGAGGACACCTGGATGCCAAGGACGTTTAAAATCATGCCGGAAAGTCCATGCATATAATGATAATTATGATATGAGCGGGTATTTGGATTGGCGGAATAACCGAACTGATTTGAATCAGAGGTAATCTCAATGCACAGATTTTCGCTGAAACGATTGTATCAGAGGTTGTCATTTCTTTGTGGACCTAATTAGGTGCTTCATTTCTTCTTATGCATGACAATACACGTCCACACACAGAGTCATTGCAAATACACTTTCCGCAGCTAATATCAACGTCCTACCATAGCTTGCTCAATCGTCAGACTTGAATCCTATTGAGCACGCATGGGATATGTTTCAAAAAAGAGCTCTGCCGAATATGGATGCCGTACACACTCCAGAAAATCTTTTTTGCCTGTTACAACGGACGTGGGCGGCCATTCCGCAAAGTGATTTGGATGAACTCATATTGAGTATGCCGAATCGCTGCAATTGTTTTATATGCGTTAACGGCGGAAATACAGACTATTAATTGTTTATTTTACGTGATAAAAACCTTTAAAAACTTTTATTTTTTATATTTTTATTACATTTATCACATTTTAATGTCAGGATTGACTAAGGTTAAAAATCCAGCATAGGTAGGCAAAAATCGCGAAGTCTTTATTCATATCAAAGCAGAGAGGACTTCGTCGATCTACACATACAAAAACATTTTATTTTATCAATCTAAATAGACATTTTTATTTAATTTCAAGGCAATAAAATACACATTTTTTTAATACCTTGATCCCTAGACACTTTTTATGTGTGTATGTATTTATTGGCTAAAGTAATATTCAATTCACAAAAATGTTTTTTTATAAATGTGGATAATCATCCGGCTCGAAGGACCATTATTCACCCTAACGATCACTATCGAATCCCAATCACCGAAAAATAGAAGACCGTCATTTGTTTTAGAGTTAGAGCCGATACATTTTCTATATCGCCAGCGAGAATTAACCACTATACTTAACTATAAAATAATCATTTAAAATTACCTGAGCAGCCGTGACAGTAACAGGTAACACATGTGGTTCTTCTACCCCAGTCCTGGAACTTCGACTGCCTCGATCCGAACCCTCTTCCTCCGAGTCCGAAGCATGGAAAGACAGAGACCCAGGACTAGGGTCACTGAGTCTCAACTTGAGGCAGTCTCGACGCATCTTGAGGTGGTTCAGTAACTTTTTAATTTAGCACTTTTTTTGTGACATGTCTTTGGATTAATCTTTGGGAATGTTTCGTTTTAATTGCTAAAGGTTTTTATTTGGTTTTAAATAGTTTTTTGATCATTTTTGGTGCTATAATGTGATAAAGGATGTTAAAATAAAAAGGTCACAGTGCGCGGTGCGGAACAGCATGGCGTGCATTGAAAAAATAATCTTAGCGTAATTTGTAGTAAGCTCTATGAGAGAAAAGTCTTATGTTTTAATAATTCAAATAATGTTATCATCAAATATTTCAGAAATGGGAGCAGCTAAACCTTACACCGAGTAAATTTTCAGTCTCATTCAATAACAGCCCCATAACACCCATTATTTCCTTCGTTCGTAAATCACATTGAACCCGTCGATATTCTCTGATGTGTCCCAGCCTTACGTTCACGTAACGCGACACTTCGCCACATAAGGACTCTGTTGCGTCCTTCCATTGTCGCACTTGTATAACCGGCTTTATTGCGACTCGCGCTTGTTAGCACATGTTTTCTTAGCATGATTTTTCTTTTAACAAACAAAATAACATGTTGTACTTCAGAAAACATTAGTTTCTTAAGATCAGAAAGATGGAGAGAAATTGTTTCAACTTTTATTTCTTTGATATCGTTGTTTTTATGTTTATGTTTTAGAGCATTTGGTATTTGGAAACATATAGTTTTGTCATGTTTACTTTGTAAAGTATTCCTGATATTTGGAGTATTTGGAGCGTATAGAAACGGTTTGGTCTCGAATCGTAAACACCGATTCGCTAAGTACTAAGCTGATTTCAACAATTGTAATTTAAATTCCTGGATGCTTTAGTACACGTAGCTTTAAACTATGTTCTAAAAATATCTTTTCATTTTGAAATACAGTAATATTTTTGTTTCTCAATTCCTCTTTACTGTCGTTTCTAGATTTACAACTAGATCTAAATATTCTCTCCAATTCTCACAATATTTGCATTTTTATGCGTTGGCAATTTCAGTTACATTTTCTTTAGCAAAATCTAATTTCTAATTTTAATTTAGTACCTAGTGTAAATAGTTAGTTGTATTAAAATTGTATATAAGCATTTTAATATTGCTTCTTTCTGTTATGCTTTGTCTTTTGTGTGCACCAAACAAATGAATTATCTATATATCTATTTCGAACTAATACAATTTCGCATTCGCTGCATAGTCTGCATCTCCTTTATTATAGAAGGGTCAAGGCATATCTAATCTTACTCAAAAACCAAGGCATTCAATATAGTCTACAACCGCGAATTCCACAGTTCACATCTAGTTCATTTCAATGAAATACTCCAAGATCAATTAGGACTCGTAAACACAGAAATTGAAATGTAAACTACTCTTGATTGATTCGCAAATGTGTCTGTATACTCCTTTTATATACAATGTTTGAATGAAATAAACCAGGATTGGAAAATGTCTAGAAATATTTAAGTGTTTTGGTTCAGGTAACTGTGGGAACCTGGGAGCTATTTGATTCATGAAAACCAACCAACTACGGAATGTGAAAACAGTCGGCTAGTCCACAAATTCAGGGTCGCTCAGCGCGCTATGGAGCAGGCTATGCTCGAAGTTTCTTTGAAGGATAAGATCAGAAATAAAATTATCCGGAAAAGAACCGAAGTTACCGAATTAGCTTGCAGAGTAAGAAGCTAAAGCGGTAGTGGGTTGGCCATGTTTGTCGAAGGATCGATGGCCGGTGGAGCAGACGATCCCTGAAGTGGAGACCGCGTATCGGCAAGCGTAATGTGGGACGCGCCCCAGCTAGATGGACCGACGACCCTGGGACAGACTGAATGCGGAACGTAAAGGACAGGGTTTTGTGGCACAGGCCCCAGACTGAAGAAGAAGAGAGAGAAGGGAGAAGCTAATGCCTAGCAGTGGACTGAAATAGATTGAGTTGATAACCAACCATGGAACACTCTTAGGACTCAGGTCAAAGCCACGCAGGTGGACGCTAGGTGCTTCACTTAGTGCTTTACGTGCTGTTTGCGGTAACTCAAACCGATGGATGACATGCCATCATCCGCAAAAAACGGCCTCACTCCTGAGTAGAATAAGAGGAGGTCCCAATAGCATCCAGCAATGAGGGCATAAGGCAATTTGTGCAAAGACTGATCCCCTAGATTACTGTTTTTGTGTCTAGTTATTGGATGATACATACATATGCATAAACTAATGCCTTCTTTCCATTGGAGTAGGCAGAAACTACAGAACGCCACCTGCTACGATCCTTACATACTCCTTTTGCCTCGTTTATGTTCTTATCTGGTCATTGGATGGTCTGGCAAAAAAATTATAAAATTGTCTATAGTTTAAGTTACTAACAATTGTCTTTTAAGTACAACTCTGATTGATCAAAAGAGAGCAGTTGTGGCCCAGTGGTAATGGCTCCGACTTACGAATTGTAGGTCGTGCGTTGGAACGCAGGCAGGTGGTTTACTTTGTATATTTCATCACCACTGCTCTCAAAACGATGAAGGAAAACATCGCGAGGAAACCGGCATATCCTAGAACCAAAAATTCGAAGACTTGTCACATCTACCAGCCCGCACTTGGCCCGCGTGTAGAGTACAGTCCACCTTTTTAAGAGAGGAGGCCCGAGTCCTAGCCGCGGCAACATTATAGGCTGACTATGCTAGCAGGATCTTTGAGTTATCCGAAATAAAATGATTTTATTTATTATTTATTCATTTACGCTGCATGCTAGGTGACAATGCTCCTAGCGAATCAACGCATGGTTATACCATTGCAATGGCCACACTGATGCTTAGTGTCACGCTGCATGACTAATTTGTCAGTTTTCACTAATTTGCTACTTGATATGCGTGACACCAACCGAAGCTTCTAGCTGTGTAGTATTGTACCTATACACAATATAAAACTGATTTACATCCGTAAGACGTTTTCGTAACATAAGGTCCAGTTGAAAACCAGTATCAGGCTCTAATTGTCTAGCATTTATGCTGAACTGGCCCTATTTGGTGCAGCTGTGAGACACCGAATATTGTTTCAAAGTTTATTCTGTTTTTTTCTTGTGTGAATATTGGGTGCCTTAACCTGGGTCAAATAAATTTGTTTTATTTATTTTCTTGTTTTCTTTCTGTGTGTCTTCGACCTTAGAGAATTTGCTTGTTATACTGTCAGGTATTGATGCAAAATCTTTGATTGATTGATAGCTTTCATCGAGATCTTTCAGGAACAGGTGCTAAGTATCGTAAAGCTTTGGAATTTTAAGAAGTTTCTATCATCAATGTTTATTTTGCAGTAATGGAGTCGTGTACTTATGAAAAAAAACACCAGATGATAATCTAAAAATAAATGTAGAACTATTTCGAAAAAGTAAAGTAAATTGAATAGAGAAAATTCTCAGTTTTGCTTCATTTCTTGCTAGCAATTTTCTAAAGACCAGTAATATCAAGCAAGATTCTATTTTTTCTTGTCATTTGCAAAATGAACCACTTTTTATTATACGCTCCTACAAGTTAATCAAAGTTGGAAGTGCAATTTCCTAGCACTTTCCGCTGTAATGAACATAAAATTAGTTTAGAGGTAGACGCTCCATCACTAGACATAAAATATGGTTAGAGCGAAACAAATTACGTAAAACTGCGTAGCATTTACGAAAAGTATGTTTAAACCATTTTAGATTTAAAAATTTGTAGGAAAGAAGCTTTCTTGGCAAAGTATTACACTATATCATCATACTAAATACTTTTCTTAATGGTTCTTCCAAAGTACTTTTAAAAGTTTAATTCTCTTGTTCCTAATTTATGAACAACAATACTAAAAACAAGTTTCTGAAAGTTCCATTTTCTTATCTCTACTTGGAGTACTGTAAACAAATACTACCTACATTTAAAAAAAATACACGTACTTTAGAAAAACACAGAAAGATAATTAGATAATTGGATGAAGCGATCACAATGGTACGCAATATCGTTCGTCATTTTCAAGCACCACAACCCGCTCTCCATCTATTGGTTTTGATCGGGAAAATCCGTCGCAAGCCGGAAGTCTATTATGAAACGTAGGATTAAAAAGTCCGAGTTGGAGAACAGCTATTAACGGATCAAATGAGGGAATACTGAAGTCAGGCTCTTTAATTTTCAGTATTATGATTTTCTTGATATAAATATTAACTAATTGCCGCATAAACAGACTAATACTACTACTATTAGCCTGCATCATCCCACTGCTGGGCAAAGGCCTCTCCCCGTGACTTCCATCTCTTTCGATCCAGGGCTAAAGTGGACCACTGGTCGTTTGTTTTCTCTAGATCGTCCCGCCATCTTCTACGGGGTCTGCCGCGACGCTATCGCATACACAGACGTCAATAAAAAATTCCACCACCACCACCACCATTATTTCGACACAAAAAGTTAATCAACCCTGCATTTTCCCTCAAAATGATTGGGTCGGTTTCCAGTCAAAACGGATACAGCTGAGTATCAATATTTTAGATGGAGCGACGGCCTAGCTGACCTCCACAACCCAGTTACTGGGAAACACGATTCTCCTTGGTAAGACTGGTTGTCAGACTTTTGGGCTTCTGGCTATCCGTAACGACTGTCAAAGATCTACGAATTTCAGCCGGGACCAACGGGTTGAGGTGACTACAAAATAGGTACTCTAAATCTGTCATTTTTGACAGAATTAATATTTTTGTCAATTAAAGTTAATGAATAATTGATTTTAACTAAAGATTTTCAGTATCAATGTAAAAGCTCTTAATATATTCATCTTTTCATTCTGCTGTGTACAGGTAATTATTTTTGTCTCGTTCCTAATCTTGAAAATGACTCCTAATGTTCTCTGCCAACCACCGAACTAAATTGTATAAACTTTCCCATCTGCTGTCTAAATCCATTTGGCAGTGTTTTGCATCTGTTGCTTACAGCTGGCCAAAGTGCTATATGCTGATAGCATTGAATTGCATTGTAGTACTGACAACCGACGTGGAATAAGTGCACTGAAAACTGCTTAAATGATGGATAATATTAACCATTTATGAATTTAAAAAAAGAATAGTATTTATAAACGCATACAATATTGGATAGACTATGCTTTCTTGTACATTAAAATTGTAACAAAGATGAAAGCAAGAACACAAGAGTTTAATTTATCATAATATGTAATACAAAATGAAGAACACACAATAATTGTCACCTCAATTCTCAATAAAACACACATTATTATAAAATAAATCATGATAAAGACAGCCATCATGACACAGATGATTAAAATTTCGGAATGCAAAATGTAAATACTAATGTCATGATTGAGGAAGCTCAAACTATAAAATCTACCAGAAAAGATACTTTAGCGTGGCATAACAATGATGTTACAAGGACTTTCTAAATATAATAGTATATCGTAAAATTATACGGTGTAGCGTGTTATTGAGTCGAAACACACTCATCAAGTGGTCTTGGTGAATTACTCAGCAATATATCACGGACTAGATTAGATTGGCACCAGGTGGATGGAGACGCCAATGTGAAAGTGATGGCTGCATTATAGTTTACCTTGAGAGAAATAAGATCGGTGATAGATTGAGCTGCAGAACAAGCTCGAAATGTGGGACTGGAAAATAACTCAATAAGGCAACCTGTCAAATGCTATAATTGTTCTAAAATACTTCCATCTATGTACATATGAAACCATGGTAACTTATCTTTACTATAACCGTTATAGGGAAGAGTTATGATGAATACTATTCGCCATGGAATCTGGAGGCAAAAGTCCTCGCGCACGTATGGGAGTGGCGCGAGGAGCTGAAACGCCGGGTGTGACTCAGCTGCCGCGAGAAATCGCGGCACAACGGACAGAGCTCCGGCGGGATCTCATGGCGACATGGAGAGTGCGACTTTCGCAACCCAGTGCTGGGCACGCCACAATTGCGGCGGTAAGTCCCCTCTTTCAGGATTGGATTGAGAGGCGCCATGGCGTCCTCACCTTTCGCCTGACGCAGGTCCTTACTGGACATAGTTGTTTTGGGAGGTTTCTGCTTCGCATAAGGCGGGAGGAAACGCCCGGGTGTCACCACTGTGTGATCGCACGGAGGACACAGTGGAGCATACGGTGGAAGTGCCCAGCTTGGGCGGAGCACCGCCGTATCCTCGAGGAGGCGATCGGCGATCTCTCGCGGTCGACCCTGGTTCAGGCCATATAAGGAGCGAGAGGGCATGGGAAGCCGTAAACCTCCGTCTGCGAAGCAGTCATTCTCGCGAAGGAGGAGGCGGAGCGCGTGAGAGAGAGGCAATCGATGCGCCCTCACGCCCCTAGTCGCCGCAGGAAGAGACGCCCTGGGCGTCGGCAGTCGATAGCCGATTCCCGGCCACCGTAGGCGCGGGCTTGCGTATGGCGAGCAATGGGCAGCTCGCCGTCCGGTAAGCACCAGGCCCGGGTCGACGGCGCGTTGTGTTTCACGCGCGTTTCAAAGAGATGTCAGCACACATTGACGGGGTCCGTTAGGGCCGATGCCTGCCTAGGTCGCGGGTTTGTCCGAAAGGGTTACCGTGGCCCTGGCACACAGGCAACGAAAGGAACCTGGGTGGGTTTTAGTTAGTAAAAGTCTGACACGCCCTCCCGCTCTGCCCAGAGCGGGAGAAGTTATTTGATCAAATGAAATTCAGTGCGATACATTGGCAGCTTGTCACCCCCCACAAGGTAGACACATACTTCCAATTTCCTTTGAGATTCTCTGCTCCGTTATTCATATCGCTTGCCACACTTGAAACTTGAAACGAAGCTGGTTTCTAGGATATTACGTAGATTTGAAGTCATAAATGGAAATGTTGACATGCAGAAAACTTTTACAACCTTAAAGTTATAATATGGCTAGACTATTAAGGGTTTCTTATCGGAAAATGTTCCTGTGTTGAAGGAATTAAGGCTAACGCCCCAACAACCTTTCAAAACATAGCTGTAGACTGTTCTGTCGTTTCAACACGATCAGAGGATTATCAGATAAGCCCAACGAGCACATAGCCGGGGCTTCCTATCAACAGGGACACATAACATTTTCCTAAAGGATTCCTCAATATTTTAAAGGAACCGTCGAAAGAAAAGGTGTTTAATAAGTTATACGGATTCTTGTCTTCGGTATTGGGATGAAAACATCCAAATTATCCAAGGATGAATCTTTGCAAAGTTTTGTGGAAAATACTTCAAATTGGGGAACTATAGGCTGATGAAAACGAACATGTATTCAAGATCTCAGACGAAGTCGTGAGGACTTGAGGTAATCCTGATAACTATAAAGGTTTTTTATATTTCGGGAGTGAAATATCACAGGAATCAACCTAGTCATATTTAAAACGATGTTAATTCATTTAACATCGTTTACACTTATATGTTTGGTCACGTTTTCTTCAGGAAAACGTGACCAAATATATAAATGAAAACTTAGTTTAAACATCTGTAGGGACTTCCAAAATCCGAAACTTAGGTAATCCCAAGGGAAAAGGAGTAGAAAACCAACAGGACACGGTTGATAATATTAAAGAAATTGCTCCAGGAAAAGATAAAGTGACGGAAGTAAGATTAGATTATGAAGGATCGCATTTCGATCAAGTATTATTTTGTTGGGTTAATAAGTACAGTACCCGAACACCATTAAGGCACATGGAATTTTAGAAAGAGACACAAAGACAGATAGAGAAGATGCTCTACAAATCCGGACTATTTTTAAATTCTAGGTGCCATATCTTAAGCCTGATACTGTAAATGTATTGTTTTGATATTATTGTTGTTATTGTGTATGTTGTGGTATGTTTTGTTTGATTGTTTCAAAGAGGCAGAGGCGTAGAAGAGATTTAGATCACAAAGTGAAACTAACAGTTTAAAATTATTAGTCAGTATTTTTCAGCGACAATATTATATGCACGTTCAGGGTTTGCAAGGATAAGTATTGTTATGGTGAATACTCGGCTGTCGGCTGTCGCCCGTCAAATTCAAATGTTCTTTGTTTTTTGCAAATTGCAGCTCTGTTTTACGTCGTATGTTGATCAAAATGCTATTCACGACTGTAGGAATGATATATTTACTGAATAAAGATCATCAATTTCATATCAATTGTCCAACTTTGGAAATTTGTTCCACCTAAGAATTTTTCAGAAAATTTCGAAAATTCTTAGGTGCTTAGGTGTACTTTATTACTTTTTAAGACTTCTCCTTTGTCAGATTCTTTGATCCAACCAACAAAGGAAATATGGTATGGTATGGTGTGGTATGGTATAGTTGTACTTAAAATTATCTTTTTCCCACAAACCCATGTCTAAAGAATGAGTCGTTGTTATTGTCAAATATTTTTAGAATCAGTTGTGACCTTTGACATTTTAATATTAGAAGAGGGTAGTATATACTTAATAGCGTCCTACGTGTTTTCTTTCTATGTAACTTGATGAAAAGCAAATAAATTTTCGTATGAAAACGGGCACAATATGTCAGACTAGGGACAAAATGCCGACGGCTATGTTCCGAAGGACACGGTATTTTATTAGGGTTTATGATTTTATGCTCGCAGTATTGTTGGAAAAAGGGTTATACTAGGTCTGTTGGGAAATTGGTGTGGGTGCCAGTTGTATATTGGTTTAAATGGCACCTTTATTTGAGAGAGAAAGTATAATATATATAGCGATTGATATGGATTTAAGAGGGTAAGCCTGGATTTGCTACAGATTAAGAGGTGAAAGAATTTGGAAAAATACAATGAATGGATTCAAGAAAGGCCTTTGAACAAGTGTAACATCTCTGTTATCAATTTAATAGCTTTCACGCATTGCAAAAGAAATATTATTTTCATCTGTGTTAGTAAAATTATATTTAGAATTCACGGCTAAATACACAGAAGAACAAAAACAAAAATGTTATTGAAATTCCAAATCCTATAAAATTATCAGTAGCATTGAAAAGATAACATGATTTACAACATTATTATCGCTTACAATTTTACGTTTTAATTTTCCTTCTATACACAGTAAGCAAACAGTTTTTAAAAATACAACCATCATATCTCATACCTACGTATATTCAAAAATGTTTACATCCAATGCGCTGGATGAAAACGTATTCCGAATCAAATTAGGTTTATTTATCCATCCTGACAACCAATTATAGGAAAATTCCTCGGAAAATATAAAGGAACGCGTTACGCACTTGTCCGATGTAGCGAAATAATCGTCTATTCGGTGAAAATACACGCAATATTTAGTACGCGACCGCCATGCCGATCTGGACCGTAAAACGCTTATAAACACTATTTTTGTATCGTTATTTTGTAAACGTAATTGATTACTAACGTAACACTGATAATAATCACCGATCGTTGGGATCACTGAAGATTTTTTATTTAGATATCGATATTTTAACACGGCGTTCTTTTATTTTTAATATATATTTTTCGGATGGCGAGAGAAAAAAGCGCGGGTTTGTGTTTGGGAGCGCGTAACGACGCCCACCGTCGACAGTGGCGCCGCGCGCGGCACTGGCTGGAAATCAACTGGCTTCGGGCAACAGGAACGTTCCATTTCACCAACAAATTTACATTTTCAGTGTTGTTCAACCTTACTGTTACTGTCATAGAGTTTAAATTAGTAAATTTCGTTGATTATTTGTAATATTATGTGTATCTATATAGGCATCAGGATGTCCCTTTTGTTCAAAGTGTTCTTGTTCCGCTCGTTTGAGTAGATTCCGTTTCATTTGGGCAGTATATAATCGTTACATTAATTTCTGTCCAGTATTGTGTCGACCTGTTTGTTTGGCGTTTGTAATTATGTAATTCCGTTTTCTTTATTCGATGAATAGAATACTGACAATACTAACAGTAAACATTGACGTGTTTATAAATAAATGTATACGTTTGAAAGATATGTTTATATTTTGAATAGAATGGGTTTGTTATGTAGGTATATTGCAGACATATTATTCCGTAAATAGGTGAACGGAATTATGAATGCCGAAAGTAAAGAGCTTTTTAAATACACGTTGACTGAAAGATAAATGCGTGCAAGCAGAAACCCACTTACTAACGGTAAAGGAAAAATAATGAAATAAATAACAACAACTCTAATAGGATATTATATTTACAGTTTTAATATCTTTATATTTTCTATATCTTTATATTTAAATAAATATTTATTTTATTTTATTTAAAGGTTGACTGGTAATTAAGTTCATCGCTGTACATTTGTGTGCCTCAAGTATTAGATAAATAATAATTCTGCGCGGTAATTGCGGAACACACTAACAGTAGGAATGGCTTTCGTTTTGACAGTTCAAGAACATTCATTGCGTTATTTACGTTGATGAGCAGATACATTTTTCGAACATATGAAGCAATGGTTTAGCAATATCCTTCAAACTAATTCAGATTGTGATTGATAGTTTGTTACGTAATTAAGGTACTGAAATGTGCTTGCGTTAGTACTTCTTCAAAATCTAAAGAAGAAATATTGTCGTGCCAATAAACAAAATAGTTCACATATCATCAATCGCCCAACGTAATATTCAATAGTGTGTTACGTAATTAGGGTGCTGAATTAATGGTCTTTCCTAATCTTCATGAGTACAAAAAAACCGGCCAAATGCGAGTCGGACTCGCGCACGAAGGGTTTCGTACCATTATCTATAAAAACGGCAAAAAAATCATGTCTGTTGTATGAGAGCCCCCTTAAATATTTATTTTATTCTGTTTTTTTTTTGTATTTGTTGTTATAGCGGCAACAGAAATACATCATCTGTGAAAATTTTAACTGTCTAACTATCACGGTTCATGAGATACAGCTTGGTGACAGACAGACGGACAGCGGAGTCATAGTAATAGGTTCCCGTTTTACCCTTTGGGTACGGAACCCTAAAAAAACTGTTTACATGCAGTGAGATAGTAACGGGCTATCATTGTAGGTCTTGTATGCCTAAAAATACACAAAGAATTAGTGGCATTGGACCTAAGGTACAGAAAGACAAAATCAATCACTAATAATTATTTCTGTCCACCATTAGGTACTTGTGTATAAAATATAATTATTAGGATTATAAATTCATTAGCAGCCCGAAGTCTGGATTTATGCCCGGTTGATGGCCAAAGGCTCGCCCCCTATTACATGGGACTTAAACATAACTGGCGAAATGTGGGTGTACTATAGGTACACCTCTGCCTAACCCTTCGGGTATTACTGGCGTGATATTATTTTATAAATTAAAGTTGTCAATATCATAAAATTACAGATATTCGCATAAACTATCTACACTTACAGGTGTTATCTCTCATAGTAGGTGTTAAAAAGAAAATGGCGGACATACTTAATACTAGCTACAAAAATATAATGTTTTACCGTCCCACATTTTAATATTTATACAGGTTGGTGATTTATTAATTGTTTGTTTTTATAACATTTTCAGGGTTTTTAGAATTTGAAATAATTTAAATAAACATCGGGGTAATTACGTAACACACTATCAGTAGGAATGGGTTTCATTTTGACAGTTCAACAACATTCATTGGGTTATTTACGTTGATGAGCAGACAAATTTTTCGAACATATGAAGCAATGGATTAGCAATAGGCTTCAAAATGATTCAGATTGTGATAGATAGTGTGTTACGTAATTAGGGTGCAGGTCTGTGGCTCAGACCAAATGAAAAATCAAGATATAGCGCTGGCAACAGTGACGCGAGGCCGGTTTTGTAAACATGTGTGCACTTAATGGGGTGTAGTTTGGTTGTAAATGTGTGCGTGTGAGCGTGTACACACAGAGCAAGGTGTAGTTTTGCATGCTTCACTGTATTGCCCGCAGTGCTATGTCTTGATTTGTTATTTGGTCTCAGATGCAATTTTTAGGTTGCATTACTATGCAACATAAAAATAAATGTCATGCTCACTTAAATATCTCACTGTTGGTGGCGCGTGTGTTGGATCTTTCGGTTCCCTACAAAATGGTTGAGCTGGATGGTGCTGATCCACGCGTCATGTTCGTGAACGGGCGCCGTCAGTTGAGACCGGCCATCTCTTAACTGCCACGACTTATTTTTATTATTAATCTTATGTTTTGAATTTTTCTTAATATATATTTGTTTTTTCATTGTTCTCACATATAAAAGCAACAAGAATAATGTACCCAAGATTTTGTAATATCTTGATTTAAAAAGAGTGTTTTTGGAGTTTCTACGACAACAAAGAGTGTTTTTCAACTAGCTTCAACTTTCTGGCTAACTGAACTACTCTATGACAATTCAAAAGTGCCTGTAAATGGTTTAATTGAAATAAATGCTTTGAGTTTGAGTTTGAAATAATACCAAAACCAACCCAAAACGAAAAGCCACACATTTACTCGCTACTCTTACCCACAGACCATTTATTTATTTTATTATTTATGTACACACGGCTATATACCAAGCTATATATTTCCAGTATAAGCTGATAAAGCAGTATTAAGCAAAAAAGATATTGTTAGTATTGAGTATCTCACATTGTACGGATTTCCGTACATTAAGAGCTGGTCAGCTTATACTGGAAATATATAGCTTGATATTTAGCCGTGTGTACATACAGTAAAAAGACACAGCTGATACGACACACAAGTAATGTCTACAAGTTCCATTTCTTCTAAAAACCGCACTAAAATCATTAAAAAGCATAGAATATCCCGGAATTAACGCACACCACCAAACACCCCAATTAGAATATTATGTTATAATCATAATACATACACCGAATTTTTACTATTATGGATAAAACATTGTTGATGTATTAAATTAGTTATACTGATTGTGGGAGAAAATTGTGGTCACATTACAAATCTACGCACGCACATAGGCGCACACGCATAATGGCTCCCGCAGACCCCAGTAGAACGATTTCTATAAAAACTTCAGGGAAATTGTTCTACATGAGTCGCGCCGCGCTGTCGTGTCGCGCCTATCTGTAAGAGCCTTAAGAGTCTAGCGTAGATACGTACTTCATCCATGTTGGTTGGTTTTGACAGTACAGCGGAAATGTGACTGTAATTTACGTAGTTTTAATTATTTTTTGGTTATAAAATTACCTAAGTATATTAAAATGACAGAAATCGATGCAGTAAAAGATTCTAAACAAACTAGTTTCATAATGTGCGTTAATTCAGTTACAAATTGTATACTACTAGCGTTAGACGGGCAATGTGGTGATTAGGGCGTCACCAAAAACCAATTACATCAGTGTGCGTGTATTTTTTTTTTCTTGTGGCTTCGCACTCTTTGTGCATTCAGCCAATGTCACGTTTGTAGAAACTTCTTTAGTACGAAGAAATGTGCGTGTGTATGAGACAAATAGTGTTGTGCTCACTAGCTGCCTCAACTTCGATTATCGACATAGATTGCAGTGTCTTCGTATCTCCTGATTTAAAGCAGATGTGGATAAAGTGAATACCTATCTTATTTTTTAAAGGACTAAAAATAATGCTACAAACAAAACGTGTTGGATTTTTCTAACCTACCTATGTTCAACAAATAAAAAATATTTGTATTTGTATTTAATTTCCTCCAAAGAGAACAAATTTATTGTAAATATGTCGTAAGCTTTTCTTGGAAGTATTTTGTAATTTTGCTTCATGCTTTATTCTATTAATAAAACAATGTTCGATTATTAGTTTTATTGATAGATGTTCATGGTTGGATAATGCTGGTGAATCATACATGTGAATGCCAAGCATGTTAAAAAAGTTTTTACACAAAACATTCATTTATAATTTATCGAAACATATTATTTTCGTTTTTAAACATATTTACATTTTTCCCTTTTATATCTTTTCGGAAAACTCGTTCAGACTGTATACCTATCTCATAAACATCTTGCAAAAGATAAATGACGCCACCTACGTCCTTCATGTATACATGAACATTCTTTGGTTTCACCGTCAAGTACGGTCACGCACGGCTCGCAAATAATTTTCTTTGCACTTTTTTGCACTATTGCACTAGTCAAATATATATATGTATAGATATAAAAAATAAACATCAACATCATATCATCGATAGTGTCGATGTATTGTGTCAATCTCTAGGTTTACAAAAGTGACGTTAGAAAAAGCAGGAATTCATGTATTTGTTATTATTTTAAAATATAATCCCTATGCATTCAGAGCATCATTTTTCTTCACCCATTTGTGTAAAATTAGTAGCATTACTATAAAATTGCATTTAGGCAGTTAAGCATTATGTGTAAAATTATAATTCTGTGACTTTTCTTTCTTAGATGAGTTACACCCTGAACACGTAACTATGATTAATTTTAAAACCTGAGGTTTTGTGAAAATAAGCGGGATTTATTTCGTTCCCGACTAACGTCGGCCGATACAGGCCGATAGCGTATACATGAATGGTCTCGTCTATCTATCTTGCTCTAACGTACGCTTTAATATGCTGTTTCCCTTTTGCATTGCCAATTTAACGCTAGTAGTATAAATACTAAATCTATGCTTAAAACAGTCACACGTAACGCCATCTGCCACACAACACATGAACTACAACCACATAATTTAAAAAAGGAATTTTCGACACATACCTTCGTCTCCCAGAATATTTTATGAGCACTAACCCTACCACAGCCGACCGCAGTACAAAAGTCCCAGCTATTATAATTCCGTTTATTAATAACTTCGACCTACTTCATAAACCCACCTGTCAAATCGTATTATTAAACTATCGATGTCTACAGCGAATATTCATTATTAAATGTTCAATCTATTTACAGTCTATTTGATAGTAATGTGCTTTGAATATCTGAAACGTGTCGTTTTAGTATAATTATAATGTAGCTTTATAGGCGGTGTTAATGATTAATCTGTTGTTGTCCAGTTATAAGCATGTTTTCTCATTTTACAGAAGGCTCGCTTACTGTTAGTAGACGATATCAGACACGAAATTATTTATAAATATCTTTTTTTACCTGTCCCACTGCTGCGGGTGTCGATCAGCGTTAATTTATGTATTTTATTCGGGAAATAAATATTTACACAAATATCTTAATAAGAAGAAATAACATAACATAACGCCTGTAATCCCAGAAGGATAAGGCAGAGGAAAAAAAAATCTCTGACAATATGTTTTCCTCCACCTTTCAGAGATTACATTCAATGTTTTATGCACTAGTAGAAAACTGCTGGATTTAAGAATATTTTCTTAGATTTGCAAGATCTAAGCAAAGCTTAGAAATTTTTACCGCGAGATTCATGCAAGTGTGGGTGTAATTCAGTTCGAAAAGAAAACATAAAGGATTTTATAATATTCTACAGAAAGGTTTCTCTTTCAAGCTTATTTTATTTAAACCCAGAGCTTTTTATATCTGAAATCTCCTTATTTAAACTACTTCGCTAAGTAAATAATATTTTACTTATCCTCAGGAATAATTAGGTATGGACCTTATAAAGTAATTAATATTCCAAGCACGTATTTCCCTTCGTGTTAGGTTCCGTGTTGAATTTTAAATAAATTAATTAAAAGTAAGGACTTTTCATTTCTTAAACATCCTTCAATTAATTAAATCCTTTGGATACACGGACTCTCTAACTTTTCCAATATTAATTAGGCAATAAGTTATTTTTTTAACAAAAAATTACCTCAATAAAACTTAGTATTGCATATTACATTGCGCAATTCAAAAAATGCTTCTACGATGAAAATATGCGAACAGACAATTTTTTTTTTATTGGCTCTGCAATATTTCTTCTTTAGATTTTGAAGAAGTACTTAAACTGCAAACACATTCCTGATTTGTTAAAAGAAAATCAGTATTAATTAATAATTTAACGCCCGTCATAAGTGGATCTACAAATAAAAATATTTTTTAACAATAAGCTTGTCGGTCTTCTACAGATAGTACTTCGGTGGGTGTGCCCAAGAACTCCACGACCTCATTCTACCGGCCCCCTTCTACCATCGGACATCTAGACGCACTGCAAGTTACCATCGCTGCCTAGTTACTATTCCACTAATTCGCACTAAGCTTTTCCAAATGTCTTTTATAATGAACAAAGCAAAAGAGTGGAACTCTTCTATCTGCGTCTGTGTTTCCGAACGCATACAACCCAAATCTCTTCAAAGTGAGAGTGAACAGGCTTCTTCTGGGTAAGTTCACTCCATCGTCACCTCTGACCTAGACTAGAATCAAGAGCAAACCAATCTCAAATAAAAATAAAAGAAAATATTAAAAATAAGCATTTTTTTTTAAGATTTTAATATTTTACTTAATTTCAAAAAAATATTCTCATAAGAAAAGTCAAATTCTCTCATAAATACGATACATCCACACGTGATAAACTCACCGATCGTCTCTCACACAATAATTTACAACGTCCACAAACTAACTCCCTCCTTTATCCCCTACTAAGACGTTAACGTCGCAAAGTTTTGACAGATACAAATCATCAAGGTAATTAATAATAAACTGAAAATAAACTTGGGACGCTTCATCATAACTCGGGAATTTTGCAGCGGTGGCAGGGTTAAGTGAGATCCAATTATTGAGCGGAAGTAGGATAAAAGGCCGGGTCTTTCGTTCTCCATTTTTTTTGCCACTCATTATGAAGGCTTTAGCTAGATAATAATAAGGGTATAACAGTTCTTAAAGCTGAAAATAGCTGTTCATAATATTTTTCACATTTTCCTTTGGCAACATTGACATTTTTGTAAAACTACCATACTTTTTTTAATAACCGACGAAAATTTTTAATGCTGGCCGTACACACACCAGAAAATCCTTTTCAACTATGTAAGTGTACGAGATGTACACTTAGTTGATTTTTTTTTTCTGGTGTTGTCTTTGACCTTTTGCTCATGGTTAGATTTTTGTGATCATCTGTTTTACTATGATACTTTTACAAAAATGTCAATGTTGTCATGATATTTAAAAATATCGATTTAATTTGCCAGTGTATTTGGTAAATTAAATCGATATTTTAGCAAGCAAGCATAATAATAATTATGGATTGCGTCTATACGCATTATACATATAACGATTTATTAAGCAACGGTATAATCCGCTAATCAGGTATCATTTTTACTTAAATAGTTTAAGCCATCCAAATACATACACATACATAAACACACGCCTTCTTCCCATGGGGGTAGGCAGAAACTACAGAACACCACCTGCTACGATCCTTACATACTCCTTTTGCCTCTTTTACGTTCATACATCTGCGGGGTAATTACGTAACACACTAACAGTAGGAATGAGTTACATTTTGACAGTTCAAGAACATTCATTGCGTTATTTACGTTGTTGAGCAGACAAATTTTTCGAACATATGAAGCAATGGATTAGCAATAGGCTTCAAAATGATTCAGATTGTGATAAATAGTGTGTTACGTAATTAGGGTGCTGGTCATACACGCACGCCGGTTGCGAGTACTACGCACCTGACCTTTCTGAAGAACATCACCAATAAGGTATGTAAGTCCTCCTAGGGCGTCCCCTCCCGGCGTTTCCACTCATATCTGTGTTGTAAATACCTTTTGTTAGTCGCCTTTCTTTCATCCTCTCAACATGACCAAACCATCTAAGCATACTCTGTTTAACCACCGTTTATCTGTAAATATTTCAGACATTTCAGAGATGAAGTGATTTTTTTAAAGCAAAAACGCCTCAATATTTTTCTCAGAGGTGAGAGTTCTAATAAGAAACTACGAAACCCATTACTCAAAACCACAACTGTAGCACAGAAGTATAATATTTACAGACTATTAAAAGTTGTTATTTCAAAGAGCAAAGCCTATTAATCTTTTTAAATAAATAATTAAGGCGCCACAACTTATAAAAATAAATACATTTACGCAAAAACAAGTATGCAAGATTGTTACGGATTCTTGTAACTTTTTATGACTTTTAAATATAAAAAAAACATTTTTACTTCGTGTAGTAAAACCAGAGTCATTGACATAATATAACATTAACTTCTGCCCGCGACTTCGTCGCGCGTTCGTTCGCGTGTAATTTCTTGTTCCTCAGACCTAACCCCTCGCATCACATCACCTGCCCGCGCTATCACTTCGTTTTCGCTTAGCGTATTTTCTCTCGTTTTTACTTTTTGCTCGGCTCCTAAGGGTCATAGCGTAATTTTAATTAGTCTATAGCCTTCCTCAAGAATTAGGCTACCAAATGCAAAAAGAATTTTCAGGTAGTTCCAGAGATTAACCCCCTACATACAAACTTAGAAACAAACAAACAAATTTTACATCTTGAAATTAGTATAATGTGAACTGACTTTTAATAATGTCTGTCGAAGCGCCAATGGTAATTTTCTCAAACAAATTAGTTGCTCTTCAGACGTCTGTCACTAGTCTGACTGAGAAGGCTGACGCATACTTGATAAAAAAGAAACGGAGACGCAGCTACTACTGTTTCATGACCTACCCATCAATCAATCTGCCTAACCTCTTCAGCATAGGATGGGGTCGGCTTCCAGTGTAACCAAATGTAGCTGATTACCAGTTTTTTACGTGGAGCGACTGCCTATCTGACGTCCACAACACCCATCGTGTTACTCAGACATCCCCCCGTGTGTCTGGGTAACACGATAACCCTTGGTAAGACTGGTTGTCAGACTTTTTGGGCTTCTGACTACCCGTAACGACTGTCCAAGATCTATGAATGACAGCCGGGACCAACGGCTTAACGTGCTTTTCGAGGCACGGAAGGTCTCTATAATGTAATGGATGGTCACCCATCCACGAACCGACCGCCGCAAGCGTAGCTTAACATTCGATCGACCGATGTGGCTGTTATCATTGATCCACGAGCTCCTCCTCATGACCTACCTATTATCCCGAAGAAAGCTACTTGGAAGAGCCTATAGCCTTGCTTTTGACTGCGATAGACTCTACCGTTACGGTGCAAATATGGTGGGTATCCCCAAAGGACGAAAAGAGCGGTACTGGTTCCCATGAGGTTAATACATTTGAATATAAAAATAAGGAGTATTTACCGTGTAGATACGGCATTGGTAATTCACGAGGTTTCGTGCAACGAATACATTCTTTACATTACAAGCTTAAGGTTTTATGCAGCAACTCCTTATACGAGTAGTCTTCTTCACTTCAGTAAGTAGCCTTTCTTCTCAGAGTAGTCAGATAGGAAACGCCGAACTCATCTAGTTTTTAAAATATGATTGACGTATAAAAGTGTTTGTATAAACCTACTTATAGAAATAAAATAATTTATCATTTACATCGAATATTAGTATGTCTACAAGTGATTTTAGAGTCAAAAGATTGTATCCACCAAATAAACATTATCAATATCAAGGTTTCAAATAAACATTATCAATATTAAAAGTTTACCATCTTACGCAATCGTCATAACTTCTGCCTTCAACATTAATGCATTTTCTCCTCGAATAGGTACCTAGGCGCACATCAAATCACAATATAACAAAGTAAAAATCTACTTCTAAATTAAGCAGAACTCCCTTATTCTGTGTAGGTGTCAAAAGACCATAGCGTTTATCAGAATGAATACTGAAAATAGATCGATTGGGAATACGCTTAAGATACGCTTACACGGGCAACGGAAAATATGACGTCACCACATCTGCAAGTCAATATGTAAAAGATTGTTGCTCGAGATACCGCCAAACAATAATGAGCGAAAAGGAGAAACTAATAGATTATGCAATATGTGGAGCAATTAGAGATTTATATAGTTGTAACAATGGAATTCCTCCATTATATACTATATCAACAAACACACTTGGCCCATGTGATAGATTAAATGATAAATGATTTTATTTCTCTAAGTAGTTTTGTACAAACACTTTTCACGTCAATCATATTTTTTAAACTAAATGAGGTCGGCGTTTCCTATCTGACTACTCTGAGAAGAAAGGCCGAAACAAACTCAGAGGTCACAGTCTCTTTTAAAGTCCAGACATAATCTTGGTCAGATCATGTGAAGACCATGTAGATTGGTATCTGAAATGGTATTTTGAGGAAAGAACCACACAGATTGAGTGGACCTGTCCAGTCAGTGCACGCATTTGACAGTAATCGTGCAGCTTGACTCAGGAAGTCAGCACTTAAGGAGCTCAATGTTTCAACGAACAATACCAAAGAAAGGACATTTGGGTAGGCCGCATAAATTACTCAAACTGCCAGACCATGATTAAAATTAACTAATAAATAAAAAGCAGTGACCCACATAGTCTTCACATTCACAATAATAAAAAAAATACATTACAAGTAAATACTCATGTCATTGTATATATAAAATTCGTCAATGTCAATGTGTAGATAAAAATTCAGTAATAATGTTTGAAGACCATGTAGATTGATGTCTGAAATGGTCTTTTGAGGAAAGAACCACACAGATTAAGTGGACCTGTCCAGTGGATTACGTCCCATTCTCTCTCACAAAGAAAAGGAGAAGAAAGAAAAAATACGCTGATCATAATTATGTAAACTAAAGTGCTCCACTACCTCTGGCAACAATTGCTGACAAAAATTGCCCGTGTAACCACAGCTTTAGAATTAAGAGCAATCAGACAACGGACATATGACGGGATATTGATGCAGACTCCTACGTAACTTGTAAACAAGATGATGCAAATGTGTGGGTGGGTGTATACACCCCTTTATGTGGGTGTACGGGAAAATTTGTGAATAAAATCACGTGTTTTGATGTAAGACGTGCCACACACTTGTTTGGTTCGCCATTAAGGCTCCTACAAACAGGCGCGACATACGACGCGACACAAAGGCACCGTCTGTCACGCGATGAGCGGTGCCTTTGTGTCGCGTGCGACTCGCGTCGCGTGTCGCGCCTGTTTGTAGGAGCCTTTAATCGGCACAGCTGGGCGGGAAAATCGAATAATTTGTAAGTAGTTTTTAATATAAATAATATAAAGTGATTTATAAATAATAAAATATTTGCATTCTCTGACGATTCCTATATCAAACCATGTGTACTCGTAATGTCAGTTAGTAACATTATTATTGCAATTGATGTGCATCCTGTAAGTGACAAATTCACCACTAAAATTGTGACTGTACCTATATTACTTGCTTCTGCAACTTCGTCCGCGTGAAATTTCTTGTTCACCCGACCCACCCCGTCGCATCGCATCGCCTGCCGCGCTATTACTTCGTTTTCGCTTAGCGTTCTTACTGTTTTTTTTTTTCATTTTGCTCGGCTCCTGACGATCCTAGCGTGATGTTAAATAGCCGTTTACGTAATGGCCGTGTTAAGGCTCCTACAAACAGGCGCGACATGCGATGCGACACAAAGGCACTGCCTGTAGCGGGACGAGCGGCGCCTTTGAGTCGCGTGTCGCGCCTGTTTGAAGGAGCCTTAACACGGCGGCCTTTAAGCAAACAGATTAACATGTACATCGTTAAGATTTCTGTTTTGTCCTGTTGGGTACGGAACCCTTGTCAAATGAAGTTTCGGGATAAAGCTAATAACGACTGGCGTTCAGCATCCAAGCCTTATACTGCCTTGGAGGTAACAATGTCCAGTCACCACAGCTGTGTTAATGTTATTTTCATTTTTTTGCACTGTAAATTGGGCCAGTGATGGAAGAATTAGTTTTCTTCCCTCCTTTCCCATCTTAAGTACCTATTCAAGAAACTATAAAATTGAAAGTAGGTATACAATAGAATACTCTTTATTATGTACACCATAAAAATTACAGATACATACATAGGATGATATATAGTATACATACATAGGGGACACAACGGGAGGTCTTATCACTAAAAGCGATATTTTACAGATAACCATTGGATGGATTAAAGGGAGAAGGAGAGACTATAATGCAGGTAGTCAATGGTGTACCATTTACATATACCATAAATACATACATACATAAAACTTATACATAGCTTCACATAATATACACAATAATAAACACGAAACAAGAACCAGGAAACTAAATGTAATGATGATGTTTAAGGAGGGAGGAAGTGTTTGAGTAGGCCTGTTAAAAAGAAAATGGACAGTCAGGAAAAACACAATTAAGAAAAACGATACCAGCGACATGTTAGCATGTGGCAACACTAGTCAACGAATGAATCATTTCCGTTGACTTACAAACTGAGACAAAACAACAATATTTAAATACAAACTTTTCCACAGCCATCCAATTAGGAAATTACAGCCCAGTTTATCTTGGAAGGATAAAATCAGAAACGAAGTTATCCGGAAAAGAACCGGAGTTACCGACATAGCTTGCAGTAAGCAAGCTGAAGTCATGTTTGTCGGAGGACCGATGGCCGGTGGAGCAGACGAGTCCTGGAGTGACGTCCACGTATCGGCAAGCGTAGTGTGGGACGCCCCCAGCTAAATGGACCGACGACGTCAAAATGGTAACTGGGACAGACTGGATGCGAAAGGCGGAAGACAAGGTATTGTGGCGCAACATGGGAGAGGCCTATGTCCCGCAGTGGACTGCGATAGGCTGTGTTGATTATCTTGGAAGACGTTATAAAAAGGTTTAATTAAATGTACTAAATTTGAGATTTATGGGACCAGCAGCGTCACTATGATCAGTCAAAAATGTTCTGGCCATTCAGACTCAATGACAGGTCATCGTTTAGTCATCACTGGCGACCCGCACCTGCTTCGCACGGTATGTACGGCTTGACAAAACATTGGGGTTTAATTGACTAAGCGAGCGCGAAGCGTCTCCGTTTCAGCTTGGGCAAAAATACTTTCGTATGTCCGGAAGTCCGGCTGTTCTCCTCTACAGGACGCATTTCTCAACCGAATCCAGTGAAATTTTGTGAGCAGGCTCGATAATTATTTGGATTTGTTTTCTCGATTCAGTTTTTTGAAAAAATTCAAAATGGCGGAGATGTGGGTTGAAAAGGTAAAAACAAAAACATATTTCAGCCATTTTGCGTTCTTTGCGCGCGCTTTTTGTTTTAAGAATTTTGTTTTAAGATGCGCGGTGAACATTTATTCAGTTTTAAGCTATGCAAAGACAGATTCCTCAGGTCAACAGCCGTAGACTACTGCTGCATTACTAGTGGCTCTGTGAGCTCCCAGAGCCACTAGTATTATGTATGTATATATCACAATTTTGGCTAAAAGTCTTCCCCTGCTGGACATAGGCTCCCCTTCAAACATCGCCAAAACGACGGTTCTGCCCGCAACCAGCTGTTATGACGAATTCAGCCTATAGTTATCTTTTTATCACCTTCAGAACAAATCCGCGGACAGTCGGGGTATCGTTAAACTTTTAGTTATACTTAACTGTATATGCGTTCATGACCCAAAAATGTTGGCAGTCAGTCAAACCTCTCGCTGTATAAACATTGTGTTGATATTGAAGTTCTTGATTCAAGAGCTCGATGGAGTAATGGATGTGATGGTAATTAGGGATAGGGAGAGTAATTCTGATTTGTTTGGTGCTTTGTTTTGATTTTGGCTGAAATAGCTTGATTATTTCCTCATTTTGTGAACAGGAGGTCGTCATAACAGGAGCCCCGGTACTAGGTTGGACTTTACAACAACATGAGCTTTTCTGGTATAGCGCTTGCAGCTAGGTAGGCACAGTCAAGGAAACTTTTACCTACATTATTGATAAAAGATTTTATTTCTGTAAGCAGGTTTGTACAAGCACTTTTACACGTCAATCGTATTTTAAAAACTAGATGAGGTCGGCGTTTCCTATCTGGCAACTCTGAGAAGAAAGGCCGAAACAAACTCAGAGGTCACGGTCTCTTTTCAAGTCCAGACATTATCTTGGTCAGATCATGTGAAGACCATGTAGATTGGTGTCTGAAATAGTTTTGTGAGGAAAGAACTATACAGATTTGAGTGGCCCTGTCCTGTCAGTGCACGCATTTGTCAGTAATTATGTAGCTCAACTCAGAATTTATTATTTTTCTCATTGCCATATTTCTAGCATTTTGAATGAAAATGACACTTCGAAAAGGTGACATGCGAACGCTTTCCGAGAAAGGCATGCGTTTGTAAATTGCTTAACATTTTCACTCCGTGACCGTACAAGATTTGAAACATTGCATACCGTTTTATTCCGTAGATACAGATAGTTTCCACTATACCGTGTATAAAATACTTTGCACGAGGAACTCCTCGAATAATTATCACTTGCCACACAGGAGTTTACAACTAGCGTCAGTAGGTTAACAGCTTTTCTGGGAATCCAAGAAAAATAAAGACGATTTCACCTACTTTTTATGCCCCAAAACTATTGAAAGAACTTACGCACATAGCATTTACGTGGTCCATTTGATAAAATAACTGTTTCCCGGTTTTTCGATTACATACAAATATTCATTCGCCGTTATCAGGAAAAAAAGATTTTTGTGGTGACCTAAGGGCCTAGAAAAATGTTATTCGCTTCGGAGCGATTCTATTTCTACAATTGCTATCGCTTTTGCTAATGTTTCCTTCATACAAATCTAAACCTAGCGATAACGCTTGTCAAAAAGCGCCACTTGGCTACGCATCTCTATGGATGTAATCGTTTGACGCTGTCGATTCGTTTCATAAAATCGAATGATGTTAACACGGTCTAGCTAATTTCTAATCGTTGACTTATGATCACGTGATATTTCGATAGCTTATGTCAACCCCATACATATTTTGGCTTTTCTACTAGCGTCATCGCTAATCGAATGTTACTTTGTCTAGGCCGTCTGGTGTAAAGGTCGCGGGAATCCGGTGAATGCAAGAAACACAGAACTCGTCCATGTGACGGTGCTTGACGGAGGACTATGTCCAGCAGTGGAAGTCTTTCGGCTGAACTGATGATGACGATAAGTGTACCTCTATTCGTTCTTTAATAGAGGTTCTTTCTATCAGGCCCACTTGTCCCGCTAATCACTAAACATGTTTAACGCTAAACGAGTTTAAAACATATTTCTGTTTCTGTCAAATGTTTGATGACGGGGACAGAATGATGATTAAAAGTCGTTTAGCGCTAAACGTATTTTAGTGATTCGCGGTTCAAGTGGGTCTTAGTAATTTACATTGCTTCATTTAATGCCATAATATTAGAAGGCAGTCTAGCATAAATTTTCCAGTTTTCCAGACAATTATTTCTTGATTTCCACGGACAATGGCACGAAATCGACTCCGTTTCGGTGTCCGTTCAAATCGAACTGGAATGTTAGGAATCCGAATCAATATAGGTATGCGAACTAATGTCGAATTCCGTAGTTTAACTACGGGTAGGAAAGGTACAATTTATATTGTACAGGGGTATATTGACTGACTGATTGACTCCTAAGTCCCAGGTATTTCTAGTTTAGGAGTCAGGGTTTCAAATTTTGTGCGCCTTTAATTATTGTGAGCTTTAGCTAGATATTATAAAGCTTATTGTAAGAACTTGTATCAATGAAGTATATTATTATTATATTATGTAAGGGATGCTAAGATGCTATACACTTAAGCAGTGGTGACCCAGTGTTATCGGCCCCGACTTACGAGATAAAGGTCGTGTGTTTGAACCCAAGCAGGCTCTTTGTGTAATTTATTTTCATCACCACTGCTCTCAAAACGGTGAACGAAAACATCGTGAGGAAACCAGCATGTCCTAGAACCGAAAATTCAATGCAATGCAATTGGCCCGCGTGGTAGATTAAGGCCCACTCACAGAATGAAAGCCTATGTCCCAGCAGTTGGAACATTATAGGCTGATTATGATACAAACTTGTTCGGGTCGGCATGATTCGGCACAGCCGGGCGGCAAATTATGTATTTTGCCGCCCGGCTGTGTTCAATCGTGCCGAATCAAGCCGACCCGAACTAGTGTCTAGAACGCCCATTGATTAATGGGTATTTATTATCAATACGATCAGCACACTCCAATTAAGAAAGAGCCTGGCACTATACATTTTCTAGATTTTTGAACTTCTTTCATTCCAAGGAAGATAACAACCCAAAGATCATGCTGACGTAGGTATATGTACCTACCAAATGTACCTAGGTATATACATTCAAGTATCGCAACTCGTGAATATTATATTAATTTCTCGTTTCGCTATGGCCGCTATTTTAATTAATGCATTACCTACAGCTGGAAGTCTCGAAATAGCTCACGCCCTGTGACTAGTCCGGATCGATCCTAATTTTAATCATTTCCTTTACCTATAATATAATTTGCTAATAAAGCTGTACACGCAACAGCGTTGTAAAATAATATTACAGTCTGTAGGTACATTATTAGGAGGCTATAAATATTATAGGGCGGTGTATAGCCGGCTTGACGACGTGGTCCTCACAATGAGATCACCATGGTATTGTAAATCATTTGATCATCGTCGTGATGGAATTATTTAGTCATCTGATTTTTTGCAATCGTTTGTATTTTGTTTTGAGCTGCCGCCCACCTGATGGGAAGTGGTCACCATTGGTTTCCTAAGGAAGCGGTGAATGTTCACGCAATAACGACTGTCCAAATACATAGCATTTTTTGACAGCTTAAGGCGAAAGCGTCGGGTTCACCCGCGAAATTCAAATTTTCTTACGTTATTTGCAATATGCAGGTCGGTATCAGGTTGTATGTTGATCTAAATATGATTCGCGGCCGTAAAAAAAAAAATTATAGAATTATTATCATAAAAATCATCATTACAACTCTCTTAAGTTCATATTACCCTAATGAATGACTATTTCATGAAATCGTGATATTTGAGGCAAATTCTTACTCAAGGAGTTGTATTGCCGGTTCTAATGATTATTATTCTGTAAATCCATTTTTGTTACGGTCGCGAATAATATTTTAATTAACATACAACCAGGCACTGACCTGCAATTTTCAAAAAACAGAAGTAAATATGAATTTCACGGGCTACCTTAGCGCATCCCCCCTTATGTCAAATACTGTTGAAAATGACAGATTTTCAAGATGGCCGTTTTAACAGTTTTGCTGCCAAGTTCAAAAATACATATTTACTTGTAAGCCACCGTCAACCCTTAGCATACTTATATTTGGTCTCGCTAGTCGGGTCCTGGGCATGAACAGAACTCATCTATAGGTATACGGGTATGAGGAACAGGGTGTAAAGCTCACTCATACTCTATGGAAAAGGGAGGATCCTCCGACCAGATGGGTGTCGTGTCTGGTGGGCAACTGCCCAACGGTTGATGTCGGGATGTTGTTGCGCAGTAAACTCTGCTTGCGCGATGCAGGATTTTTGCGTGACGTCATTGTGATGGGTAGCTCGCATGTGGCGATGTAGATACCGCTACACCTACGTATAGCGACGACTCGGATGCGGATTGTGGGCAGTGGGCACACGAACGAATTATTTTCGACCAATACGTTGGGTGCTTGACAGCAAATGTGTTAATATGACAACCACCGCCCTTTTAGGAAACCGTACCTTTATATTGTTGCCATCCCAAAAAAAAACTCACGCCATAGATGTCTCATGTCCCTCTAATAACTCAAGAAAAAGAATATTCACGAAAAAAAAATAACAAAGAACCCTTAAAACCATTCAATGTCATATTACGTAAACTGAAGAACACAAATCATGAGTCATACAACTGTTGATATATTGAAAAACATTTTTACCGCATTTTAAACCGTTCAGTAGTCTTGCGTAAGACTAGCCGAATACCTTGGCATTGGCATTCGACTGAAATAGATAGTGCATACTTAGATGCCATCTTGAATAATTTAGGCGGGAATTATTCGAATTTCGAATAGTCATAATGTATACGAATCGAACGTTGAAATGTGTAAACGTTCTGAATTCAAACTTTCTGTTATGTTATAAATGTGACGTCATAAGTTTGAATTTCGAAAAGCACTGGCGACGTTTTAAAAAAAACAAAAGCGATCCATCAGAGCCATGTTTGGACTGCACGTAACGGACAGTTGTAAACCATACTTAAAAAAATACAAAATTCTGATACTACCAGCTTTCTATAATTATGAAACTGCCCTATTTGTTAAGTTGAATGCACATTTCGTCGGTCAAATCACGAAAGGGCGTAACCAACAAAATTTTGGAAATTGAGCTATTACCACCAGCAAACTCTAGATGTCAAGATTTATTATGTCGCGAAGAGGCATAGCCAAAATCTCGGTGTAAATGGACTTAGAAGTAGTTGCGAAGAGCCCTATCTACTATCCCTTTTAATTTAAAATATCGCGAATAGGCGTAACGTAATTAGCCGCGAGAGCAACAACGACTTGTCAAAACTTGTCACTGTGCAATTTGTAAGCTGCAAAGTTTGGTTGTGATAGTTACAATAATTAATTTCTTTGTTTAAAGTGAATACATACGTAGATAAATAGTTAATTGAAAGTGTCCTTTTTACAAAGGAGAAAGGAGAAGTACGGCGAATCAAAAATGAATGCAAGATTCGAGCAATACAACATACGAACACTAGTTGTGTTTCGTTTGATTTACAACAAGTAATTTATTTGCCGCAATGTAAAGAAAGTGCAATTTTTTACAAAAGACGTTTGTCAAATTTTAACTTCACGATTTATGACATAAGCTCGAAAGACTGTGTGTGCAACTTATGGAACGAGACGATCAGTATGAGAGGTGCATCTGAAATGTCTACTTGTGTTTATAATTTTTTAACAAACTGTGATAGGAAGGGTGTGAAAGAAGTGTTCATGTTCAGCGACGGCTGTGTAGGCCAGAATAAAAACTTCACGATGGCGGCAATGCTTTTATATTTGATTAATAACTGTGAATCGATCGAAGAAATCAGTTTGCGTTACTTCTGTTCTTTCCATGGACAAAGTGAGGGTGATTCTGTCCATAGCGCGGTTTCATTTGCAATGAAACAGTCTGGGAACATTTTTGTACCTTGTCAACTGGAACCCATCATACGACTGGCACGCAAAAAGCCTTATGAGGTCAAACTTCTAAATTACGATGATTTTAGAAACTTCAAAGATCTCGCATCTAAATTGATGTTGCTATGGATAAAAAGGGATGACCAAACTGGTGACTCATTTAAGTGGACGGACGTTATGGAGTTTAGGGTAAAGCGAAACCAACCTACTACACTGTACTTTAAAACCAGTCACATGGAAACACAATACAAATCTATATCACTGAAACGAAGAAATATACATTGGCTGAGGGCAAACGTCGCACAGTTAAACCACTCCTTCAGAAAAAATTCCAAAGAGAAGTATAATGACCTAATCAAAATGTGTAGCGGACATACACCGATAATAAGGCATCGAGAACATGTTTTTTACTACGAAAACTTACCCCACGATTGAAGATTATACTAACTAATAATTAATGAGTATAAATAACACAAATTATTTTGATTGCTTTTTCGACCATTTTGTGATTCTTTTAAGTATGTTTCTAGAGTCTAGCATCATTAAATAAGATTAACCTTCAATATATCCTGGTTTTTATTTAGTTTAAAGCTAAGATACCGGGCGTAAATGAAATTATTAATATTAACTGTACATCACAAAGGGGCGTAAGTGAAACCGTTTTTAAAAAAAAAACGAATATCTCCAAAGCTAACTAAAGTACACAAAAAATTAAATAAATATATAAACAGAGTTAGCCAATATACAAAACGAGTGATCAATGAACATCTAATAGGCATTAGGTAAAATGTTACGACAGTACACAACCGTACGTTTTATTAAAAACTGCTCTCCTGAAAAATTTGTTACAACTCAGATACGCCTTTTCGTGATTTGACCGACGATTTGTTTCCTTACCTGTCGGATACTGTTAAACGTAACAGGCGGAATAATAAGTATGTTAGGCGGATGAAGAGCCAAAACAGCCCTAATGTGGAAAAGCATATTCTGCATAGTTCTGTAAGTATATAACAAAATTCTAAAATCAATCAGAGTAAAATTTTTATGGATTTATAAAGAAACTTAAAAGACTTGCTATGTAATAAATATTATTATAATTTATACGACTATTAATTTGAATGCTACTTTGACATCCTAATTGTAAACTTTCATACTTTGACATTTTACTCTTTGATATTGTGACATTTAGTGATACTTTGAAATCCTAAATAAATTGTGTTTTTATGATATTATTTTAAATCGTAATTTTATATCTTTTTGTTCGTTTCAGTCCAGTACTAAACCCACAAGATCTACATTAAGGTCAAATGTATCATCGAAGATTTTTATCATTTTATTTTTAAATTTTTAATAATGCACACTTGCTTTTCCAATTTATTTAGACATTGGCAGAATAGTCGACATCGGTTTTGCTTGCCGTAATAAAAAATAGAATAGCATAGAATTATTTTTAATCGACTAATCTCAAACTGTAATTTTAATTCGTAATCAAGCAATCAATAATGTTAATACTAACCTAATAATCTATGTCGTGTAATAAATGTATGTTCCTAATATTTGCACGCCACACTTGACAGAATGTGATGATACCACTGACTAATCTTATGAATAAATGAGTATGATTATGACTATAGAATTGTTTTTAATTAAAATAATTTTCAACCGCTTTTGAAAGCAATTTCTCTTTGTTCCACTTTCGGGACGGCTAGCAGCTTCTTATAAGAGTTTTTTAATTATTTTCACTAGCCGTGCACCCAGCTCCACCTGCGGTAAAAGCTCGTCAAAATACAATATTACTTTGTTAGGATTAGCACAAATTCAGTCTGTGTGCTACTTTTATTTTAAATCATATTAAAGTCTGTTCCTAAGTAGGTAGGCCTTTATTATAGCCTATTATATTACCTATTTTAAAGCTTATTATACTATATTATTATAGATTATTATAAAAAACTAGAGGCACTCCGCGGTTTCGCCAGCATAAGTCTCGATCCCGTGGGAATATATGGATAAAAAGTATCCTGTGTCCACATCCAGGTCATGGTCTACCCATGCGCCAAATTTCATCTAAATCCGTTCAGCCGTTTAATTCTTATGTGAAACAAATTCCCAAAGTTTGAGGATTGATATGAAATTGAAAATTTTATTATTCAGTAAATAATTCCTTAATACAACGTAAAATAGAGCTGCAATTTGCAAAAATCTAAAGAAATTTTGAATTTGGCGGGCTACAGCTGAGGATTCACCTTAAGCCCTTAAACAACCCACAAGAGTCAAAACACTATCCATATCTTAATCCAAACCTTTTAAATACCACTCCAAACCTATCCTCGACAAAACACGTGAACTTTTCTCGAAACGAAACGTATTTCACTCAGACTTCGATAAAAATAGAACCGAGAAATAAATACGTAGACACACCATCTATTTCTGTAACCCTGGTATATTTTTGACGCAATTCTTTAGACAACATAGTGCCGTCAGCTGATTTTGACAATTCGCTGACACATAGACAAATCTAGCGATAAGATGAAAGTTGGAATTTTAATATGCGAGGGTATTTTTAATCATTATTTATATTTATGGGAGGGTGGGATATGTGCATTATGACAAATTGGTGGCAAAGGTTTGGAGAAAAAAAGGCGGGAGTAGAAATTCCTTGCTATGTTGCTTTGATGTGATGTTCAATTGGTCCTTTTGTAATGTAACGTTGTGGAATTTAAATAGCTGATTAGTGATTTTATGTTTAGAGAACAGCCAACTAACCATAGATATAAGAAGACGCTTTTAGAGTTAAAAGGGGACAAAGGAAATACCGTTCTAAGGATTTTAATAATTAGTTTATTATTCTTTACTCTATGTATTGCAGTATTGGAAGGTGTGTTTTACTCATACTATTTTTTTAGCCTTGTGTGAGGTTTTCATTGCTTTAACCGATAGAATCCCGGTGGCCCTCTGTAGAGCCGGGGTGGCGCCACCGTCAAGCCCCGCTGGCCCTCTAGAGGGTCGCGCGGTCGTGCGTTTAAATAATCATGATTATTGCTTCTAAATGAGGGCTAATATCGTCTTTTGAGCATTTCACTTTAAGGGCTTTTTTTTTTGGGCAGATGAACTGTCTTGTTCCACGAAATACCGGTGGCGCCACCCCGGCCCTACAGAGAGCCACCGGGATTCTATCGGTTAAAGCACCATTATTGGTATACTTACCAAAAAAAAAAATTTGTCTACCAGACGTGCTTAGGCGCCCGCCTCAATTCGATACACCTGTGTAGGATAGGTAACTGCTGAGGAGCAGTCGTTGAAGACTTACGTAACAAGAATTCCCTTAAAAGTCCAATGAAATAAACAAATATAAGAGACAAAACGAAAATTCCTCGCTAACCATTTAAGGACATCCAGACACCAGACAAATGTACAAATAAACCTTGAGAAGACAATGCAATGAAAACCATGACCCACTACCAAATTTATAAAAAAAAGTGTTTCGGTTGTCTCTGACATTTTAATAAATTATGACATTTAACGACACCAAATTTGACATTTTAATAAATTATGACACAACAAAAAGAACAACGATTCTGTGATTTTATAATTGATTTAAAGTTGAACCGATTCGATTTTTTCGTCATTAAGCTTGTCTACACGTATAAAGAGATTTAATTAAGTAACTATAATAAAATGAGAAGTTGGTTTTTATGTCTGTTTATTGAAATAAAAATCTTCTTAGCGGCTGAATTTTATAAAGGGGAAAACTCGCAGAAGAAACATTGTACATGAGTCCTGAATAATATTTGGAGTTCAATAATTCAATTTTCTGTACAAGTATGCTATAACTGGGAGTCCTTTCAAAACCAATCATTTGCTTAGGTATTTAAAAAAAACCGGCCAAGTGCGAGTCGGACTCGCGCACGAAGGGCTCCGTACCATTATCTAAAAAAACGGCAAAAAAATCATGTCTGTTGTATGGGAGCCCCTTTAAATATTAATTTTATTCTTTTTTTTAGTATTTGTTGTTATAGCGGCAACATAAATATATCATCTGTGAAAATTTCAACTGCCTAACTATCACGGTTCATGAGATACAGCCTGGTGACAGACGCACGGACAGCGGAGTCAGTAATAGGGTGCCGTTTTACCCTTTGGATACGGAATAATAAGGTAATAAGGTGTAAAAAGCCTTGCCCAAGCAAAACAATTCACGATAACAATACCTTTGGTGTAATAAATTACACATAACTTAGATGTTGCCCGAATGGAAAAAAAAGTTTCCTTTTTTGTCTTTCATGTATACAGGGAGTAAAAAGACTCATTACATAGCCGTCAACTAAGCATTCTGTACATCAAACTAAGTAACATTGCATAAAAATAATTACTAGGAAACGAATTTTGTTTTTGGTGTGAAAATTTGCTTTTTACGGTAGTGCGCAATGTAACACACGCAAAACATTATGCTTATGGGTGCATGGAAAGGTACAGGGATCGTGGGGTATTTAAAGTTGTATTATAACATAAAAAAACACGTGTGGCACTCGGGAAATGCCGCGGTAAAGCTATTGCATAGCATTTGTTATCAACTTAAGCAATTATAATTATTTATATATTTTTTATTTATGCAGTACTTTTTTTCGTTGATATTAATTCAAGTACAGTCGTACCACATACATACACGTTAAGCGAACGCTCGGCCGAGCTACATGGTAGGCGGAGTGGGGGGTGTTAGGTTTTATTTTCGTTACGGAATTTCTTGATTCGGTCGCCGCGCTCAAAGCCCGCGATAAAAGCTATACAATAGCTTAAAAATCGTGTTTTCATAAAAAAAACCTTAGTAAAGGTTGGAATTTTGACCTTCAATATCTCCGTAACCAGAAGGTTCCCAGGTATGGTCCAGTACAAAAAAAATTACAATGACGGGGAGTACAAGTGACTCTCGGCTTCGTTTAGTGTCTTTTTACACCCGTTCTATGACACCCACCACACACCCACTATAAAATCTATCATTATTTTATTTAAAGAACCGTACAGTAAATAGTATTTTATTTATATAAAAAGTAAGCAAGTCCAAATAATGAACTAGTATTAAATAAATTAAATTAATTAGTGCCATAACTCACAATTAAAGCGACATAATTGGTGTGCGTAATTATTTATAATTGCTTTATTACAATACGACAAGGAAAGAACCGGTTTTGATTAAGGGCGATGCGCGAAGGTAACCCGCGAAATTCAAATTTTCTTACGTTTTGTGCAATTTGCAGGTCAGTATCAGGTTGTATGTTGATCTGAATATGATTCTCGGCCGTAACAAATATGGCTTTACATAATTATAATCATTAGAATCAGCCATACAACTCCTTAAGTTAGAATTGGCCTCAAATGTCACGATTTCATGAAACAGTTATTCAATAGGGTAATATGACCTTAGAGAGATGTATTGATGATTTTTATGATTATAATTCTATAAATAAATATTTGATACGGCTGCGAATCATATTTAGATCAACATACAACCTGATACTGACCTGCAAATTGCAAAAAACCTAAGACAATTTGAATTTCGCGGACTACCTTGACGCTTCCCCTTTAAAAGGAAAAAGTGTTTAATGAACTATTTTATAATGTCACAGCCATCCAATTTAAGTGAACAAATCTGTGTTGACTGTCTCGTTGGTCCTGGGTTCCATTCCCAGGTCGGGCAGTGTTATTGGGTTTTATCATCAGGAATTTCTCAGTAGCAGCCCGAAGACTGGATTTGTGCCCGGTTGATAGCAATAGGTTCGCCCTCTATTACATGGGACTTCAAACATAACTGGCTAAATGTGGGTGTACTACAGAGGTATACTTCTGCCTATCCCTTCGGGGATAACAAGCGTAGTGTTATTTTAGAAAGAAAAAGAAAGAAAGAAAAATAGTTTATTCTGCACAAACAAAACGCACCTAACAAATGAACGACATTAATTTAGAGACATACAAAATAGCCAAAAGCATCGTATTCCTGTTACAAAAGTTTCATAATTTTGTCTATTGCTTGATGCCAGAGACCAAAGACCATACACATTGCTCTGTGTTGCGACACTGGCAAATGACAACAAACAAACGATCAAAACAAAAATAAAATGCCGATTGCAGTGTGGAAAAATGACTACTTTTGTAACAAACAAACAATAATAATAAGAACAATTAAGCAATGCGTCGCATCTGTGCAAGAACAGGTCGTTGCTCAGCAAAATGATGTGACTTCGGACGAACCTATCGTCAACAGCGCTGATTTTCAGCAACTACCTCTCGGATGACGTAATGACGTCCCCCTGTGTGATGTAATAAATCGGGTAAGTATGATTTTCCACAGAATTAAGTGTGATTCTAGCTGAACATAGTATGTACTTATAAATAAATAAATGTATATATATATATCTGTATGTGTAACTTTATAATAAAAAATATACATAAACCGAGACCATAACAAACATGATACAATGAAAAATATAAATGTAGGCAATAAATTCTATATGCTGTGTCGGTACAGTGCGGTGTGTGTTTCTATTTATGCTATTTTATATCTAATTTTGATGTACTAACAATACTCCATAATTAAAGAATGTAGTCTATATTGATACACCATAATGTTTTCACCATGGGAATTGCGATGGCGGCCATTTGCATAGCGGCAAGCATTGAAGCATTGCGTCGCTAAACGACGACCATGCTTTTCGGACAAACCGGTAAATTTGCCGGTTATTTTATATTACTAAAGATTCATTGTTCAACTAGGACTAGATTCCATGGCAAGGTAATCCATACTAATATTATAAATTCGAAAGTAACTCTGCCTGTATGTTACATTTCACGCCTAAATCGCTGAACGGATTTCGATAATATTTGGCAAGGAGATAGATGGCATCCTGGGAAAGGACATAGGCAAATTTTTGTCCCGGTAGCACTTTCCCGTGGGATAATTTCCGACATCTATCTCTATAATATATCTATAGATAATATATATATATATATATATATATATATATATAGATATCTATCTATATAAAGCACAAGTATAAAGTCTCTAGTTAGTGGGTGCCGTACTGTACAGTCCGCCATCGTTCAGACCTCGCCGACGAGGTCCCACGCGACGACACCCCCGTAACCGTTCCCCCCGACCCTTGTCCGATGAGGCGCCAGCCCGCGTCGTAGCTGAGCCTGTAGCTTTAAATGCCCCCGATAATAATAATCCTCTAAACATTACGATCCAACCTGTCCCACCTTGCTGCCCTCTCTCAGTGACGCCCTAAGCCGAGGTCCGTACCACACAGGGGGTGCCCTTAGCGTGCGGTCATTTAAATTTAGTATTTAATTTCGCTCCTGGGTGGAGGCTTTGAGTTAATCTTAAGGCACCCACAGGATAGTTTGGTTAAGTAGCCAGGACCTCAGAGGTCACAACTACGAGATGCCATTCAAAAAAATTAAAAAAATTGCCTTACTGTTCTCCTAGATAGGTTACAAAATGATTTTATTTGATGTGTCAGTGTCTTTAGTCACTTTCAGTCCACGATATAGCTACTAACCAATAAGGGGCATTAGGTAAAGCGTATAACTATCTACTCTCGCTAGAAACCAAGAAAACACAAAAACGCAATATTTTTTAACCGAATTCAAAAAGGTGGAGGTTCTCAATTCGTCTGCAGTGTTTTTTTTTTGTATGTTTGTTACGAGATATCTCCGGCAATTGTAGATCGATTTCGAAAATTCTTTTTTTAATAGCGAGGGTATGCCTCAAGGGTGATCCTATCTACATTTTATTAAATTTGCTTCGGTAGTTTTCCAGTTAGTTTCAATAATACGTATTTTTCCACTTAGTGTACATTGAAATTATAATAATTTTTTGTCACTCTTATTTATGTAGCAAATAGTGGTATACGTATTTGTGTGGGATAGGTACAATAATTATAAAATTGAAAACAAAAACATTATTTAAATAAAAACAACTGACTTCCAAAAAAACACTATAAAGTGAAAAATTACTTTAATTTCGGAAGTCGGTGACAAAAAAACGAAAATACATAAAAACCAAAGACACCGACTTCCGAAATTACTTAAAGTAATTTTTCACTTTGTAGTGTAGTTCTTGGAAGTCAGATGTTTTTTTTTTTTGTAGAAAAGCTTTTTCTACTAATCAAATCGAAGCTGTAACATCTACCAACCCGCACTGGGCCCGCGTGGTGGATTATGGCCCATTCCCTCTCACAGAGAGAAGGCCTGTGTCCCAGCAGTGGGCTGGTTATGTTTATGCTAAATCGAAGCTGGAAATTCCAAACACAGTCATGCCTATTAAAACAAACAATCCATTTAGACAGTTTTCTTATACCCGTTTGTTATAAATTCACGAGTCTTCTTTACCGGAACAGTAGGATAAAAACATTTCTCCCGTCACTTCCATCTCTTCCTCGCCAAACCACGTGACTACGAAACTGATGTACGTACTATCTACCTATCTAAGAATGTACCAAAGGCACAGAATATCGGTGGTAATGACACATTGATAGTACTTATAGAACAACAGACTATGGTCGAGTCACGCGGACCCAGCCCGTACCACCCGCTGACAGGGCCGGTAAGATGGCGCTTAGAAATGAGTTTTTTTTTATGGTTGGAAACCGTCAAATTACTTCTCCCGGTCTGGGTGGAGCGGAAGGGCGTTTCAGACTCTTACTGACTAAAACCTACCCGTGTTCCTTCAGTTGCCTGTGCGCCAGGGCCACGGTAACTCTTTCGAACAATCCGCGACCCCGGCAGAAAAACGATTAGCTGGCTAGAAATTTTGTGGAAGTTCGAGTTCCATTTTGGGCTATAAGCACTTGATTTACCAGAACTACGTATATACGTTATAATGTTCAAGGGATGGACCTTATGCACAGTTTAACTTAAGGAAAATAATAATAATAATACTAGACGCTGGAGGGCAAAGGGGTGCTACTCATACAGAGAGGGCGTGAGCATTGATCACCATGCTTACTCAAGACGGGTTGGCGATTAATTAATTAACTTCAACATTATTGATTTAAATAAGAAAACTGTCTGACACTATCACAAGCAAGACTGTTGATCATGAGGAGGACCCTAAGGGAGGAGACCAGAAGGGTTCAGTCGGTAAAAGTGTGAATTCTCAAGGAGGATTTTTTCAGTAGCAGACCTAGTGTCTGGATTCATGTCCGGTTGATGGAAATAAGTTCGCCACCTAATTAATACATGGGACTTAAGCATACCTGGCGGAATTTGAACGTGATATAGGTTGACCTTCCATCAAAAAAACGTTTTTCAATTATTAATAATAATGATCTTTTAATAATCCATCTATTAATTATTAAAGTGACTGCCTCGTCGGTCTAGTGGTTGCAAGCGCTACTGCTGAGCCTCTGGTCCTTCCTGGGTTCGATTTCCAGCGGGATAATTACGTAACACACTAACAGTAGGAATGGGTTTAATTTTGACAGTTCAACAACATTCATTGCGTTATTTACGTTATTGGGCAGACAGATTTTTCGAACGTATGAAGCAATGGATTAGTAGTAGGCTTCAAAATGATTCAGATTGTGATAGATAGTGTGTTATGTAATTAGGGTGCAGGTCGGGCAAAGTGTTATTGAGCTTTTCCATCTGAAATTTCTCAGTAGTAGCCCGAAGTCTAGAATTTGTGCCCGATAATAGCTCACCCCGTATTACATAGGACTTAAACATAATTGACGAAATGTGGGTGTACTATAGGTACACCTCTGCCTAACCCTCCGGGGAAACAAGGCGTGGTGTTATGTTATTATGTAAATGCGCATAATATTCTATTTCAAATTAGTTCTTATTAAATAGAAATTCTTATCCAAACCAACACATTTTAGCGGCCACACTAAACGAGGCAATTGGTAACTGAACCAAACCGAGCGATGTATTAAATAATTATGCTATTATTATATTCAAAATTAACGCTTACTAATCATGTGTAGGATACACACACACACACACACATTTATATCTGTAAATTTTACGGTGTACATAATAAAGAGTATTCTATTCTATTCTTTTCTTTTCTATCCATTGTTGGACCAATCAAATGGATGAAAACACTTTGATTCTTTTTTTGTTTAGAATAATAAAAATAACATATTTTATTTAATTTGACAATATTGGTCCACTGATAAACAATTTATCAACTCTTAGTTTAGTATTAATTATTCATTAAACAATTATTATTCATCCCTGCCGCACGAGCAATCGGACAAAGTGTCTCAATATTGGTGCATCGTGTTGTTCGGCTAGGGTTATAAAGAGGGGGGGAGTATCAAGTTATTAAGAATTTAATTTCTCTATTTAATAAGCAACCGTTAGTTTCTGGGAGTCACACTAAGGCCAAGTAAGCTGTTAATTACTTTTGCGTTCGATGTTTTATCCAAAAGCACCTCATTTTTTTTATTCTATAAAACGGAAAGTCTCTGGAGTAGCCTAGAGTTTAGAGTTGTGAACAGCGAGGGAATAATTTCACTGCCTGTTACACCTATGTAACGGGGAGTGAAATTATTCCAAATCCCATTTTTTTTTAATACCTTTTCTTGTTGTAAATGTTGCAATAGTTGGTTCCTAAACCAATTATTGCGGCATGAAAATGAGTAGGTTCACCTGCCTTGTCTTCGGCAAACATAACTTTAAAAACTACAGATGGAAAACTTTTCAGCTAATTTCAAATTATTCACCAAGAATTAAAAAATAAAACACAATCACGTTTTAATCTACAAACCAACTAAAAGTACAGTACAACGATGTCCTTAATGTCCCTCGGGAATCATCGCATTTCCGAATACAAACGAATGCTAATTTCCATGTCCATCAATTATTAGATTTATCGTGTATAATAATTTGAATTCAGAACTAAGTACTTTATTGTTGTTTTCAGAACTAAGTACTTTATTACTGTTTTCAGAATTAAGTACTGCATTGTTGTTTTCAACAAAACAGTACTAAGTATTAATCTAATCATTGATGGACACGGAAATTTGTATTCGTTTGTAGTTGGGAATGCGATGATTCCCGAGGGACATTTAGAAAATAATAGTGCTGTAACTTCTTACTTGTAGAAAAATATTAAAAACAAAAGCATATCTGACGCTGTACAACGTGTAACTGACGTAGCCTTGCGCTAAATTTTACATCTTTCTGTTCCGGACATTACAATGCCTTCACCAAACGGTCCTGACAGGCTTTCCTTATGAAATCTTATTGTTTTCAGTAGTTCTTGTCATGAAAATGTATTGTAAATGAAGGGTGGGGTAGGTACTAAATCTGGCTTGGAATTTAGAGCTGCAAATTGGTAATTTTTTTCGCAGTTGTTTTCTGTTGCTTATATAACCTAAGCTTTTATAAATATTAAAACACAGAATTATCTTGCTGAAATTTGGCCTACAATTGCTGCAACGATGAAGAGTCATAGCGAAAATAATCACGTTTGGATTCGTGATTAATTACGGTTTTTGAAAAATAGGTGATAATTTGTACATAACCAGCGAGGTAATTGCGTAACACACTAACAGTAGCAATGGCTTTAATTTTGACAGTTCAACAACATGCATTGCGTTGTTTACTTTGTTGAGCAGCCAAATTTTTCGAACATATGAAGCAATGGATTAGCAATATACTTCAAAATGATCCAGATTGTGATTGAAAGTGTGTTACGCAATTAGGGTGCAGGTTATAGTGAAACAGGCTTAATTAAAGAGTCCCACAGACAGGCGCGTCGCGACAGTGCGATACAAAGGCGCCAACGTCGCGCGACACGCGGTGCCTTTGTGTCGGGCGTCGCGTCGCGCCAGTATGTACGAGCCTTTACTCTTTATAATTTCACCATTTTCATTCGAGTCACACCGTTCTATTCTTCTACGTAAAAAAATAGAAAATTCACAGCTTTAGTTGAGCCAGGCTATAAATTCTAAAACTGCAATAAGAACTAGGAACAGAGTAAGGGATATTTATCGCTACGCTATTTTAACGGAATGCTCCTACATTGTTAGCGGGTATTATTGTTTTCTCATTGTAGCCAATGCTATTGTAGGATTACGTCAAGGAAAACTATCTATTACCTAGTTTTACTGCGTTTTTGTTTTATAATTAGCTGAGTACGAGAGCCCACAAAAAAAATGTATCATAGAAATACGTTTAAATCTATTATAAAATCGATAAATTTGATTAAAATAAACCAAAAACATTTGGAAAAAATTATGATTATGTTGGTCATAAAATTTTGCTTAAATCAAACTCAAAACTCAAACTCAAAGCATTTATTTCAATTAAACCATTTACAGGCACTTTTGAATTGTCAGAGTCGGTCAGTTAGTCAGAAAGTTGAAGCTAGTTGCCCATTCCAAAACGTAGATCTCTATGGAGAAGAACGGGCAAGAAACTCCAAGGACACTCTTTTTAAATCAAGATATTACAAAATCCTGGGTACATTATTCTTGTTGCTTCTATATGCGAGAACAATGAAAAAATATATAAAGAAACAATTCAAAATATAAGATTAATAATAAAAATAAGCCGTGGCAGTTAAGAGATGACCAGTCTCAACTGACGGCGCCCGTTCACGAACATGACGCGTGGATCAGTTTTGGAGTTTGTGGAATTGTATCTTTTGTGAATTTAACAGGTAGTGGTTGCTAAAAATAAATACTAAATACATCGGTATAGATAGAAAACATAATTACTCGCACACTACAAAAAATACTTGCATTCTACAAAAAAAAAATTGAAAGTCTGACTATACAGGTTATCACATAATTCCCGCTGACCTCTCAAAATTTAATAAGTACAGGAGGTTTATTTATTTATTTATTTATTTTATTATTTATGTACACACAGTAAAATAGATGCAGATAGGCATATTAGTACTAAGTACAAAGGTACTGCTTATTTCTTAAGAAATTTCTTCTAGCAGACCTGCGAAAGGAGAAATGAAAAAGAAATGTAGACAATAGTGTGTGAAAACAAGAAGAGAAGAATTTGATTTGTGACGTCTTAAACTAGAATATAAAATATACTTACATATAATGCAAAGTATAAGTAAAAATAACATATACTTAAAGAAATACATAATCCTAAAATAAATATATATATAAATACATATATAAATTCTCACAGTTAAAAGGAAAGGTAATGCTCTTTTACTCGGTATTTGAAATGAGAAATAGATTTTAAATCTCGAATGCTAGGCGGAAGTGAGTTCCACAATCTTACAGCATGAACAGAGAAGGAATAAGAATAGTAGCTGGTTTTATGAGGATGGGATTTAAGGAGAGTTCTAAGATGTGATCTACACGGTGCGTCGCGAGGGTTTCCTTTTTTCTGGATTTTATACCGTTCCCAATTCCAGCAGGAGGGCTCTATTCGTAAAAAAAATATGAAACTTATCTCAATAGCAATCAGACGCGTATAGAAGTAAAACAAACCGCAAAACAATTGCTATCAGTCCAGTGACGTCAATCCTGACGTCAGTCACAAGTAGAAATAACCCTAATGTATTAACAATATGACAGAACTGTGAATGTCAGTCAAGTTATGTCTGACCTTCAGATGTCCATGAGTACCTATTTTTTTGATAGGAAAGGACCACGTGCTTGGTTGTTAATAATGTTGGTTATTTGAATTGGAGGTCCAGTTTGCTGAAATTTCAGTAATGCCAAAACATTGTCTTGTTTCATTTATTAATATGGAAAATGGTTTGTCATCTTAATGTCAATAAATTGAGAGGGCAACAGACTACCAAATAAATTTATGACGTCAGACTTCTTTGACTAACTTATATGAATTAATACCAAAAATTTACTCAAAACATAAATATCAGCTTATTTTCGAATGATATGAAGAATCACTTAAAATGTTTAATTTTTAACCAGTGTTAAATTTTTAATATCTGTTTTTTCTTAAAAAAAAACAGATTATAACGCCTCATTTAGAAAACCAGAATAATTAATAATTTAATTACTGTATCAGGTACGTATTAGTAATCTTCCATCGAAAACTAATAACGACCCTAACGACCTACAAATTAGCCGAAAATTTTCAAACTCCTACTACATTACAAACAGTTCAAAACCCAATAACCGCAGTGTCCTTGCATACCGCTTGAAACCCTATAAAGTTTTCTATTAATATCACATATTCATTGATTTAACACCAAATGTCGCTGCCACAAATGAATCAACAGGTGCTTTTAAGAAACATGTATTGTGAGAAAAGATCCCGCTGGCCGTTTGTAAATACGTTTCGATATATTTCCGACTTTGTATTTCTTTTAAACATATTTTTCCTATCTCTTTGACTAACATACCAATACATCTTTAAGGCGCTACCCCGAGCAAAACCTTGCAATACTCGTAGTGCGTTATTCAGAGGCTATTAACTCATTAATTACCAGTAATAATAAACTACATCTAAAAGCACATTATGAATGTTCGATATCCTTTCATCACATTGCACGTTTTTATTTGCTTTTATGTATTATAAATACATTTCAAATCTCCTTGTAAAAAAGTGACTAAAATTCTTGATTGCATGCATCTTTTGCTAAAGGTGACGCTCTAATAACTTGAGGATTACACTAATGATAGGTCATATAAAAATCTCTATAATTCACGTTTTATTTTGTTTTAAAAGATCGCCTGTCTTTTTTTATTAAAATAAATCCATTTTTTTTTGTGAATTTTATGTTAAATGGGCGTGCGCAGGGAGCGGGACAGAAGGAGACTCAGCGACGGGACAGAGAAGGACCGAATGCTCAAGGTCGTTTGGTCGGGGAAGCGCCTTAAGTGGAAAAGTAACAGATGGTGAATGAATAAGATAGAGCCAATGTAGATGTCATAAAGTTAACCATTGAACATCTGACAGTCGTTTTGTTAATAATCATGGAAGGCAAGATAATGAATAAGATAATCAATAAATAATAAATATATAATAATCATTAAAAAAATAATCTTTGGAATGCGCTCCCTCTGGACATCAGACGGCAACCAGTCGGTTATCTTTTAAAGTGGAGGCACGTGAACATATTCGTAAGAAGTTGGCCGAATCATCCCAGCGGTGATTTTCTGGATTCGTTTTCTCCTCTGTCTATCGGTCTTTCTCTTGACAAAGTTTATTTTCTTTATATGTATCTATGTATTAGTATTTATTATTTTTCGGGTTATGTATCCCTTCTGTTGCTCCTGTCATGTTTTGTCTATGCATCACCCTTTATTTTTTGGTGGGAAATCATCAAATAACTTCTCCCGCTCTGCATCACCTTATGGTTGACTGGTAGAAAATGCCTCAGGCATCAAGTCCGCCTTTGTACAGTATTTTTTTACTGTTGCATAAAGTTTAAAAAAATAAGATAACAGTTAAGCAAATGCATGGATGATACGAAAAAAAAAATTGCATAAAATCGCACCCTTATTGCGTATCACACTATTAATCTCAATCTGAATCATTTTGAAGGGTATTACTAATCCATTGTATGATATGTTCGAAAATTTTGTCTGCTCCACAAGGTAAATAACGCAATGAATGTTGTTGAACTGTCAAAATTAAAGCCATTTCTACTGTTAGTGTGTTAATAGACAGTACAGGCAGACGCTAGATGGGGGGATGACATTCAGAAGATCGCGAGTAAGGCCTGCACCCTAATTACGTAACACACTATCACAATCTGAATCATTTTGAAGCCTATTGCTAATCCATTGCTTCATATGTTCGAAAAAAAATCTGCTAAACAACGTAAATAACGCAATGAATGTTGTTGAACTGTCAAAATGAAACCCATTCCTACTGTTAGTGTGTTACGTAATTACCCCGCTGGTTGAGACTCTCACAGACCAGGGAATCATGGCACTAAAGGAAGGAGGTATATGCTCAACAGTGGGTAGAACAAGGCTACCAATGTTATGATGATGACGTCACCAATGTGTAAAAGGCAAGGAATTATTGAAGAACAAAACAGGTAGGTAATTGAAATGACTCTTTTGTTTCTGCTTCTATGCATCTGCAAAAACAGCAGTGCAGTGGCAGAAAACGCAAGAACAGATACTGTGAACTTTAAAATTATTGGCATAAGTGCTCTTTTATGTATCTACAGACCATCAGAAAAGGACCTTCGAAACTTCTTGGATATTATGTAATTGCTAACAAAGGTTAGACATAACAAGAAACTTGGCATTGTTAGAATTATTTTCTGTGTATGAAGTCTAGAACTGGCCAAGATAGAAACATTATTTCTTGAGAATATTTACGTACGTACGTACTCATACATATGTTTTTAGACGCCGCGTCGGCTAAGATTAATTGTTTTCTAAATATAATCTTCTTAACAGTGAAGACAATATTGTTTTCAGTATTATATTGCTTTGAAAATTCTTTTAAGTAGGTAATTATTATATTAAACTATGGCCCTTGAAAAAAGTAAATAAAATGTACTTTCAAACGTAGTCTCGGAGTTAGGTGGTTAAGAAAATTATCAATTATCGTAATAGGTGGTACCATTACGAGGGAAGAATTTAAAAAAAAAAACTTAACAGATTCTGATTTAATGCATTGAATGTTAGGCGCAATGCCCAATGGAAAAAAGATTGTTAAATGAAATTCCTGAACTCCAAAAAGCTCAAAAATAAACAAATATACATATCAACGCACTCTAAAATAGAAAACCATCTAAACATTGGAATTTTCAAAATAAACTAAGCAAGGACATAAAAACGGTATTTGCCGACAAAAACCGCGGGCATCACTAGTTTAAAGATGAGGTAAAATGTAGTGCGGGCGATTCCGCACTTGGACGCATGCCAACGCCTCTTCCGTTCTGATCGACGAATAAAAACCGATAACGACCGAGTAGAAGGGACACCATTATGATATAATACTAGAATTCGTTTTGAATTTTGCTTGATAAATGTGCTTTCTTTATCATACCCACACCGCGTTTTTGTCCATAAACGTCACTTGTTTTTTTGCGGCTCTTGTCGCATTTTTCCCTTTTCTGTAATAAAACATCAAAATGTATCATATTTCTTCATTACATTCACTGATTTGACGGACAGAAAAACAATTGAAAAATGGAGGGAAATTGTGTTTACTATTTAGTTTTCTTTTTTTAAATGTCATCTATTTAATGGTATCAAAACCAGCCAGATACAAACAGAACCTGTACAGCCAAAGAGATTTTACTAAAACTTTATACCTAAACAATACGACAAAACTTTTACCCCGACCTATTATTCTTTCAAGACTGTTCTTGACAATAGAGGTGATTATTGAGTAAAAGGTTATTAACATTAAATTGGAAGCATCAGACCATGATCATAATTTGAAGTATATGGTTATATTAATGCACGCTAAAGTTTAACCCAATTATATTGGGATTACCTTTCAAAAAGGATCCTAAGATTCAGCCAAAGCAAATATACTTAAATGATGAAAAGGTGATGTCCAAAAACAAACCAATCTAACCTAAAAAGACGTCAATATCCAAAGGAAGGATGACCTAACCTAACAGATCGATGCATCTGACGTATAGCGTGAATGATAAATTTACTTTGCCTTGAAATTTGAAAGATTAAGCCATCCAACACACCCATTTCTATGTTATTTTACACCCAGATTACGATGAATTACTACCAAATACTCAACCAGTGCTTGATTACCATTAAAATCGCTATCAAGGCCTATTTCTTAGTAACATCTTGGTTATTGCAATTATCCACTTACGAGTATCTGCAGCCATTGTACTAATCTGTGCATGTTCCATGACAGGTTTCCAACTAATGGCTTGAAAGTTGCCAATAAAGAAAAGACAAATTGCCCCATAAATCGTCGGGAACATCGAAGGTGTTGCCAGTTTACCTTTTATGGGGAAAATTACAAGATACTTTTTTGCTGATGGAGCAACAATGTCATGCGTGTTCGACAAGAGATATTTCTTGCTCATCAGTTAATTAGGACATCCTTTTTCAAGAATTTTTCATTTTCCATCTACCTGTCTTTGGACTTATTGTTATCGTATGCTCTCTCTTTATCTTTGAAATTTTCATATGCTTTGGAAGCATATGAAAATTCTAATGTATATTAGAATTTCAGGAAATTAATTGCCAGAACTTCAAGCTTAAGATTTGATTCTATTGCGAAAAGAATTTTAGAAAAAAAAAATAGGATACCATAAATATCTCACTACAGCACTGAAGCAAACACCACAAGGTAAAAGTAACGCAATAAAAAAATAAAGAATCCCCACATCATAATATTATTATACCTCATAAATAATAATTTCAAAAAAACGTAAAACTATTTCTGTTGTCCCCATTTGAGTAGGTATTACGAAAGTGTAATAACCGGGACGGCACGAATCGGTACGAAGTTATGAACTAGTACGAATTACGCGCCAGTTAGAAAAATGTCAACCCCATTATAATTTTATTCGATGTAATTTTTTGCTTTTTTTTCACACACAGCTGTCGTCTGCAAAATGTGTTCCCCATTTTTTTAATGGTAAGACTTTATCGTCTTCTTCTTGTTTACGTGTCGATGGTACTTTGGTTTTATATTGTTTGATCCTAGTAGGTAAAGAAAGAAAGAATGAAAAAAAATACATTTATTTGCGGTAAACATGACGCAAAGAAAAAACACACAAGCACAAAAAAGAACGAGTTGGGGGAAAATATGCGTCACATTCACGGCACGGCGGCGCAGCGGGTTTGGTAGGCACGTTGATTGTGGCACCGGTGGCATTATTCAGGTCTTCTTTAAAACAAGTAACCGGGCACTTAGGAAACTCCAGTAAGTAGAACATGGTCTGATCAGAAGCACCGCACCCGCACAGGTGTTGGGTGGAACAAAATGGTCAAAAGTAAAGCGGAAGTTAAAAGCACCTACAAAATACTATCAAACTAATGTAATTCGACTTTGATCTAACTTCCTAACTATCCAAGGTTAAACAAAACGAGAGAGGGAGAAATCTTACGTAAATCGTGAAAAATTATCAATTGCGTTAACGACCCGTCGCCCGTATATTTTCAAGATCAAAGGGAAGAAACATTAAGGAATGCTTAGGTTTGCTACTTCCTCCAATTCCAACTTTTCGTGTTATTTCCAAAATGTTCATTTACCTCATTTTGAGAAAATCTTCATACAATCAAAATCAAAAGTCATTTATTCAAACTAGGCTGAGAATCAGTACTTTTAGATCGTCAAAATTACGTAATATAATCCCTAAAAATTCCGCCCTTCCTAGTGCTTTAGCTGGGAAAAAGAAAAGGCGCAGCAAACTCCCCAGCAGTATAGCTTTCTGTTCAGTTATAAGAACTTAATTCTATACAATAATATGCAAAGTAATTCACAATTCAAAACACAAAACATTAAACTAAATTATTTGCCATATCTCAGCTTACACACGACTAATAGAGCAAAAATGTAAAAAAAATACGAACATTTTATTTGAATGATACATTTTTAATTATGTTTACTAGCTCCCAGTCTAAAATACTTTTTTCTGTCCTCAACTACACGCCTAATTATTTTTAAATGGCGCCTAGATAAAAATAAATACGACGGGCAATCTTGTCTGTATCAGACTGGGAAAGTATTTAATTGCCGAAGTAAACATGGTGGTTATTTAAACCACAAGATACGCTACAGTTGGTTTCATAAAACGCTTATTGGAACATAATTTAATATTTACACGGTTTAGGGGATTTAGAAGACGCATTTTCCTTCATTCCATTTTCATAAAAACTTTTAGAAATTGTAGACAAGCAAAAACCTAACGTTTTTTGGTTGTAATGTGTATGAGTTTGTGTTGTGTGTGTGAACTGGCGAAATGTATGTGTGCTTTAGGTACACCTCTGCCTAACCCTTCGCGGATTACAAGCGTGATGATATTATATTACAATAATATGTTGAGTGTGATGACGTAAAAACTTTTTTATGAAATTGTAGACAAACAAAAACATAAGGTTTTTTGGTTGCAATGTGTATGAGTTTGTGATGTGCGTGTGCGTGTGTGCTGTTGTATGTGTGTGTTGTGTGTAAGTAAAAACATACTCAATACTCAATCATTTACTGCATTCCACAGTGTGCTTAGGTGGTAAGTAAACATTAAACAACAATCGTGGACCCTGCCGGGCACAGCAAAATAAAAATTTGAAGGAAGAGGACTTACTTATAGATGCAAAAAAAAAAAGCCATGCATGTTATAACATAAATCCCTTTATATCCCTATATAATCCCTTTATTTCCCTTCTTAAATCCCATCCTCATAAAACCAGCTACTATTCTTATTCCTTCTCTGTTCATGCTGTAAGATTGTGGAACTCACTTCCGCCTAGCATTCGAGATTTAAAATCTATTTCTCATTTCAAATACCGAGTAAAAGAGCATTACCTTTCCTTTTAACTGTGAGAATTTTATATATTTATATATATACGTTTATTTATTTTAGCATTATGTATTTATTTGAGTATATGTTATTTTTATTTTGCATTATATGTAAGTATATTTAATATTCTAGTTTAAGACGTCACAAATCAAATTCTTCTCTTCTTGTTCTCACACACTATTGTCTACATTTCTTTTTCATTTCTCCTTTCGCAGGTCTGCTGGAAGAAATTTCTTAAGAAATAAGCAGTACCTTTGTACTTAATACTAATATGCCGTATCTGTATCTATTTTACTGTGTGTACATAAATAATAAAATAAATAAATAAAAATAGTAAACTCTGTAGCTACATGAAAACTTCCACATCCATCCGACACGCAACAAAATATCTCCCCAACAAATATTCCAATTTACACAACAGTACTTAGGTTCGCCCTACATACCTACAGAATCCCTGAAATTCGGAGTAACATGCCGCCGACAACTGAGAGCAAATCAATACCGTTGCTAGGTGTCCTGAACTTGCATATTATATATGTGTAAATATGCACACATGCACGAAGTTTGATGTATGTTGTGCGGCTCAATTATTCAGAAATCTGGGTTGCAGAAGATTTTCTATTTTATTGCATTTGGGGCAGGGTTCGTTTTTGATTGGTTTGGCTGTGATGCAATCATTTGTATGTAATCGTCATCACGCTGTACCTATAAAGGATAGGTTAGGTTATAACAAGACGTGCATATAATTTTGTGTCCTAGGGAGCGTAGCTGTTGAGTGTATCAATGGTAGGTACACAAGGTTAAGCTTGGATGCGTGACCCACTGACTGTTCTTTATGAGACTCTTATGCCTCGGAGAGCATGTGAAATCTTCAGTCCTGAATTCTTGGTTATCATTCATGACCGCGTCTGTAAGCTTTTGCTGTCAAAATTGTCAAAAGTCTAGGCTGTAAATAATTAAAACTGTTGTTATTTTATGAGCAAATTATTGATTAGATACTAGCTGCTGCCCGCGGCATCGCCCGCGTGGATGTCAGAAATTATCCCACGGGGACGTGCTACCGTGACAAAAGTAGTAGTTATTTTACTCCTTATAACATCAGCATCTGCCAGTGAGTCCTGTCAAAATCGGTCCACGCGTTTCGAAGATTAGCCGGAATAAACAGAAAGACACAGACAAAAAAAAAAAAAAATGTGGTTTTTTGTTATAAGTACCGTATATACTTTCATATTCATTTAATAAAATGCTATTATTTTGACATTACAAACAGACACATGAATTTTATTTATTTGTATGGGTTTGCTGAAAGAGTAAATATTAATTCACTCGCACTGTAGCTACAGTTACCAGGGCTTCTTTAAAAAGAAGAACATTTCTCAAGAAACGCCAATACTGCGAGGTACCTACACCAGAGCTTTATTTAACAAGGGTACTAATATTACATTTCTTCCAATAACCACGATTCCCTATAGAAATATTTATTCCACTAGCAGGAAAATCTGATCGATACGGTTCCTGGGATGTTCGTTGCAACGGTTCGTCGAAGTATCGATAGAATGAGCCGACAGTCGACCAAACTGTTTGGTTCTAGCGATGTATGTAGGTTGGGTAGTAACACCCTGTTCCTATTTATTATAACAGACGGTTGTTTTTAGTAACAACATTATGATTTAAATTAAATTAAATTGTTTATTCTGTAAATCACTTTTACATGTCATATTATTATAAAATAAGAATAAATAATAAGCTACATGGAGTCAACATTTCCTATCTGAGTAAAGAAATGGCGATACAAACGCAAGGGTCAAAGACTCTTTTAAAATCCAGACATAATCTTGGTCAGATCATGTGAGGACAATGTAGCTAGATTAGCGTCTGAAATGGTCTTTTGAGCAAAGAACCACACATATTTAAGTGGACCAGTCCAGTCAGTGCAAGCATTTGTCAGTGATCGTGTAGCTCAACCCAGAACTTGAGGAGCTCAACGACTCGACGAACAATACCAAACAAAGAACAAAGAAAATAATGTCAATGGAGTTTCTTGTCCTTCCTTCTCCATAGGAACCTGCCACGCTTTGAAATGGGCAACTAGGTTGATCTTTCTGACTGACCGACTCCTTAACAATTCAAAAGTTTTTTTAAATTAGTTTAATTGAAATAAGTGCTTTGCATGATAAATAGTTTTGGTTTACCCGTAGTTTTATTTTTCTTCCTAGAATCAGTTTCCCCGGGGAGGATGCATGAAAACACCAAGCCCATTCTTTCGAACGGTTCCATGATAGAAAGTGGAAGAATGGTCATGCGGAAAAACTACACTAAGTTCGAGCGCGAATTTTGCAATACGTTTGGCATAATTATTCGTAGAACCAGCACCCTAATTGCGTAACACACTATCTGAATCTGAATCATTTTGAAGCCTATTGCTAATCCATTGCTTCATATGTTCGAAACTTTGTCTGCTCAACAACGTAAATAACGCAATGAATGTTGTTGAACTGTCAAAATGAAAGCTATTCCTACTGTTAGTGTGTTACGCAATTACCCCGCATCTCTTCATAATGCCATGTAAGATTTAGGCGATTTAGCTTAGTGGTTTTGAATACGTTTTTATAATAATTAGAGGATTTACCTTAAAAGTTTGACCTTAAGCTTATATCACAAAACAAGTTCAGGTATTATTTCAGTATTTTTCGACTGCATAGTAACATTTTATATGTAAACTATTTCTTAAGATCAAAATCTAAATATACAACTAACACGTCTTAAAATCCGCCGTAAATCTCTCAACAATGTATTCGTTCACCTACGCCTTAACAATACCTACACAATTACTAGTAATGGAGCAGCATCCAATCAAATCACACCAATTTCTAGGAATGCATCGAAGTTTACCTACATAACCGAGAAACAAGAGACAAGCGGGGCATTCGTAGTTCGCCACTGACCTGATTCACCGATGAATCACACGTTTAGGCTGGCGGTAAAGGAGACTTCATCTGGTATTGAGAGCAAAGATATTAAAGGCTGATTCTTTGATATTATTGTCACGAGTTTGGTCGTCAAAAGTGAGACTCTTGGGTAGTTAGGTGGTTCAAAGTTCATACAGGAAAAAAAATTACCAGTGCGCAAACTGTAACCATGAATTTAGCATATGATTCTGGACCCTCTAGCGTAGAAATGTTGCGTCGGTTATAAAAAAAAAATTGCTGTTCCGTCGTTTTTGACCGCGTAGGTATTACGCTTTTCTATGAAACAGCTGATTTATTTTTTGATAACCGACGAAAAATTCTACACTATAGGAGTCTACAATCATAATATATGCTGAATTCAAGGTTACAATTTGCGCACTGATTAAAAAAAAAAAACCAGTATGTGGTGTCTGGTAGGAAATAATTGACATAAGCATTTTAGAGTGATCTAATCACCATCTTGTGAGCATAGCGTGGTGATATTGACCATTTCAGAGATATATCAATAGGTATAGGATATTTTAGGACGAAACTAAAGAAGTATGTTTGACAATAACATTCACAAACGGATGATGTAAGCCTAATTAGTGGACTTTAGATTGCAAAACTAGTGTCGTGAAACTATGACTACTATACTAAACATTATTATCATTTTGAAGTCCGTCCAACTAAGAAAACGATGCGATGACTGCTGTTTACCAAACAAACTATTTGAATATTAAACATGAATAAGTCTACGAGTAGCGTTTCTTTAATCCTTACCCAGCCAGCCAGAAATGGTGGTGAATAATTTCACTGCATAAATTCGTGATGACAAAAGAAAAACCAAATAACACTTTTCCCGACCCAGAGATCGAACACAGGACTTCATGCTCCGTAGTCATGCAGCACATAAAACATTTCTCAAATAAACATATCATGTTGAGCTTTGACCTACCACGTTTACACGTGTATTCGTGTGGGCTAGGTACTAATAAATGGTGTACGGAGAGTTGAGTATCGGAAATGTGTTCAAACTAGTGAGGGGGCGAGGCAATTTCCTTAGCAACTGTTACATTTTGTTGGAAAGCGGCTGCCAAGGTAAGATCTTTGCCAATGTCGACGTTATCAAAGCCATATAATATTGCCTTTGTTCTGGAATGACCAATCGACCAATGGATTCAAGCCTTAATTAATAGGAGTTTATTTTTTACTCTTCTATAAATTAACAGATACATTCTGTTCTGCTATACTTATGTAGGAAGAAAAGGATGCCAACGTGCCGTGGATGTTACAAATAACAACTAAATGTTATTGGGAGGCCAATGTTAAGCAACAGAACTATTGGTTTGAACAAGCCCACCACACTGAAAGAAAGTAAAAAAAGATAGAAAACAATTTTTTTTGTTTTGGATACGTACAGGAAATATAAACAAAAAAAAAATTAAGAAACACACTGTTGGAAGTCGTGCAAAGTAGCCAAATACCCGGAGAATTCATTCAAGTGCCGCGTGACCCTCATTAAATAAAAAAAAGGAAAAATTTGAGTAAGTAGGAAAAAATCAAAATAATTATGAAAGACTACTTACTATTTTTAGCCGCTACTCCTCTAACAAGCCCTTGACCCAAATCCCGAGTTTCCTACTACCACAATAACGTTTCCAAGATGACAGGCGTCTCCTACAACGTGTTTTATTATGTTTATCGTTAACTACAGCTGCATACGTATATTACATAGCTTCAGCTGTGTCGATCTAATAATGGCATGGAAGAGACTGTGTACTCTGATCATCCAATGAACGTTTTGCGTCTTGGGGCCTAGTCTCTAAGCCCGTCAACGAAGATACAGAACCGTCCGAAAGAAGTTTGGAACTGTGGAGTGATCTCTACACACGACTAATTAACTATTTCGGACAGGTAAAAACACATCTGAAGTAGGGACAGTTGACACATCGTGGTGTCATTAATTCTTAGGTCGGGCCCAAACTAATCTTATGTCCGTAGGTAATACGGAGTAGGACGCGCCCGTAACTTCGGCCGAAATTACGGATTTTGTGCTTAGATAGTAGACTCCTTATACAAGATTCACAGAATATTTTGTTAGTTTGGAATCAAAGTTCACATAACAAGAATAAAGTTGCTCAGGGTAACTAAACTAGTTTATGTTATAGCATTAGATTTGTAACGAAAACTAGATTTACTGATTAGCAAAAGTAGATTGGCTAAGTCTGCTGAAGAATCTATTTAAAGAACGAATCAACAATCACTAAAAATGCAACTTTCATTGGTTCTTCCTTGAGCTAATTAAACTTCAACTCTTTGTACCTTTATTAAAAATTATCTAGTGACTCAATTATATTTTCCGACCTGCCCCCGACAAAAGTCACGGGCACCACCATAAAACCATACGCGGGAAGTCCCACGGGTTTTATGCGAACGTGCACTTAGATCTCATAAAAACATTATTCTTAAAGGTAAGTTGTAAACACGTTAACGCTTGATCAAACTAACAACCTGTCGCGTCTAGTCCCATGTGATTTTCTGACATTTTTCCGATATTTAGAGAGCACTCGAAGTCGGATTTCGAAGTGCACTTAAGACGTCATTTGAAAACTAGTGTTAGTGGCAGCTTCCCTTATGAAAAGCATGTTAGATTTGAGGGTATTTGTGAAATGTTTCGTTTTCTAGACCGTTCACTGAAAACTGTAAATGAAACTGCATTTTTGTAAAAACCCACTAAAAACCTCATTTCTGCACCCTAAATACGTAACACACTATCAATCACAATCTGAATAATTTTGAAGGGTATTGCTAATACATTGCATCATATGTTCGAAAAAATTGTCTGCTTAGCAACGTAAAAAACGCAATGAATGTTGTGGAACTGTCAAAATGAAACCGATTGCTACTGAAAGTGTGTTACGCAAATATGTCGTCTGTATAGATGTCATGTATGGGTTTAATATAAAATTTTAAAAGAATAATGTTCAAGCATTCTGTTCAATTACCCCTGGTTTACATGATGTTAACAGAACTGACAGCCTCAAAGATTGACTATGAAAAAATATACGTCCGGCACATCCTAGGCAGTAAGTCATGCGGGGTAATTGCGTAACAATGACTAGCAATGGCTTTCATTTTGACAGTTCAACAACGTTCATTACGTTATTTACGTTGTTGACCGGACAAATTTTTCAAACATATGAAGCAATGGATTAGCAAGATCCTTCAAAATGATTCAGATTGTGATATGCAAAGTGTGTTATCCAATTAGGGTGTAACTACTTGCTTGCTGACTGGCTACTAAATTACCATAGCATGAGCTGATATTGAAATGAAAATAAATCGTTACGGTATTGATTCGACACCTGAGAATAATCAAAAGTTATTGATAGAAAACAAAAATGGCAAATGGCAGTGTGGATGTGAATTTGGATTTGACAATGCAGATTTATAAGAGTTAAATTCAATAGCAAGTTTTGTGCAGTTTTGTTACTTACAAATCATCAAAAACAAACTGAAAACTATAGATAGCTAAACTCCCACCTACGTCCGAATGAAAACCCACACAAACACTATATTTATAGTAGGTAATACAAAATCTATCTCTCAATGTCATTCAATGGAAGATTTCAACAAACCATTACAGTTTACCTATTCAGACTAAACGTTGGAAATTAATCATGTAAGTACTTATTATTGTTAGAATGGTATAAACAATGCTGGAGATGTTCTTCACTTCTTCATAACATTTTCTATGCCAATAGCTTTCATTTTGACAGTTCAACAACATTCATTGCGTTATTTACGTTGCTGAGCAGACAAATTTTTCGAACACATGAAGCAATGGATTAGCAACAGGCTTCATAATGATTCAGATTGTGATTGATAGTGGGTTACGCAATTTGGGTCCTGGTTAAAGTGCTACATAATAGATTCTCTACAGCTTTAAAAAAAATCAGCTTAGAAAGAATATAACTTTCAATTTGTTAACATTATCTATTTGACACTTCCCTTGGGGTCAGTTTATGGGGTCTTAATGTAGTAAAGGCAAAAGGTATGTCCTTTCTGTTGATCAGAATATACTGCATTCACCGATGCGTTTCATTAAACGTTTACTGAGCCCCATCTATTGTAAACCCTTAGACGCTCATAAATTAGTTGCCTCTGCTACACTCATATATAAAGTTAATATCACTGAAGTTAAATTAGGTGCCTCTGCTACACTCCCATAGAAAGTTAATAATAGGTCTTTACCTATGAAATTGCCGTTTTGTATGAAAAAATTTAAACGAATTTTTTTCATGAATTTTTTATTTGTATTAATCGAAGTAATCACCCATGCAATCAATGCATCTTTGCCATCGCAGTGGCAATTTATTAATGCCCTTCTTAAAGAAATCAGCTGGACGGGAGGCAACAAATTCTTCAAAGGCATTTTGTACTGCCTCTCGGGTATTAAATTTTTTTCCCGCCAAGAAGTTATCCAAATTCTGGAAAAAGTAGTAGTCTGTAGGCGCAAGGTCTGGTGAGTAGGGCGGATGACGGAGAGCTTCCAACCCCAGTTCTTGCAACTTGGAGACCGTCTGCTGTGCAGTATGAGGTCGCGCGTTGTCGTGCAGGAGCAGCGGAGACGAGCGATTGACCAATGCTGGTTGGAGATGCGCCAGCTTCTCCATCATTGTGTTCAGTTCTTCACAGTACACATCTGCAGTAATGCTCACCCCGTTTGGTAAGAAGCTGTGATGAATCACACCGGCGCTAGACCACCAAACAGTGACCATCACTTTTCTAGGGGTAAGTTTTCGTTTAGGGCATTGTTTAGGTGCTGAACCAGGATCCAACCAACTTGCTGAGCGCTTACGGTTATCAAACAGAATCCATTTTTCATCGCAGGTAACAATGCGGTTCAAAATTCCTTCATTTGTGTGTCTGTTGAGCAGTGCAAGGCACGTCTCGACGCGTACTTCGCGCTGGCGATCATTGAGTTCGTGGGGCACCCATTTGTCAAGCTTTTTTACCTTGCCAATTTGACGCAAATGGACCAATATTGTTTTGACGCTAACGTCGAAAGCTGCTGCTAATTCAGCCGTAGATTGTGTATCATCAGCTTCCACAATCGCCTTTAATTCGTCATTGTCGACCAAAGTCTTCGGACGACCGCGAGGTTCATTTTTCAGGTCGAAATTTCCAGAACGGAAGCGAGCAAACCAATAACAGGTGGTGCGTTGGTTTGTAGAGTTAGCTCCGTAAACGTCGTTGATGTTGCGTGCCGCTTGTGCCGCGTTGCTGCCACGACGGTACTCATATTCCATAATTACTCGAATTTTTAACGTATCCATGATGACGAAAAAGATTGAAATGCGATGAAAATGTAACACTAATCAATAAAGAAATGACTACTTTTAGAAAAAAAAATCCATGTTTTTAAAATAAAATTAATTTGAAATTAGAATTCATAGCCAAACAAAAATTATTTTGATTTGAAATGGCCAGTACTGCAGAACGGCAATTTCATAGGTAAAGACCTAATATCACTGAAGGTAAATTAGTTGCCTCTGCTACACTCCCATAGAAAGTTGATATCACTGAAGGTAAATTAGTTGCCTCTGCTACACTCCTATAGAAAGTTGATATCAGTGAAGGTAAATTAGTCGCCTCTGCTACACTGCTATAGAAAGTTGATATCTCTGAAGGTAAATTAGTTGCCTCTGCTACACTCCCATAGAAAGTTAATATCACTGAAGGTAAATTAGTCGCCTCTGCTACACTGCTATAGAAAGTTGATATCTCTGAAGGTAAATTAGTTGCCTCTGCTACACTCCCATAGAAAGTTAATATCACTGAAGGTAAATTAGTTGCCTCTGCTACACTCCTATAGAAAGTTGATATCAGTGAAGGTAAATTAGTCGCCTCTGCTACACTGCTATAGAAAGTTGATATCTCTGAAGGTAAATTAGTTGCCTCTGCTACACTCCCATAGAAAGTTGATATTACTGAAGGTAAATTAGTTGCCTCTGCTACACTCCTATATAAAGTTGATATCACTGTAGGTAAATTCTTTTAAATCTATACTAATAACATTATAAAGAGGTGTGAATTTGTATGTAGGGGATAATCTTCGAAACAACTGATCCGATTCCGAATTTCTTTCACTAATGGGAAGCTAAAGTATTTCCGAGTGTCATAGAATATATTTTTTGTTTAAACAAGAAATTTCACGCGGACACAGTCGCCGGAAAAAGCTAGTTTAGAATAAACTTAATCCCTGTTTCCCTTTACGTTTCAGGGGGGCCACTCTCTAAAGCCCCTCAACGAAGATACGGGCCCATCCGAAAGTAGTTTGAAACTTTGCAATGACCCCTACACCCTACACCTACAATGATTAATGAACTTTTTCCGACCGGTAAAAACACATCAGGAGTAAGGACAACTGTCACATCGTGGTGTCATTCATTCCTAGGTCGGGCCCCAAACTAATGTTACGTCCGTAGGTGATACGGAGTAGGATACGCCCTTAACGTCAGCCGTAACTGCGGATTTCGTGCTCAGAGAGTAGACCCCCTGATGTAACAGAACCGTTTAATAGAAAATAGGAGAAACCTAACCTCCGCCAAATTCTTCAGCAATAAATAATCAAGGGAAGTCCGAAGTCCAAATAATCCAAAAATTTATAGATTTTTTTTTATGAACTGTTAACGATTAGAACTGGGAATCCCCGAAGCTATGAAAGTATCACCGTTAAAATATTTTAAAACATATAGACACGATAAATTCCAAATGTTAATGATAGATTTATTGTTTATTTTATGTGCTTATTTTTTTCCTGTTACTATAGAACACCAGGAAAAAAATAAGCACATAAAATATATTATAAAAAACATAAACATATTATAAACGCATATATTTGCCAATAAACACGTGTTTATTGGCAAATATATACAGCGTAGGACGCCCTCGGTCTTAAAGGTTGAGTAAATTTTTCGTCATGTTCGTGAATGGGCGCCGTTAGTGGGGACTGGTCATCTCTCAGCTGCCACGGCTTATTTTAATTTCTAAATTGTTTTTTTTTTTTGTTACTATCTTCTTAAGCACATCGTTCTACATCGTTCTCACATGTATAATTTCAACATGAATGATGTAACGAAATTAATGTAACAATATTTTGATTTAAAAGAGTGTCCATGGAGTTTCTTGCCCATTCTTCTCCATAGGTACCTACTATGCTTTGGAATGGGCAACTAGCTTCATCTTTCTGACTGACTGACCCCTTGACAATTCAAAAGTGCCTGAATTGGTTTATTTGAAATAAATGCTTTGAGTTTGAGTTTAGAAAAATCCAAAGAGTCACTGGATATGGTGATTGCATGCTGGTATTTGACAAATATTTCTCCTTCAGTTTGAACCTTTTATTTTAGACTTTCATTTCCTATCGAAATATACCTAGTAACATTTTCAGAAGCAGCCTTTTTCTTTGCTGAAAAATCCCTAAAATGGTCTGTGATATATTTATATAGGTACCTAGATCGATGTCAGTGACATAACGTAGTCTTGATATTTTTAGTCTCCTTCTGTAATTAAACTTGTTAGTCAAAGAAAGAATGAAAATTCATTTATTTAGTTACTACTATTTACCTACTACGCTAGACCTTTATACGGGTGCAACTGTGTGCGTCCGTAGATTTGTAATGTGACCACAATTTTCTCCCACAATCAGTATAACTTATTTAATAAATAAACAATGTTTTATACACAATAGTGAAAATTCAGTGTATGTATTTCGATAATCACATAATATTCTAATTGGGGTGTTTGGTGGTGTGCGTTAATTCGGGAACATGTTGTAGACTGCATAATAAAATTGAGTGCTAAATTCTACATCATAAAAACTAATTTTAAAATCATCCAATTCACTGCAAAACTCTTTCCCTCACATTATCACTGCAAAAGAAGTGAGCTCCACGCAGAATTTGAACAAAACATCACTCGCAAAATATCTACAGCTACATATCATAATTAACCAGGCAATCGATACTTAATATAACTACATACGTACACAGTCCGTTAGAATCTATATAAAGAAGCAGCATATAGTTTCTTGACCCAATGATTCATCCGATGTATCGGTACGGCACCGCTGTTTATTTAAGAATGAGATTGTTTTCAAAAGTGTGTAATTAATTAGTTGATTGTGTTGTGTTTTGTTTAATCTTGAAGAGAACGTGTGCAAAAATATCCTTAACGAAGCCGAGAGTCACTTGTTCTTCTAGTTATTGTGATCATCTTCTTGTACTGGACCATACCTGGGAACTTTCTGGTTACGGAGATATTGAGGGTCTAAGTTCCGACTACTTGTTTAACTAAGAGCGAATTTCACCAAACCTCCCGCTCTGGGCGGAGCGGAAGGGCGTGTCAGACTCTTACTGACTAAAACCCACCCGTGTTCCTTCAGTTGCCTGTGCGCCAGGGCCACGGTAACTCTTTCGAACAATCCGCAGCCCCGGCAGGCCCGCAGCCCCGGCAGGCAAAAAGTCTTATCCTGAGAATATATTTTGAATTTTTGACTGTTTTTCCGTACTAGAACTGTCAGTCGTCAATTTTATTTCACTTATAAAAGCTATCTGATTTTGGTAAAATCAGCCCTTAGTTACTTAGTTTTATTTACAAAATGCGTAGATGAAGACTTCGTGAAGAGTATTACACCTTGTATAATGTATAGGAAAGAGACATGAGACATGAAGGTCCGTGGGCTTTTCTTGATAGGATGCCTCCATGTAAACCAGCACCCTGATTGCGTAACACATTTCCAATCACAATCCGACGGTTTTGAAAGAAATTGCTAATCCATTGCTTCATTGGTTTGAAAAATTCTTCTGCTTACCAACGTAAATAACGCAATGAACGTGGATGAACTGACAAAATAAAAGGAATTGCGATAAATTGACATTTTATGAAGTAATATGCAATACCCCGCAGACATTACAGCTAGCTTTCTGCAGCCTCTCTAGTTACCTAGTAGGTGGCAATTTTCTCTATTGTCCTATGATAGAAAAATAAAATAATCATATTTTCATTAAGTTACCTACCTCATTTATGACTTTCAATTATAAAACTGACTAATATTTATTCTAAAATACATTTAAATTAAGTTTCCGGTTCACAATTTCAAAAGTGGCTCTTTTCAGTACAACTTTTCCACTTTATTGATTAACCCTACGTCCTAACCAAATACTTTGTTCGCGCGAATACGCGGTCGTCGCTTTCTTGTCAGTTCTTGTTCTTCATGTTGTTGGCATGCCGGTTATTCAAATTATGTTGGCCCAAAATTTCGCCACTTCCACAGCATTATCGGTGACAGCGCAGAGGTTACTTTGGCTGCATATTTTGGGGCACAGAGGGTCACTCATTTGTTCGGAAACCGGAAGGCAGCCTCAGTCGACACGACCACGCGCTCGGGTTCGCCGAACAAAATAAACGCGACGAAAGCATACTCGCGCGACGATCGCGTTGGTTAGGACGCGGCCTGAGAGTTTGAAATTTAGTTTTCAGATTTTACATTTTAAAACTATTGCTCTTTAAATATAACTTAACACCCTAATTAATCAAAACATAGTAAACACACAACTAATAAAACCTATTTTCGCTAAGTTCGCGGAATACCTAACTGGTGACGTCATTATCATAAATTCTCGTTTTTAGTGTACGTTCCCGTTACATTAGGCAGTGATGGAGTAATCGTCACTCCGAAGTGCTTTGTGCAACTAGTAAATAGAAAATGGTGAAAAACTAAAGAAGTTCGCGGCGTGAAATGTTGAGAAAATTCTGAATAATATTTCGTACTTTTTTATGAGAATGCGACTATTTATGGAAGTTTTACGTATTCTTTTTGTATGTAAGTATGATCTATCATTCGGTCTTAAAACAGGGGAGGGTTTTTTTAATTCTTAAGACACAATAAACTAAGATTCCGAGGTTGGACAAAATCGTATTGGGTTTTTTTCCATCTGGAATTTCAGTAGCAGCTCGGAGTCTGGATTTGTGCCTGGTTCATGGCAATAGGCTCGCCCCCTATTACATGGGACTTAAACATAACTGACGAAATGTGAGTGTACTATAGATGCACCTCTGCCTAAGCCTTCGGGGAATATAGGCATGATGTTACGTTATATGCAATTAGATACCTGTGTAATTACAAGATCTACAAACGGCACACCGCTTGTTTGTCTGAAGGAAAATTGCTATGATTAATCACAAATAATCATGGCAATTTCCCTTTGTTCCGGAGTTTTGCAATAAACTTTTACTTTTAGGAACACAATAATTATTGCTTTTGAAACACTAACCTACACTTTTTTTTTAATTTGATGAACCCAAATTAATTAAAAACAAACGAAAGTGACCGCTTTCTCCCCGCAAATAAAGTCGTAACGTTGGCGCCAGGTTTATTACTTACAATTAATTTCGACCGTTTTCAAGTTCAATCACTTGTGCTTATAAAAAAACTGTGTTTAAATAGTTGTTTATTTTATAGAGATATGAGGAACAGGGTGTAAACTTCACTCATCCTCTATAGAAAAGGAAAGATCCTCCGACCAGACGGGTGTCGTGTTTGATAGCTGCCCAACGATTGATGTCTTGACGTTGTAGGTATATTATTCTAGTTGCGCGGTAAACTCTGCTTGCGCGATGCAGGATTTTGCGTGACGCCAGTATGTTGCGTAGTTCGCATGTGGCGTTGTAGATGCCGCCACAATCTTAATGCCTCAACATTTGAAGGACAAGGGATGAAAGATGCTACAACCAGGCCTCACTATGTAGCAAATAGCCGTATTATTGAATTTTAAACCTTTACCTATTTACCTTTATGTCAAAACTTACTAATGTTGAAACAGTCACGATTTATTATCGAGATTATATTTTAGCGTGACATCATGCGACATTGTAAGCAACGGAAGTTCTTTTTTGAGCCTTTATAATACCGCTTGAAATCAGCAAAATCGTGAAGAATAATAAAATTCGGTGACTACTCAAATAAGATAACTTTTCACATTAGGATATCAACACGTTAGTTTTTTCTGAAAATCGTAGGATTGCAATAAACAATCGTTCCATAGTACCTACTATTGGATTGGTGATCACAGTGCCAGCAGACAAAGTAAAGATATGAAGACATAAGATGCTGCTACCGTGGATGACTCAGAAAGACTTAACGTAGCTGCCTCCAACTTCCAAGTTGATACACAAAACAAAAGAAAAACGGAAGCAACTACTGGTATTTATTAAAAAGTGCAAGGACCAATGAAGGAGTAGATATCTATAAACTGAATGGTAATCAGAAGACAAAGGTGGAGAAACTGGTCTTTGAAAACGAAAAGATCATGATTATTACGCCTTACGGGTGCCTAGCATGGAATTCATGGACCAGCTCAAATCATTTAACACTCACGCATTCTTCCCATGGGGGTAACTAGAAAATAAACTACAGAACCTCCTACGAATACTACCTACTCCTTTTGCTTCGTTTATGTTCGTAAATCTGGTCATACAAACACGCCGATTGCGAATACTACGCACCTGACCTTTCTGAAGAACATCATCAATTAGGTCACTATGTATTTCTAGGGCGTCTCCTCCCGACTTTTCCACTCACATCTGCCATGTACACACGATGAAATATCATACAATATAATTTCCAGTTTTAGCTGACCTCGCATTGTATAAGCTTTTCGTACAATGAGAAGTCAGCTTATCGGCGGCGGCGATCTATCGCGTCCGGCCCTGGTCTAGGCCATGGTACGGAGCGAGAGGGAATGGGAAGCCGACACCTCCTTCTGCGAAGGAGTAAGCGGAGCGCGTGAGGGTGAGGCAATCGTTGCGCCCTCACGCCCCTAGCCGCCGCAGGAGGAGACACTCTTGGCGTCGGGAGTCATAGCCGATTCCCGGCTACCGTAGGCCACGCGCGCCTCAAAGTGATGTCAGCACCATTGACGGGGTCCGATAGGGCCAATGCCTGCCGGGGTCGCGGATTGTTCGAAAGAGTTACCGTGGCCCTGACGCACAGGCAACTGAAGGAACACGGTGGATTTTAGTCAGTAAGAGTCTGACATGCCCTCCCGCTCCGCCCAGAGTGGGAAAAATCATTGATGAGTTCCCACACATAAAAGAAAAAAAAAATGCTTATACTGGAAATGTATAGCTTGATATATCGCCGTGCGTACATACCTATAGTTAGTCGTTACATAATACTGTTTACCATATAACAACATCAAGCCTATCCAATAAAAAAGAAGAAAAATAAAATAGACTACCCAATATCTAGTGCCACGATATTGTGTGAATTGAACCTAACCTTAAAACGTCAATAACGAGCGATTTTAAAGGCTCCTGCCAACAGGCGCGACACGCGACCGACACTTACAAGGCGCCGCTCGTCGCGCTACACGCGGTGCCTTTAGGTCGCATCGCGTGTCGCACGTCGCACCTGTTTGTAGGAGCCTTAATATAGCTTCGTTCACGCTGTTCGTCGACAGTAGAGATTCCACGTAAACTTAATTTTCTCTTCGATACTAACGTTATTAAGTAGTCCTGCATGATAGGAAGTTTGATGGTCGGCTGGTTTCTGTGGAAAATCTATTTTGAAGTCAACATTGCTATTTTTGGCTGGAGCATCAATATGGATTTTGAGCTATGGTTTAGTAACTTTAAAATCGAAACTTTTATCATAAAAATCCTAATCCTAACTTCATAACTAATATTATAAATGCGAAAGTAAGTTTGTTTGTTACCTTTTCACGCCTAAACCACTGAACCGACCATCCTGAAATTTTGCATATACGTCGTCAAATGTACAGAAACGGATATAGGGTACCCTTCATCCCGCAAAAAAGTACTGTTCCCGAGGAAAACAACAATAACGTTCTTATGATAATAGATGGCGCCACGTGTCTTTCGAATCATGATTGAATTATAGCCCGAATTGACAGTCAGTCTAAATTAACGCAAGCGAAGCCGCGGGCAAAAGCTAGTATGGGATAAAGGTAGAAAGGCAATGATCATCAGCATATATCAGTTAAAAGATGTCGATTGCTTGATATAGTTGGCGCTTTAAGAGATACATTACATACGCCAAATTAAACTTTAGCTTCAAACTAATTGATTTGTTCCGCGTACTACGTCCCAGGTGTTCGTCCTAATTTTCGAAAAGTACTTAATGGTTGATACGAATGTGTTTGTCAAATTTGCTTTTACTTACTTTTTATTGTTCCGTACCCAACGGGTGCCAACGAAACACTATTACTAAGTCTCCGCTGTCCGTCTGTCCGTCTGTCTGTCAGCGAGCTGTATCTCATGAACCGTAATAGGCAGATATTTGAAATTTTCATAGAGTGTGTATTTCCATTGCCACTATAACTACAAATAATAAAATTTTAATAAAGTTATAAATTAAAGGGGGTCTCCATACAAGAAACGTGTTTCTTTCGGCGTTTTTTACCTTGTGGTACGGAACCCTTCGTGTGCGAGTCAGACTCGCACTTGGCGGGTTTTTTTTTGTTTCTTTTTCGTTTAGTTTCTACTATTCCTATAGAGTTATAAGAAATTTTACAATTTCGGTATAAGGTGGCTATATAACAAGCCATAATTTCCAATTTAATCTGACCTCTCACTGTACAGAAATCCTATACAATGCGAGATCATCTTATACTGGAAATGTATAGCTTGATATGTAGCCGTTTGTACCTACTCGTGTTAATTAGCAACTGCCGTATTACGTGTTAAAAAGCAATATCATTTAACGAAAATGTCAAGTGTTTATCGAAATCGTAAAATATTTTGTTTGGGTGACAGTGACCAAAATAACGGTGAAAAGTGTTAAAATTTCTAAAATAAATACAAACTTTCGACAGTAAACCGCCTTTTTAGTACTTAATATTTAAGTTCTCCTTTTTGGGGACGGGTAGAATTTCAAGTGTCACTGTCATTTAATTTAGCGGCATTTTAACATTTTATGCTAAAACGTTTCAAGTTTAATTTGGTTGGAAAACGTTTTAGGAGGTTCTCTAGTCGATAATCGTACCTAACTAGCTTTTTCCCGCGGCTTCGCGCATGTGGAGGTCGGAAATCATACCACGGAAACGTATAAAAAGTATCTTATGTCCTAATCCAGTTCATAGTCTACCCATTTGCCAAATTTTATCCAAATCCATTCAGCCGTTTTAACGTGAATGCGTAAACAAACAAACAATCGCTTTCGCATTTATTGACCGAGATAGCGATGCGTCTCCGTTTCAGCTTCGGCAAAAATGCTTTCGGATGTCCGGATGTATGTTCTCCTCTACTCACATTTCTCAACCGATTCTCGTGTAATTTTGTGAGTAGGTTCGATAAGTATATGGATTTTTATGTCGATTACGTTCTTCAAAATGGCGGCGATATGGAGGTTGAAAACGTAAATAAACATTTATTGCAATAGCGTGGTGTTCCGTCGCTTCCGCGGACATGTTCCACTGGACAGCACAAAGTCAAGCTAGTGCAAAGTGTAGTGCTACTAACATAGTCTTAAGTCTTTTTATTAACACAAGTTTTGTTTATATGTTAATATGTATGTTTAGGTTAAGGTATTTTTCTATGGGCCTGTGTCGCCTGAAATAAATGGTATTATTATTAATATGCTTCTATGAAATATTCAATCGAAGAAAACAGGGTGATTGTGTCATTGTTTGCTCTTTTCGCTAAATAGATAAATAAATGCTTATTCACAGTGAAGAAAAAATAGAAAAAAGAGTAAGAGTGAGTAGAAATTAGTTTTCTTTTTTAGAAATCCTTTACCTAATCTTTCGAGTTAGTCTCGACACTAGTCAATACTCAATAAAATTATAAGCACTAGGTACTGTTTATTTATTAAAACCCTTCTATTTATTTTCTACATTGAAAGCGTAGTCCGAACTAATCTTCAGTTAACTTTAGTTTCATTCGTAGTTTCTGGTTTCCAAACAAGAATTTCCATTACATTTCGACGTTATGTAATGTACGAGTATGTTCAGTAAATAGAGAACCAAATAATTATGTTCACAAAGAGAAATACAGTCGCAACGAAAAAGATAATAAAAAAACGGCCAAGTGCGACTCGGACTCACACACGAATGGTTCCTTACCACTGTACAATATATTTCAGTAGATCGAGCAAAGAACACGTTTCTTATATCGGGACCCCTTTTAATTTTTAACTGTATTTAATTTTTAAGCTATTGCATAGCTTTTATCGCGGGCTTTGAGCGCGGCGACCGAATCAAAAAATTCCGTAACGAAAATAAAACCTAAGACCCCCCACTCTTCCTACCATGTAGCTCGGCCGAGCGTTCGCTTAACGTGTATGTATATGGTACGACTGTACTTGAATTAATATCAAAGAAAAACAAAACCTGCATAAATAAAAAATAAATAAATAATTCTAATTGCATAACTTGATAAAAAATGCTATGCAATAGCTTTACCGCGGCAGTCCCCGAGTCCCACACGTGTTTTTTATTATTGTTTGTTATAGCGGCCATAATACACACTCGGTAAATATTTCAAGTGAACACCTATTACGGTTCAAAAGATACACGCCTGTGACGGACGGACGAACGGACAGCGGAGCCTTAGTAATATGGTTGTATGGTCTGTTCGCACCATTTGGGTACGGTACCATAGTAAAACAACTGCACATTGCGCGAATGAAAAAGGGAACTAAAAAACATAGTATGAAACAGATAGCTGCAGTTCCAATTTTTCACTATTTCGTTTTGTTCATTTTTATGTTCCGAATGCATGACGAAGGATAGCACAAGGCTTTGATTTTTTTGTAATAAATAAATAAATAAAATCCATTTATTTCAGGTTCTCCCATATTACAATCACAAGTATTACAATAACAAACACGAGATAAATACAAATCACAACATAAAAATAAATACAATGTCATCAAATTATAAATACAATGTCAAATAAAAATAAGCAACTCAATGTCAAATGAAAATAAAAATTAAAAATAATAAAAAATAAAAATTAAAAATATTTTTCTTTTTTTTTAATGAAAATGTAAGAAATTTCCGGAAATTAATAATATAAAATACAAATAAAAATAAAAGAATCGAAACTCTATATTATAGTTCTCTGCTTTTACATATTCCTTAATTAAAAGTAGAAAAGAATTTACCTAGTAAACCATAACAAAAAATTTAGAAATAAAAAGCAAAAATTTCAAGAAGATCTCGAAATGAAAGTCTTTTTAATTTCAGTCATACTCAAAAGCCCCGTGTACACCTCACACTCTCGTGAGCACCTCTGCGTGCTCCAATCCGTACCTCATAAAAACTCAAAGAATAGAAGAGAAAAGTCTATGTGGTAAACAAAAACGGTGTTAAGATGGTGAAAAACATCACCAGTAAATAAAACCGGAAAGTTTCCAGTTATGCAGTATCAGTCGAAGTCTAAATCAACAGCAACAAGACAATACTACTTCCTATCCTATCATCCTGCTAATATTATAAATGTGAAAGTATGTGAGGATGGATGGTTGGATGTTTGTTACTCTCACGCAAAAACTACTAAACGGATTTGGATGAAATTTGGCACACAGATAGACCATGGCCTGGGTAAGAACATAGACTACTTTTCATTCTCCATCACAGACGAAGTCGCGGGCTACACCTAGTATTATAAATGTAAAAGTTAGTGAGGAAGAATGGATGGATGGTTGTTTGTTACTCTTTCACGTAAAATCTACAGAACGGATTTGGAAGGAATTTGAAACACAGATAGTTTATAACCTGAATTAATACATAGGATACTTTTTATCCCGGTAGTACGTTCCCGTTGGATAATTTCCGACCTCCACGCAGACGAAGCCGCGGGCAACAGCTAGTCTTTACATAAAAACGTATTAGCGACCCGCCCTTGCTTCTTAAGGTTTTTACGACCTGACAAAACATTAAGATTTCTTTATAATATTTAAAATTAAGTAAGTTTAATACAGATGTATTATAGACCTTCTGTACATGTAATAAAATAGTAACAAAGTCAAAACCGTACATTCAATATTTTAGAAAAAAAATAATGCTACGAGGTGTGGGAACGAGTCTAAGGCCGAAAATATAGTTTTTGGAATTTTTGTCTGGATGTATGTTCCGGATTGACACAAAAACCGCCGCAACGGATTTGGACGAAATTTGGCGCACAGATAGTTTATAACCTGGATTAACACAGAGAAGTTCTAATCCCGGTAGCACGTTTTCGTGGGAATATTTTCCGACATCCACGCGGGTGAAGCCGCGGGAAAAACCTAGTCCAGAATAAATGCTCTAAATGATGATGAAAACCGCATCAAAATCCATTGTGTAATTTAGATGATAAATGGAAATAAGTTACGCTGCCAGCCAAAACATTTCCACAGCCGTAATTCCAGTAATCCAGGATCTACGGTAATGACCAAGCGATTGCTTGACGTCTCCCAAGATACGCCAAATCTTCTTCAAACCTAAACCGATGATATGAGCATGTTTATGTATCCTAATGATTCATCCATTGCAAATACATTGGATGCATTTACTGTCGAAATTCCTTTCCAAATTACCCATGTTTTTGAACATGCTATTTGACGTTTGTTATAAACATTTTAGAATCACGAGGAATATGAGAGATGTTCTTATGTGGTATTTTGATCTTTAATACATAAACTCACGCCTTCTTCAATGAGGGTAGAAAAAAACTGCAGAACGCCACGTGTTACGATCCTTATACACACCTTTTGCTTCGTTTACGTTCATACATCTGGTCATACACGCACGCCGGTTGCGAGTACTACACACCTGACCTTTCTGAAGAACATCACAAATAAGGTCACTACATATTATGTCCTTCCGGCATTTCCACTCACATCTGCCTTGTAAATACCTTTTTTTTGTCGCCTTTCATTCATCCTCTTGACATGACCAAACCATCTAAGCATACTCTTTTAAATTTTTGTCACTACATCTGATCTGAGGGCCTAGACAAATGGTATTCGCTTCGGAGCGATTCTACTTCTACAATCGCTAATGTTTCCATCATACGAATCGAAAACTCGCTCGATAACGCTTGTCAAAAAGTATCACTTGGCTACGCATCTCTTTGGAAGTAATCGATCGACGCTCTCAATTAATTTCATAGAATCGAATGATGTTAACATTGTTTAGCTAATTTCTATTCGTTGACCTATGATCACGTGACATTTCGATAGCTTAAGTCAACCCCAGACATTTTTTGGCTTTTCTACGAGTACTATAGTCATCGCTAATCAAATGTTACTTTGTCTAGGCCCTCTGATCTGTAATACCTACTTGTTTAGATTGTGGTGGTAATTTGTTGCTAGGGTCTGATTTGAAACCTATTTACAATTTCTCGTCTGCTTAGGTTAGGATATAAAAATAGCATGTTATGGAAGATTTTGTTACTTTTATACATGTAGCAGCATATTATATATATATATATATATATATATATATATATATAGGCGCGTGTGGATTGTTTCAACACAATCATGCGCAAGCGGTGCACATCCCTGGTGAGTACGGTGCGGGCCAGCCGCAACAGTATCCTGAACGGTTTTGCTGAACGTTTTGACTGTCAGTACGTGAACCACTGCTGCATGGTTCACGTACTGACTAAAGTTAAGATATTATTTTAATTTTGTTTATAGTAATGTATATTTTATTTAATGTAATCGATTAATAATTTTTAATTTAGTTTAATTCTATGATCCAAAGTTGATTGACATAAATAAATAAATAAAATATTGCTGTAGTAAAGTGTATTTTTTTTTCCTAAGACAATACTCACACAAAACAGTTTTGTATATATTAGGTAGGTACCTACACAGTGTTCGTGTTGCTTTAAAGAAGATTTTCAGTGGATCTTGATAACATGGCTATGAATAGTCTGTCTTGTCTAAATACATTCTTGGCTCAAGTCTGCTTAAAGCCTCAGACCATCACAACAATTAAAGATGAAAACACGTAAGATATCTTGTCGTCTCGAATTGGAATTGGCCAATATTCCGTGCGCACATTTGTGCATCCGTCCTTTACGATTAATCTCGAGTTTAGTGACAATGATTTAAAATAAACACGATTGCCCTTACGATTTTTAATGCCCCTGGAACAGCTGTTGTATGATTCACGCGACATTGGCCCGAGAAACGCCGGGGAACACGAAATATATATTTAAATACAACACGACCGTGAACATGATCGCGGATTAACAAAAACTACGACCGAATTCGTATATTCCACTAGTATTCGTTTGCACAACTTACAAAAATCTCAGTGTATAAACTCAAATAAACTTTGGCAATAACACAAGATCGTTTGTTCTTAAGCTATTTTCTGCTGAGATAAACATCATAACAGAATTTGCAGTGTTTCACTTTGTTGCTCTTTTTGCGGATGTAATCGGGGTCAATAGCAACTACAAAGGATGTTTTGAAAGTACTCACATTGTGCTGATGTAGCGTCAGGACCACGTTGTCGAAGGTGGATGAGTTCGAGAGAGCCTCAGAGCTGCCTCGGAGCAACTCGGCCAGCAAGTCAGCTCCAGGTTTCACTCCAACCAATTTCGAAGGTGACGATGTTGCCCTGACGTGGGTCGGACCACGACCAGTGGCCCGTGGTGACGTCATTGCCCCAACACTGGTTTTCCGACAAGGTACTGTTGCGTCAGACAAACTCCTTCTGCCCACTTCTACTGACCGACTGCACGGTGCCTCCAAATTCTTACCATACGGCGCTCTAGTAAAGTGATGTCGTCTTGCTTCTACATCTGAAGTATCTGATGGACTAAATGGAGAAGGCGAAGCTGTTCTGTCTCTGGAGCAGGTGTCACTGTCGGCTTCAGAAGGCGAGTCGCCATATTTCCGTCTCGCTCGGAACGAGTCATCATCTCTCTCATCCGAACTTTGTTGATAAAACCTTGCTCGCCTCGCTTTTAACTCTTCAGACCTCGGCCACATTGGTGGTGCTCCTTCACACGGACTTGGCGGTCCGTTATTGCAAGAGTCGTCTGATTTGTCACCGAGTAACGATGAAGTCCGCGTTTCAGCTGATAAACGCATATCTTGTAGTGATGCCTCACTGCTCTCACGTTTACAGCCGTTTACTGAAGGTGGGCCTTCTTCTTCGCCGCCATCATCACTTGGCGTTGTGATGTATATTCCTTTCCTTCTTCTAGTTTTGTCAAGTGGCCTACGTCTTTCTCTAGCACCAATAGGGGCAGGTGTGCAAGGATTCTGTACCGCAGCCAGTAAGTGGGCAACCTGTTCACTTGTTATGGTTTCATCCTCCTTATCTCGATCCAGTGAGCCATCAGACGCAGCGTCCGACCGATGCGGCTCCTCGAACGGTAACTCCTTCGACCACTGTTTCACTATACACTCATACACAGGCACAGGGATTAGATTTTCTTCAGGACACTCCTCTATCGTACTAGGAAAATTCGTACAATCACAGTCCACATTAACACACGCGTTCGTAGGGGGTTCAGGGAGGGGAGGAAAAGCAAAAGGCTGGGGTTCTAGCGGCGAAGTACCTTCACTGTGAGCTTGGGCACTGTCGGCTTGTGAGCCGTCACTTTCTTCACGGAGTTCATGTAAGACGCGCGGTGCCATCAAAGCTGGCAGACTACCGCCAGCTTCGGCTGGGCCCTCCTCCCGCACAGGAGGGATGCGTCGCGGCAGGGGGTGCGTCAACGAGCGAGTACCCAGCTGCTTGTGTGAAGTGTCTGGCGGCGGAGACCTTGGCGCTGGCGAGGCGTGCGCAAGCAACCCCTCGTCAGAACCTACCGCGGAGTCAACCGACGCCACTGAACCACCCTCCGTTGTGTTCTCATCGGTAGCTAGACTTACGGTCTCAGCATCGCGACGCTTTGCACTCGCGCACTCAGACACAGTTTTTGCGGGGCGCTTCCCGAAATCAAAAATCGACGGATTCCTCGCACCACGATAATATTTATCCTGTGCGAAATCACCTTGTGAGAACGACGCGCTACGGTACGGTATAGTTTTTTGGGCGTAGGATCCGACGATAGAGCGCGGCTCTACGCGGACGAGGGTGATGTTGTCGGTGTCGAAATCATCACAGCGGTCCACCGAGACACCGCGCGGTGGGCTGTGTCGGTGCCGGGAGCGGGGTGGCGGCACCGGCGGCAGCACCGGGGCTGAGTGCGGCGGCGGCGGCGGCGGAGGCGGGGGAGGCGTGGGATGCGAGCGCGGGAGAAGGCGCTCGGTGAGGGCCTGCAGGCGCTGCTGGCGCGAGGGCCGCTCGTCGCGGGCGCCGCGGCCCAGCCGGCGTTGGATACGATCCAGCGTGCGTCGATCGGGCTTGGCGCGGCCGAGGCACGCCGCCACCGCCTCCTCAGAGCAGCAGCGGCAGGGGCAGGCCCGCGGCGGCGGTGCGCGGCGGACAGCGTACCGCACCGCGCCCAGCGTCACGTACGGGGACCTGCGCACACGACGCCGATATAATTTTAGATGCGAGAATGAACGCGCGCGCGACTCGCCGAAAAGCTTGGCGGCAAGTGCGACCGATTTAGAGTGCGCGAGCTTCCCCGCGACTCGCCGCTGAATTCCGGGAGGATTCCCCGCGACCCACTCCGCCACGGTTCAACAGTTATATCGGAGCAGATGACTCGTGTCTGAAGACGTATTGCTTTGAAGCGAACAACGTTTGGTGTAACTGACAGTTGCACGTTAAAAGATCCACATACTAACGATGTACTGCAAACATTTGTAAGCGTCTGGGTTAGAGCAGGTGTCGGACAGACAGACGGAAGACGCGTGCACTATAAATAGTCGAACGTTGGCGATTTGGCGACACAGCGACCTCGTAGCAATGTTTACAATTTGCTTGGTCGGTTGCTGTGGGTGATGTTTGAAAATATTCCAGCCAACACAATTACTTTTTATTCCCCACAAAACTCCTCCATAACCAACCCCACTACTCCAAACTATCTCCTTTACAATCCCTACATTTTAAGATTCTCTCAAAAAAATATCTCTCATCTTAATACCTGGAGTATTCTCTTCGTCTCCTGGCGCCATCTGTGGGCTCGCTAGCGCGCGCGTCTGACGCCATGAGCGGTCACGTGACCCCGCGCATACTGCGCCCGCGTCACTCGCTCTGCAACAATAATAACATGAAGCTTAGTATGCTGGATGTACTGGATTTTAGTTGGTGATAAAACGTGTTTATATTGCTGACAATGTGTTCTTCTAGGCAAGGGACTATATGATTTGCAAGTGCCTAGTCAGTAACAGACACGAATGATCGATAAAAAAACAGCTTTCTTACTGTCAGAAATACTGTGTCGTTTAAGCAATGCATGTATGTATTATATTTGAACTAAAAACTGTTTAAAGGTACTACTTTTGAATACATGACAAACGTTATTACGTGTATCGTGTAGACCCAGACCCGAAACAACTATTTGTATGCCATGCAAACATTTTTTATGTGCGAGACTCGAACCAACAATCTACAGCAGGCTTAGCATGACGCTTTCTATTTCTTAGAAGAATAGACATACCTATTTCTATACAAAGTGACATTTCGTTTCTCCATTTTGGACATCACACCGTAAAAATCCTTCTACAATCTGTCATTTTGTCTTTCGTTTCTACCGATTGTTGTCTAGGTCCTTTTTTATGTAGACTATTTCAGAAGAAAGTTTTCTATCCCAAACTGTCAAAATCACACTGACAACTGACAGTTGTCTAATAGTGAAGACAATTTGAATTTGTAATCGCCATGCTAAAGACAGTTGAAAACTTTTTACTCGACGGCCACAAAGTACAAAAATGGAATGGATAAATGGAATTTTTCACTTTTTGTATCTAAATTGTGAAAAATGATTACCTACATGTTGAGTTTTAGGGTTTAAAAGGTTTCATAAAGGAGGTCAAAATGTTCATTATTTTTGCGATAGGACACACCATTTTCGAGATATAAGCAAAATAAAAGAAAAACGTGAATAAACTACGGAATTTCGTAAAAAGTGCAGTTGACTCTTTTTACTTTGCTGTCGTCGTACTGTCTTCACGGAACGACATTTTTGTCAATTCTTCCGTCGACAAGACGGTACTCGTGCTAAGCCTGCTGCACAGAAGCTTGCAGCAGGCTTAGCACGAGCACCGTTTTGTCGACCGAAGAATAGACAAAAATTACGTCACGTCATCACTTTCATGCTATAAATCGTAAGGAAGGAATGACTTGGTTAACAAACGGTTTCACATAAACTATCACTTAATTAAATCATTGTTGATCTATGGCCCGGAACTTAATTAATTGATGCAAACAACAAGCCTAGCTGCTCTATTAGAAAACGAGACAAAGGAATGGATAAACTGTAATAGGTATAGTCACCAAAAGAGATACATAAGCAGGGTCGTCGAATATTTGAAGTTTAGTAAGAAACCGATGGATGTGATCAAATGAAATTTAATTTGATAAACGAACTATTTGTTTCCTATTAATTAAGTTCAATTTTATTCGAAAATATCCATCGGTTTCTCACTAAACTTCAATTATATTCGACGACCCTGGTTACTTATCACATTTGGTGACCGTACCTACATAGGTTGTAGGTAAACTGCGGGGTGATTACGTAACATACTAACAGTAGGAATGGGTTTAATTTTGACAGTTCAACAACATTCATTGCGTTATTTACGTTGTTGAGTAGGCAAATTTTTCGAACATATGAAACAATGAAACTGGTTGCTAATTTAATTGTATAATTTTTATGACATTGATTTACATTATGTACTTAACTACTTTAAGTCACACACTAAATTATTACTTGTTAAAATTTTGGAAAAATCATTTACTTTTCAATATTTGTAAATATGTGACCACCATGTATCTATCACATAATTAATTTACCTGTCATTGCATTATATTTAATTCTTTTTACCCATTGTGGTATAGTAATTTTATTCTAGGTGCATCGTCTTTACATATAATTATATCATTAATGTATACCTATAAAATATTGTAAAACATTTTAAAAAGTAACGGTGGAGTTTTTTGCCCATTCTTCTCCATACGAAACTAGCTTTTGGAAGGGGCAACTAGAATCAATTCTACTTTTTTGTAAATTTAGACGTTCAAAAGTGCCTTTTATGTGCCTATTTGAAATAAATGATTTGACTATGACTTTGACTTTGAATGGATCAGCAATAGACTTCAAAATGATTCAGAGTGTGATAGATAGTGTGTTACGTAATTAGGGTGCTGGTGTGGTGTCACATTTTTGCAGTTTTGAAGATGGTTTTTAATACCCTACTTAAAATACAAGTGCGTATTCATTATGTATTTATTACTAAAATGCATTTAGTAAAATTTTCAAGCATTATTATGTAAAACCTTTAAGCTAGCAATTCACATTGATAACTTCTTACTTTGTCAAAATTTTGACTTGAATACGATTGGACTACACCCGACATCTGACGGATTTTATCGGAACTATTTGACAGGGTGGGCGGCAAACGATCGGTACCTAACCGTTTATCCTATGGTGTTAACTGGGCGGGCGGGAACATACTTCGTTATCGATTTGATAGAGGTCGCTGCTGAAGATAACGATGGTTGTAAATACATTGTGGGAATGGTTTTATTTTCTATTTTGGTGTATTTTTTTATAGACAGCTGAAATGTTGTCGTAAAGCAAATTCTAAAGTAGAAAATCCAGAGTTATTTTCTAATTATTAACACTTTGATGGACACTCAACGCCCATAGGCGTATAAATAACAATACAACTTCATTGTGTCTTGTCCGCCCCGACTCTTGCTCGTGCCAGCCCGCACCTCTGAGCCTGTAGGTTTAAATTTGTCCCTTATTAATAATTCGGATTCATCCTGGCCTTGCTGCCCTCCCCCAGCGACGCCCTAAGACGAGGTCCGTACCTCACAGGGAGAGCCCAAAGCGTGTAGTCGCCTAGTTTGTAAGTTTTTTTAAGCCCTGGCCGGGGGCCTTAATTTATTTAAGCAACCCTCCTAGGTTGACCTGCAAGAAACCATTTTTTTTTAAATAAAAGTTATTAAAATGTGTCTCGTTCAGTGTCCTTCAATAGATTAATTAAGAAGTAACACCTAATCATTGATGATTTGGTTATTGACATTATTTGGGTGGCTAACAAATAAATTAAACACCAAATAATTGTTCCCACACAACTTCAGTATAGTACGATTCAAACTGAATGGCGGCTGTGAATAGCGCTATTCGCTGCGCAGTACCTCACCCCACACCCCTGCTGACACGTGAATTGGTTATTGCGCAGAGACTCGCCTCATGTTCCGAGCCGCCAATAAGTTTGAAACGTACTATATCTACTTTTGAACCGTTCTTTGTTTCATTCACCAATTGATTCCCCACAACAAGGAAGCAAAAACAAACATAAACATTATCAATAAAACACCGCCAATAAAGTATTCAATAAACAACAACACTTCATTATTAATAATTATTAACAATGTTGCTTGTACAACCGACCTTCGTTGCAATTCTGACCGATGTATTCCTCATGATAAAACGATATTCATTCATTACAATTTAAGTAAGATCACAAGACTTGGTATTTATTAGCCAATTAATTAACTTGAAGGGTTAATACTTAATATGAAATACGGAAATATTGTGACAATTTTATGGGTATCATGAAAATAAAGCTTTCAGAGTATATTTGTAAATAATTAACCATCCCTTTCGCACTTCTTGTGGGTAGTAAATTCAGCAAAATATGGATTTTGTTATGGGCCACGGGATCCTTACATAACTAACATAATTATCCTTTAAACAAACCTGCAGCAAATACAAGGGCCTTTATGAAATGTCAGAAGCTAGGTGCACGGTTCCAATTGGTCGTTTCCTATGGAGAAGAGCCGGCGTAAAACTACACGGTTACCTACACTTTTACAAATAATTGGCTTTTACAATATTTCCAAATTACAGTGTTAATAGTTTACGTCAACGCACCTATTATATCACTGATTTTTCGAAACAAAAAAAACCTAATAGATATTATTTAAAAAGCTTATTCTAAATTAGCTTGAATGATCGAAAGCAACCAGAGTAATTTTTCTGCCAGCCTGAACAACATAAGGTCGACTTTTGCAGACAATATTTACAGTACCTAACTACATACATTCTTAATCATGCCATCTGGTTAATTTCCCATGTGGTGTTGATTAATCTAGCCTTTCTTTATCATTCTGTCGATCGATTTTATGCCCTGAAACCAATAGTTCATTGATCTGTTTTTTTTTCCAGGTCATGACGGCATTGTCCTTACTGGAAAAAGTGACTGGCTCCTGAAATATAGGTACTCTAACCTAGGTCTGGAGTCAAGGAATAGCGTTTTTCTCTCACCTGTTTATATGCTAAGAAATAATTTATTATTTATTTATTTAATGGTTTTGTGGAAAGGAGAAATAAATCTGGCAATATACATCTATCTTCTTCTCTTATATATAAAAATCAATTGCTGTTCGTTAGTCTCGCTAAAACTCAGAAACGGCTTGACCGATTTGATTTTTTTTTTTTGTTTATTTTGAGGTGGTAGAAAGAAATCAATAAAAATCATTGCAATGCATTAGCTAAATAGTATATACATATATGTATATATTATATCACAAGCTATTTATACATAAAAAGGTAAAAAATGGTGTGCACAACATGTTGTTATTTTCTACGATAGCCAAAACGTCGAAATACCAAGAGGGAACTTTGACAGTACGGAATTCTCTGAAATTGAGTGAACAGCTAGGTGATCAAGGTAGGTAAAGTCAACCGCACGCACCACAGACTTAAACTACGAAAACCGTGGAAGAACTGTCAACGTTGCCGATTCTCTTGTACACCGAACTAAACTAACTAAACTATCACTATAATTCCTTACTTTTGGCTGTGAGAATCTTAAAGCTATTCTGCAAAAAAATATCTCTAAATTTAAAAATAATTTTGATGCAACTAAAATTTAATTTGACAATCGCGACTCCACGTGGTACTTGTTTGCCCTATCCCGTGATTTTTTTTAGACCCAGAGGCGCGCATGGGTTTAGCCTCGACGCGTTTTATATGAAATTATTCACTTTTTGTATTTAAAATATGAAAAATTATTACCTACATGTAGAGTTTAGGAGTTTACGTGTTTCATAATGGGGGTACAAATTTTAATTATTTTTGCGATAGGACACACAATTTTCGAGATATAAGCAAAATAAAATAAAAAAGATACAGTACTGTTTTTGCACCTGAAGTCGACGAGTTGTCGTGAGTTTGAGTTCATGACAACTAATTTTATTCCACACCTTTTTAATCGCGATTAAAAATAGTCAGATTTAGTTAGACAACCAAAATTGTTGGTGAAAAACGTCAAATTCAGAATAGCAAAATTGCTATTTTCACTAAATTCCTAACTCAGTGTCATCTTAGTGCTGTCAAACTAAAATATAGTTAAGTTGTGTCACTTTAGTCTATTTCAGAATGAGAAATCGCCGTTTGACAGGAATAAACTAAATTTTTGAGATTATTAGTCTAGTTTAGAAAATTTTGTGACTAGAGAATCGGCACCAATGACAAATTACTAAATAAATAAATAAAAGATTTATTGTTTCTCAAGCAATAAAACAACCAAACCAACCGATTGCTAACACTAAAGACTCCCGCAGACGGACGCAACGCTCCGCCGCGTCCCGTCTGTCTGCGGACCTTAACTTGCGGTTCACTGACCCGCCAACCGTACATTAGTGGTAACATTTTTACTACGAAAATAACCCTTATTGCTACGACATAAAGGCACTGTCAATGACAAATTGTTATCACTGACGTACTATACGGTTGACTGTAAGAGTTTTTCCACCAGTAGATCAGCACCCTAATTGCATAACACACTATCTATCACAATCTGAATCATTTTGAAGCCTATTGCTAATCTATTGCTTCTTATGTTCGAAAAAATTGTCTGCTTAACAACGTAAATAACGCAATGAATGTTGTTGAACTGTCAAAATGACAGCCATTCCTGCTGTTGGGTGCTGTTAGTGTGTTACGTAAGCAGATTTAAACTAATCGTATACGAAACAGTGATATCGAGTATATATATACGATTCAAATAGAGATTGGTAATTTTGTTGTAACAGTCGCTAACTTCCATACTACGTTGAATACACCGGTTCTCGTCCGATCACCGAAGTTAAGCAACATCGGGCGTGGTCAGTACTTGGATGGGTGACCGCCTGGGAACACCACGTGACGTTGGCTTTTTGCATTCAATATTTCTTCTACACTTTTTTAAATAAAATTTGGTAGTTTTATGTGGTAATCCAGCTGTAATAAGCTAATTGTTTTAGAAGTACCTGTGATTTACAATCTGTTAGAAAAATTATTAACAATCACTGAAAGAAATATATCGCGAACCTTGGCGTGACTTTGTTATGATGACGTCACTATTTAGATAAAGATGTTTTTTAGACAATTTATTGCCTAAAACCAACTTAAACAGGAAGAAATTCTCTGGAATTGGGAATAATCGGCAAGGTGGGTGACCAGGGTAGGTAAAATCGCATCTAAGTGGTAGGTAAAACACTTATTACACCACAGTACAATAATACTGTGCCTAAACTGCGAAAACCGCGCAAAAACTGTAAAAGACCGATTGTTACCACTGACTTGCAGTTGACTGTACGAGTTATTCGGATAAAATTCTCAAAACATTAAACTTGTCGTATACTTTGTCGAATGTGACGAAACAGTGACATCAGAATTCAGATACGGATTGATCATTTCGACTCAGCTGTCGCCAACGTCCATACTACGTTGAATACACCGGTTCTCGTCCGATCACCGAAGTTAAGTAACATCGGGCGTGGTCAGTACTTGGATGGGTCACCGCCTGGGAACACCACGTGACGTTGGCTTTTTGCATTTTCAAAGTTTCTACACGTCTTTAAATAAAATTTAACAGTTTTATATGGAAATCAAGCTAAATTAGTATGGAATTTGTTTTTTGTTGATCAAATCAAACGTGAATTTTGTAGGTACGATAAAAAATGTAGTTGTAAAATTCATTGTTAGCAATTACTATCAAACATCATATTGAACAATCGACAAGGTGCTATTGTCTTTTGTATGACAACATTGTTTAGATAAAAATGTATAATTTCGAGAGATTGCAATTTCATCGCGAATGAGTTTAGAAAATATTTTTTAATCTAGGTGCATAATCTGCTCATAATGTTCCCACTACTAGGACACAGGCCTCCTCTCTGAGAAGGAGTGGGCCGTAATCCACCACGCGGGCCCAGAGCGGGATAGTAGATGTCACACGACGTCTTCGAATTTTCGGTTCCAGGACATGGCGATTCCTCACGATTATTCCTTCACCGTTTTGAGAGCAGTGGTGATGAAATATTTACACAAAGTAAACCGCCTGTCTGGATTCGACCCTACGACCTACAACTCGTAAGTCGCAGCCGTTACCACTGGACCACGGCAATGGCATAATAATTATGTATTAAGATTCTTAAGCTGATCTTACTATACGGCTAACACACGTATAAAAACCATGATAATTTGTTTCAGATTTTTCAAAACGTGACTTCTGAAGTACCTACCCTCTAATCTAGCAGATATTACAAATTTAAACCTACGTTTCTGCCTACTCCCTATCCTCAATGTAACGTAAACATACACCTGCATTAAATCACATTGTAAGTGAACACTGTCCGTTGAACCAGTGGCCTTGCGCTGCGGCTGCAGACCGCACATTATGTTAGCCTCTAATGTGTACTTATAAACAATGTGTAACAGAATTAATGCATAATAATGAATTAGTAATATTTTGTGATTCAAGCGTCGTCGAGTCGGGGGACCGCATACGGTGACGAAGTGCGCCGATCCGAATGGGATAGATTGATCCCATATTTGGGATAGATGATTTATTCCATTCGGATCGGAGCACTTCGTCACCGTATGCGGTCCCCTGATTCTGAATAAACTACTTTCTTAAATATTAAAGTTAAAGGACCAGGCCCAGAAATTTAATTTTTTGACTTATTATAGGTTTTTGTGCCGGAAGTTATTAAATTTTTATTTTTTTTTAAATTTTATCCTAAAATTAATCAAAACTAGGTACGTAAATAACATTCACACTTCCGTTGTACAGTCAAATCCCCAAAATTAATTAAAACTATGTAAATTACAGTCACACAATCCGCTGTACAGTCAAAACATATCAAAATGGACGAAGTACCTACTACGTTAGACCCTTATACGTGTGCGACAGTGTGCGTCCATATATTTGTAATGTGACCACAATTTTCTCCCACAATCAGTATAACTAATTTAATAATTATACAATGTTTTGTACATAATAGTAAAAATTCAGTGTATGTATTATGATTATAGGATAATATTCTAATTGGGGTGTTTGGTGGTGTGCATTAATTCCCGGACACGTTGTCTGAACTGTAATATCGACTTGACAGTGTTGATGTTTTGGATTATAAGTATTTTTAGTAGGAAAGCAAATAAAGGCCACAAATCGAACGGCCCTGAAGGTTTTCTAAAAATACTTTATATTGCAATTATAACAAATTTGCAGCGCGACAGGCCATTCAAATATCAAATGATAAGAAGGAAATTTTTTGTGAAAACATATATGTATAAACTCACTCCATCTTAGGCAGAAACTACAGAACGCTACCTACTACGGTCCTTAAAATATTCTCCTTTTGCTTCATTTACGTTCATACACGCACGCCCGTTGGGAGTATTAGTACTACTTGACCTTACCAATAAGAACACTACTAAATGATCACAGTCGTAGATATTTTTTTATGATGATCACAGTCGCAGAAGATTTATTTGATTACTAGCTTTTGCCCGCGGCTTCGCCCGCGTGGATGTCGGAAATTATCCCACGGGAACGTACTACCGGGATAAACAAGTATTATACGTGTTAATCCAGGTTATAAACTATCTGTGTTCCAAATTTCATCCAAATCCGTTCAGTAGTTTTTGCGTGAAAGAGTAACAAACATCCATCATTCCATCCATCCTCAGAAACTTCCACATTTATAATACTATAAGTAGGATTAGTAGGATTATAATGCAGACAGAAAGACGCTTCTGTCTTCTGGTACTTAATCCTGTTGACACCATCCCTTTCTGAATCCTTGCGAAGTTCACGTGGAGAGAAGAAATTGCATATTCCTTGCGAATAAACCAGTCTTGAACTGTCTTAAAGACAACAAAGAACATTTTCAGTTTGTTAGTGTCACTTAGTTTAGTCTTAAATCTTGTTTATTTATCACACTTAGACCCCCACTTGCACCATCAATCGCTAAACGAGTTTTAACCATCATTCTGTCTCTGTCATATTCAAACATTTGACAGACACAGAATTATATTTTAAATTCGTTTAGCGCTAAACGTGTTTAGTGATAACCTAACCTAACCCATTTTACGTAATCCAAACAAACAGTTAATGCAGATCAAATCTAATAATAAAACAACTTCCTTTATAAATAGGGTTCCTTCGTTAAACTAAAAATAACAAAACATCAAAAGCATGCAACAGTTGTAACATGTTTAAAGTATTCGATATTACACTGATGAATGATTTAATTGGATAGTATTGAATGATAGATTGGGTTCCGTAGAGCTTTTCTACTAACGCTTAAAGTTTTTCTCGTGTACATAAGAAAAACTATAAATAATAGTAGCTCGGGATTTTCAGTCGTATTGACATACAGGGTGACCCGTAAATAATGGATCAAACGTAACGGGTTGGTAGCTCACCTGATTTTCAAGAACTAGTTTGAATAGTTAAAAAAAAAACCGTTACTGTACCAAGATACATTTTTTTCATCGCAAAAAAAATACTTTTCAATTCTAGTTTTTGCTTCTAAAGCAAATTAATCGTAATTCAAAAAAAAAATATCTTACTATCTTTTGCCCGCGGCTTCGCTCGCGTTAATTTAGACTATAACTATCAATTCGGAAAGACACGTGGCGCCATCTATTATCATAAGAACGTTATTGTTGTTTACCTCGGTAATAGTACTCTTTTACGGGATGAAAGGTACCCTATGTCCGTTTCTGTACACCTGACAACGTATATGCAAAATTTCAGGATGATCGGTTCAGTGGTTTAGGCGTGAAAAGGTAACAAACAAACAAACTTACTTTCGCATTTATAATATTAGTTAGATTAGATTAGATTAGATAGTTAGATTAGAAAGTTAGGATTAGGATAGTTAGGATTAGGATTATAGTTAGGATAACATTAGTAAGGTATTCAGAAATGTTTAACTAAAATCATACCCAAAAATGTTATCATTTGCAGCGACAGCAATAAAAAAAAAACCTGATAGAGAAAAGGGAAAAATCCGAAAAAAAAAAAACTTGTTTAGGAACCGTAACGGTTTCTTTTAAATCAGTTAAGCAACCTATCCGCTACGTTTGATCCATTATTTATGGGACAGCCATTTTTTTTTTTTTTTTTTTTTTTTTTGTGCGGGAAATCATCAAATGACCTCTCCCGCTCTGGGCGGAGCGGAAGGGCGTGTCAGACTCTTACTGACTAAAACCCACCCGTGTTCCTTCAGTTGCCTGTGCGCCAGGGCCACGGTAACTCTTTCGAACATTCCGCAGCCCCGGCAGGCATCGGTCCTATCGGACCCCGTCAATTTTGCTGACATCTCCTTGAGGCGCGCGTGGAACACGACGCGCCGTCGACCCGGGCCTGGTCCTTACCGGACGGCGAGCTGCCCATTGCCCGCCGTCCGCAAGCCCGCGCCTACGGTGGCCGGGAGTCGGCAATCGACTCCCGACGCCCAGGGTGTCTCCTCCTCCTGCGGCGGCTAGGGGCGCGAGGGCGCAGAGAATGCCTCTCCCTTTCGCGCTCCGCCTCCTCCTTCGCGAGCATTACTGCTTCGCAAAGGAGGTGACGGCTTCCCATTCCCTCTCGCTCCGTACCATGGCCTGAACCAGGGCCGGACGCGAGAGGTCGCCGCCGCCGATCGCCGCCACGAGGACACGGCGGTGCTCCGCCCAAGCCGGGCAGACCTCCACCGTATGCTCCACCGTGTCCTCCGGTCGATCCACGCAATGGTAATACCCGGGCGTTTCCTCCCGCCTTATTCGAAACAGGAACCTCCCGAAACAGCCATGTCCGGTGAGGACCTGCGTCAGGCGGAAGGTGAGGACGCCGTGGCGCCTCTCAAGCCACTCCTCAAAGAGGGGTCTTACCGCCGCAATTGTGGCGTGCCCTGCGCTGGGTTGCGACAGTCGCACTCTCCATGCCGCCATGAGATCCCGCCGGAGCTCTATCCGCTGTGCCGCGATTTCTCGCGGCAGCGGAGTTACGCCCCGGCGTTTCGCCTCCTCGCGCCACTCCCAGACGTGTGCGAGGACCTTTGCCTCCAGATCCCACGGCGGTAATCCGGCAAGGAGGCTCGCCGCCTCGCAGGAGACCGTGCGGTATCCCCGTACCATCCGGATGGCCATGACCCTTTGGGACGCGTTCAACCGGCGGGCTGGCCGGAACCTCAATGAACGCGCCCACTTATGGGACACCCTGTATAGGTAATCAGGTCATATCTAGTGAGGCTATGTTTGACTCCGAAACGAAGGGGTAAACCCGAAACAACAGTCAAAACTAAAATGATGTTCATAGCTCTGTTTAGATTATAGTATAACATCACGCCTTTTTTCCGCGAAGGTTTGGAGAGGTGTAGGGTAGTACCTATAGTACACCCACATTTCGCCAGTTATGTTTAAGTCCCATGTAATAATAGGGGGCAAGCCTATTGCCATCGACCGGGCACAAATCCAGACTCCGGGCTGCTACTGAGAAATTCCAGATAGAAATATCCAATAACACTTTGCCCGACCTGGGAATCGAACCCAAGACGAGGCAGATTATCTTTTTTATTAATAAAAAAAAATTAAAATGTTTATTTCATCAACTTACGTAAATTATATTGTTAAGTTTGGAGTAACCTTTTAAGCAAAGATTTGCTTGTGGTGGTTCCGCTCTTTCAGGTTACATTAACTGTACATATTTTTGAGAGAATAAACAATAGATAATTTTGAAAGCATGCCAAAGGTTGTAATGTAAGACTTTCTCACAAATAACTGGAAGCCAAAATCATATTTCATCATTCTTAGTACGTATTCGCAGTTTTAAACTAAAGGCACCGCAAAGGCGCGGCGCGACGTTTGTAGAACAATTTCCATGAATTTTTCATAGAAATCGTTCTACTAGAGTCGCGTCGCGCCTTAAAGGCTCCTTCAAACAGGCGCGACACGCGACGCAACACAAAGGGACCGCGTGTCGCGTGACGAGCGGTGCCTTAAGGCTCCCACAGACAGGCGCGACGCGACATTACTACACAAAGGCGCCGCTCGTCGCGCGACACGCGGTGCCTTTGTGTCGGGCGTCGCGTCGCGCCAGTGTGTACAAGCCTTTAGTGTTGCGCGCGATTCGCGTCGCGTGTATTGCGAAACATATTTTTTATATTTTTTTTAATTCTTTATTGAATTAGGGACTTTTATGACGGCAATGCGTATGACAGTCCCAACGTACCCTAAATATAAACACTGCTACGGATTACATTTGGACCATGAACCTGAACAGACTCTTCGCATCATCACCATTTGGTTGGAAAAACATTTTTTTGAAATCGAAACATATAGTTCAGTGTATTCCCATAACAAGATACTATAAACTATATTTTATGGTTATAAACAAACATTTCCGTAAAACACAACACACGAAAGTTTCATCGCTACTCTTCCCTCACAAAAAATCAAAAAAATATATAAACTATCAATCACCGTGAAAACTACTCCAAAATCATGTTTCTAACCTATTTAGAACATAGTTCTCCTATAATAAATAATAGGTCTTTACCTATGAAATTGCCGTTTTGTATGAAAAAATTTAAACGAATTTTTTTCATGAATTTTTTATTTGTATTAATCGAAGTAATCACCCATGCAATCAATGCATCTTTGCCATCGCAGTGGCAGTTTATTGATGCCCTTCTTAAAGAAATCAGCTGGACGGGAGGCAACAAATTCTTCAAAGGCATTTTGTACTGCCTCTCGGGTATTAAATTTTTTTCCCGCCAAGAAGTTATCCAAATTCTGGAAAAAGTAGTAGTCTGTAGGCGCAAGGTCTGGTGAGTAGGGCGGATGACGGAGAGCTTCCAACCCCAGTTCTTGCAACTTGGAGACCGTCTGCTGTGCAGTATGAGGTGGCGCGTTGTCGTGCAGGAGCAGCGGAGACGAGCGATTGACCAATGCTGGTTGGAGATGCGCCAGCTTCTCCATCATTGTGTTCAGTTCTTCACAGTGCACATCTGCAGTAATGCTCACCCCGTTTGGTAAGAAGCTGTGATGAATCACACCGGCGCTAGACCACCAAACAGTGACCATCACTTTTCTAGGGGTAAGTTTTCGTTTAGGGCATTGTTTAGGTGCTGAACCAGGATCCAACCAACTTGCTGAGCGCTTACGGTTATCAAACAGAATCCATTTTTCATCGCAGGTAACAATGCGGTTCAAAATTCCTTCATTTGTGTGTCTGTTGAGCAGTGCAAGGCACGTCTCGACGCGTACTTCGCGCTGGCGATCATTGAGTTCGTGGGGCACCCATTTGTCAAGCTTTTTTACCTTGCCAATTTGACGCAAATGGACCAATATTGTTTTGACGCTAACGTCGAAAGCTGCTGCTAATTCAGCCGTAGATTGTGTATCATCAGCTTCCACAATCGCCTTTAATTCGTCATTGTCGACCAAAGTCTTCCGTCGACCGCGAGGTTCATTTTTCAGGTCGAAATTTCCAGAACGGAAGCGAGCAAACCAATAACAGGTGGTGCGTTGGTTTGTAGAGTTAGCTCCGTAAACGTCGTTGATGTTGCGTGCCGCTTGTGCCGCGTTGCTGCCACGACGGTACTCATATTCCATAATTACTCGAATTTTTAACGTATCCATGATGACGAAAAAGATTGAAATGCGATGAAAATGTAACACTAATCATTAAAGAAATGACTACTTTTAGAAAAAAAAATCCATGTTTTTAAAATAAAATTAATTTGAAATTAGAATTCATAGCCAAACAAAAATTATTTTGATTTGAAATGGCCAGTACTGCAGAACGGCAATTTCATAGGTAAAGACCTAATATCTTTACGGAACCACTAAAAGAATTCCGCTTGACGTGCTGCGTTTATAAACTTATGAATCCCAAAAGTAATTGACCAGTTTATTTTGAGCTTTCATGGTGGTGCTAACTTTAAAAGCAGCGGGGTAATTGCGTAACACACTAACAGTGGGAATGGCTGTCATTTTGACAGTTCAACAACATTCATTGTGTTATTTACGTTGTTGAGCAGACAAATTTTTCAAACATATGAAGCAATGGATTAGCAATAGGCTTCAAAATTATTAGGATTGTGATTGATAGTGTGTTACGCGATTAGGGTGCAGGTTGTATTTAATACCATGCAACGGACGGTGGAAAAAATAAGTAGTACGATTTGCAAAAAAAAAACTTTATTCGTCAAAAATAGAAAACGCTTTTGCTATCAACCACAATACCTTTAAGATTGTAACGATGATAATTATTTATATTTTACAAAAGAAAAAGGAAAGTTAATTTTCCTTTTTTCTTAAGGCAATCAAAGGAAATTGCTAACACTTTCTTTAATTTTCAATTGCATTTTATCAGTTCTTCAAAAACTTTTGGTACAACAGTAAAAGTCTCGGGTAGGTAGGTACTAATAGTAAAAATCGCCCAGGACCTGCAGTCTCGACATTAGACAGCGACAAAAATCGGTCGCTAAGTCGTATCGTTGTCAAATTCCTTTAATAGATTTTCAACTTTATCTCGAAAGTATAAGGTTGAAAATCTATTAACGAAATTTGACATCGATTAGACTTAACGACCGATTTTTGTCGCTATCTATGTCGAGACTGCCGACCCTGTCCTTTTTAAATCCATATTTTGCCCCGTACCATTTCAAACTGGACACTCAATAGTTGATCACTTTTCAGTCTCAGCTTTCAAAAGGAATAACGATAATGGCCAGGAAAAATGGTAGTGATCGAAATTCATTAGAAAAGCGTTGAAAAATAAGATTGATTGAGATTAGTTAGTGTTAGTATTTTTCTTTTGAATTTGTTTGATCAGTTGTATTTGGGTGAGCAAAGTGTTAAACAATTTGGAGCACTTAATGCATCGATCAACGATGACTCAATGTGAATTTTAGTTCATAAATGTATTGATTTGGGCCAGCACCCTAATTGCGTAAGACACTATCAATCATTCATTTCATTTTGAAGGATATTACTAATCCATTGCTTCATATGTTCAAAAAAGTTGTCTGCTCAACAACGTAGATAACGCAATGAATGTTGTTGATCTGTCAAAATGAAACCCATTCCTACTGTTAGTGTGTTACGCAATGACCCCACGGGGCTAATACAAATTGAAATCTTCGTGTAATGTCTGCTACTGCACAAAACTGTGCAAGTAACTTGCATCCCATTGTAACATTAATGATAAATGACAAATAATTTTATTTCTTTAAGTAGTGTACAAACACTTTTACACGTCAATCGTATTTTAAAAACTTGATGAGGTCGGCATTTCCTATCCGACTACTCTGAGAAGAAAGGCCGAAACAAACTCAGAGGTTACAGTCTCTTTTAAAGTCCAGACATAATCTTGGTCAGATCATGTGAAGACCATGTATCTGAAATGGTGTTATGAGGAAAGAAACACACAGATTTGAGTGGACCTGTCCAGTCAGTCCATGCATTTGAGTAATCGTGTAGCTCAACTCAGAACTTCAGGACTTACACTCTCCTATCAGAAGTTGTTACGTCACAATATAGTCCTCCAGACCGTATTTCGGCCATGGCAGCCAATCTCAACGGAAACTAGCCTCCGGGGCGGAAGATATTATAGTACATCACAATGGCATGGCATGCAAGCTACTTACATACTTTTGTGCAAGTTACAGAACTGTATATTTGCAGCTTTAACCACCTGTCCTGTCCTTAGGAAGCGACTAACGATTATGATCAACGATTTTCTCGCTCAAAAAACGTATAACAGATTGTAGAACCCGTGGAAGTAAAAGATGATGAGTAGAGATACTCGTAGATTGTTCACATCGCCGACGAGTACTCGATTAATGCAGCGAATCGAAATTTGCGAGCTATCAAAGAGAGTACTCGCTCAGCGAGCCTCGCTTGGCGGGCAGAACATACGCTGAGAGACCTACGTTTGATAGGTATATAGAGGTATGAGGAACCGGGTGTAAACTTCACTCATACCTCCATAGAAAAGGGAGGTTCCTCCGACCAGACGGATGTTGTGTCTGGTGGGCAACTGCCCGACGTTTGATGTCGGGACGTTGTATATAATATGCTAGTTGTGCGGTAAACTTTGCTTGCGCGATGCAGGATTTTGCGTGACGTCAGTGTGACGTGAGTTGTAGATGCCGCTACAGGTACATGCGCATACCAGCGAGTAATCCCTCGTCGTCTTGCTGCTTATAGCGTGTCAATTCGTTTTTAGTTGCTAGCTCTACTCACTTCTCGCTAATTGCCGATGGGGCAGGTGCCTTAGTAAAGTAAATTATCGCTCTTTCAACTCATTTCTAATCTGTTAAAGGCTCCTTCAAACAGGCACGACACGCGACACGACACAAAAGTGCCGCCTATCGCGCGATGAGCGCTGCCTTTGTGTCGCGTGCGAATTGCGTCGCGTGTCGCGCCTGTCTGTAGGAGCCTTAATAAGTTTTACACATCGGATGTACTTATTGTTTACAATATACCTACTATATTTATGTGTATATTACTGAGAAATCGCTTTTGTATGCATAATAAGACAATAATATTGTAACACAACCCATACAGTAATCAGTGGGTTTCTCGTTACAGAGTATCTTGAGTTCTAGTTAATTGTCCTAGTTCAAAAACGTAACAGTATACTGCTAGGTTTAATTACATAAATAGACTACTCCTTCCCAAAGAAATGATGGTCGGTTTTTCCACTCAGTCCTCTCTTAGGCCGCGCCACAACACCCTGTCTTCTGCCTTCCGCATCCAGTCTCTCACAGCCACCTTTTTAAGGTCGTCCGTCCCTAGCCGGGAGGCGTCCCACACTACGCTTACCGATACGCGGTCTCCACTGATGGTCGAATGGACTGTGTGAAAGATAATAAAGCTAGAAAGGGGGTGACTACCTAGATGACGATCCTAATAGAGAAGTACTTATGGAAGAAAAAGACAATGCTGCGCCGACCCCAAGTAAATTAGGAATAAGGGTAAGAGAATGATGATTTTATTGATGACTAGCTTCTGCCCTCGACTTCTTTCGCGTGAAATTTCTTGTGCCACCGACCCACCGCGTCGCATCGCATCGCCTGCCCACGCTATTACTTCGTTTTCGCTTAGCGTTTTTTCTTTATTACGCTTACTGATAAATGCGTGCACTGACTGGACAGGTCCACTCAATCTGTGTGGTTCTTTCCTCAAAAGACCATTTCAGACACCAAACTACATGGTCTTCATGTGATCTGACCAAGATTATGTCTGGACTTTAAAAGAGACTGTGACGTCTGTAACCAATAATTTGTAACCATATTTTGATTTAAAAGAGTGTCGATGGAGTTTCTTGCCCGTTCTTCTCCATAGGTACCTACTACGCTTTGGAATGGGCAACTAGCTTCATCTTTCTGACTGACCGACCCCTTGACAATTCAAAAGTGCCTGTAGTTGGTTTGAGTTCTGAGTTTGTTTCGGCCTTGCTTCTCAGAGTAGTCAGATAGGAAACGCCGACCTCGTCTAGATAAAAAAATACGATTGACGTGTAAAAGTGTTTGTACAAACCTACTTACAGAAAGAAAATCATTTATCATTTATTCGTTTTGCTCGGCTCCTTAGAGTCATAGCGTGATGTTAACGACTCCAGGAGATCTCGTGACCTAAAAACAAAATAAGAACTATTTCTAAAACTAGATCTTAGTTCTAGACTATTAGGTATGTCTCAAATAAAATCTACATAAAAACATTTTTATAATTCAAGGATGATTCGCTAAAAAACGCGTGAAAAATCAAAACGCTTCATACTCTAACATTTAATTTATATAAAAAAAAGATTTAAGCAATCGGTTCATGTGTAGTTAACACAGATCGTCACTTGCGCAAGAGTTTATTGCATTTTATTTCGATGTTTCAGAGCGTTACTATTGCGTTATGGTAGAGATAAATTAATTTATTTTGTGAATGTCATTGAATTTGTGTTAGTTCTACTATTTAGGAAGATGTTAGGAATAGGATAGCCACAGTAAGACTTTAGTAGATTGGCGATCAATTGACGATTGCAATCAAAGATGATAGTCTTTTGTCAGCGTGTAATTTCGGAATTAATCAGACAGGAAAGACCATCTTCGAATTGATGTCTTTCATTAGAATCATTTAGGTAAAACTTTACTGAAGAACAATGAATTAATACCATTATTTTATGTATATCATTAAAATTACAGATTTACTTAAGCAAAGTGTCTGTAGCTTTTAAAATTACTTAAAGGACGTTGCTTAAAAGACCAAACTGCACCCCAAAGAATTGACCACGCAAGCACTTCATCCGCTCTTTAATATAACTACAATATAGGACTACATTAGCAGCATCCATTATCTCAAAACTACTAAACAACGAAAATTAAAGAGATAGTTACGCAGAAAAAATATAATATGTATTTAACCGACTACTTGGAAAAGCTGCAAAGGCCCAATAAACTTCTTGTTCACGGAAACTCAAGACTTGGCAAGCGTCCATGATATCGTGACTTGGTGAGACCGAGACCGAATTTATGTCGTGAACAGGTAAAACTTCCGACTTGTTGAGCTATTCGTTTGACGGAGCTTAGAATAAACTGATTCGAAGAAACGGAGTTTATTATAGGCGCGTGAGTTAATAGATGCGGACGGTCGATTGATTGGAGTTGCCAGTAGTTAAATGTTCCTAAGTTATACTAAAACATTCTAATCAACACGAAAAGGAACACAACCAGCGGGGTAATTGCGTAAAACACTAACAGTAGGAATGGCTTTCATTTTGACAGTTCAATAACATTAATTGTGTTATTTACATTGTTGAGTAGGCAATTTTTTCGAACATATGAAGCAATGGATTAGCAATATCCTTCAAAATGATTCAGATTGTGATTGATAGCGTGCTACGCAATTAGGGTGCTTTTTGTGTCGATTGGAATATTTTCTAACGCTCTGAGATTCCTTAGTGCCCTGAACAAATTGTTTTACTGTCTTGAAAAGTTTTGTAGCCATATTTTACAAGTGTGAGGAACTCCAAAGGCTCCCAAGCGCGACACAACTCTAGTTGAACAATTTCTATGAAAACTTCATGGAAATAATTGTTCTACAACAGTCGCGTTGCGCCTATCTGCGGAAGCCTTAATGCATTTTCCAGAAAGACATTGTTTTGTCCGTTGGCCTACTTGAAGAAGGACACATTTTTTTTTGTTTGTCTTATACCTACTGTCCGAGTGCTGGGCACAGGCGTCCCACGGACTCGAACTTCCCGCCTTTTTCGCTTATGATTAACATTTTATCACGTAGGGTCAACATAATGATCTAAGAGCTTAGGTGTTAATTAAGAAGTTATGCAGCAGTTCCAGTTCAAAAGAAGGAAGAAATTTTAGATTTGACAGGTTCCTTATGAAGTTAAATACTGAAATAATATTAGAAATGTTTCATTTTTAAATCTGTAGGCTAGAAAAATAACGTTGTTTCCGCATTCCCAAAGGATTAGTCTAAAAACTTTTCGAACAATGAACCGTGATACATTTAAAGGATTATGCTAATTTGATGTATCGTAAATTAAAATTTATCACCATTAATGAACCAGAGCCATTATTTTGTAACTTTTTATTAGATTTGAGATTTTCCTTTAATCATGTTTGTTTTGGGTTATTCTTTGAAGCCAAAACTGTACCCATTTCACAGTGTATCATAAATAATGAAGTGTTAAATCTAAAATCTCGGAATAGAATAGAATATAGGTAATTGGTTTTGCAGGTGCTAACAAATCAAAATGTCCAAAATTAAAAAAGTTTCTCTAGAATATACCTCTAATCCCTAGAGGTATATTCTAGAGAAACATTTTTAAATTTTTGTACAGTCGCCAGCAGGTCACGCTACACGAAACTGTCAAATTTCTCCAAACGATTTTAAACCCTAAAATGATTGTAGTTAAGTTCAAAATTGAATGAGAAAATCTGACAGTTTGTGGTAACTTATTGTGTTGACGACTTGTACACCCTAGAGTCTAGAGTGTACAAAAATAAGAAAAAAAAACACATACTTCGCGCCTGTTTTCCCCGAAGGGTTAGGCAGAGGTGTACCTATAGAACAACCACTTTTCGTCAGTTAAGTCCCATGTAATCCTTACTAATATTATAAATGCGAAAGTAAGTTTGTTTGCGTGTTTGTTACCTTTTCACGCCTAAACCACTGAACCGATCATCCTGAAATTTTGCATATACGTTGTCAGGGGTACAGAAACGGACATAGAGTACCTTACATCCCGAAAAAAAGTACTGTTCCCGAGGAAAACAACAATAACGTTCTTACGATAATAGATGGCGCCACGTGTCTTTCGAATCATGATTGAATTATATAACCCGAATTGATAGTCAAAGTCTAAATTAACGCGGGCGAAGCCGCGAGCAAAAGCTAGTAGGAGATAAGACAAAAAAAAAGAAGAATATTCTAACATGGATAGGATAAACAGGAAACTGAACGATGTATGCACGACTACATATCAAGCTATACATATCCAGTATAGGCTGACTTCTCATTGTACGAAAAGCCTATACAATGCGAGGTCAGCTAAAACCGGAAATGTATAGCTAGATTGATATCTGGCCGTGTGTAAATGAACTATATAAAATAGCAATTTTATCCACATTTCAGGAAGAACACAGCAATAATTTTAGGCAGTAGAAAGAGGTAGATTTACTCCTAGAAGCAGTGCTTCCTTTGACAAGAACGCCTTATAACTAGTCACCAACCCACTCGTTTGATTTTATGGGGTTCTAGAAGTTTAAATGCCAATAAATAGTCTATTAACAGATTTATAAGTCGCCTACAAGCACATGTCTTCCATCTCCGTGTTAACTGTTAAGGCGCTTCCCCGACCAAACGACCTTGAGCGTTAGGCCCGTCGCGCGTCGCTGAGTCTCGCTTTGTCCCGCTCCCTGCGCATTATCATAAAATTCACAAAAAAAATGGAATTATTTTAATAAAAAAGACAAGCGATCTTTTAACATAAAATAAAAATATAGAGAAATATAGAGATTTTTATATGACCTATTCATTAGTGTAATCCTCAAGTTATTAGAGCGTCACCTTTAGCAAAAGATGCATGCAATCAAGAATTTTAGTCATTTTTTTACAAGGAGATTTTAAATGTATTTATAATACATAAAAGCAAATAAGAACGTGCAATGTGATGATAGGATATCGAACATTAATAATGTGCTTTTAGATGTTGTTTATTACTGGTAATTATTAAGTCAATAGCCTCTGAATAACGCACTATTGCAAGGTTTTGCAAGGGGTAGCGCCTTAAATCCACATTGCGTAAGAAGATAATCCTCTATATACTTACCGATATTAAAATTATTAAGTTACAGAAATAAAATATATTTAGTACCAATAATAATAATTTATGAGGAAAAAGGAATCATAGATACATACATACATAAATTCACGTTAGAAGTGAAAACTTACAGTAAACGTGGCTGATGATGACAGCTGAATGACGATTGGAGCCGAGTACACCCGATTCAGCGTCACCGAGCCGAGTACACCCGATCCAGCGTCACCGATCCGAGCGTGATGGTTCAATTTCGTTCTCTGTTCAAAAAGAACGCAAAATGAGCACAAAGAAGTTTTCACTTCAGAACAAATATAACTTCAACGCATAAATTAATGCACCGTGTGCAGTTTCGCCGTCAATGTGGACAAAAAAGGATCGTTTGAAATAAAATGGCGGTAGAAGCAGCATTTTCATTTACACTTTGTTTCGTTTTATTCTTGTACGTAGTAAAAGCGTGTTCACTGTCTAATATTGGCCTCGTAAGTCGTGGGCGAGGATGCATTGCTTTTCTTTTTAAACACGATTATAAAAATAAATTTTTAGCCTACACTCTCCTCCAAACAAATGTCAACCTTGCTGGCTCCGTGATAAGGAGGGAATTAAGTTGGTGGTCGATTGAAAATCCGTTGACGACCTACAAAATTTGTGGCATACGTTTACGAATTTTTTATATGTATTTAATGTATTAAAATAACTAGACATCAAATACTTTTCATAGGTAGGTACTTAATTTAATAAAAGAATCAGGGTTTTATGAGTAATTTTATATTTGTAGTTCTCAATTTTGAATCTCTTATTTTTAAACCTTTCTTTTTGTTTTTTCCTCCTAGTATTAATTGTTGCCAAGTGCAATAAATATGTAATTTATCAATCAGCCATCAGTGGGGTAATTGAGTAACATATCACGGTAAGAATGGCTTTGATTTTGACAGTTCAACAACATACATTGCGTTACGTAGTTGAGCAGACAAATTTTTCGAACATACGAAGCAATGGATTAGCAATAGGCTTCGAAATTATTCAGATTGTGATTGTTAGTGTGTTACGCAATTAGGGTGATGTAATTTATAGGTTCTGGACATAGGTTTCTCCAATTGTTGGAGATACGTATGTTCTCTCGCTAGCTCTAGATATCTATGACTCGATTTGATTTGTAGACAATATATTTAGTGTTGTTGAAAACTCTATCACGAAACTTAAGGCTTTTATCTGAGGCTTGCTCTTGAGTCCAGTCGCTCGAGAGAACTGAACGAACAAGAAGACTAAATTAATTAGAGAAACGCATACCATGACTGAATCGAAAATTAGATAATAGTATTTTAAAAGCGTTAGAAAGAGTATCGACACCATCATCATCTGCCTAGGCTTTTCCCAACTATGGTGGGGCCGGCTTCCAGTCTAACCTGATGCAGCTGAATACCAGTATTTTACATGGCGCGACTGCCTATCTGACCTTTACAACCCAGTCCGGGTGATACGTTACCCCGAAAGAACGATTACCAACACCATAACAGGCCTTAACAAAAACCTGAAATAAATCTTCAAGAATAATTATTTAATTTATAAATCTAGCCATAATAACAAACCAGACCATTTCTAGCACAACACATTACATTTATTACTTCAGAACTCATCAATAAAGCTAACATGTAATTGTCGTCTATTTTCGTCGCACGCGCACGCTGTAACGAGCCGAGGTAAATGAGTTATGGCTGAGCTTGTAGACAGAGTGGCAACCTATTGATGTCTTGTTTTAGTGGCTAGTGGTAACACGTGGCGGAGTGATCGCTTTGTTATAGGGCTGGTAGTTATTGGCTTTTCTAGAGGGCTACCAGTACCTACCTACATTCCATATTTGGCACGATTTTTTATGAGATGCTAGCTTCTGCCCCCGGTTTCGCCCGCGTGGATATCGGAAATTATCCCACGAGAACATACTATCGGGTCAGAAAGTAGCTTATGTACTTTGCTAGGATGCCATCTATCTCCTTGCCAAATTTTATTGAAATCCGTTCAGGGGTTTAAGCGCGAAAAGGTAACATACAGACAGAGTTACTTTCAAATTTATAATATTAGTGTGTTTAGTGATTGTTTTCTTTTTTAAATGTTTGCTTATGTTAACAGGTATTTTAGTAATGATTAATGAGTAACATATTATAGGGAATAGTAAAAACTAATTAAGTAGAATCATTGCCAACAGTATATAGAAAGCATAAGCATAACCTTTGTACGTATTTTTGTGTTCCTTTCTTCCTGTCTGTTTATATGTGTGTACATAAACGGTTAAATAAATAAATAAATACATATAAATATAAGATAATTAAAAACTGTCAGCTTTGGGGCAAATTGTTTCCATCATAGTATTAACTAAGTGTGTCTGGCCATCGTAAGGTCAACCGCACACCAGAAGTAATAATTTGACATTGTTTGAGCCATTACGTCGTAGTAGTAAAGGCAGTTTTCGTAATGCTAATGTTACCTCTGATGTGCAGTTGACGGTACCATGTCTACGTGTAGGAGTTACTTATTACAATTTCTGAAGTGGAGATTCTTCACACGGTTATACTATAAATTAGAATGAATAATGTTACCTTTCCATTCTCATATCGATTTATGACTGAATAAATTATAAAAGGCAAACTTTGAATTCCCAAAAAAAAAGAACCAATTAAATAAAATCACCACTAATTATAATCTAGTACTTACGCACAACAGTTATCCTACCCACAATAATCCAACGCCCGTTTTATTGTTTTACGATAGCTAAGAAGATTAATGATATTTTGGCCAGACGTCCTACGGTCGCGCCCACTGGGTGTTACTCGTGACCAATGTAAAATTGTGAAATATTTACTTGAACTACAGTACAACAGGTATGTGTTATGGTTTTAAATGATTTTAAATATAATATTGGAAATAAACCTAATTATCTGTATTGTTGATTTGAGGACTGAAAGCTTCTTCAAAAAGATGCGACACAAAGGCACCGCAACTGTCGCGCGATGAGCGGTGCCTTTATGTCGCGTGCGATTCGCATCGCGTGTCGCGCCTGTTTGAAGGAGCCTTGAAAGTGTGTGCCTTGAGTTATTGTGTGTGTGTGTGTGTGATGCCGATGCATTCCACCTGTTTTTATGACAAGTCTTCTACAGTTCAAGCAGTACGGTTATGGAATGCCTTGCCCGAGTCGATAAGGCGTGCTCAATCTTTGTCCAGTTTTAAAATTATGGTTAAAAACACTTCCTCTTTCCGTAAACATCATCATTACATTTAGTTTCCTTGCTCTTGTTTTATGTTTATTATTGTATATATTATATGCAGATAAGTATATGTTTTATGTATGTATATATTTGTTGTATATGTAAATGGTACACCACTGACTACCAGCATTATTGTCTCTCCTTCTCCCTTGAATCCATCCAAAGGTTGTCTGTAAAAGATCGCTTTTAGCGATAAGACCGCCCATTGTGTCACCCTGTGTAAAATGTCTACATTTATATCTGTAATTTTTATGGTGTACATAATAAAGAGTATTCTATTCTATTCTATTCTAAAATAAACTGAAACTAAACTGAAACTCCGAACTACGCTTCTTCTTCAAGGTACGTTTTCAGACAACAAGTTTTTTAAAAGAAAGAAATACCTTGTTCAGTACCTGCGGGACATTTTTTATTTCGGGTCTGGTTCAGAGCTGCATCCGGTAAGACTGGAAGCCGACCCCCACATAGTTGGCAAAAGGCTAGATAGATGATGGTGAGTATTTACGGGACATTTTATGAAACTAAAATTCCTCTGATTCTAGGACATGGACGATGGAAATCTCAGGATATGTTTAAATGATAAATGATTTTCTTTCTGTAAGTGGGTTTGTACATCCACTTTTACACGCCAATCATATTTCTAAAACTAGATGAGGTCGGCGTTTCCTATCTGACTACTCTGAGAAAAAAGGCCGAAACAAACTAAGGTCACAGTCTCTTTTAAAGTCCAGATTTAATCTTGGTCCGATCACGTGAAGGCCATGTAGATTGGTGTCTGAAATGGTATTTTGAGGAAAGACCTATAGAGGTATGAGGAACAGGGTGTAAAGTTCACTCATTCTCTATAGAAAAGGGACCAGACGGGTGTTGTGTCTGGTGGGCAACTGCCGACGTTTTGATGTCGAGACGTTGTATATATGGTAGTTGCGCGGTAAACTCTGCTTACACGATGCAGGATTTTGCGTGACGTCGGTAAGACGCGTAGCTCGCATGTGGCGTGTGTATATGCCGCTACAGACCCACACAGATTAAGTGGACCTATCCAGTTAGTGCACGCATTTGTCAGCAGTAATCGTGCAGCTCAACTCAGAACTTAGCTCGGAGCTCAACGATTCGACGAACAATAGGTACCAAAGAAAGGACATTTGGGTTGGCCGCATAAATTACTCAAACTGCCAGATCATGATTATAACTAACTGAGAAAAAAAACAAAAAAGCAATGACCCACATAGTCCTTACATTCACAATAATTAAAATAATTATAATACTTTACATAGAAAATACTCATGTCATTGTACGTATATATCGCTCATTTGGAGAAACAACGACGTATCTACTGCTTTTAAAATTTTACAGGAGAGTGATGTAAAGTCGTTTTTTATTTTTGTAATCTGTTACCCTCTCGTTCTGAAATGTTGATAAATCCGAAGACCATATTAAATATTTCACGCTAAATATCACGCCTCAGCTCCTCTGAAAATTTTTTCGAGCACAATATATGTATATCGACAACTCATTTTGAGAAAAAATACATTCAAGGCTCCCTAAGACAGGCGCGACGCGACAGCGCTACACAAAGGCGCCGCTCGTCGCGCGACACGCGGTGCCTTTGTGTCGGGCGTCGTGTCGCGCCAGTGTTTACGAGCCTTTAATTCGTTGTTTCTCCAAATGAGCGATCTATAAAATTCATCAATGTCAATGTATATATAAAAATTCGGACATAATCTTTGAGGACCATGTAGATTGGTGTCTGAAATGGTATTTTGAGGAAAGGAACTGTCATTCTTTGGCAGTAGTATTAAATGGCTTTTACACGGCAAATTGACGTAGGTTGTCAATTTGTCTAACACGAATTTCCCTGACTATAACTATTTTAATAACTACCAATAGCTTTTGACTGCCCTAGGCTACGCTTGATTGAAGAATAAACAAGCCAAAGACGAACGGAAACAATAAAATATACAAAACTAGTTTTAGCTCATAAAGTAAATATTTTCTTTGCAATTTGCATTTAAATAAATAAATAAATTGAACATTTATGTGCTCCAAATATAGTTTTATTGGCATGTTTATTATTAATAACGACGGTTAAGCAGGTTTGAATGAGGCCGATGAATGGATGGGTTGTCTTGAATCGATTGTATTATTGTTGTCATGATAATTTTGAGATTAAAAGAGTAGGTGCTATTGTTAGTTTGGTGAAAAGAAAAATATAGGACCATTTACACAATAGATGAATTATATCAACTAAATCAGATCAGCACCCTAATTGCGTAACACACTATCTATCACAATCTGAATCACTGTGAAGCCCATTGTTAATCCATTGCTTCGTATGTTCGAAAAAATTGTCTGCTCAACAACGTAAATAACGCAATGAATGTTGTTGAACTGTCAAAATGAAAGGTATTCCTACTGTTAGGCCCACTTGCACGTTTAGTAGGGTTAAATGAATAAATATAGAATTTGTAAACTCGGAGTTAAGTAGGTAATTATCATTGTAACTCTTAAAGGCTCCTACACACTGGCGCGACGCGACGCCCGACACAAAGGCACCGCGTGTCGCGCGACGAGCGGTGGCTTTGTGTAGTGCTGTCGCGTTGCGCCTGTCCGTGGGAGCCTTTACACGTTCCCTGTATAGCTAGGATTATGGGTATTACCCGTACGTGTATCGCAAAATGTAGATTATAAGTTGCGATAGGTTTTAAGTTGATGATAGAATATAGGTCACCCTAATAAAAAAAAACATCGGGTTTAAAATTTCTTATTTTTTTATTTATTTCAATGCTCATACATGTATGTCGATAAAAACGAATAAGCTCCCACGTGTATAAATTTAAAAGACTATAAGCATGTACTTTATGCCCCATGGATGGGGCATGCACGTACGATATGAGACTCAAAATGCACCATCGATGGGTCATGCACTATTAACGTGTTAAGAGGGCCATTCCCGGTCCGTCTACCGTCAACGCGAGCATGATTGAAAAGCTTGTTGTTTCATCCAACGTAATGTTTGAAAAAGAAGCAAGAGTGAGAACGCGATAACATCGAACGAAATTTGGCGCGCGGAGATTTCACAAAACTTGTTGCAGGAAATACGTGTTTTTGAAATAGCCTTACAAGTTTTTGGAAAAAGTGTTTGTCACTTAGATTCTCCATTACAGGTGCGAGGTTTCTATGAAGATGTTTTCTTTACTTTACAATATATGAGTACATTATGAACGGCCAAAGTTCAGGTAAAATTTGTGTAAAAAAGCAGATTTTTGGAGGCTTAAACTGAATTTGTTTCTCCAAATTTAGATTTTTTGCCCGCATAGAAACCTATATAAACTGCACAAGATATCTATTAATTCAAAAAGTTCAATGAAAGATGTGTTACAATCCCATAATCACGTACGAGCGTTTGAATGAAAAGTATGACGGGTTGGCCGCTCTTAATACGCGTTGCGCCACTGGTATTTGTGTTTTTTGAGTTGGGAACATTGCATGTCAACCGACGAAACATAAAATAGAATTGCAATGCAATGTCTATGCCCGATAAGTAATCCGACCAAAAATGAATGAACGAACAATGAACGGAAATTGTATACCCATCTCTTTTACACTACATTACGATACGTAATACTTTCTAGTCTTTGAATTTTATAACATGACATTTCATTTTAATCGTAGTGTATGTGGTTTCCATGGAGATTTGTTTATTGATTGACGAAAACGTCGGTAGATGAAAAATATGTTTTAAGTTTTTTATAATTTGTATTTATTTATAAATGAGTTGATTAATTATATTGCCTGCTAATATAGTACCGAATTTTCACTTACTACACCGTCGAACAATATAAAATAAAATAAAAGTTATCAACGGTGCCCCATAACGTCAATTTATTTTGACATTTACTAACACTAACCCAGAGTTTAGGGACTTAACTCGCCCACATCGGTGGGTTTAATATTTAAAAGTTTAACTCCAGGTTTACCTGTTACTATTGGTGGCGCAAGATGAATTATTTCATAAACCCTAAGTTATTATTTAGGATATCCCATGAACGCGCAAGTGGGCATAATGTGTTACGCAATTACCCCACTGATGTCTGTATGGTTGATACAACAGCAGGCGTGAAAAGTATGATAGTTTCTTGTTTTTAGGGTTCCGTACCCAAAGGGTAAGACGGGACCCTATTACTAAGACTCCGCTGTCCGTCCGTCTATCACCAGGCTGTATCTCATGAACTGTGATAATTAGACATTTGAAATTTTCACAGATGATGTATTTCTGTTGCCGCTATATCAACAAATACTAAAAAAAACAGAATAAAATGAATATTTAAGGGGGCTCCAATACAAGATGACATGATTTTTTTGCTGTTTCTATAGATAATGATACGGAACCCTTCGTGCGCGAGTCTGACTCGGATTTGGCCGGTTTTTTAATTAGACTGTGAAATGCAATTTTACTGCGGTCATCGATACATTTGCTAACCACGGTAGATGATAAATAATTTTATTTGGTGCGACACAACTCATAAACTGCACTTACTCGTAGTAGCTGCTGCTAGCAGTACCTACTTATAGCAATTCTCCATCAACTTTTGAAGAGGTTTATTAGAAATCTATGTTCATTTAAAAAACTTTAAATGTACCTAACTAATACAACAGGACCTCTACTGCACCTTTCAAGAATTATAGCCGTAACATATTATATCAAGGTACCGTCAAACGGGGTGAATAGGGACACAGGGGTGAATAGGAACGAAAATTTAAAAGGGATTGTAACATTGAAATAATATAATTTGTTGCCAACAAGGGCACTTAATCGTTAATTACAACACAGTTTACATAATATGTAAACTTGCCAAACAGGACTCTAATATTATTAGAGTTTCTGTTTGGCAACAAACTATACTATTTCAATGTTAAAATCTCTATTAAACTTTCGTTCCGTTTAACCCCTGCGTGCCTATTCACCCCGTTTGACGGTAATGTATGTTACGACAATTCTTTCATAGAATCTAGATACTTATTCCAATGTTAGCTTGAAAATTATTCCTGTGTAGATTATTTCATTTTTGACACTTGGGTAGAAGCCAAAACAACAATACCGATCGACATAAGATACAAATAGACATTATGAAAATGACTTCGACATAATTTTAAAAACATTCTTGTTCACACTTCAGTTGACAAAATGTTAACATTTAACTTTAAAAATTAAAATGAATAAACGAATGATTTACGAATAACTTGATAAATGATCATCACTTAAAATTTACGTAAACATAAATCATTTCGTTATTTATTAATATTAAATTAAGTGGGTGTTTATGAAAATAAAAATCTAAGTGGGTCGTTAAATCTTGAAATGAAGTGTAATTCCGTGTCGACAATAATTCTGAAATGTATATTTTTGGAGGATAATTTGTATGTTAACGAACTAAGACATTAGTCATCGAGCCAAAAAAATATTTATATACGGCCTTCACCTTTATTTTGAACTCTATTGTTTTCAAACAAGATATTATTTGCATAATATAAGACAATAAGCTAAGAGACTTAAAATATTATAAAAATAAGTCCATGGATATAAAAAGTGGGGAAAGAATCATAGGGCATCAAAAAATTCGTCCGCATCGCATCAGGAAAAGTGTCCAAAACTCTGGCAGCATTTCCACGTTGAATGGCGATGCAGATTTTTTGACCTAAAATAGGCCAGCCCTCTGGTCACGTGAAGAGTCGACCAACTGCTTGGCAATATCTCGAAAAACCAAGTGAGCACACACACACAGACAGACAAGATCAGGCGCAGGACCAACGGCTTAACGTGCTTTCCAAGGCACGGGGGTATCACACCGCCAACTTCCAAACTCCGGACTGTTACTAAGAAATTCCTATGGAAAACCCAATAACTCTTTGCCCGACCTGGGAATCGAACCCAGGGCCCCACGCTCAGCAGTTGCGCTTGCGACTACGAGATCAACGTGTGACTAAAATAAAACTAGGAAGTAAAAATTACTTCACTTACAAAACACTCATTGGGCGTTGAAGATTATCATTTGACACACTCATAAAGTTCAAGATTATCGACATCTAAATCTGTATGTTTAAGAGGGCGCACAACGGTCCACTAGCGCCACTCCTTTAAAAAAATATTATCTTGTGATTGAGAAGGAATTATGAATAACGGCTTGTAAGGACCCTCGGTAAGTGAGTCTAGAATTTCCTAATACATTCTGTAAACTTTCATATTGAGACACGAAGCAACAAAATAACTTCTAGAGGAATGTGGCCGTTTTTCTTTAGATCGAATTTTGTTGCTTCGTGTCTCAATATGAAATTTTATAAAAGGTATTAGAAAATTCAAGACACACTTACCGAGGGTCCTTACAAGCCGTAATTCATAATTCCTTCTCAGTCACGAGATAATATTTTTTAAATGAGTGGCGCTAGTGGACCGTTTTGCGCCCTCTTAAAGACGATACTTAGCGAATGAGGCACTGGACATCAAGTGCAGTGTGGGAGTGTTTAAAATTAAGACAGCAAGACTCTTTATGAGTAGATAAGTAGCGTACAGGTACAGAATGATGAAAATGTACCCTATTTTTAGTAGATTAAAGTTCAATCTTCTTCAATGTAGTCGGGGCTTGATTTTACAACTAGATAAGTTTTCTTTTAATATTTTTTGACAAAGTGTTTTTGTGAGGAAAGATAAATTAAATGTTTATTAAATTGACATAATATGGTAGCCATTTTATACTACTATCAAAGAATGACTATTATTGTGATTTGATTACTTATGTACAGTCACCAAAAGAGATAAGTAACCAGGGTCGTCGATATAGTTGAAGTTATTAAGAAACCGATTTATGTTTTCGAATAAAATTTAATTATGTTAATAGATAACAAACCGCTCATCTATCAAATAAAATTTAATTCGAAAATATCCATCGGTTTCTAACTAATCTTCAACTTTATCCGACGATCCTGGTTACTTATCACATTTGGTGACCGTACCTACTTACGGAAAAATAAAGTTAGTAAGTACTTAGTCAATTTTGTAAACAATTAATTTCCCTGACTTTACTTAGTTCATAAGGACTAACGACCATAGCCAGTGAGACAGAGCAACTGCTAATTAATTAGTACGCTGGAAAATATTTTTTTTATGTACAGTCACCAAAAGAGATAAGTAACCAGGGTTGTCGGATATAGTTGAAGTTTAGTAAAAAACCGATGGATATTTTCGAATGAAATTTAATTTGATGAATGTCATGTTTATTTTAGATTAATTAAATCAACTTTATTCAAAAACGTTCATCGGTTTCTTACTAAACTTCAACTATATCGACGACCCTGGTTACTTATCACTTTTGGTGACCGTACTTGTTCGACGAAAATTTAAAAAAAACAAAATATTTTATTTCAAAAATTCAAGCTAGTGTATGTCAATACCTAAACAGTTCTTGAATGGAAGTGTCAAAATGATAAAAAGTGTTAGAAAAAGATTAAATACATACAAAAGTATGTTACACCGCTATGCAAATCTACACTGACACAAAAAAAACCTAGATTTATACCAACCACCTTGATTTATTGGTGTGAAAAATTAACAAAAATCGATTATTCGAAATCAACGGATTATTCAATTTAAAACTCGATTATCATCGATTTAACATATAAATATCGATATTATGTTAAATAATGTCTTGATTAGATGCAAATCGGTTTTAAATTATGGGAGGTCTCCATAATTGATTATAATTTTTGTGTTTCTTATATTTTTTGTGGTGATTCTGATTAATTTAAAGTTTTCATATCGATTATAGAGCGGAAACGTATCGAATCGATATAGTTGTCAGTTATTATAATACTTTATACGGTGAGCTGGTAATTAGATGATTATCGTTCTTTAGAGAGTTAATTAACACTATAGATAGGTACCTATTATAAGTGTCAATGACCGCTGTATATTCTCGATTCTACACAAGATTTGATGATCTCATTAAACATATTATATTTGGTACACACTAGACATAGTATATATTTCCAGTATAAGCTGCAGTAGCGAAGGGTACATTTTGTAAGACGTAAGCCGGAGTACATAATCTTTAATGTGATTATATTATTTGTCTTAAGAATACTGACTGTGCCATTTTTTAAAGGGAAGCCGGTAGGAATCGAGTTGTATGGAATCTTCGCCACTGATAAGCTGACCTCTCAATGTACGGAAATCCTATACAATGCGAGATCAGGTTATACTGGAAATGTATAGCTTGATATATAGCCGTGTGTACAATCGCATGATTGCTATTAATGTACCTAATGAGTATCTACATAATTATATTTACCTAAGACAGTAGATATTTTTTGTTTTTGAGCCCAGAAACTGGAAAGTTATGGATGATCTTACTTTTAAGCCCTTTATTTAATTGTCTCGGTAAATTATATAGGTAAAAAATACCTAAGGTGACCTTATTGGTGATGTTAGTATCTAGTACTCGCAACTGGCGTGCGGGTATAACCAGCAACCACCCTTTTTTTTTTGGTTGGGAAATCATCAAATGAACTCTCCCGCTCTGGGCGGAGCGGAAGGGCGTGTTAGACTCTTACTGACTAAAACCCACCCGTGTTCCCTCAGTTGCCTGCGCGCCAGGGCCACGGTAACTCTTTAGAACAGTCCGCGACCCTGCTAGGCATAGGCCCTATCGGACCCCGTCAATGGTGCTGACATCTCTTTGAGGCGCGCGTGGAAAACGACGCGCCGTCGACCCGGGCCTGGTCCTTACCGGACGGCAAGCTGCCCATTGCTCGCCGTCCGTAAAGCCCGCGCCTACGGTGGCCGAGAGTCCCCACCAGCAACCCCCCTAGTTGCGAATCACACTATCAGTCATAATCTAAATCATTTTGAAGCCTATTGCTAATCCATTGTTTCATGTCGTCGCTCGCATGACTAACGGTCCTATCTCCGTATTGTCAATTGTTCAGGGCAAGCGTTTTGCGGTTACGACATTTCTAACATAAAATGATAATCTATTGGCAATTCAAAACGGTTATATTTATTTTGAGATCCAAATAACATAGAGAAACGACGGTTAGTGAAAAATTTAAAGAATCACTCGTTCAATCAATCAATCGTTTTTCCTCAAAAGACCATTTCAGACACAAATCTACATGGTCTTCACATGATCTGACCAAGATTATGTCTGGACTTTAAAAGAGACTGTGACCTCTGAGTTTGTTTCGGCCTTTCTTCTCAGAGTAGTCAGATAGGAAACGCCGACCTCATCTAGTTTTTAAAATATGGCTGACGTGTAAAAGTGTTTGTTCAAACCTACTTACAGAAATAAAATCATTTATCAAAAATGAGGTAGGACTTTTAGTCATGCGAGCGCCGATATGTTCGAAAAATTTGTCTGCTCAACAACGTAAATAACGCAATGAATGTTGTTGAACTGTCAAAATGAAACCCATTCCTACTGTTAGTGTGTTACGCAACTACCCCGCTGATGTATGAACGTAAACGAGACAAAAGTAGTATGTTAAGATCGCAAGTGACGTTCTGTAGTTTCTGCCTACCCCATGGGAAGAAAACGTGACTTTATGTATCTATGTATATCGGTATTCCTTCCTTACTCCGGGTGCTGTGCTTCAATTGGTAATCAATAAGCAAATTGTGTAACCACATTACACTTTTCAGACATTTTACAAAAATTTTGTCGTGTATTCGCAGAGCGTCCCGAGAAATACCACAGTCTAAAATAATACAGTGAGGAAAAACGCGAGAATCTATTCTTAAATTATCCGTTAATTAAGAAAGACTTGATTATTCAATCTGTCTAACATTTTGCGCCCGGCGTTGATTTACAGTTTTGCAGAGTTTTATTTTTATTTTGTCTTTTTCTAGTCAGGTGCAGGCGCCTTAAGGCTCGCCCAGACAGGCGCGACGCGACAGCGCGACACGACTCTTGTAGAATAATTTCCATGAAGTTTTCATAGAAGTGGTTCTACTAAAGTCGCGTCGCGCCTGTTTGTGGGAGCAATTAGGCTGTGCATGGTATATCAGTGAATAAATGAATTAAAGATTTTTATTAAGTAGATTATTCACTAGCTAATATGATTTATAATTACAAAAATATATATAAAATGATTCATATTATTGTAATTATTATTCGAAAAATGCATAAATAAGAAACCTACAACAACATATTGCAGCTAAAATATAGTAACAGCAAATTCTATTGGACATTATAAATGTCAGTATTCATAACAATCTGTCATTCAACGAACAAGACATATTAATTTGCACTGTCACAGAGTAATTAACACAACACCCAGATATTAAATGTGTTTATGGTTTTATTTGCAACGTATTGTAACCGGCCTGCACCCAAATTGCGTAACATACTTTCAATTAGAATACGAAGGATTTAGAAGGAATTTTCTAAGCTATTGCTTCAAATATTTGAAAAAATCGTCTGCTCAACAATGTGAATAACGCAATGAATGTTGTTGAACTGTCAAAATGAATGCCATTGCTACTGTAAGTTGGTGACGCAATTACCCCAGTTCTTATTAATAGTAGTAATTTAATAATAAATATTATAAGGTTTTATTTTTAGCACCCAAGGGAAATAAACGGTGAAAATATTTAATTAAGTATTTACTTTTCCTTCAAGAATAAAAATAAACGTAAAGAAAATCCGGTAGCCGAACTGTCATCCATAACATTATCGACTGCCATCAAAACAAAATGATTTATTGAAGGTTTTTTTTCAACTGCCTATAATATAATTAATGTTCTTGTAATCACAAAGTTAGCTTCAACGTTTTAACACCTTTATTTCACACACTATTAAGTTCAAATTCGATAATCATTGACACCTTTAAATTAAGAAACAGCAGCGCATTTGCGTTTAGAACAAGTGTTGGTTAATTCAAATTGAAGCTTATCTGTTAAGAATTAGACTGAAAATCAATTGGCGGTTAATTTCTAGGGTTGTCAAAAACAAGTTTGTGGTCACTTAAGAGCAAAACCACAATGTATGGCCCCAAGAGTTAAATGAACTTGCGGCGTGACCTTTACATTTGTTTAATATATGAAGTACAATTTGTTTTTATATACTTACTTATTGATGGTGTGCCAATAAGGACGGAAGAGTTTGTTAGAAAATCATCGCGACGCTTTTTTCAACATTTATTTTGACAGCATCAAATATCTACGTACCAAAAGTACAGTCACCAAAAGTAGTCACCAGGGTCGTCGGATAAAGTTGAAGTTTAGTAAGAAACCGATGGAGGTTTTCGAATGAAATTTAATTTGATAAATGAAATGTTTGTTTTCTATTAAGTAAACTAAATTTAATTCTAAAACATCCCTCGGTTTCTTACTAAACTTCAACTTTATCCAACGACCCTGGTTACTTATCACTTTTGGTGACCGTACACTAAATCATAACTTCTGCAGAAGGTGGCTGGGTGAACAAAACATAAGTGAGATGATTAAAATAAAGTAAATTTAAAGATTAACTTATTCAGACAGGCCGTAATTAATTCTAATGTCCCTAGGAGTAAATAACACTTTTTTTCTTGTCATAATATTTTTTATCTGTCACTTTTAGTCGCCTATTTCCTTTTATCACTAAAAGTATGTATTCCCCGTGGTTCCTGCCGTAGTCCCTGAAATACCATGGGGTTTTTTTTTTCCCGTGACAGTTCCCGCAAACAGGCGCGATGACGCCACAGCGCGAGTCGCGGCGCGACTCCAGTAGAACAATTTCTATGAAAACTTCTTGGAAATTGTTCTACAAGTGTCGTGTCGCGCTGTCACGTTGCGCCTGTTTGTGGGACCCTTATGTAAAGTTGGAATTTTGACCTACAATATCTTCGTAACCAGCACCCTAATTACGTAACACACTATCTATCACAATCTTAATCATTTTGAAGCCTATTGCTAATACATTGCTTCATATATTCGAAAAAATTGTCTGCTCAATAACGTAAATAATGCAATGAATGTTGTTGAACTGTCAAAATGAAACCCATTCCTACTGTTAGTGTGTTACGTAATTACCCCGCAGAAGGTTCCCAGGTATGGCCAGTACAAAAAAAAAAATTCAATGACGGGGAGTACAAGTGACTCTCGGCTTCATTATGAGTCTTTTTACACCCGTTATAAAGGGAAGTCTGAAAATGGCGCCGGTGATAGAAAAGTTGAGAGGAAGTCATTTAGCTGTATGGGCATGTGACGAGGAATGATGAAGAGGAAATACATGTGGTTCAAATAGTGGTGAATATCAACGATAATAGATGGAGAGGGAGAGGAAGGCCAAAGAAATGATGGAGGAATTGTGTGAGGAATGATATGAAAGAGAAGGGAGTGAATGGTAGCGTGACAGTGGACAGGGGATTATGGAAGAAGAAAACGTGTTACGCCGACCCTAAGTAGCATGGGACACGAGCAGGAGGATACTGTACGAACGAGGTGAATAGGGATGCAGATGTGAATCGGGACGAAACTTTAAAACGGATTTTAACATTGAAATAATATAGTTTTGTTGCCAACAAGGGCACTAAATCGTTAATTATAATACAGTAAACACATTAGAGTCCTTTTTGGCAACAAACTTATATTGTTTCAATGTTAAAATCCATTTTAAAGTTCCGTCCCGATTCACCCCGTTTGACTGTAGTGATATTCTTCAAGGAAAAGTGGCAGTGATTGGATAGCAAGGGGTAGATACTTCTCATTCAACTTTTGTAAGTATTTTTTGCGATATCCTTCAGCAAAATAGTTTTAAGGCTCCTACAAACAAGCGCGACACGCGACGCGAATCGCGTGCGACTCAAAGCCACCACTCGTCGCGCGACGAGCGGCGCCTTCGTGTCGCGCTGTAGCGTCGCGCCTGTCTGCGGGAGCCTTTATTAATAGGTGACCGGTAAATACCCATAACTAATAGCTACCGGAAAAGCTTGTTTATTTTATAACGCGTTTATGGTCTCTTAACTTTTTACTGACTACAAATTGGCAACAAAATAAATTTACGATTTAAAGGACCATAAAAAGATACACATAGGATCTAGCAGTTTAACATAATTATCAATTTCCTTCTGAAATATTTGCGATTTTATTAGACCAAACCAATTAAAGCCGAAAAAAATCTACTAGGAAAAAATACTTTTTCGGTAATTAAGGTTAACCAGTAGTATTATCACTCAGGTAGAAAATTCAGCTTATAATAAGTTTCTGTGTATTTTTATAACCACCCAAGCACTAGAAAATATTTGAAAAAGTTACACTACTCCTCAGTTTTGACGTTTTAATAAAACAACACCCTACAGAAATGAGACAATAACGCAATTTAAAAACAAAATTAGAACAGCAAAAAAGAAAATCGATTACACCAAATCGATTCACGATTACCATAATGATAATGCTAATAATAGGTCTTTACCTATGAAATTGCCGTTTTGTATGAAAAAATTTAAACGAATTTTTTTCATGAATTTTTTATTTGTATTAATCGAAGTAATCACCCATGCAATCAATGCATCTTTGCCATCGCAGTGGCAGTTTATTGATGCCCTTCTTAAAGAAATCAGCTGGACGGGAGGCAACAAATTCTTCAAAGGCATTTTGTACTGCCTCTCGGGTATTAAATTTTTTTCCCGCCAAGAAGTTATCCAAATTCTGGAAAAAGTAGTAGTCTGTAGGCGCAAGGTCTGGTGAGTAGGGCGGATGACGGAGAGCTTCCAACCCCAGTTCTTGCAACTTGGAGACCGTCTGCTGTGCAGTATGAGGTCGCGCGTTGTCGTGCAGGAGCAGCGGAGACGAGCGATTGACCAATGCTGGTTGGAGATGCGCCAGCTTCTCCATCATTGTGTTCAGTTCTTCACAGTACACATCTGCAGTAATGCTCACCCCGTTTGGTAAGAAGCTGTGATGAATCACACCGGCGCTAGACCACCAAACAGTGACCATCACTTTTCTAGGGGTAAGTTTTCGTTTAGGGCATTGTTTAGGTGCTGAACCAGGATCCAACCAACTTGCTGAGCGCTTACGGTTATCAAACAGAATCCATTTTTCATCGCAGGTAACAATGCGGTTCAAAATTCCTTCATTTGTGTGTCTGTTGAGCAGTGCAAGGCACGTCTCGACGCGTACTTCGCGCTGGCGATCATTGAGTTCGTGGGGCACCCATTTGTCAAGCTTTTTTACCTTGCCAATTTGACGCAAATGGACCAATATTGTTTTGACGCTAACGTCGAAAGCTGCTGCTAATTCAGCCGTAGATTGTGTATCATCAGCTTCCACAATCGCCTTTAATTCGTCATTGTCGACCAAAGTCTTCGGACGACCGCGAGGTTCATTTTTCAGGTCGAAATTTCCAGAACGGAAGCGAGCAAACCAATAACAGGTGGTGCGTTGGTTTGTAGAGTTAGCTCCGTAAACGTCGTTGATGTTGCGTGCCGCTTGTGCCGCGTTGCTGCCACGACGGTACTCATATTCCATAATTACTCGAATTTTTAACGTATCCATGATGACGAAAAAGATTGAAATGCGATGAAAATGTAACACTAATCAATAAAGAAACGACTACTTTTAGAAAAAAAAATCCATGTTTTTAAAATAAAATTAATTTGAAATTAGAATTCATAGCCAAACAAAAATTATTTTGATTTGAAATGGCCAGTACTGCAGAACGGCAATTTCATAGGTAAAGACCTAATATATGCTAATGACATTATTATAACCTCTAATAGTACAATAAAATAACAATATTTGAAGAAAAAAACAATCTTAATTTCTTTATTAGAAAAGTACCGCGCGGTCACGGATTGAACAGGTTTTCAAATCGATTCATTCGAATACATTAGCATCGAATGATGAATCGATCTCTACGATCGAATCTTGTTGATGATTCTGTAGTTTATTTCTCACTGTGATTATATGAAGTCATGTTCGTGAATGATTAATTTAAAGCTTTGTGAATATTTTTTAAAGTTCTTTGCGTTAGTGATTGTTTGTAGAAGACGGTGTCAAATTCTTATCTTGTAACAGTTAAATACTGCTTAGGAGAGGTCAGGATGATTTGCAAGCATAATTTAATAAGTATGGAATCAAATGACACTGTTTTTGCCAAGTCGTGAAATCATGTGTGATGTTGACTGATATCAATAATGTGGACATGGCCTATTTTACTTTTAAAATTATTAATGCATTATCCCGTTTATTAATCTTATAAAATAAATATAAAAAAATAGTGGCCCATCGGCATCAGAAACAGGGTCCAAGCTGCCGGTGGTCAGGGTTCTAGAGAGAGAAACCTCCTCACTATGCGTGCCGTGTCCAGGAGTACTGCTTTCTGAATCAAGCCCTTGACCCAGCTGCGCAATGAGAGCCTCCTGAGGTGTTGGTCGAGGCTCTCCGCTAGTAGGCCATTTACTGTAACGGTTATCGGTACAATGATTGCAGAGTCCACGTCCCACATGTCGACAACCTCGTGTGCGCAGTCAAGATACTTGTAATTATGCAATTGTTATTATTTTAATGCATTTATTATTATGTGTATTAATTATTGTTGAAATTACATAATATGTGTTTAGACCAATTGATTGGACTTGATTGATTGAATTAAAACTAGATTTTTGTGAAAAACAAAAACAGGTGTCAAGTTTTACTCCTCTTTCGGCTTTTATAACACCCAGAAGTGGCTAGGAAATGAAATCTCAATCTCGCGAGATCTATCTCGAATCTCACGAGATCTCGGGATTATTTTCGAGATTCTATCTCGTGGGAAAACAAACGAACGCATTATTTAAAAAAATAGGCGAATATCAAAATCTCGATTACGAAAATCTCGAAAACGAGATCTCGACTTGTTGCCGGCCGAGATCTCGAATGGCCAATATCGACACCAGACTAAGCGAGATTAGATACGAGATTTTGTAGCAGGCAATCTCGACTCGACATCGCATTCCCTAGCAGTGGCCAAATTTTCGTTGGCGTGCTCAAAAATCCAAATAATTAATTACCCACAAGAAATGAATGAACTCTTAACAAATGACGGTGTTACCCCAAAAAGGCTACTTTACATTAAGAGATAGATTAGAACAAATTAAATAAAACACAGTACATTAAGCTTTTATGTAAAACATGGCCATTTGAGAGCTAAGCCGGTTCCAATGGCACTGTTTGGACATATTGATAAATGTTTTCCGATACCAACAATTTAAGACTTAATCTAATTACAGCTAGCGATTGGTTTTAGCTGTGAGCTTAAGAGAAACTTCAAATTACTTATCTTCGTCTTGTGAGAGTTTCACGTTTTCGAAAGAGGCCTTGTAGGTCTTCAGCGTTAATAGGTACCTAACTGGTATCTTTAGTTGATTAAAATATCTATGAATGTCCCAACCAAGATTATTTGCTGAAACCTCTAAAATAATGTAACGTTCTATAAAAATTCCCCGAAGAGTTGGGCAGAGGTGTACCTTACACCCACATTTCGCCAGGTATGTTTAAGTCCCACGTAATAGGGCGCAAGCCTATTGCCATCAACCGGGCACAAATCCAGACTCCGGGCTGCTATTGAGAAATTCCAAATAGAAAAACCCAATAACATTTTAACCGACCTGGGAATCGAACCAAGGACCCCATGATCAGCTGTAGTACTCCCATCCAAACCTGAGAAACGACGCAGTTCTAACGTCCTACCAGCATAATTTATTTTATTTTACAAAAAACTAATTATAATACCGTAGCTAATAATATCGTATGATTCGTTATGAAACTTATGAATCATTATTTTCGTGTATCTTATCAATCCCTTTATTCACATTGATTGCGTAGGTTTTTTTCCGCTAAATTATACCTACTGAAAAGATAATCGGGAAAATAGAAAACTATCTCCAACATTTCTGAAATCTCATTGGACTGATAAGAGGCCATCCATAAATTACGTCACATCTTAAGAGGAAGGGAGGGGATCAACAAAGTGTGACATCGTGTGATAAGGTGGGGGACGAGTCATAAGATTCGTGAACTCATGTGTATAAATCTAAAGATTTAAAACTCTAAACTCAAGTCTAACGAAAATCTTTTAAAATGTTACCAACACTATCAATATTTTTAATTTAAAATTGCAAAATATAAGAACGGGGTCCAAAAATCATGAAATTCATATGACGTATTTTATTGATGGCCCCTAATCAAGGAAAGGAAAGGAAGAAAGGAAAAAATTAAGAAAGGGGGAAGGTTAGGTGCGTAGTACTCGCTACCGGCATGCGTGTATGACCAGATGTATGAACGTAAACGAGGCAAAAGTAGTATGTAAGGATCGTAGTAGGTGGCGTTCTGTATTTTCTACCTAACCCCATGGGCAGAAGGCGGGAGTTTATGTATGTGTGTATGTGATAATCAAACGGATTGTAGCGGCATATACAACACCACGTGCGAGCTACGCGTCACACTGACGTCACGCAAAATCCTGCATCGCGCAAGCAGTGTTTACCGCGCAACTAGCATATATACAACGTACCGACATCAATCGTCGGGCCGACCAGACGGGTGTTATGGAGGATCCACCCTTTTCTATAGAGTATGTATGAGTGAACTTTACACTCTGTTCCTCATACGTCTATAAGATAAGAGTGACTAGAGAAACCTTGAATTATATCACATAAAGGGCTGTTATTGGGTTTTTCCATCTGGAATTTCTCGGTAGCAGCCCGGAGTCTGGATTTGTGCCCGGTTGATGGCAATAGGCTCGCCCCCTATTACATGGGACTTAAACATAACTGGCGAAATGTGGGTGTACACCTCTGCCTAACCCTTCGGAAAATACAAGCGTGATATTATGTTATGTTATGTAATAAAATAACTTATCGATTCCATCATAGGTTTATTGGTATTTAAAGCAAAGTTTAATGATAAGCTGATATAATAAAAATATTTTACAGTTAAATAACTGTACTGCATTTTTTTATTAGTCTATAATAAATATTTTGCTGATAAAAACTTTAATTGAATACCATCGCAATAAAGAAAATAAATATTTATTCATGGGTTTTAACACGTCGGTTTAATAAGTTATTTCAAATCTAAATGATTACCAGAAGATATTTTATTTCTTTTACAGTACTTTTAATATTTGAGAGAGGTCTTCATTAGCTATGGTCAACTACATGTCAAAAGAATAATATTACATATATACTAAAAATGGGAACACCAATCAGCCTCAAGTTCCTAATGAGCAATTTATTGAATAGAATATTTATGTTGAAATAAACAAATAAGCATAACAAATGGATCCTCACTTACATATAAATTGAAACCAAAACTAATTGAGTTCTTTTCAATAAATATACCAATAAATTACATTAAGCAAACTAATTTTGAGAGCATGATACATAAAAAATTTAGGATTTATAGGAAAAGCATTATTGATTTACATTTGACAATAATTTATGAACGATGTAAATTATGTTCAGCTATAATGTTATTTATGAGACTTTTTTCGTCTTGTATTTAATTTTTAAGTGTGGCGACGTTTTTGCTGGTTTTATACGAAAGATTTTTGTGGACCTTCCTTGTTTTATTGGTAAAGTATATCGGTTGGCGATGTAGTACTTATTTTATTGGTCTAAAGGTCCTAACGGAGATGGCTCGTTGAGCAGCGTGGGTAATTGCGTAACACACTAACAATTGCATTTTAAAAATATGACAACATTCATTGCGTTATTAACGGTGTCGAGCAGACGAATTTTTCAAACATATGAGACAATGGATTAGGAATTCCTTTCAAAATCCTTCGAAAGTTTTTTACGGAATTGGGGTACTGGACTCCATGGATAAAGACTGGTTTTTTAGTGCTCTACTTAGAGGGAATTGGAAAAAGAGTACACTGGCCTCTACCCTGCAGTGTGGCAATACGGATTTTTATCAATTCAATGAAAAACGGACCACCGCACATAGGAGTAATTCACATAAAAAACCGGACAAAATTATTTTATATTTTATTTTACTATTTTATGAAATAAAAGTCAATAATTCATCATAATTAGGCATTTATTTAAAAAGAAAACAATTTAAAAAAAATTAGAAATATAAGAGAGTATTTACTCTTAAAACAGGATTGGTTTTCAAGAGGATAATCATGAGGAGACCGAATCAATCAGAATCACTGTCTCCGAGTTCACATGTGATTTGGTCCTCAACATCTTCGTCGTCGGAACTGTCACAATTCAGTGTTTTCGTGAGCAGCATACTAATAGCTTCCTGGGAAAAAGACTTGCTTTTCTTCTTCCGTTTTATTCGGTTGCAGCTGATGAAGGGATCAGATGTCAGCAACAGCCTATTTAAAATATCTCTATTGCAGTCCACTCTTGAAAATTTTCTTGCAAAGTCTACGCGATATTTACGGAAATGTTTGTTCCGGGCTTCAGCAGCCTCCTCTGATAGCTGTCCGATAGGTACAATGTGACTTGATATTACTTGAGCGCCATGCATCAGAATCTTGTGAACTGTAGGTGACATAGGATGCCAACCATACAATTCCACGTACAGTTTGGCAGTTGTGTGAGCAAAGTCATCGAATTTCGCCGGATCAATATCATATCCGCTTGATATCACTTCAAGAATGATTTGGAACCTTTTTATCAAATCTATATTTATTCCAGTAATCCGAGATGAGCATTCAGGATTGTCAAAAAATCTTCTCGACGTATTTCCGTCGTTACTATTGCCGTAACCGACTTTGGGTATGTCAACAAGAAGGCCCATCTCTTCTTTGAAGCTTTTTTGTATTTTCTGTTTTGTTTCTTTCAAAACATTTTTGTCTTCTGCCGTTCGGGCTTGCCACTTCTGTAAGGGCGCTTTGTACGCCAGGTGCAACAATAGTTCGAAGAAACGAATTCTCGCGTGCAGAATGGAGAGTCCGAATTTCAGAGACTCTTCACAAACATTACTTCTTTCAAGTTTGTTGAAGTCCTTAGATGTCTGTCCACATATGTAGCATCTCATTGTTGAAGCCGTATCAGTCGCGGCATTGCACACCTTTCCATCGACCATTGTGAGCAAAATGGTGTGATTTATTTTAACGGAATCTTCCATACCAGTTGTTTCTTTGAGATTCCTTGCTTGTTCTTCAATATAGGTGATTTCTTCCTTTGTGATATCCTTTGTTTCGTGAATGAACCGAGCCCGGATAGGACGACAGAATCTCACTGAAGAAGGCACTGGATTTTGCCATACAAGTTTTCTTGTCTCTCCACTAATAGAAACAACCATTCTCACAGGTACAAGAGAACTTAAAAATATGTTGGCATCATCGTCGCCAGTGTTGGCAAATGTCTGCTTAAACTGTGTCTGGCTAGATCCATCACAGCCCCATTTTGATATTAAGGTAAGATGTTGTTTCTCAAACTCTGATAATGTTTCAATCACTTCTTTTAAATACTGAAGTAGTCGCAAAGCTGTATGGTCCAGCAAAGCTTGAAGTTCCACTTCAAAGCTAGTTTCAGTAACTTTTATGCTATCTTCGGCGGGATAACAGTCCTTTTTCGCTTTTTGTAAAAGCGAATAGCAAGGATAAATTTCTTTTCGGCCACCTTGTATTAATTCCCACTGCCCTCTTGTAAAATTACCTTCTACAAATAACGCTAATGCTTCTTGTGGTGTGTATTTTCTCGCGATTGGTACTTTTTTAGCTGACCGTATTGCTTTTCGGAACTTTTTAGCTCTGGTAGGCGTTGACGTTATTTCTTTCATAATCTTAGACGCATCAACATTTCCCGAAGTACCTTGACTCACGCTTGCAGCGTACGTCAATTCCTCAACAGGTACCCGGTCCCGTAAATCTTTTGTTCTTCGACGCTTGCTTCGATCACACAATTCTCCGAATTCTTTTGTTCGTCGGCCTGCTTTGTGGGTCCAAGAAGGTAGTTCCAGTGATACATTAAGCCATTCCATATTGTTTTCTACGAATCTCTTATCAGTATTACGGGCTGCTGACCATCTTTCTTTGAAACTGGTCTTGAAATATTTCAAAGAACGGGTAAGAACACTTGTTTCTTCGGGTGGACATGAAGTTAGTTGCGCAAGTCTTTCTTCCAACAACGAAAATTTTTCTTCAATCTTCTTTCCTTTGAACTCTTTGATAATAGTATAGAGCTCCATTCTGGTGATTTTTTTGACTCTTTCCGAAGGATCTATGACAAAAGAAAACAAAAAAATAAGCTTTGTCAGTATAATTATAATCTTCCCCATATTGTTTGAACCACTATAAAAAATTATGGGGTACGTTGGGGGATCATTTTATTCATGTTTCTACTTCCTTAGAGTCTACATTTTATGCCCACATAAAAATTTCGAGGCGACAAGGCGCGACACATAAACAAAAACACTAATATATTTCAAATTTCTTTAAGAAATAGTCAAAAAAGTGCCGCTGTTTATTGATGGCTATACAAGTAATAAATTTGGAAGAAACGTAGTAAAATAAACTTCAATCTATAGTACTAACCTTCTATATCCATGTCCGAATAGTTAGTCTCCTGTCGTTTGCTACACGAAGCCATTTTAGCACAGAAAACTGATAAACACAAACGAGAGCGCCGAGAACAAAGACACGCGTACAGTGCGATGACTGGGTTCCGACTGACGTTGTGTGGCACTTGCGCGGGAGTTGAGGGTTGGGGGTCTGCCTTTTGATCAACCGGTTATCGTAGGTAAAGAAACATGTATTTTGGGTGCGGTTGGATTAACATCACTATTTTCAATTTTGTCCGGTTTTTTATGTGAATTACTCCTATGTGCACCGCCGCGTCGCTTGGCCTCCTCAACTTCAACTCCTTAATTTGAAAAAGATTACAAAAGATCACTTCTTCAATTAATTTACCAAAATACCCGTCACTCAACCGGAGATTCCGCACGCGACACGCCCTAATTAATGAACGTGAACTGGTAAACGATGCTAGTACCGAAAAAAGCGTGACGTCACACAATTTCACGCTTTAATTTACTACGAAGATTATCTTGCCAATAAAATAATAATATAATAATACCAGCTTGATATTGTCCCATTGCAGGCAAAGGCCTTCACCGAAAGTGTCAGTAATCTCCAAGAAAACTCATTAAGTACAGTACAACTATTTTCTTAAGGTCCCTCGACAAACTTCGTATTTCGTCAGTCGTCGGATTTCTATCAGTTGCCCTTTGCACTCGATCGACTTGGAAGTATATATAGAGTTGTTAATACTCTTTTAACTTAATGTAATTTATTTTAAAAATGGGAGGAAACTGACGTAACGCGAAGTTTACTGAGGGACATAAAGAAAATAGTTGTACTCTACATACGAATTGAAAAGGTCACATTGGGTACTTGCCCGGATTTGAACCCACAATCTTGTGCATGACAGGCAAGGCCTTACCCACTGGGCCATCACGACAGCGTGACATTACACAATTTCATGCTTTAGTTTCCTATGAAGATTATCTTACCTATAAATAGATACGTAACTATTTATCCTCGTGCTGTTTCACTTAGCAAAAATCTTTATACTAATGGTTATTATTTTATACGGCATTGGAACTAACATCATTTCTTCTTACAGAAACGAGCCAAAGGACAATAGTCAGAATTGCACGTGTCTCATGAGAGATTATTTTAAAAAAACTGGCCAAGTGCGAGTCGGACTCGCGCACGAAGGGTTCCATACCATTACCTATAAAAACGGCAAAAAAAAAACATGTCTGTTGTATGGGACCCCCCTTTAAATATTTATTTTATTTTGTTTATAGTATTTGTTGTTATAGCGGCAACACAAATACATAATTTGTGAAAATTTCAACTGTCTAGCTATTGCCGTTCTTGTGATACAACCTGGTGACAGACAGACGAACGGACAGACAGCGAAGTCTTAGTAATAGGGTCCCGTTTTTACCCTTTGGGTACGGAACCCTAAAAATGGGAATATTAACAGTACCTAGCATATATATATTGGTCCTCTTAAGTATCTACATGAGTTTGAATCACAAGAAGAACGTGAGATTAGAGAGAGCACGCGAAGAAAATTCTTTAAGCAGGTAACAGCACCTAAATTTAATAAAGTAAAGCATTGCTCGAAATACCAAGCCGTAGAGATATTTAATAAGTTGCCTTCTTTTTTTTTTTTGGGTGGGAAATCATCAAATGACCTCTCCCGCTCTGGGCGGAGCGGAAGGGCGTGTCAGACTCTTACTGACTAAAACCCACCCGTGTTCCTTCAGTTGCCTGTGCGCCAGGGCCACGGTAACTCTTTCGAACAATCCGCAGAATAAGTTGCCTTCTGAGCTAAGGATCCTGATTTATAACTCCACTTCTTTAAAACAAAATTAAAAATCTTTTTACTGGAAAAATGTCTGTATAATTTATATCGGAACTAATGTCACACAATAATAAATTTTCGTTTCTTTTTTTACAATAATCTTTTGTCATTATACGTATTTAGGTAAAACTGTTTGACATTATATTGAAAACTAAACTCTTTGACATTATATTTTAAACATGTTTGACAATATATTTAAAACTGTTAGACATTACATTTAAAACTTTTTGATATTTAAATGTGTTTAGCACTATACTTGAATTTACTTGGAATTTTTGTATTTGTATGTAAATTGCATGTGTATATTATATTCAACACAATGCAAATTGTTTTGTGAATGAATGAAATTAAATGAATGACTATTTTTAAATTACCAAGTGTTGTAGATACATACGGTATTCGAACTACATATTTTTTCTTCGTTGTTGGCAGGTGCTACAGCTGAACATGATGTCCTAGGTTCGATTCCCAGGTCGGGCAGTGTTATTGGGTTTTTTCATCTGGAATTTCTCAGTAGCAGCCCGGAGTCTAGATTTGTGCCCCCGGTTGATGGCAATAGGCTCGCCCCCTGTTACATGGGACTTAAACATAACTTGCGAAATGTGGGTGTACTATAGGTACACCTCAGCCTAACCCTTCGGGGATTACAGGCGTGATGTTATTTTATAATAATAATAAATAACCCCACCGCCGTATCTCTACGTTGACGTCGTGGTGGGGCTTGCGCGCTCCTGAACACTAGGTCTGTACCGGTAGAGTTTACTCTGCCGAAACAGGTCCATGGTGAGGAGCCAGACTTAGAGAGATACAGAAACCCGCAGGGCCGCATGTGGCGAGCTGTTGGACAGTAGCGACCCCACGGACCCTATCTCCCGGAAGAAGACTTGTACCTATACCTCTGCTTAACCCTTTGGGGAATACAGGCGTGATGGTATTTTAGACAGAAAAGGGTGACTGAGTAAATAAAAAATAAATGAGACGATTAACGAAACAAAAAGACAAAATAAAAAATTCAAGTAGATTTAAAGATTAAGTTATTCAGACAGGCCGTAATTAATGTTAATATCCCTAGGAGTAAATAACACTTTTTTCTTGTCATAATAATTTTCATCTGTCACTTTTAGTCGCCTATTTCCTTTCATTCACTAAAGGCTCCCGCAGGCAGGCGCGACGCGACTCTAGTAGAACAATTTCATGAAAATTGTTCTACAAGCGTCTCGTCGCGCTTGCCTGCGGGAACCTTAAGGCACCTGCCCCACCGCCGACGTGGAAGCGACTAGATATCAACGATTTTCTCGTTCAAGAAACGTACAAAAGATTGTAGCTCCCGTGTAAGTAAAAGAGATATGTATATAGATTAATAGTAACTGATAGCTGACTGTTCATACCGCCGGTGTATTCGTTTGTGGCAGCGATAAAAGCTATCAAAGGGAGTAGTCGGTCAGCGACGCTCGCTTGGCGGGCAGGACACTCGCTGAGAGACTCACGCTTGGCACATATGCATACTGCTCTATATGCTCCCACAACCCTGGCAATCAATCTGCTGAACGCCCTGATTGCTCAGGAGCCGGATGTCGACATATTTATGTATAGCAGTAAATCTATGTTTAATGTTTGTATGAAGTTTTTTAGTTAAATGTTTTGTTGCTGGCTTGCTGCGCGCTTTGATGTTTACTGTAAGTGCAGCGTGCAATTGTTATATAAATGAATAAATAATAATAAATAAATGTGCATACCAGCGTCTAATCGCTCATCACCAACTCGTTTTTAGTTGCTATTCGCATCTCGTTAATCGCTAGCGCAGTGCGATGAGCAACAGCATTGTCGCGATAGAAAATTAGGCTAAATTAATTAATGTTATACTTTTTATAATAAAAATACAATAAAATGACAAGAACGTTACACAATTATAGTAAATTTTGAATTTCTTAAGGGACATAAATTATTCCTGCTAATGATCATTATAATTTATAGACGTTTTCAACGTTTTAATTAATTAAGAGATTTGTGTTTTATGGGCTAAGAATAAAACTGTTTGTGATGTATGAGAATTTTTATTGTTTTTATTAATTACTGTTAATGGCAGAAAAACTTGAATGCCTTGAAGCCTGTATGTTACTGCCTGACTAAAGAGCTAAGACTTGTTTGTTACATCTAAATAACGATCACTAAAAATAGCAGTTCACAAGTTGGCAGTTTCAGCGCAATATGGTACCCGGTTTTAAACGCCATTGTCTACGAAAGTCATAGAACCATTATTATATGCTAAGAGCATAAAAATATGATTTCCCTGAAAACCTATTTAACTTCACTGAATAATTTTCAAACTTCCTATCTCTCTTTATCTCACAAAACATTGTATAAAAATCCAAACATTGCACGGTAAGCGCTTTCTCCACCCTGTGATCAAATTATTATGCGGGCGAGTGTAGAGCATGCCCGCTTTACACTCGCGAGCGAATCTTGTTGTGAATTCACCCCGCGTTTCGCGTGAAAACGTATCCCTTTACACTCGCAGTTTCGCAGTTTTCTTCGCGTTTTTTGTGGAAATGGACGACGATCTGGTTATAGCTGCTGCTGTAACGCTATGTGCTGTAGCGTATAACAATTATCTTTATATTAAATATAAATAAAAACGAGATGGAGAAATAGAACATGGTGGATGATAAATGACGTCGTATCCATTTTTCAAAAAGCTTATTTAAAAAAATACGCAGGGCCAGTTCCGTCTATGTTTCTTGCGCCGAAGAGTTGCAAGTGTAGATACGTTCGCGTTCACGCGCCGTGAAACAATCGCGAACCCTTTGTCGCGGGCCAAAAAACCAACACTAATCAGGGAACAGCGCGAAACACAAACGCGAAAACGCGAAACCATCTACACTCGCGTTTAACGGCTTTCGCGAGCATTCGCGCCGCGAGTGTGGAGCGGGCTTGACTATCATCATTATAAATGTGAAGGGAACCACAGAATGACCATAAAAATGATCATCTATCAACACTAATGTGCGAAAGTTGAGGTCAAATGATGGTTAAATTGTAAAAAATCAACAACCGGTGAATAGTTTGAGCAAATAATTGATGTGTTTCAATTTTCTGGTAGTGCGGTACTAATGGGAGTTATTTGTCAACGTTTTTTATGAGTCTGCCTGCTTTTTGTAAGATTTACATTGAAAAATTGTAGGTATTTTTAGTTAGCTAATTAGTAAAAAGTGATGTAAATGTTAATGAGAGATGTGTGATAGATGAAGAAGAAGGTATAGTGACAAAAATTGAAAAGGGTATGCTTAGATGGATTGGTCATGTTGAGAGGATGAATGAAGGGTGACTAACAAAAGGTATTTACAAGGCAGATGTGAGTGGAAACGCCGTGAAGGGACGTCCTAGGAAGACATATAGTGACCTTATTGGTGATGTTCTTCAGAGAGGTCAGGTGCGTAGTACTCGAAACCGGCGTGCGTGTATGACCAGATGTATGAACGTAAACGAGGCAAAAAGAGTATGTAAGGATCGTAGCAGGTGGCGTTCTGTAGTTTCTGCCTACCCTCATGGCAAGAAGGCGTGAGTTTATGCATGTGGGATACATTGACTGTGATGATTCTTTGAAATATGTCTTAAAGAAAACGATATAGTGTAACCATCTAAGGTCTATGTGCTTACTAGACGCTGCTTAAGTGTTAATCATGTCAAGAGAATGTAAGCATATTGCTCTTAATGTACAATAGTAGGTACCTAAGAGCATAGTTGTAATAGTAGGTACCTACCACACCTAAATTATAAACAATTAAAATTATTAAAACTCTACATTTTATTTCTTGAAAGGAAATCTTTATTTCCTATGGAAATATACATAGTATACAGTATAAAATCAACAAATTGTTCGAAAACATAGTTATTTCTGCACACTGCAAATCCCCTTGACATAAAACATTCTTGGCCTCAGGGCTTATCTTTTCAAATAGCATTCGTGTCGGATCACATTTTCTTCCAAATTTTCTCCTACAATTTCAGTGTTCACATTTTCCGCCTATATTTACTCAATAATAACTTGTCCTGTCCAAGATAGAATGCGGCTGAAGAAGCTGCCAACTCGGTGTAATGTCTCATTTTCTATATTGCGTGACATATTGTAATGCACTTTATATGTAACTGATATTGACACGTTGTATCTGTGCCAAGTTCCTATTCAATATAGCCAAGATTATGTTGTCCATGGAAGATCTGTCATGACTTGCTATAATAGTCAAGTTGATCTTAACAACAAGAATCATTGATACATAAACTCGAACTCAAAGCAATTATTTCAAATAAACCATTTACAGGCACTTTTGAAATGTCAAGGGGTCGGTTGGTCAGAAAGATAAAGCTAGTTACCCATTTCAAAGCGAAGAATAGGCAAGAAACTCCACGGATACTCTTTTAAATCAAAATATAGTTACAAAATATTGGTTGCATCATTCATGTTGAAATTATGCATGTGAGAACGATGCATAAAGTTAAAAGCGTCCGTAATAAAAAGGTAAAAGAAATTCAAATATTAAATTAAATTAAAATAAGCCGTGGCAGCTAAGAGATGACCAGTCCCTACTGACGGCGCCCTTCACGAACATGACGCATGGATTAGCACCGTTCAGCTCAACCATTTTGAAGGGAGCTCAATGATCCAAAACATGCGCCACCATCAGAGACATACTATAAACGGTATATGAAGCTCCCACCGCTGGGACTCAAGCATGCCTCCTCTCTGTGAGATGGAGTGGGTCATAATCCATTACGCGGGCCCAGTGCGGGTTGATAAATGACACATAATTTTGAATATTTCGTTCCAGAAAATTCCGGTTTCCTCACAATGTAGCTGCTGAATTGGTTTACAACGTGATTTTACAAAAAAAATGTCCCCGGCGGTGGTAAAAATGAAGTGAAGTAACTGTTGCGCTTACAAAATAGGCTAGCAGATAAGTAACATTTTCCCTACAAAACCACCCCCCCTTCCCATCCCTATTTAACCAAATAGTAAGTACTGAACCTAGACAAATACGAGATTACAAACTATTACTTAAATAGAAAATTACCATTACACCTCCCACTAATTCAAACCACTTCATAATTATGTACTTCAATACTTTCTCCCATGTTAATATCGATTAACGCAACTGTCATATTTATATAAAACATCAAAAGGTTATAATTAAGCGCTATTCAATGCGCATACGCAGCGCTGACTCTGCAAATTTACGAGTAATTAAACCACAAGCATTCATTCACGTTCTATTGTATCTTTTAATTTATTTTTGTAAAGATAAATATCTTTTGTTGTAGTAGAATGTATCTTTATGCCTATCTTGTCATTAGGTGTTGTATTATGAATGTATGATCAATTAAGTGGGATATCGATTTTATCGAGTGTTTTGCAAAAAGTGATACTTTGACCTTATTGGTCGTTACTTTCTATTTAATTTAAAATAACACAACGGTAACATCACGTCTGTTTTTACCGAAGGATTAGGCTGAGGTGTAGCTATAGAGGTATGAGGGTGTAAAGTACACTCATACCTCTATAGAAAAGGGAGGATCTTCCGACTAGACGGGTGTCGTGTCTGGTGGGCAACTGCCCGACGTTTGATGTCGGGACGTTGTATATATGCTAGTTGCGCGGTAAACTCTGCTTGCGCGATGCAGGATTTTGCGTGACGTCAGTGTGACGCTTAGCTGGCATGTGGCGTTTGTAGATACCGCTACAGACCTATAGTATACCCACATTTCACCGGTAGAGCCATGCAGTAGGGGGCGAGCCTACTGCCATCAACCGGGCACAAATCCACACTTGGGAATTTAAAAGAGTATTTAGTTCTATATGTTCAAATGACGGAACTTTTAAAACGGTTGAGGTCTTAGCTGTCCCCCTCTTTTGTTTATGGCCTACTCGTGACGAACATATCATGAATTGAACCATCAAAATGATGATCAAGACTAGGGTTTCAAAATTATTCTTTCTAAATGCAGGCCCTCCTTTTATTTTTTTTAATTGCAGGTTTTATCATAAGTGGTTTACGCAATCGTAATATTTGATTTTAGTGATAATTTTTTTATATATCAATAGAAGAAATATTTTAAAGACATATCTACAAGTACCTAGTAAAAAATACGACGCACATTTCGTACATGACATCAAATTAAAGGGCAAGACCCAATACCTTATTTATTATCGCCTCCACCAGAAAGTCCTATGTTTGTAATAATATTTTTTCAATAATAAACATAAACAAAAGCGAAAATCCGCAGCCATGACAGTTTCTCTGTTAATATGTTCAACAAACATTGACAATCTCTTATCAGCACCAACAGTATCTGACAAAGGAACTCCATTGCGAATACTTTCAGAGTTAATCATACCTTTTCTTTGTACAGCCGCATTCTTGTGTGAAGGACGGTCAAACGGTGTTAATAACGTTACTCTCCTTTTTGTGGCTGCAGTCGAGTTAAGGTGAATCCTCAGCTGTAGTACGCCAAATTAAAATTTTCTTTGATTTTTGCAAATTGCAGCTCTGTTTTACGTCGTATGTTGATCAAAATGCGATTTGCGACTGTAGGAATAATATATTTACTGAATAATAATCATCAATTTCATATCAATTGTCAAATTTTGGAAATTTGTCCCACCTAAGAATTTTTCAGAACATTTCATATGAAAAGTAGAATTACTCAAACCCAGGCCGCAATGGATTATAAATTTTCCTCAAAACCCTCTGATTACGATTGAAAGTTTGTTACGCAAATAAGGTGCTGTTTTGTAATCAAGTAACGAATGTTTACAACAGAAGTTATAGGTGTGCATTTTTCACAGCTGTAAAACGGTAAAGTTATCCCAAAAATTATTAGGTTTTACAATAAACACTACCCAGAAGTACTTGGTGGATGAGTCAAACTAACAGCCGTTTGTTTCAAACTCAAACAAGGACGGCTTCAACAATAAAATCTATTTTAAGCTGAGTATAAAAACGGTAAGGAAACTAACGTGTTGAGCAATGAATTATAAATGCGTGTAATGGACTGAAAACAAAACTTTTACTACTGACAGTACTGTTGCATCAGCAGCTTGATTAGTATTTGCTCAGTGGTAAAGACCGCGACTTACGAGATGTAAGTCGCTTGTTCGAACCCAGACAAGCACTTTGTTAAATTATTTCATCACCACTGATCTCAAAATGGTGAAGGAAAAACTCGTGAAGACGGCATGTCCTAGAACCAAAAAGACATGTGACATCTACCAACCCGCACTGGACCCGTGTGGTGGATTACGGCCCATTTCTTCTCACAGAGAGGAGGCCTGTGTCCCAGCAGTGGGAACATTATAGGCTGATTATGCTATTGTATCAGATACCTAGGTACCTACCTTCTGTTTATTACGCAATCACTAAAGTTAAAAGATACTGGAGCTGTGACTGGCCTATGTCCTAGAATGACAGGGTTTTCTTTCTATATGGCTAAGGCCTTGAGTTCTTCGACTAAAGATGATGTTTTAGCAAAGATATTGTGAAAATATCTCAGATCTAAAGACATAATATCCGACAGATAAGATGAAAGAGCTTCATTTTGTCTCTCGTATGGGCACGAACTTTTTATGAATAGCAGAATGAATGCTCCTTCAAACAGGCGCGATACGCGAAGCGAATCGCGCGTGACTCAAGAGCACCGCTCGTCATGCGACATGCGGTGCGTTTGTGTCGTGTACGATTCACGTCGCGTGTCGCGCCTGTTTGAAGGAACCTTGATGCTGTGTTCGATACCTATATTAGCTGGTTAGCAAGGGTGCAGCGGAGCTGAGCTGACTACCAATGACATATCTTTGAGTCTCGTAACTCCAGTACTTCTGTTATCTGAGGTTACGGCAGTGCCCCCGCCAAGACGAGCCGAAAACAAAAAGCAGGGGCTACCTTTTCTCGAAGCTTTTCGTCGTATTGTCAAACCCTCATAGCTTCGACCTGGATAGTGCTAGAGAACTCAGATTCTCAGGATAATATGCAGTTAGCACTTATAAGCACTTAGTTTCACTTGTCTAGCTTTTATACTTTGGATTTTATGAATACTGAAAATTCGTCGATTTCGTCACTGATTCGCTCACTCATCAAAACCTCTGGGGCACTTCCCGAAGTCATAGAAAGCTGGGTATGCAATCTACTTTGCAAACACACAACAATAAAACTAAGGAATATCTAACTTTCACCCTCGAACCCCCTTAAAGGGAGGTGCAAGTCTGTATATAAAATGAAACCTCTATGATACTTTTGACCAAGATGTAAGCTTTGTAGAGTTAGGGGCTTGACTCTACATTCGATCTGATAACTTTTTGATAATGAAAGCGTTAAGGCTCGTGCACACTGGCGCGACTTGTCGCGCGACGCGATTCTGCGATATTATATCCGTAGAACAATTTCTATGAAAACGCGCGCGACAGTTCACACAGGAGCGACCTGTCGCGCCGCGACGGCGTCGCGGAGCGACGAGCAGCGCGACAGAAAAGGTACCATTTTGTATGGCGTCGCGGCGAAATCGCGGCGATTTCGCGGCGAATTCGCGGGCGCGACGCTACGCCGCGGCCGCGACGCGACGCGACGCAAAGAAAGTATAAATGGCGGTGCCATCCAAGCTGCGCTCAGACGTGCCTTCGTGCTCTGACGAAGACCGTCAACTAGACGATCTTCGTCAGAGCACGAAGGTAGGTCTCTACATGTTTGCTGAGCGTGGGGTTCTAGACTCCTAGGTTCGATTCTCCGATTTTGTTGCAAAATAAAATAAAATCATAAGCAAAATAGTAAGTCATTGAAATGTGACTCTTATCTCATTCTTTTAAGGTATAAATTAGGATGTTAGACCCAACCACCAACCAACGAACCATTTGAAACTAAAATTCCTTGCAAATGTCAATCATTCTAATTTGTATCTTATTGCAGTGGTATAAGAGTTACATTGCAATGACTTACTAATCGTTTTGGCGGCGCGCGGCGCGGTCAAATGAAAGTACCTCTTTGAAGATGCCGCAAGCCAGCTATGCGCCGCGTCGCGCAGCCAGCGCGACGGTGTCGCGTCGCGTAGCGGGCGCGAATCGCGTCGCGCCCGCTACGCGACACGAATCAAGAGAGTATAAATGGCGGTGCCATCCACGCTGAGCTCAGTAGTAGACGATCTTCGTCAGAGGACGAAAGCAGGTCTGTAAGTGTTTGCTGAGCGTGGGGTCCTAGGTTCGATTCCCCGGTCGGTCGACATAACCCAACCTAACCTAAGTAGGAAGTAGGTACCTAAGCTTGACCACACAAGCACGAACGACGAAACTGGCGAATTCGGACGTGCTAAGTGACTTAGGTAGGCGTAATTTATGATTTTTTTACGGACCTATCAATTTATTTGATTCATAAAGTTTACTTTCGCCTGCAGGCTGCAACACATTTTTATGGCTTTGTAGAAGGCGAGGGCAGATCTGTAGGCCTAGACAAAAACTTTTCTGATAGCGTTAACGCCAGACGCTAACGTCAAAATGTATGGCAATGACATTACCTGCGGAAAAGGTACGTAATGTCATGTGGTAAGCAAATGTCAACTCCATACAATTTGAATTTCCGTTGGCGTTATCGCTTACAGAAAAGAGATTTTGTCTAGGCCCTCTGGGCGTATTTGTTGAGCGTGAGGTCCTAATGATGGGTGGGTTCTTCATCAGATTACGAGGACCTTTTGTTATTAGCAGTAGCTATTGATGGAGATAGAAGACAAGAACTTAGTCGCATTAAACGCACATAAGTCGCAACATTAAATGTTGATTTTTTCTGTTGCACGCGTTGTTGCTATGTACGTTTGAATACCTACAGTTGGAATGCAGTGTATCTTGTAATTAGCTTCACTGTACCTAATAAAGCTCACGGCTGAAGTTCCGTTTAATACTACTTATTACTACTTTATTTTGGGAGAGTTTTCAGAGAGTCAAAAGACTATAGGTAGGTTACTTAGTAGGGTACCTACAGGGACATAGACGTGCAATCTTTATAAAATGGTTACATCCAATGACATAAATAAAATTACGAAAGTCATTTGATCGGTTACAGAAATTGTCACAGGTAATGTCTTTGTAAACGCATGCGTGTAGTGGGTAGGCACCTAACTAGGTGGTGTGTGTAGGTACACAGCACACACACAAAAAGTCTGTGCCGGCTCGGCTGGCGCTGGTAGCCACGGCCGCGTACGCCACCGCCGCGCACCACGGGCGCGCGGCGGCTTCTCTTTGAAAGAGATGCGCGCGGCGCGGCGACCGCGGGAATATAGCACCTTTTTTGCATTATTTTACAATTAGTATTATTTTGGCAGGACTCAATGATAGGATTGATAGGTAACAAAAAAAAAATACTTTGTCAAACATTTTTACTCGAATCTGTAGGAAGTTTGTTCTATAATTTTCTTGTTTGTTTGTTTGTTTTGTTTGTTTTTATTTAAAAAAAACGTTGCCCCACACTAGGAATTTCTCCTGTATTGCGGGTGCGTTTACAAACATTTAAAACTCACATACACAAACAGCCAGACCCGGAACAACTACTTGTAGGTCATACAAATATTTGTTCCGTGCGGGAATCGAACCCGCGACACGCAGCGCAGCAGTCAATCGCTTAACCACTGCGCCAACCGTGCCGTCGTTCTTGGTGCTCTTCAACATTCATTACAGTCAGCGTACTTGCCGTGCAACTCATAATTAACATTATGAAAGACATCTGAAAACATTAGGTACCCAACTGTTCAATGCATTTAATAAGTATTGTTTGTAAAATGTTTAAACACAAACAAATGAAAAAATGTATATCACAAATAAATAATACCTAGGTATTTAATTCTAAATGAACTGGCGATGGCGGCGCGCGGCGCGAGTTGAAACGGTCTGCGTTCGTCGTACTTTTTAGCGGACGCCAGATTCATCGTAGGAGCGCTTGGGCTCCGCTAGCAGTCCAGCGGGGTAATTACGTAACACACTAACAGTAGGAATGGGTTTCATTTTGACAGTTCAACAACATTCATTACGTTATTTACGTTGTTGAGCAGACAACATTTTCGAACAAATGAAGCAATGTATTAGCAATAGGCTTCAAAATGATTCAGATTGTGATAGATAGTGTGTTACGTAATTAGGGTGCAGGCCCTGCAGTCTCGACATGAATAGCAACAAAAATCGGTCGTTAAGTCTAATTGATGTCAAATTTCTTTAATAGATTTTCAACTTTATTTCGAAAGTACAAGGTAGAAAATCTATTAAAGAAATTTGACATCGATTAGACTTAACGACCGATTTTTGACGCTATCTATGTCGAGACTGTCGGCCCAGGCCCTGCAGTCTCGACATTAGATAGCGACAAAAACCTGTCGGTAAGTCGTAACAATGTCAAATTCCTTTAATTGATTTTCAACCTTATGCGTTGGAAATAAAGTTCGAAATCGATTAAATAAATTTGATATCGATACGACTTAGCGACAGATTTTGTCGCTATTTAATGTCGAGACTGCCGGCCCTGTGCGTGAATGAGATCGAACTTCGAGTTCAACGTCTGAATGCGAACGGCTGTGTTACATTACAACTCGCACAGCACCGCACGCGCAGTTGCACTTGCGACCACTAGACCTACGAGGCAGTCAGTGACTTTACTATATTTATAATTAGATCACTCATTCATTAGACATAAAAAATTATCACTGAGTATTACAAACACACATACATAACATTCACGCCTGTAATCCCGAAAGGGTTAGTACACCCGCATTTCGCCAGTTATGAGCATTATTTTATTAGAGAAGAATTCACGTCCCGTCAAACGGGGTGAATAGAGGATGCAGGTGTGAATCGAAACTTTAAAAGCGATTTTAACATTCAAATAATATAGTTTGTTGCCAACAAGGGCACTTAATCGTTACTTATATTATAATACAGTAAACACATTAGAGTCCTTTTTCGCAACCAACTATATTATTTCAATGATAAAAACCCGTTTAAAGTTTCGTCTCGATCTCGAACGGAGAGAAATATGGATGCAGGGGTGACCCTACATCCCTATTTCTCTCCGTTTGACAGTAGGTAGATACTTACGGAAGTAGTTTGATAAGTAAATTAAAAGTAAGTACTTACCTAGTTTAGTTCCAATATAAGTACCTACCTACTCGTATGTTGTTTCAACATAAATAAATATCAACTTTACGAGTGTGTAAATTAAGATGATTTCAAAATGATAATTAAGTAGGTAAGTACCTACATACTCTTAAAAAGGCCATAAAAAGTTTTGTAACTGAAAAAATACACTTTATATGTAGAAATTAAAGTTATTTTTCCGAAATCACATAGATTGGTAACTAAAAAGTCCATAAAAAAATAAAACTTAATTAGTTTATACCGAAGTAATTAAAAAAAAATCTTGATTTTTAAATAAATACTACGTAAATGCATGTCCGAATTCGCCAGTTTCGTCGTTTGTGCTTGTGTGGTCAAGCTTAGATACCTACTTAGGTTAGGATGGGTTATGTCGACCGACCGGGGAATCGAACCTAGGACCCCACGCTCAGCAAACACTTACAGACCTGCTTTCGTCCTCTGACGAAGATCGTCTACTACTGAGCTCAGCGTGGATGGCACCGCCATTTATACTCTCTTGATTCGTGTCGCGTAGCGGGCGCGACGCGATTCGCGCCCGCTACGCGACGCGACACCGTCGCGCTGGCTGCGCGACGCGGCGCATAGCTGGCTTGCGGCATCTTCAAAGAGGTACTTTCCTTTGACCGCGCCGCGCGCCGCCAAAACGATTAGTAAGTCATTGCAATGTAACTCTTATACCACTGCAATAAGATACAAATTAGAATGATTGACATTTGCAAGGAATTTTAGTTTCAAATGGTTCGTTGGTTGGTGGTTGGGTCTAACATCCTAATTTATACCTTAAAAGAATGAGATAAGAGTCACATTTCAATGACTTACTATTTTGCTTATGATTTTATTTTATTTTGCAACAAAATCGGAGAATCGAACCTAGGAGTCTAGGACCCCACGCTCAGCAAACATGTAGAGACCTACCTTCGTGCTCTGACGAAGATCGTCTACTACTGAGCTCAGCGTTTTTTTTTTTTTTTTTGAATGGCAACTCGCTGTTTTGACCACTGGGGGTCGTGGCTGCTTAACCGGACTGTGAGCTCAGCGTGGATGGCACCGCCATTTATAGTCTCTTGTTTCGCGTCGCGTCGCGGCCGCGGCGTAGCGTCGCGCGCGCTACGAGTCGTCGCGCCAGTGTGAAAGGTGTTGCGACGCGATTCTGTCGCAGAATCGCTACGCGACACGTCGCGCGTCGCGTCGCGCCAGTGTGTACGAGCCTTTATGTGAGTCTTGGCAACCTACTTTACATGAAATGTTTTTGGTGGGATATATGGATTCCTTAAGAGAAGAAGTCAGATAATAACTTTGTTTTATATATGGACAATGTTTTTGAAAGGAAGTATACAAAGGGTCACCCCAAAATTCTTACATTAACATCTTATTTCATTTGCCCATGAAAGCGCCCACTCCCGGCCGCTATACCACTACTGCCCGATGCGGGGACTTTTGGCTGCTGGGTTTCCCCCCTGGCCCGATTCACCCCTCCTTAGCAGACCTGCATCCCCCAGACTCCTTCGGGGGATCCATATCTACACCGGGCTTAATGTGGACGTCCAGTCAACATGGGCCACTCAGCACCAGGACCCCCGACCTCAAACCATCCTCCGATTCCGACCTCCGAGAAGCCGGATTACTGGAGACGCCACGCTCCCAGTCCCCTTTGTTTTATGTATGGACAATGTTTTTGAAAGGAAGTATACAAAGGGTCATCCCAAAATTCTTACATTAACATCTTATTTCATTTGCCCATGAAAATGATAACTTAATTACTTGCGATACGTAATAACTACCTAAAAAAGCCAATGATTCAAAGTACATAACAGCTGTTAACATAGTAAATGGCATTAAACTTTTAAAAGACCGCCATCATTAAACTTAAACACATACCAGTTAACCTACAAGTAACTAAAAATAACTGAGGCATTATGATGTATTTACCTTATGTCTGACTAAATGATTATTAGTCAAACAAGTCGGGTAAAGTACCCAGTTATCAGCTCATTATTAAACGAAGACAATTTATAGGCTAATTAAAATCGAAAATTAAGTGTTATCGGAATTAAATTTATGATAATGAAATTAATCGATTGGCGATATTGAAGGTTTGTTTCTTTTGAATATTTATTTTTATGGAAACTTGATTTAAGAACATTTTAATTAATGAGTTGAAAATAATCGTAAATCTTAATTAAGAACAGAATCGTTTATTAATTTACTTAAAATAATATCTTTATTTATGTAGGTAAAAGCCATAGTTTATTATGGTTTTTACATTATATATGGCTATTTTGATATTATCTGGCTATTCTTGTCCATTTTAATAATTTTGAAACAGACCATTTTTAATTTCGAATGGAATGATAAACTATAGAGATACGATTTTTTTTTTGTAATAGTGTCTTCAATCAAATTACAATATGCACTAAAAGTTTGAAGGCTCCCGCAGACAGGCGCGACGCGACGACAGTGTGACGCAATTCTGGTAGAACAATTTCCATGAAGTTTTCATAGAAATTGTTCTACTAGAGACTCCTCGCGCCTGCCTGCGGTGCATTGACGCTCAGATGACTGACAACTGTCCGTCTCACCCCACAATCTGTCTAAAATACTGCGAATTCTTAACAAAACAAACGTCGACAAACCAAAAACAAATGTTTGCTTTTAGTACAAATTGGTTATTTTCTCAACACCGTGGGTGTCTTACTGAAAGGCTGACAAATATGGAATTATTAGTGAGTTTAAAATACAGACATTAGTACAGGGTGGCGGGGACTTCGACGCGCAAACTGTAACCATGAATTCAACACATAAAAAGAAACTGCTGTTTCATAGAAAACCGCAATACCTACGCGGTCAAAATGTATGGAATAGAATAGAATAGAATAGAATACTCTTTATTATGTACACCATAAAAAAATAACAGATATAAATGTAGACATTTTACACAGGGTGACACAATGGGCGGTCTTATCGCTAAAAGCGATCTTTTACAGACAACCTTTGGATGGATTCAAGGGAGAAGGAGAGACAATAATGCAGGTAGTCAGTGGCGTACCATTTACATATACAACAAATACATACATACATAAAACATATACTTATCTACATATAATATATACAATAATAAACATGAAACAAGAGCAAGGAAACTAAATGTAATGATGATGTTTAAAGAGAGAGGAAGTGTTTTTTAACCATAATTTTAAAAGTGGACAAAGATTGAGCACGCCTTATCGACTCGGGCAAGGCATTCCATAACCGTACTGCTTGAACTGTAAAAGACTTGTCATAAAAGCTGGTGGAATGCATCGGCATCTCTAGTCTTAAGTTTTCCGATGACCTAAGATATCTATTATGTGTGTCATGAAGGAACTTGAAACGTTCTTTAAGATAAGAGGGGGTTTTAGGGTTGAATAGAATACTGTAGAGCTGAAAAAAGATATGTGAATTCCGGCGAAGACGTATGGGAAGCCAATTGAGCTTTGTACGAAATTCAGAAATGTGATCATAATGTGAGTGGATTACCACTGCTTCATATGTTCGAAAAATTTGTCTGCTCAACAACGTAAATAACGCAATGAATGTTGTTGAACTGTCAAAATGAAACCCATTCCTACTGTTAGTGTGTTACGTAATTACCCCCCTCAAACTGCGTTGAAATTTTTCGTCGTTTATTAAAGTCTAGGTTAGGGGGTAGGGGGTCTAGAAATATGTGCTGAATTCATGGTTACAGTTTGCGCGGCAATGGCCCTGCCACCCTGTACACCTACTACAGAAAATATTTGCCGACACAGTTTACAATGGCGCCACAGAACATTGACGCAAAATAATGGAATTTTATTTTATGTGTTAAGTGTTAAGGCTCCCACAGACAGGCGCGACGCGACAGCGCTACACAAAGACGCCGCTCGTCGCGCGACACGCGGTGCCTTTGTGTCGGGCTTAAATTATTTTTATTTTTTTAAAGGCAAAGCGGTTGCCAGATACGTACTCTCGGGTTGATTTTCGCTCTGAACAATAATTTTTATTTAAACCTACTGAGGTGTTCTTTTAATTGTATGGGGTGTGAGGATTAGTGTATTTGTCATTTTTGTGTGTTGTGCGCAACCACTACTTAGGGGAAATTTTAAGTATGGCGACGACGTAGTGTAAAAAATATAGTTTCATATTCAAACACCTATGAAAGTTGATATAGATAACTTTATTACAGATTCTACAAATAATATTAATAGTATGTACAACTAAATAACAATAAATAAAATATAAAAAAGAAAGAAGGAAAAGAATTTGACGTGGAGTTGCGGACACCAGCCCGTACTACCTATTATTCAAAACATCTATAAAGTAGAAACTGTTCGTTTTTTTTTTCACTTAAAGCTGCCATTACAGATACCTATCTAAGATCAAAGGACGTAGGGCAGAAAATTATATTAAATATTCAGTTAAATTTGAGAAGTTAGATCAAAAACTGATAAATGTATTGAACGGATACAAACCACATATGAAATGGCTTATAAATTAGTATATCATCAGTTGAGTCCAACCCCATGACTTTTAAAGTATTCACGAACAGTTGATAACTCACAGCTAATCCATAGGTGACGTGTTATTTTCTACAGTTTTAATTCCTGAATCATAGGGAAAGAATCATATCAAAAAATTCGTCTGCATCGCTGTCGACAGGAAAAGTGCCCAAAAGGTAAGCAGCATTGCCACGTTATATAGCGATGCTGATTCTTTGGCCAACAAAATTTGTATGAAAAGTAAATCACTTATGAACGCAAATACAAGTACATAATCATAAAAGATATTGTTAAGGATTTAGATAATACAATTCTGTAGAAATACATTTTATTTGTATTTGATGTTAAATAATTGAACGTGTTATCAGTTGTAGTGAGATCGTTTGATAATATCACATTCATCACAATTCTCCTTTTATAAGCATATGAAGAACATACCTACACCTACCTATTTATCTCTTTAGTCTGAAGGGAGGTTCGTTCTTGTATAAAATGGAAGGTGCTTCAAAGTAGGTACAGAAGCATCATTGACCATACATACATACATAAACTCACGCCTTCTTCCCATGAGGGTAGGCAGAAACTACAGAACGCCACCTGCTACGATACTTACATACTCCTTTTACTTCGTTTACGTTCATATATCTGGCCATACACGTACGCCGGTTGCAAGTACTACGCACCTGGCCTTTCTGAAGGATATCACCAATAAGGTATGTTCTTCAGAAAGTTTAGTAAAGTTTCAGCGTTTCTAAAGAAAATTAATCATTGAGCATGTTTGCCGAAATAATATTTTGCGAAAACTCATAAATCCCTCTCAAATAAAACTATGAATAACCGAATGAATAAAATAACCCTATATTTTAACCCCTTTAGGGATGTTTTTTCAAAAATCCTACAAGTGCTGACGTAAGCAAACGCCATGCGTCAGGAACGTTTGTCATCAGTTTGTAAACATCTAAGTTGTAATCTGTGGAAAATGTAGTGGGTTGTATAGGAGCCTTTTTAGCCTCGCACAGGTTTTTACTTGTTTATTGTTGTTTTTTTATTATTGTTAATTTTATTAGTTTTAAATGCTCCTTTTTTAATATTATTTTATTTTTACTCTTTGTATTTCCTGTGCGTGTCCCAAATAAAATATTTTTCTTTCTTTTATATTTGTTAAGTTAAATGTTATACCTACCTAACTGCCCCGTTGGTCTCGAGGTTCCAAGCGCAACTTGTAAACAACTTGTAGACTAGTAGACCTTTTTATATATATTTTGTTGAGTGCCTGTTACTTGTTGTCAGGCCTACACTGTCCTCCCATTATCAACACTGTAATTTGAAACATTGTAAAAGCTCCATAGATTTTTAAAAGAGTAACCGTGGAGTTTCTTGCCGGCTCTTCTCCATAGGAAACCACCAATTGGAACCGTGCACCTAGATTCTGACGTTTCATAAGTGCCCATGTTGGTTTATGTGAAATAAAATATTTTGAATTTGATTTTGAACTGCTGAGCGTGGGGCCCTGGGTTCGATTCCCAGGTCGGGTAACAGGTTATTGGGTTTTTCCATTAGGAATTTCTTAGTTAGCCCGGAGTTTGAAAGTTGGCTGTGTGATACCCCCGTGCCTCGAAAAGCACGTTGAGCCGTTGGTCCTGCGCCTGATATCTCTCCGGTCGTGTCGGATTGCCGTCCCATTGGACTATGAAAATGAGGGAAGAGAGAGTGTACCTGTGTCTGCGCACACACTTGTGCACTATAATATCTCCCGCGCCATAGACTAGTTTCCGTTGAGAATGGCCGCCATGGCCGAAATACGGTCTGTAGGACTATATACTATACTTATTAACACTGTGATTGGAAACATTTTTTTGTTAAAAGAGTCAGCGTGGAGTTTCTTTTCTGCTCCACTCCATAGGAAAGACCAATTGAACCGTGCCTCCAGCTTCTAACGTTTCATAAGTGCCCATTTAGGTTTAGAAATAAAATATTTTGAATTTGAATTTTAAAGGAAAGAATTTAAGATTTTGATTAAGTAAATAGAAAATAATTTTTAGCAGGTGGCGTTCTGTAGTTTCTGCCTACACCCATGGGAAAAGGCGTGATTTTATGTATGTATGCTTATTTACAAAGAAGTCTACATAAGACCGCAAATTAAATATTTAATTTTATACATCATTCAAACGTGTCAAAATAAATTACAAATATACACACAGATTTCTTTCATTCATTCTTCTACGTGTACATAATTTTTTTAATGTTACCCGCTACAAATAATATTTGACACAGCATTCGTCAATTTTTTTAACTCATTCTCAATATGTGAGATGTTTATCTTAAATGATTGTAATAGCTAATAATTTATTCCTTGTACAGTTAGCAAAAAAGTGCCCGCGTTACGTCGACCGAGTGTTGGTAATGAGAGTTTTTTTGCTGACGGTACTCTATATACATCGTAAACTATACGCTAATCTGCATATTTGTTGTATGAGATCTAGTGCTAGGAATTTAGTAGAATAGGCAATTCCATTAGTTATTGTTTAGTTAGATACTACCAACTGTAAACTTAAAGGCTAGTACACACTGGCGCGACGCAACGCTCGACACAAAGGCACCGCGTGTCGCTCGACGAGCGGCGTCTTTGTGTAGCGCTGTCGCGTCGCACCTGTCTATGGGAGCCTTAAAGCACCGCTCGTCGCGCGACAGGCAGTGCCTTCGTGTCGCGCCTGTTTGTAGGAGCCTAAAAAAGTTATAGTTCTCAAATTTTCCCATACCTAAGTGCTCGTGGCTCGTGGCTTAATACTAACAGCCGCACAGATCGACCAAAGGTTAAGCTATGCTGGCCGCCGTCGGTTCCAGTATGGGTAACTATCCCTTACATATCGAGAATTACACACACACTTATTTTATATGGTGTACATAATAAAGAGTATTCTATTCTATTCTATTCGTGACGCCTCCGTGCCTCGTAAAAAGCACGTTAAGCCGTTGGTCTCAATCTGTCATTCGTAGATCTTTGACAGTCGTTAGGGGTAGTCAGAAGCCCAAAAGTTTGACAACCAGTTTTACCAAGGGGTATCGTGTTACCCAGTAACTGGGTTGTGGATTTCAGATAAGCAGACGCTCCATGTAAAATACTGGTAATTTCATTCCCGTATTCAGCTGCATCGGATTAGACTGGAAGCCAACCCCCACTTAGTTGGGGGTGTAATAATTGCTTTTAATAAGCCACCAACTTTCACCAGTAATTTGTGTTGTAACTCCATGAAATAGGGGTCTCAAACTCAAACTCAAAGCATTTATTTCAATTAAACCATTTACGGGCACTTTTGAATTGTCAAAGAGTCAGTTAGTCAGAAAGTTGAAGCTAGTTGCCCATTCCAAAACGTACATCTCTATAGAGAAGAACGGGCAAGAAACTCCAAGGACACTCTTTTTAAATTAAGATATTACATACACAAGATGGTACATTATTCTTGTTGCTTCTATATGTGTGAACAAAGTAAAAAAAATATATATTACGAAACAATTCAAAATATAAGATTTATAATAAAATTAGGCCGTGGCAGTTAAGAGATGACCAGTCTCAACTGACGGCGCTCGTTCACAAACATGACGAAGGCCAGCCTACACCCTAATTGCGTAACACACTGCAATCACAATCTGAATCATTTTAAAGGATATTTATTGCTAATCCATTGCTTCACATGTTCGAAAAATTTGTCTGTTCAACAAATTACGGAAATAGCGCAATGAATGTTGTTGAACTGTCAAAATGAAAGTCATCGCTACTGTTAGAGTGTTACGCAATTACCTCACTTATCCCAAAATATACGGACCAAGGGCTGCTACAAAAAATAATTAGTAACAATTTAACGTAGATCCCTAAATTAATAATATAAATGCGAAAGTAAGTTTATTTATTTGTTTATTACGCTTTCTCGTTAAAACGACTGAACGGATTTGGATGCAATTTGGTAAATGCGTAGACCATGACCTGGAGATGGATATAGGCTAATTTCCATCCAGGACCGCAGACAAAGTCGCGGGCAACAGCTAGCAATTTATAAAACTAACAACACACTTCCCTGACTTACCGGCCCAGGCCCTGCAGTCTCGACATTTGATAGCGACAAAAATCTTTCGCTAAGTCGTATTGATGTCAAATTCCTTTAATAGATTTTCAACTTTATTTCCAAAGCATAAGGTTGAAAATCTATTAAAGGAATTTGACATTGTTACGACTTACCGACAGGTTTTTGTCGCTATCTAATGTCGAGACTGCAGGGCCAGGGCCAGGCCCTGCAGTCTCGACATTAGATAGCGACAAAAATATGTCGCTAAGTCGTATCGATGTCAAATTTATTTAATCGATTTTGAACTTTATTTCCAACGCATAAGGTTGAAAATCTATTAAAGGAATTTGATATCGATACGACTTAGCGACAGATTTTTGTCGCTACTCATGTCGAGACTGCAGGGCCAGGGATCGAAGCCACACGTTTACGTTACGCCATCGCGTTTGCAATTACTAGACCAACGAGGTATTTTGTATCATACATTATCAAGTGGGTTAAAATTATTTGATATCGCAACATTCGCAACTAAGATCCTATGACGTCACAAAGTAATGTCGTTGTCAACATTAATTTAATAGCATGACATTCGTGCTTGTTTCATAAACATGGATAAGCATTTTAATTGTGTAAACAAACATATTTTAATATTAGTTGACAATGACCTAAATCTGTAATAAAAAACACATGCTAATTGCTAATGAATTGAGAATGTGTTACTAGGAAAAGAGATTCAAAATCTAGAGGAAAATTATGAGAAATGTTTTTATCATTATTATGGGAATCCGGAATCGTGGATGGGTGGCATGGCGCAATTCTAAAATTTAAGGCTCCTTGAAACAGGCGCGACACGCGACGCGAATCGCACGCGATACAAAGGCACCGCTCGTCGCGCGACAGGCGGTGCCCTTGTGTCGCGTGGCATTCGCATCGTGTCGCCTTTAAAATTCAAAACAGCACCAGAGAGTAAGTACTTAAGTATAGTACTAGTACTTACTTATAAATATTTTCAATTTGCAGGGTTCTCAATCGCACACAACATAAAGTGCCTATACACTTATCGAGTCTTCAGATCACAAGTCGTCACTTACCTACTTTTATTTTACCAATAAAGAAAAAAGACACTTCGCCAAGACCTTTTACACCTTGCAGTGATATGGTTTTACTGATAAAACCATGTTTTAAGAAAATTCTATTGGTTCAGTACCCAAATGGTGCCAACGAAACCCTATTTCTAAGGCTCCGCTGTCTGTCCGTTTCTCTATCAACGGGCTGCTTCTCATGAACCGTAATAGGTAGACAGTTGAAATTTTCACTGAGTGTGTTTTTCTATTGCCGCTATAATATCAAATAATAAAAATAAAATAGTGTTAAAAATTAAAGCGGGTCCGCAGTACTAGAAAAATGTATTTTTTTTTAATATGGTGTGTTAAATATTGTACGGTGGTACAACACCCGGACTCGCACTTGGCCGGTTTTTTTTTAATATTATGAGACTTCGTCAACTCTATTCCGTTCATAACTCTATACATTCCACCGTGTCTATTTGTCCATATCGCTGTCACTATAACATTATTTGTGGCAATTATTGTGACAGCTTCAACCGCTCCCACTGTCATGGCCGCCGTGACGTCACGAAAGTTTTTTTTTTCAATCGGCTCTTGCGGTTCTCCCGCAATATTTATCTCACCTTAAATGATACTTTATAGCGGATAACCAACGAGGCCTAAGTTTTTTTTTTTTTGACTGCACAGTTGCAGGAAAGGAGGCCTCAAATGAGGAATCAAGAGTTTGTTGGAACAAATAAATAAGGTGCCTTTCGTGTAAGTCAAATGTTAGCATTCAACCTCTCACTTCTGGGGAAAGGGAAAGATTCGCCCATCAAGACTTCCATATGATACTGGGAAAATTATAAATCAATGCAAATGTGTCGTACATTTAAATTAATTACAAATGTTGCAGAACGGATGCTGTAGTTCATGCTTTTGATAAATTCTATCTAAAAACACCCACAGAGACGATAGAGAGAGTGTTTCATTCTAGACCGGAATTTATATGCAATTTAGATACTGCATAATGATACTGTTATATTTAATACACCAATAACAAACCAGATTGAAAAAAAAGAAAGTGCAGTTAAAAAAAAATATGGGCATATCTTTTTTTCGTGTATTAAATTAATAATAACCTTTTTCAAAAATCAATGTGGTGCTATTCAAGTACAGCTCTGTAAAGACATTTACCAAAAATTGCTACCAATTTTTTACGCCCACCGTACCTTCCGTCAAGTCACATTTTAAGTAATGTCACCCTCATACTTAACTGACCACTGGCATTTAATTTTGATTAACATGTCCCGTTTTCATTTAACTTTCACTTAAATGTATTTTTTCGGACGTCAGTCATCAATCTTTAGACTCGACTGGTTATTAAAGTATTGAATAACTTACAAGGAAAATGTTGAGCTTCTCTGGAAGAATTGGAAAAAAAGGTCGTATTTTTGAGGATAAGAGCTCGGGAATAATGAGCTTCCTCAATTCCAATTTTAATTAATCAAGCCAGTGTATCACAGAGTACCGTTATTTGCTGGCCTTCTCCGAAAATGGGAGGAAATACACGTACTAAATGTGTACCACCTCGTCCGAGCGTCCGCAGTAGATCAATCAACTATCATGTAAAGACCCAAGTCTTGCTTGTTAGGGTTCCGTACCCAAAGGGTAAAAACGGGACCCTATTACTAAGACTTCGCTGTCTGTTCGTCCGTCTGTCTGTCACCAGGCTGTATCTCAAGAACCGCGATAGCTAAACAGTTGAAATTTTCACAAATTATATATTTCTGTTGCCACTATAATAATAAATACTAAAAACAAAATAAAATAAATATTTAAGGCGGGCTCTCATACAACAAACGCGATTATTTTGCTCTTTTTTGCTCAATATCAATAATGGTAACAGGTAGGCACTTGAAATATTCACAAAATACTCACTTGTATTTTTAATTTAATAATAAATAATAAAATTACAATAAAATAAATATTTAAGGGGAGCTCCCATACAAAAATCGCCATTTTTTGCCTATTTTTTTTTATAGGTAATGGTACGGAACCCTTCATGCGCGAGTCTGACTCGCACTTGGCCGGTTTTTTTTTCTACGCAAACTACGCGATGTTATTCCGGCCTGTTACGTCGTAGGACATTCAACGTAAAACTGACCTTTACGTAACTTAAGAAAAGACCCAAAGCCCACATAAAAGCCACAATAAGTCATAACATTGGCGCAGGTATCTTTAAAGGTTTCATTTACTTAGATAATAAGACGGGCCTAATTTAAAATAATATTTACAACTGTCCGGCTGATCTTAATACAAAGAGTAACTGTATCTTTCTAAGAATTCTTGAGATTGCAACTTACAATTACTAAGATATAATAAACTAAGGACTTGTGTTTCATCGTTCGATTTGTTTTTAATATCGTTATTTCCTTCCTCAATGTGCTCCTAGTGCTTTGTTTTGGGAACTTACCACATTATTTGATAACCAGCATCTACTGACCAAGTTGGAAAAATAGCTATAGAGGTATGAGGAACAATGTGTAAAGTTCACTCACACCTCCATAGAAAAGGGAGGATCCTCTGACCAGACGGGTGTCGTGTCTGGTGGGCAACTGCCCGACGATTGATGTCGGGACGTTGTATATATGCTAGTTGCGCGGTAAACTCTGCTTGCGCGATGCAGGATTTTGCGTGACGTCAGTATGACGTGTAGCTCGCATGTGGCGTTTTAGATGCCGCTACATAGCCTTTACCCAACTGGGATGGGCTTCCAGTCAAAATGGGTGCAGCTGAATATCAGTATTTTACATGAAGCGACTGCCTATCTGACGTCCACAAACCAGCTACTGGGTAACACGATACCCCTTGCTAAGACTGGTTGTCAGACTTTTTGGGATTCTGACTACCAGTAACGACTGACTAAGATCTACGATTGACAGCCAAGATCAACGGCTTAGCGTGCTTTCCGAGGCACGGAGGGGTCTCGATATGTAATCGATGGTCACCCATCCACTAACCGACCATGGTAAGCGTAGCTTAACCTTCGATCGACCCTTGAGGCTGTTATCATTGATCTACGAGCCCCTCCTCATGACCTACCTATCATCCCGAAGAAAGCCACTTGGAAGGCTGCTGACTGCCTTTCTCTGACCTCCACAACCACCACCTCCAGTAAATGATAAATGATTATGATTTTATTTCTGTAAATAGGTTTGAACAAACTCTTTTACACGTCAATCATATTTTAAAAACTAGATGAGGTCGGCGTTTCCTATCTGACTACTCTGAGAAGAAAGGCCGAAACAAACTCAGAGGTCACAGTCTCTTTTAAAGTTCAGACATAATCTTGGTCAGATCATGTGAAGACCATGTAGAGTTGTGTCTGAAATGGCCTTTTGAGAAAAAACCTTACAGATTGAGTGGACCTGTCCAGTCAGTGCACTCATTTGTCAGTAATCGTGCAGCTCGACTCAGAACTTAAGGAGCTCAACGATTCGACGAACAATACCAAAGAAAAGACATTTGTGTAGGCCACAAAAATTACTCAAACAATTAACTAGGTAACTCACACGATACCCCTGGGTAAGCCTGCGCCTGGGGGTCTACTCTCTAAGTCTGTCAACGAAGATACAGACCCGTCTGAAAGTAGTTGATCCGTCAAAACAAGTGTCAAATATTATTTTTCGGACTGGCAAGGACAGATCTGGAGTAGGGACAACTGTCAAATCGTATTGTCATTCATTCTTCGTTTGGGCCCCGAACTAATCTTAAGTCCGTAAGTGTCACGGTGTACGAAATGCCTGTAATTTAAACCCGAAACTACGGATTTCGTGCTTAGGGAGTAGACCCTCTGGTGTCAGACTATCAGGTTTCTGAACGACTTGTAGGTATGTTGATGAAATTGATAATTTTGATGACATTATGTATAATAAGTATGCAACAAACGAAGATGAATGATGAGTGAGTAACGTTTTAGAAATTCAAGCTTGCCCAAGGCGGTACAGAACGAGCTATGATCAGATGTTTCTTACATCTTTCCAGGTGTGACATTTTTCGGAAACTGGAGTGACAGCTTACAAAGTTAGAAAGCTGAAGAGGCAGAGAACTGGCCAAGACTATCGAAGGACTGATGGAAGCAGATGAATCCTTGAGTAAACCCGGCATCAGCAATTTTAGGGTAGTCCGTCTAGCCAGAAGGACCGAAGACCTCAAAAAGCCGGTAGGGAATGAAATAGAACGGAGTTCCAAGGTGCATAGAATAGAATAGAATGCCCTTTATTATTGTACAGCATACGAATTATAGAGAGCCCAATCCGAGAGTGCTGCAGCGGTTGCACTTGTACGTACCCGACCGTTATGTGTGGAGGCGACGGCCCCCGCCATTGCTGGTCGTACCATCAACCAGGACTAACTTGCTGGCCAAAATCCCCCTGACTCGAGCAATTCGCACCATCAATTATATTCAGGTCGAAATTGATATATTTACACGTCACTGGGGTGAATTCGCAAAAGTACTATTGTTTACACTATGTTTCAAACAATGAATGATCTTTATGATCTTGAGATGTATTTTGTGCTTTAATTTTAAATTTTGTGTGTGTGACTTGGCTATCGCAAGACCTGTAATGATAGTTTTAGGGATATTATTAATTGCACATCAAATAAATAATCACCTATCAATTTATTTCCATCATTTAAATACTGACTGCACAGCAAATTAAATACTGACTGCACAGCAAATCAACCAGACCGTACATACATAATACTCACATTCATAGCGTGTGAGTATTAGATGGTCGACGTCAGTGGCATCCCGAGGTTCGGTTGGTTAGGTTCCTTTAAACCCTTTAGACAGAAATAGAAGCCCCGCGAAGCGGGGCTCCGTCGACCAGCTTATTAACCCTAACCCTATATTTAGATTACCCTAGATTTCGGTAAAACGCAATTTAAATAAAACTTTGTGTATCTGAGTGTACAAAAAGTCACGCTTTGGTATTCGTTAGTAATAGATTTTTTATTTAAAAAAATGTGGTACTCGTTGGGAATAGAAAATAAATTGATGAAAAAGCTTTTGCTTTAGGAAAAATCGCTGTACGCTGCGAAAATAAATTGTAGTGTGTTTAGTGATATTTTGAGTTGAATATTTTGCTGTGCAATCAGTAATTTTGATGGGAATTCGGAATCTTATTGCATAGAAAAAGGATATTTTTTGATTTGCGTTTAAATACTACCCATAGTTTTAAGGCATTTAAATAAATAAATAAATTAATATAAATTTAGAAATTTCACATAACAATGGGCAATGAGCAGTTGGGTGTTGTGGCGCAAATTAGGAGAAGCTAATTTCCAGCAATATTCTGCGATGGGCTGAGTTGAAACAGCGATTATGATGTAAAACTTTATGTTAATAAAATGTCATGAGCTTTGATATCACAGACACACGGACAGACAATGGGTTTAAAGTTATTATGCCCACACCAAAGTTTAGTGTTTTAAAAACACTTAAAATCACAATTATCTAGTAACATAATCTCATGTCTTGGGTTTCCTTATGAGCAACTAAGAGATTTTCATATGGCCGCAATAAAAATATAATGACTTGAAGTTTCCTATTTCTTCCTTTGTAACCAAACACCATAACTATTAAGCCAGGATTTTATGAGAATATCACAAACTCATACAGACAGACATAGTGATATTAATGTTCGTTTTTACTAACACTAGGAAACATCTCTAAATGAACGCCTAAATAATGCTGTTAGATTTTCAATTCCCGGCGTCGAACCGAGAGTTGAAAATTCAACAGCGCACTTTTATTCAGAGATTAATTTAGGAGTCACCTAGTGTTAGTGAAAACGGGCATTACTTTATACCACTTTAGAGTAGGTAATGCCCATGTCTGATTATCATTAAATTTACAGTTAAATGGGTTAGCTTATTTAACCGCAAGTTTACTGATCACGACACACAATAACTTATTTATAGTCTGTTTCAGCAACTTCAGATATGTTCCAATTAACTTATCTTACAGATGATTTCATACCTATACAAATGTATCCGGTAGATATTGCCTATCTGAGTACCGAAACCGATAAGGTTTTAATTTTCATACATATAAAATCTCCTGCCAAATACGATACCCGCTTAACTCAGAACATGAAAAAAACAAGTTTTATGGAGAATTGAAGTCTCTTTTGATGGTGTCATAAAAATGCTGGCACATTATTTTAATTAAGTACTTACCGTTATTAATTAAATGACCACCATAAAGATTATTGAAGATTAGTAAAAGGAAACACAGGACATATCTCACGTTACAATGTTGCTGTGGACGACTTATCAAACTATACATTTCTAGAATAAGCTGAGCTATAATTTTATGGAAAGCCCATGGCAATGCTAAGTCAATTAATACTGTAATTCGGCACGGTTGGCGCAGTGGTTAAGCGATTGACTGCTGCGCTGCGTGTCGCGGGTTCGATTCCCGCACGGAACAAATATTTGTATAACCTACAAGTAGTTGTTCCGGGTCTGGCTGTTTGTGTATGTGAGTTTGAATGTTTGTGAATGCACCCACAATACAGGAGAAATTCCTAGTGTGGGGCAATGTTTAAAAAAAAAATAATAATAATAATAATAAAAAATAAAAAAACATATCTCGTCGTGTGTATCATTTTTCTTTGCGTGGCTAAGCACAATATAATTTTTCGACCAGTAATTACCAGTTCTTATGTCTTTTAATAACTTCAATCAAGTCCTCCTGGGTATTGATGGTAGACAAAAAGGGCAAGACAAGGTTTGGGTGGATGCTCTGCCATTTCTTACTGTGGTGCTAACACCACGTCACTAGGTTGAAATTTGGAGAACCATCTAACTAAATGGTTCTCCAAATCCCAACCTAGTGACGTTGTATAAGTATTGTAGTATATGTTTTATGTATGTATGTATTTGTTGTATATTTAAATGGTACACCACTGACTACCTGCATTATTGTCTCTCCTTCTCGCTTGAATCCATCCAAAGGTTGTCTGTAAAAGATCGCTTTTAGCGATAAGACCGCCCATTGTGTCACCCTGTGTAAAATGTCTACATTTATATCTGTAATTTTTATGGTGTACATAATAAAGAGTATTCTAATCTATTGTTTTTGCAGTGACCAACTTGGCTGGACCGACCACCTTAAAAACATGGCTGGGACAGCATAATTAGCCTATAACGTTTCCACTGCTAGGACACAGGCCCCCTCTCTGTGAGAGGGAGTGGGCCGTAATCAACCACGCGGGCCCAGTGCGGGTTGGTAGATGTCACATTTCTTCTAAATGTTGGTTCTAGAACAAGTCGCTTTCCTCACCATGTTTTCCTTCTCCGTTTTGAGAGCAGTGGTGATGAAATAAATTACTGAAAGTGAAGCGCCTGCCTAGGTTCGAACCCACAACCTACAAGTCGTACGTCGGGGCCGTTACCACAGGGCCACCACTGCTCACGGCGGCTAGGACAGACTGGATCTGAAAGGCAGTTGACAAGGTGTTGTGATGCAGCATGGGACAGGCCTAGGTCCAGCAGTGGACTACGATAGGCTGAGTTGATTATTGATTATGAACTTGGGTCCAAAAGAAGGGATAACATTATCTTTCTACTTCATCATATTTCCATAATTATGTATTTATTACTAGCTTTTTCCCGCGGCTTCGCTCGCGTTAATTTAGACTTTGACTATCAATTCGGGTTATAATTCACTCATAATTCGAAAGACACGTGGCGCCATCTATTATCATACGGACGTTATTGTTGTTTTCCTCGGGAACAGTACTTTTTTGCGGGATGAAAGGTACCCTATGTCCCTTTCTGTACCCCTGACAACGTATATGCAAAATTTCAGGATGATCGGTTCAGTGGTTTAGGCGTGAAAAGGTAACAAACAAACAAACAAACTTACTTTCGCATTTATAATATTAGTTAGGATAGGAAGTTAGGAAGTTAGGAAGTTAGGATTTAAATTACATTATAATTATATATATTTTAACGATGTTTATTTTAGAAGTATGTATGTATGTAAGTATATTCTCTTAGTTTATGTTTATTTATTTAATTATGAGAATTGTTTTTGATTTTATGTATTTTACTCTACTCTTTTCTCTTTTTTTTTTATTTTACTCTTTTCTACTCTTACTCACGTTGTCTACATCTCTTCTTATCTACTCTCCTATCGCAGGTATGCTGGAAGAGATTTCTTTAGAAATAAGCATCACCTTTGTATTTTCTCGTTCCTTTCTTCTTGTCGGTTTGTACACAACTGGTAAAATAAATTTAAAAAACACACGTGTGGCACTCGGGGACTGCCGCGGTAAAGCTATTGCATAGCATTTTTTATCAACTTATGCAATTATAATTATTTATTTATTTTTTATTTATGCAGTATTCTTTTTTCTTTGATATTAATTCAAGTACAGTCGTACCATATACATACACGTTAAGCGAACGCTCGGCCGAGTTACATGGTAGGCGGAGTGGAGGGTGTTAGGTTTTATTTTCGTTACGGAATTTTTAGATTCGGTCGCCGCGCTCAAAGCCCGCGATAAAAGCTATGCAATAGCTTAATAAAATAAATAGGAATACAATACTAGCAATGTCAATCAAACTAGAAGTATTTTTTCGTAATATTCGAGGACCACAAGCGTCAAATCATTATAATAATCTCGAAATCATACGGAGATGTAAACAACGTGTTAGATTCTGATATGTGCCTCTTTAATAGCCTCCAAGTGACGTCTATTATATCGTATATCATTCCAAATGTTTGATTTAGATTTGTCTCAATTTGTATCTGTTTTATATATCTAAGATTTTTTGTGTGTAAACTAATTGGCCGCTACGGTTTATATTTTGATTAAGTTCATTGGTGGTCGTAATATTGTAAGCGAGTTTTCTGTTTCTCACGAAGTGTAATTAAGGAGGTAGAGCGAATTTGATAATTGGAACAGATATTTTTAATTTTATAATAAAAAGATCATTTGATTGTTATTTAGTAAGCGGCGTAAAAAAAGCAGGAATATTGAAGAATACTGGCGAAACGTTTACTAATAAAATTTTCATTAAAACATTTCCAATAATTATTATGCATTCACGGGAATGTATAATCGCTACATAATTTCCGTTTAATCAAAATCATCCCAAGAAGACAGTCCAAGGAAAAATATCAGATGAACAGCAAACCAAATACAGTCGTGACAACAGCACATTGCAAGTAATCAAGTAATTTAATAATCCTGAAGATAGCGATAAATTAAAGTCCCGTTGCAAAACTTCAAGACCTTACAAGGCACAATACTTAATTAATAATAACAGTAATCGACACCGACTCAATCAAAAAACAAAGAATTAAGAAAATAGACAACTGACTACCAGGATTAGGTACGGATTAAAAGATATAGCCCTATGACAGACAGACGGACACACAGAGAGCCGAGTCTTAATAATTGGGTAGGTTACCCTAAAAAAGACCAAATCTTGTTCCTTAAGCCAATGCCGAATATATGAATTTTCATTCTTTATTTCAAAAAAACCGGCCAAGTGCGAGTCGGACTTGCGCACGTAGGGTTCCGTACCATCATCTATAAAAAACGACAAAAAAATTATATCTGTTGTATGGGAGCCCCTTTATATATAGATTGTATTCTATTTTTTAGTATTTGTTGTTATAGCGGCAATAGAAATACATCATCTGTGAAAATTTCAACTATCTAACTATCACGGCTCATGAGATATAGCCTGGTGAGAGACGGACAGACAGACGGACCTACAGCGGAGTCTTAGTAATAGGGTCCCGTTTTACCTTTTGGGTACGGAACCCTAAAAAGATAAGCATAAGGAGCCAAGGAGCAAGATTAAGGAGGAGGAACATTACCACTGCTAGAACACAGGCCTCCTCTCTGTGAGAGAGAGAGAGCAAACTATCCACAACTCGGGCCCAGTGCGGGTTGGTAGTGGATGTTACATGTCTTCAAATTTCTGGTTCTAGAAAAGTCATGGTTCTTCCAAAAACCTTGTTTACATTATCACAATTTTCTCTTTATTTCCATATACCCATTGGAGTAACCAAATGGCAAAGTGCTTGTACTTCTGCATTGGTGTACCACTCAAAACAACATTGTATGTTTTTACTTACAAATAATAATGAATCATGGATGATCTCAAATTCTCAAGAATAATCCTTTAATCTCCTGTCATGTTTATAACTCACTCGACTGATAATATCTAGGCCTCTCCGAAGGTCTGTGACCCCTTTAGTTCATTATTCTGAATGCGTCTTAAGTTTTCATTCGGATATTTGGTGGTACGCGTTTTGTCTTGATCTTTTAGCATTTTTATTGCATCTGATTGCTTTCTGACTTTATCTTGGACATTACCGACATCGGTGAAGGCAAACATCGTGAGGAAACAGTCAATTTAAGTCTGAAATCGCCAACCCGTCTTGAGCAAGCGTGGTGATCAATGCTCGTGCCTTCTGTGTATGAGAAGAGGGCTTTGCCTTGCAGTGGGGCAATAATAGGCTGGTATTATTATTGTATTTTTTTTGGGAGGGATATCATCAAATGACTTCTCCCGCTCAGGGCGGAGCCGGCGTGTCAGACTTTTACTGACTAAAACCCACCCGTGTTCCTTCAGTTGCCTGTGCGCCAGAGCCACGGTAACTCTTTCGAACAATCCGCGACCCCGGCAGATTATTATTCTATCTGCAGCTTCATTGCTGAATTCAATCCTCTTTCATAGATGATGCTTGTGATCTTTCCTTCCTTTCTTGGAAGATAAATGTACAGTACCAATCAAGGCTTCTAGTATAGAAAATTTGTTTTAACGCCACACAGAGTTGTCATTTTAATTGGTTGGAGGAAGATCACAAAACTTACCTATGTGGCATACCTCTAAAGGCTCCCACAGACAGGCGCGATGCGACAGTGCGATACAAGGGCGCCGTTCGTGGTGCATTTATGTCACGCGCGATTCGCGTCGCGTTTCGCCTTAAAGCATAGTCATGACAATCCTCTTAACCTACGTTTTCCGTGAAGACCGGTGGCCGCCACGTAGCGTCAGCAATTTACCGGCAATGACGTCACTGAAACGTTCTTTATGAAAGTAAGTTTTTGTGTTTTCCAAGAGAGTGTTTTTGGAACCGAAACCGACCGAACCGATTTTCATGGTATTATGAGGAAGAAAACAGCGTCAATAATGGGTAGGTGGCACGGAAACTCCAGCAGCATCCTTAAAACATTATTAGACAAAGTTGACAGTCCCTCTATAAGGCACTGGGTACGGAGGCACGTGCCAGCGTGTGTTGGGCCACGTCTTTTTTAGTTTTGTGAAAGTTTACTAATATAGCTTTTTAAGTAATTGTTACTAATACTCGTACTATATGGATTGCGATTGTGTCCGAAATAATGAATATAATCTAATATATAAAAATCTCGTGTCATAGTGTTTGTTATCGATCTCCTCCAAAACGGCTTGACCGATTTTTATGATTCTTTTTGTGTATATTTGGTAGGTCTGAGTATAGGTCATAAGTATATTTCATACCGCTGGGTGCAGCTAGTATAGTATATAGCGTGGCGCTACAATGGCGACATTAATTTAACACATGGGTAGGGCTAGTGGCTAGTAACAATAAAAAATATAATAAAAGAAAAAATTGTATTAATTCAATAATTTATTTCGTAATTTGGTTTAATTTCAAGATGGGTGTATTCCTGAAATAAAAATGATTTTGTAGCGGCATCTACAAACGCCACATGCGAGCTACGTGTCATACTGACGTCACGCAAAATCCTGCATCGCGCAAGCAGAGTTTACTGCACAACTAGCATATATACAACGTCCTGGCATCAGTTGACAGTTGCCCACCAGACACAAAACCCGTCTGGTCGGAGGATCCTCCCTATTCTATGGAGGTATGAGTGAACTTTACACCCTGTTCCTCATACCTCTATAATTTGATTTGATTAATGCCGTGAGGCACACAGTGTTGCCGTCAACACTTTTTTTTTTGTTATTTATATTTTGCATTTCACGAATATTTTTTATTGTTACTGGCCACTAGGGGCACCCATGTATTAAACTACTGTCGCCATTATAGCGCCACACTGTATATATAGTCAAACCCCGCCGCCATCATTTTTCTGATAGCCGTCATTCCGTTCTTCTAGAACAACGTAGCTGACTACCATATCAGTAATTATCACTAAATCATTACTAATATGGTAATCCGAACATATGCAGCATACCTTTGCAAGCAGGAGCAACAGGGTCCTAACCTAATTAACCTGTTAACAGATGTCCTCCACCCTAGGGGGGAGGGGGGGGTGGGCCGGAAGGGTCTGTCAGACTCTTACTAACTAAAAAACACCCCGGCGTTCCATCTCATACCTACGCCGGGGGTCGCGGGAACGTACGATCCTACCGCAACCTCCGACATGTGCCAGCTTGCCGCGGCGGGCCCTCTCAGGCCGTATGGAGGAGTGAGGTGTTCAACTCCCCCCGCGATTGACGTGAAGATGAAACTGAGCCATTGCTTATAGATGTCAATGACGCTTGGTTAAATATAATTCGTTTAGGGGAATGCGCTCAGGTAGCCCGCGAAATTCAAAAATACTTACTTACGTTTTTTGCAATTCGCAGGTCTCTGCCAGGTTTTATGTTGATTAAAATATGATTCGCGGCCGTAACAACAACAACGTTGGGTTTACAGAAATATATTCATTAGAATCAGCAATACTACTCCTTAAGTTAGAATTGGCCTCAAATGTCATGTTTTCATGAAATACTCATTCAATAGGGTAATATGAACTGAGAGAGATGTATTGATGATTTTTATGATTATAATTCTATAAATAAATATTTGATACGGCCGCGAATCATATTTAGATCAACATACAACCTGACACTGACCTGCCAATTGCAAAAAACGTAAGAAAATTTGAATTTCGCGGGCTACCCTGGCGCATACCCCTTAACTAACCATGTCTAGACAATCATAAACCTTCATACTGTTCAATAATAATAGGTCTTTACCTATGAAATTGCCGTTTTGTATGAAAAAATTTAAACGAATTTTTTTCATGAATTTTTTATTTGTATTAATCGAAGTAATCACCCATGCAATCAATGCATCTTTGCCATCGCAGTGGCAGTTTATTGATGCCCTTCTTAAAGAAATCAGCTGGACGGGAGGCAACAAATTCTTCAAAGGCATTTTGTACTGCCTCTCGGGTATTAAATTTTTTTCCCGCCAAGAAGTTATCCAAATTCTGGAAAAAGTAGTAGTCTGTAGGCGCAAGGTCTGGTGAGTAGGGCGGATGACGGAGAGCTTCCAACCCCAGTTCTTGCAACTTGGAGACCGTCTGCTGTGCAGTATGAGGTCGCGCGTTGTCGTGCAGGAGCAGCGGAGACGAGCGATTGACCAATGCTGGTTGGAGATGCGCCAGCTTCTCCATCATTGTGTTCAGTTCTTCACAGTACACATCTGCAGTAATGCTCACCCCGTTTGGTAAGAAGCTGTGATGAATCACACCGGCGCTAGACCACCAAACAGTGACCATCACTTTTCTAGGGGTAAGTTTTCGTTTAGGGCATTGTTTAGGTGCTGAACCAGGATCCAACCAACTTGCTGAGCGCTTACGGTTATCAAACAGAATCCATTTTTCATCGCAGGTAACAATGCGGTTCAAAATTCCTTCATTTGTGTGTCTGTTGAGCAGTGCAAGGCACGTCTCGACGCGTACTTCGCGCTGGCGATCATTGAGTTTGTGGGGCACCCATTTGTCAAGCTTTTTTACCTTGCCAATTTGACGCAAATGGACCAATATTGTTTTGACGCTAACGTCGAAAGCTGCTGCTAATTCAGCCGTAGATTGTGTATCATCAGCTTCCACAATCGCCTTTAATTCGTCATTGTCGACCAAAGTCTTCGGACGACCGCGAGGTTCATTTTTCAGTTCGAAATTTCCAGAACGGAAGCGAGCAAACCAATAACAGGTGGTGCGTTGGTTTGTAGAGTTAGCTCCGTAAACGTCGTTGATGTTGCGTGCCGCTTGTGCCGCGTTGCTGCCACGACGGTACTCATATTCCATAATTACTCGAATTTTTAACGTATCCATGATGACGAAAAAGATTGAAATGCGATGAAAATGTAACACTAATCAATAAAGAAATGACTACTTTTAGAAAAAAAAATCCATGTTTTTAAAATAAAATTAATTTGAAATTAGAATTCATAGCCAAACAAAAATTATTTTGATTTGAAATGGCCAGTACTGCAGAACGGCAATTTCATAGGTAAAGACCTAATATTAGAGTACACAGTGAAACTTTTATTTCGTAAATCACTGCCATATTATCTGTTTTGAACAAAACAATTGCATGTCAACATGCACTTAATTCTGAAAACGTGACTATGCTAAACGGGACATCTATCTACTGATGACTACGTATTTTTGTGTATAGACTATTTATATTACATGTAGACATTTATTAATGCCTAGCTTCAGCCCACGACTTCTTCTGCGTGAAATTTTTGCCCTTGAACCCACCGCGTCGCATTGTTTTCACTAAGCGTTCCTTCTTTTTGCACGGCTCCTAAGGGTTGTAGCGTGATGTTAAGCCTATAACCTCAAGAGTTGGGCTATCAAATGCAAAAATATTTTTTCAAATCTGACTGGAAGTTCCAGAGAAAAAGTTAAAATAAAATAAACAAATTGTTCAGCATTATTATGTAGATATGTACATATTTATTAACGATAGCTGTGACCCAATAAAAGCAACTATACAAAGAGACAAACTTCAACCCCACCCCCCATTTAGCCTGCTCAAAGAGGAAAAAAGAAAGAGGAGCTTTGAGCAGGCAAAATGGGGGTCATATTGTGCCTTAATTTCCATATCTGATATGAACGCAGTTGAATAAGACTTTCTTGAGGCTTTTCGTTTTGCTGTTTTATAACAATGTAGGCTTGAGGGAAATAGTAACTTGAATTGTAAAGCCATGCTTAAATTTATAGACGTGTTAGATCTCTCAAAGCATTGTTAAAGTTACGAGCGCTTTAAGTACCTAAAAAAAAAACATAAAACAATGCGCGTTCAGAGATCAAATCGTTAAAGTAGGTATGAATTATAACTTCCATATATTCGTATCTTCACCTATCCATAGTTTTCCAATTACTTAAAGATGCCTACTTTTGCTTGCAGATCAGCCTATATTAATATGGTTTTATTACATTAATGTCATCGAAGAAAAAACATGGAAACTATACCTACATAGATTTAGCGCAAATCAGAGAAGATTTGGTCGAAGAAGTGGAAGCTTATATCTGGAAATACACAATACAAGGCTGAGGATGAAGATGATAATTTGGAAACCAACTCCTAATAAGATGTTGATGCTAAGGAGGTTGATATCAATAATATTCTAACAATTAAACAATTTCTTAGACTACACCAGATTCAGAGTTTGTTTAATCAAATTGTCTATGCTCTACAGTGTACACGATCTTTGCTTGATCTTGATAGCCAAAGCATAATAGATCTTCCTTAAAATTAATAGCTATACCAACGAAAAAAATCCAACACTGTTTATTTAATCAGGCGCCTAATCATGGCCATAAGTTTAGCATCAGATTAGTATAAATGAATCCGCGTACTTTATGGGCCAATGAACTCAAATCCGAAGGAGATACTCTTTAGATCATGTCTGTATGTACCTACTTGTATCTATGTAAATAACGTTATAACTAACGTTGTATTTAGAAGTCAATCAAGCTACAAGGTTTTCATTAATCTATTCTTTATTGATTGAGTTTAATGAATCCGTTTCAAAGAATTCAACATCAATATTTTATGCTTTTGTGTTGATACTAGTATCTTCTCCCATAAACGTACCCATAATTATATTTTCTTAAATATAGATTTTTTTATTTGAGGTCATGTAATCGACAGGTAATCAAACTAAAATTTTTGTTTATAAGTTCAAGAACATTATCAAGGTACCAGTTTTATAGAATCACCTATTTCATATAAATTGAAGATTAAATCTGAAAACCCAAAAGTTTAATGTGGGCACATTCTCAGCCCTATTGTAACTATTAGGATTCAAATAAGAATATTAGCTTATTGGACAAAAAAAACTTTTGATGTTAAATACCCCAATACACAACCAGATTTATATAGGAATTCTAAAGTTCCTCTATATAGTCAAAAATCTCTACCACGTTAAAAGTCCAAAACTCATACTTACTTCAACGATTTGATCTCTGAACGCGCATTGTTTTTTTTTTGTCTTAAAGCGCTCGTAACTTTAACAATGCTTTGAGAGATCTAACACGTCTATAACTTTAAGTATGGCTTTACAATTTTAATAACTATTTCCCTTAGCCCACATTGTTACAAAATAGCAAAACGAAAACCCTCAAGAAAGTCTTACTCAACCGCGTTCATATCAGATATGGAAATTAAGCCATACTGACTCCAATATAAGAGGTCTTTGCTTCAACAACGCCTATATTTTTGTACGTATGCATAATGCGACCCGAGACGAACACAGCAGGACCAAAACGAAAACAATAACTAAAGAAAGCGTACGTATAAATCGACTTACCAGTTTTTGTTGAATCAAGATAAATCGTTGTACTAATCGACACGAGATGCTGGGACCAGTACCGATACCAATTTCACCGTACCAAAACTTAGCACAACACAGGATGCAAAGTTGCAATGCAAAAAGTCACTAGCGGAAAAAACATCAACTAAAAATCGTAGACACGATTGTTTTAAAACGTAACAAACTCACTGGTACACTGTTTTATTTATAATACAGAATGTTTTTGTGATTAAAAAACGATGATTCGATGATGCGTGGAAGGCGAACCGTCGCCGTGCGGTGCGCCGGCGCAGGCCGATCTAAAACTGACCGAACCGGTCGTCGTCGTGAAGTCTCCGAAAGAAGGATCGTGACCGACCGCCATTGGAGCCGATACACGCTCACTTCACTGTGTACGTGAGTTTTTGTTAACGTTACTCGTACTTTAATCATTGTTATGTATTCTTTCTTAAACATTTCATCTAATAAGAGAACTGTCCTTACAGCTGCACATAACATTATTATTATCGTCTTAGATAATAATAACTCGCTTATATCTCCATGATTTTGTGTTGTGTCGCTTGCGTTTATATCCTAATTAGTTAAAATAGCTCCTGTAGGTTGATAATGTCTTATTTTACGATATGACGCTTACAAAATATAAGATAGTACAATCTTTGTAAATGTTGAGAACATTATTTTAATTAGATAATTGTTGGTAGCTTGCATTTCTGGTATAAACGGATCTATGTTAATTAATGAAGATATAAAACTATACTATGAATAGAAAACAAAACGTTTTGGTTTGTTTGTACAAGTATTACTCAAGAATAGCAGAACTGTTTTGTATAAAAGTTTTATTGCAGTAGTTTAAGTCAACAAACTTTGTAATGATATTGAGGTTTACCAGGGCAAATACGCAATCATCATCTATTACAAAACAGTACGCAATGATCATTGTTATGTAGCTGCAAAAGAGATGCTATTATTTAACTACAGAAAATAAAAGAACATTCCAACATAAAATTGCACTTTGATTGATTTGAATTTTCTTTATTTATTTATTTTTTCTTTCTTTTCTTTTTTTTTCTTACTTTCTTTCTTTTCTTTCTTTTCTTTTTTTTTCTTTCTTTTCTTTTAACATAAACTAAATAGATAAATGTCATTCAGATCTTAATATTTTGTGCAGGCTATAGCGTGGCGCCTATATGAAACATTTACGAATAAAAAATACATTATGCAATGTATTAAACTTTGTAGTTGTTATGAATCAGAGGTATCATAATTACTTACGTTAAATAAATATTGTACTGTACAGCGCGATGATTAGACACAAACGCACTTTATAACACTTGTTCAACTATTTTATAAAAGATTGTAACAAATAACATGGATAAAATACATTTTTTACTTTGAAATAATTATAATATCTATAAAATTGCACTAATTCGACTCACGACCTCTTTCCAGTAAATCTTTCCTGTAGCTCGATACCAAATTGACAACAAGGAATAAAAATTAAACACAAGCAATAAAAAATAACTGTGTACAGCTGTAACTGGTTTTTTTTAATGAGAAGTAGAATAAATTGATTGCAGAAGATCCATTACTGAAAATAATCGCATGATACTCAATACTCAAAATCTTTATTGTTTTACCATAATGTGTACTTAGGTGGTAACTAATATAGTTGAGATCATTATGGACCCTGTAGGGCACAGCAAAAGGGTAGGAGAGAGGAAGCCCTGTTTTAGGAGATCATTAAGTTGTTATATAATCAAAGTCAGGAGATCGCGAATAAGATACTAATATTTCACTTACATAAGTATTATTTTATCTGCAAAAGTACTTAAATATTTTAAATTATTTTTATATACTGTTTCATAATGATATATTTTTATTGTTTATTAATTTGTATAAATTGTTTTTCTTTTATTAATTATTATTGTTATATTGAGGATTAATTATTATTGTTGAATTGAGGAGTCGAACGCTGTAGCAATTCGGTGGATATAGGTTGAAGAAGAACAACTTTTTCCTTCAAAACCTATCCTCAACTTAATGAGTTTTTAACTTCACCTAGCCCATTTTATTGTCAATTGATTTTCAGATTCTATAGATCGATTATTCAATAGATTTATCGATAGTGTTCTCGTATACTACTGAATACTGACTACTGAATATCGTTCAGTAGTCAGTATTCAGTAGTATCGATATTCGATGTTCAGTGGTGGAACATTCTTGGCAAGTGTTCTCATGTCAAAAACATTTAATTTCTACAAACTGTTATAAACCCAAAAATTTACTTCCGAAATTGGCACAAAACCTTCGCCAAGAAAATTGAGGCCTATCGACGTCGGTATAAACACATTTGACCGATAAACATCGCTATCTCCTCATATCACTTGCAATCGTGCGCATATCGTACGGATAAGAACACGACAACAGCCGACAATGCCCGATGCAATGTCAACATGTGTGATAATGATAAGTGATAATATACAATTAAACTGTGCCGTTGTAATATATCTAATCTATTTTTGATAATATGGTCTCGTTTTACAATCATTATAATGATATGAAGACATATATTTTTTTGCGGTGTAGTTGGAGAAATGGGTTAAGATTAGGGTTGTCAACCCTACTATAATAGTATCCTACTATAAATACTTTATATAAAAAAATATATATAGTAGGCGAAACTACTATATTTTCGATGAAAATTCAAACTCCAACTGAAACTCAAAGCATTTATTTCAATTAAACCATTTACAGGCACTTTTGAATTGTCAAAGAGTCGGTCAGTTAGTCAAAAAGTTGAAGCTAGTTGCCCATTCCAAAACGTAGATCTCTATGGAGAAGAACGGGCAAGAAAATCCAAGAGCACTCTTTTTAAATCAAGATATTACACAATCCGGGGTACATTATTCTTGTTGCTTCTAAATGTGAGAACAACAAAAATATATATATATATATTAAGAAACAATTAAAGTATAAGATGAATAATAAAACTAAGCCGTGGCAATAAAATTAAGAGATGACCAGTCTCAACTGACGGCGCCCGTTCACGAACATGACGCGTGGATCAGCACCATCCAGCTCAACCATTTTCTAGGGAACCGAATTTAAACAAAATTATTGTATTCAAATAAGCGTAAAAAGAAATGCAGCCGTTGTCTGTTTTTTTTTAATTTATATTCAGAAAAATATCAGCCTAATTAAATTCTGGCTATTTCACTTTCTGACAAAAAATGTGTGGCTAAATCTACTGCAAAAAAATTGCAACAAGTGTTACTCGGTGATTCCGAGTTTTCTTGTATTTTCAAAATAAGGTCTTTTCTTCTTTCTATACCAGCAACTTTTATTGAGCGCAATACAATATGGCGAAATGGGCGCAATAGGGCCAGTATTAATCTCGTAAAAGGTAAAATAAAGGTATTTTGTGATAGATTTTAAAATCACACATTATATTTTTTCGCCTTTACTATATTTTTACTGGCAACGGCTTCGAAAATACTATATTTAATATAAAAAAGTTGGCAACCCTAGTTAAGATATCTGTGAATTCAGGCGATATAGAAAATAAATAGGGTTTTGTAAATGAATAGGTGAAAGGTATCAGCAGAGACTTAAATAGTGTACTTACTGATATTTTCAGTTATAAAACATTTGTTAAATCAAACTGAAGTACCTACATCATCATCAGCGTATAGCAAAACACTGATACACACACAACATTTTTATTATGCACGCTACGGAGCTTGATCCTCAGCCACAGGATGGAAATCATTCGAGGCAAAATCAGACAGAACCATTAAAAGAGGTATAGAAGAAAGCCTTACTTTCTTTCCTTCTTTCATTTTCTTTCGTTGAATTTCCTTGTTGTTTTCGCTATCGAAAACAATAAGGAAATTCAACGGAAAAAGTAGTCTTCTCAGGAAGTTCCACGGCCACATCATCATAATATCATTCTCAATGATATTTTGTATATCTACAATTTAAACTACCATCATGCACTAGCTAAAATAAAAATTCTAATGTATATTTTGTTTACTCTGTGTACGCCAAGAAACACATTTGTTTGGCATTTGCGACCTATTATTACATGAAAAATTACATGTGTATTACCTGGATTTTAAACCTAGCCAACTAATTCATTGTACGATGTGGGTTACTAGTCTTTCAATCTTTACAGCTTGCGTAGCATGAGCACTTCTATCTCTACTCTACCTTCGACGAAAAGACGAGTCACTTCCTTTTTATTATATATTTATTTAAGTATATGATATATTCTTTTTTTGCATTATATGTTAATTTATGTTTGCAATATTCTAGTTTAAGACGTCACAAAATCAAATTCTTCTCTTCTTGGTCTCACACACTATTGTTTACATTTCTTTTACATTTCTTTTTCATTTCTCCTTTCGCTGGTCTGCTGGAAGAAATTTCTTAAGAAATAAGCAGTACCTTTGTACTCAATATTAATATGCCGTATCTGTATCTATTTTACTGTGTGTATACATATAAATAATAATATATAATAATAAATAACATATAATAGTTGAGCTGCACGAATACTGACAAATGCGTGCACTGACTGGACAGGTCCACTCATCCTGTGTGGTATTTTTTCCTCAAAATTACCATTACAGACTCAAATCTACATGGTCTTCACATGATCTGACCAAGATTATGTCTGGACTTTAAAAGAGACTGTGACCTCTGAGTTTGTTTCGGCCTTTCTTCTCAGAGTAGTCAGATAGGAAACGCCGACCTCATCTAGTTTTAAAATATGATTGACGTGTAAAAGTGTTTGTACAAACCCACTTACAGAAATAAAATCATTTATCATTTATCATAAAATAAATAAACAAAAAGTCATATTTTTCTTGATTTTTGACATCGTGCCGTAGATTTTTTTTACAATCTGTAATTTTCTCTTCAGTTTCTATAGTGTGGCCACTATGCTACGCATGCAGATTAATTTCGATTAAAGAAAGAGAATGAGGCTGAGCACCAAATAGGTTAATGTAGTGTTTGATAGCGGAAACATCTGAGAATAGCTCCCGTTTCCTCATCTCGATCCAAACTCCCACTTGTTAATTACAATGACTTGTTTATTGTATGATTCGGAATTAAAGAAAAATGCGTATTCTAATATAGCTATTAGACAAACTGTTATGTGTCACTGATCACGTTGAATTTTTCTGTGAGAGATAGGAGATTTGTAACACAAGTCGCTGTTCTTAATCTTAAACTCTGTATGTGTCAGGGTGTGTTTGTAGCGTTATTTTTCAGGTGGAGTCAAGTATGCTACATTTATGATGGACTAACTTTAAATACGTCCACCGCTGGACATAATCTTTTCCCAAACATCGGCTCAACTACTGCTTCACCGTTTGCACGTATCACTATTGTAAACGTCCACTTTGAGAACGGTACATCGCTTCACCAAACATTGCGCCATCTAAGTCGTCCCAAACACTATTATTTATGACGTTTATCTTCAAACTCCATTTAAACTTACACAGTAAAGCCTTAAGACTTACAACGCAATAACAAAGAGGAAAAATTGCAACTTTTAATTGAACTCAAACCGGATTGTTATACCAAATGCGATAACTCACTTTCGAATTAAACCATGCGTGTTGAGAACTGCATTGTTTTAAAATAAACTAATTTCATAATAGGCGGTACAGACCAATACTTCAACTTTATTATTGTGATTGTGGGTCAGTAAATAAGAAGGTGCTAAATATTAATCTCCTTCTTTTCGAGTCGACAGTAAAGATAAAAATATTATATTATTGAGCCAATGGACACCCAGTGCCAATTGATAATTATTGAGCCAATACCCAGAGCCAATTGATAATTATTGAGCCAATGGACACCCAGTGCGATTGCAGTGTTCCTGACCAAACCATATCCCATATTATTATGTAGAAGTATCCAAAGCATCCATACACCTGCACTTCTGATAACCTAAAAAACGCCATGGATGCCGCGATTAGCGCCCACCTACTGGGCTTAACTGGAGGAGGCATGGAGGATGGATCTGGATCTGGATTGCCCAATAATGCGGTACTGGACCAGGCTGCATGTTGAGCTTTCCGGATCCAAACCTAAATTTAGACTAAGATAAATAGTGTATTTTAATTAATAATTTTTTGTTATTGTAATATTGTAATTTGTAATGTTTTTATTGATGACTTTTGTAATTTTTAATTTTTATTTAATTGTAATCTATTGTTAATGTATGTAATATTTTTAATTTCTCATGTATGCATATGGACTGGTTCTGCAATAAATAAATTTATAAATTATAATTAACTCAACTAACATAAATATTAATAGAGCTCTATGTCCAGCTGTAGTATGGTGGACACTCAATATAATGAAATAAGGCCAATGCCGAGAGCATAAGTTTTGGCTAAGAATGTTGATGGGCCAAACCCTCTACAACTAACCCACATCAGAGGACATAATTACTAAACAAAGGACCACCAGCACGCATCAATACAAAATAGTAGATAAGGTACTTGCTAATCACAAAAACTGCAGGAATCTAGAAGCTCAATATACTATGAGCTAAAAACTAAAGAATAAATAGGTACCTACTTATCAGGAGTTTTCAATTATTAAAATATTGACTATTGATATCTCATGGATAGTTGTATCAAATTGAATTTGTTTGCGGCAATCATGCGCATTATAAAATGAAATATGAAGTAGAAATCTCAATCGCTTATATTTTTATGTGTGGTGCCATTGCGAGTGGGATGCAGCTCGCAAGCAGCCGACATTTTTGGTTACTAGCACGAAGCCCTTCGATTCTGAATTAGAAGCGTCAGCGCAATTCAGAGGGGGTCTACTCTTTAAGTCCGTCAATGAAAATTCGGGCCCGTCCCAAAGTAGTTGATCCAACAACACAAGTTTCAAATTCAATTTTACGGACGGGCAAAAATACATCGGTAGTAGTAGAGACAACTGTCAAATCGTGTTTTCATTCATTCTTTTTGTTAATTCAGGCCCCTAACTAATCTTATATCCGTAGGTAATATGGAGTAGGAAACGCCTGTAACTTCGGATGAAACGGCGGACTTCGTGCTTAGGGAGTAGGCCCCCTTAAAACGAATTAATATACTAATATTGCAAGTAGGTGTGACCTTCCAAATTCGAATGTACTCTCATTACCTGGTTTTTTGGAAGTTCCACAGGGCCAGAAGTTCCACTACAGTAGCCTCCTATCAATGATCATTACAGTATTTTACATAAGCTAACTCAGGGCCGTTATTAACCTATTGGAGTCCCTAGGCACTTTAGGATACTGGGGCCCATAAGGAGAATCTAGAATGCAAGAGCGAGCGAATTGAGCTTGAAATTTCTAGCACCCTGTCTCTGATAGCCCCTAACTCCGACGCTGGCAAGAAATTATTCCCTACGAATCGACACTTGGCACTTTCCCAGTGGCCAATGGAAAAGAAGGCCCTGCAAAAGTAAATCGGTAGGTACAGTCACCAAAAGAGATAAGTAACCAGGGTCGTCGGAAATAGTTGAAATTTTATAAGAAACCGATGGATTTTTTCGCATGAAATCTAATTTGATAAATGAACTGTTTGTTTTCTATTAATTAAATTAATTTGTTTTCGAAACATCCATCGGTTTCTTAGTAAACTTCAACTATATCCGACGACCCTGGTTACTTATCACCTTTGGTGACCGTACATCGTCTTCGCCAACGAAATCTTGTAAATTCCCAGGTTTTGTTAATCATGAAATTATGCTTGCTCACGCCATTCTGCTCTAAGCTCTTCTTGACCAGTTCTTTGGCAAGACAATCAGCTGGCCTTCGACTGACATGGCCTGATAAAGTAAGATGGTTCGCTTGCTACAATTTAAATAAGGAAGAAGCAATACTTATCAAAACATAACGCCTGTAATTTCCGAAGATATAGGCAGAGGTTGTACCTATAGTAGGTACATCCACATTTCGCCAGTTATGTTTATTAAGTCCCATGTAATAGGAGGGCGAGCCTTTTGACTTGCCACCAACCGGGCGCAAATCCAGACTCCGGGCTGCTACTGAGAAATTCCTGACGGAAAAACCCAATAATACTTTACCCGCCCTTGGAATCGAAACCAGGACCTCATGCTCAGCAGTAGCGCTTGCGACAACTAGATCAAAGGCAGTAAAAATAAAACAGTCCAAATTAGTTAATTACGGAATTACAAGGCTTGATTGCCACAAAACTAGATAATTCTAATAACAAAAATACAAAAAAAACTTAAAAAAAAGCAAAAAGCCAACGTCACGTGGTGTTCCCAGGCGGTCACCCATCCAAGTACTGACCACGCCCGATGTTGCTTAACTTCGGTGATCGGACGAGAACCGGTGTATTCAACGTAGTATGGACGTTGGCGACAACTGTTTCAAATTCATCAATCTCTATCCGAATACTGACGTCATTGTTTCGTCGTATTTGCCTAAAGTTTGCAATTAATTTAAATTATTGTGTGTTTTATTCTGATCCGTTCCCCTTAATCTGATCCACTGGGGAAATAACTCGTATAGTCAACCAACACAAACAAACTTTAACAATTTGACAGTTCTGCGCGGTTTCCGCAGAGGATCTACGAGATACTTAGTCAGTAAAACGAAGAAACCTACCGCTGCCACCCGCGTAGGTACCTATAATAGTTTTTATAAACTCGCTCTCAATGACACCCCAACTTTACCAGAACATCGTAACGGCTCGGCTCTTCGATTCTCAGAACGAGTTGTTGCGTGGTCATTGTTTTTGTAATGTCGTGTTTGTTTTATTTTTACAGATTACAGTACACAGGCTTATTTGATGGTTACTGTATGGCTCTACTTGATGGATGGATTGCTGTGACAGAACGGTGAGAGAAACATTATGGTTTTCTTTGGCAATACGCTCGCTCCATATTAATACCGTGGGACTTAAACATTACTGGCGAAATGTGGGTGTACTATAGGTAGATAAACCTCTGCCTCACCCTTCCGGGAATATAAGCATGATGTTATGTGTTTTCTTTTGTTTTAGTTCACGTATGGTTGGTGAAGTGTCGTCCAGCAGGGTGATTGCGTAACACACTTTAACTAGCAATCGGTTTCATTTTGACAGTTCAACAAGATCCATTGCGTTATTTACGTTGCTGAGCAGACAACTTTTTCGAACATTTGCAGCAATGGATTAGCAATACCCGTCAAAATGATTCAGATTGTGATTGATAGTGTGTTACGCAATTAGGATGCTGGGATTTAATTGCATGGTGCTGTTATATTATTATTTTAAGATGATGTATCTAGTGTGACAGTTAGAGACGACATTATTTCCCTAATAACTCTAGAATGGCAGAAGATAAATGGAATCAATATTCTTCTGAAAACAATAAAATAAAACGGAGGGGATCGCCCCTTCCGGACCCGGATCGGTTCCGGCCCTCCGGACATAATACCAGGGCCTATTTAATAAACGCAACAATGAAAGGTGACAGGCGACAAGTGACAATTCGGCAATTTGATAATTTTTTGGTTTAATAAAGATTATCACTGATAAAGTCACGGTGGAAAAACTAAAAATAGGTCGACTTGTCGTGACAATTTGACATAATTCTGTTTAATAAACAGTTTTTTTTGACAGGTGACAGGTGACAATTTGTCCGGAAAAACTTGTCAAATTTTTTTTACACATTAAATTGTCATAACAGGTTGACATATTTGTCGAATTGTCAGAAATTTTCGACTGGCACCCTCACCCAATGTCAAGGCAATTCGGCAGTTATGTTAGTAAGAATAATTTAAAAAATGGTGTTAACGTCGTCGACGGATAGCAGTAGTAGTGTTCATTTTGGTGAGTTAAATTATCACTTTTCCAGAATAACACGTCTATGTTTTCATAGTATTAAGGCCTAAAATTATTAATTTGGCGTCCATTTCCAATAGCGAACAAAAACGAAGTTCAAGTCAAAAACAGACGAAAAATTGTTATATTTTTTTTAATATTACCCTCATGTTCTGCCTTAAGCATGCCTCGATAATATATTGTGACAAATATGTCAGAAAAAGTTACATTTGTCATTTACTACGACAATTAAGTCAGAGAATATTTTCTTAGAGACTCGACAGGTAGAACCTGACAATTGTCGCCTTTAGACGGGTTTTTAGTTTGTCAATTTTGTAAGTATTTAGGTACCTGTCGCATTTGGACATAATTGTCATCTTTATTAAACGGCACTTGTCGTGACAATTCGACTTATTTTTATAAAACTAACAAAATTGTCGGATTGTTACGTCTATTAAATAGGCTCCAGATACTACCTACGTATCTCATACCTGATATTATGTCCGGAAGACCGTTTAAAATATTGAAAGATAAATTAATTATTTAATTAATTTAAGAGAAATTTATTTTTATTAGTTTGATTGTACAGAAACTAAATACTTAAACTTAATTTTAAAAATATTTTATGAGAAACCTATCCTACAGTATTTTCAAGAAATCGCAAAAAGTACCTACCTATAATAATACTTATGACATAAGAAAGTCTAGATGTCTACTTTTACAAGCGTGTTGACGGTCATTAAACTCTATCTAATTAGGCATACTTAGGTACCTACCTCAGTATCATAGGACCGATATCCTGTAAAAAACTTTCTATCTCATCGATAGTAAGTCACGACCATGTCTATTGAATGCAAATTAATCAATCTATTAAACTAGTATCTAAGTGCACTGGTAATACCTGAAGAATGTGCTGTATCATTTAGATCATATTAAATAACTAGAACTCTTTCTTATATACCTTTAGTCAGCTAAAATCTTATATGATTAAATAATAATGTGATAAGTTATATTAAGTAGGTACCGACTAAATATTCATGAAAATAAAAAACTAAACACTCAATTCAGATCTTATATAGAGAATCTAGCTAATTAGGCTATGTAATTGATAGGATGAAGACTTCTTACCGTCATCTCTGTCCACCCCTTAGGAACTATTTACAAAGCTAGAAGATAGTTGTTTACTACTTTTTTCAACAGATGGCACTGCCGCTGCGCTCTTGAACGAACATTGAAAGACTAAAAAAATAACTATAGCGATTTGGCTTGTGAGTTGTGCTTGTTTGTACATTCTTCTTTCTTGCCAATTCTTTCGGGGTATTTAAATTACCAGATTTTTAAAGAGTTAACTATATTAAATTATCGAATAATTCCATTCGTTGAACGAAACGTAGTATAGATTACCTGTGGCTTTGGCGCGTTCCAGTCCTAGCTTCAGAAAATGCCATACATTGAGCGGTTCCATGTTGCTCTTTCTCATCTCGAATCGCTAGTTAGAACGAGAAAGATTAATTTAAATGCTAAGAATATATAAATTACAAAAATCTCTGAGTGTCTGACACTTTCAGTTTAAAATATTTGTCGACAACGAAGTTGTTTGGGCGTATTAAATCGACAAAGAAATATTAATTTTCCGTCGTTTTAAAAGCAAAAACTGGGAAATTCACACCTTATAACACCAAACTCAGCGGCATATACAAATTCGTCAAAGTTTTCAGTTAAAAAACCCCATCGAAATAACTGTTAATTTCTAGGTGTGGCTGATGTTCGCGCGAATTTCTCGCTAAATAAGCGTGAAATCAGTATAAAACCGTAACTTGCGAGTGCCGCAGACTGTTCTAAAAGTACTAAACATGGCTCCATTACTGGAATCATGCTGGTCGCCATGTATTTGGTCGTCGAGCGTGAAGAGTGGGAGCCGAGCAGTTGCCGTGTATACAATTGCCATGAGCGTGATCTTAATTACGTTTATTGGATATCAAATGAATGGCGGAGACTCCACGCAGCTCTGGAACCCGCTGTTTGAAGCTGATGTTAGAGGATGTGAGTAGTGTTACATACTTTCACTGAAATCATTCATGGCCTTTTTATATTTTGTTAGGCATGTTCATTGGACCATTATTAGATTATCTTACTAAGAGGGTCTCATTGTAGGTATCTACTTAGATAGAGTACTTTTGAAATACATTGTGTAAGGTTAGGCACAAAGAGAACCTATAGGATGGCATTCTTTGGCCAGTAAGATGACCCTCTGACCAGTACTACAGAACCTATCCCAAGACTCACGAATATTTACTTTATACTAGTTGCAGTAGTAGTAGTTAATGCTGTTTGATTGATTGAAACTAATTATTAAGTAACTCGCTTTTGCTTGTGTCTTCTCTTGCGTGAAGGTCAGAAATTATCCTACAGGAATGCACTAACGTGATAAAAAGTATCCTATGTGTTAATCTAGGTCATAAAGTATCTGTTTGCCAAATTTCATCCAAATCCATTCAGCCGTTTTTGCATGATTGAGTAACAAACATCCAAACTTTCACATTTATAATATTAGTATAGTACGGCCAAAATATCTGGGCGAGTCTGAACATAGGCACTACGAACTTTTGCACATGTTCCCTCACTCACACTCGCTTCATGTCACCATTTAGTTCCTATAAAAGGTCACTGCACAGCCTTCTGCACGTAGTTCCGACTCACCAAGATATTTTGGCCGTACTGTAGGATGAGTCTTTCTTTAATATCAGTCATTCACAGTTGAAATCCCCTTACCTTCCCATCAGTTATATGGTAAAATTCAAGTGAAGAACTGAACTAGACTGCACACAGGAACTTATAAGTGTGTTAATGCTTGTTTCAAGATGCTGTCTAAAGCATAAGAATGCTATAACTGCCACTTTGATGTGTATTGTAGAGAAATATATTTCTTAGATTGTGTTAGTGTCATTTGAGAATCCTAAATTCTTACTTAGTCTCTTACTTTCTATAATCACACAGTACGATTATCATTCTCATTCTGCTGTCCTTATCCCCAATTTATTTGGGGTTGCCGCAACGTGTCTTTTTCTTCCATACTTCTCTATCTTCTTCTTCTTCTTTAGGGGTTTTGGTTTCCGCACTTAGTCCTTCAAGTGGACCATTGTGCGTGGGCCATGGCGGCCGTCGGTGGTTACTCCAACCAGCCCACCTCCCTCCAGAAGTTGATGATGTCTCCTGGTCTGTTAAGAACATCTGTGTAGGATCTGGGTGCCCCGAGGGTTTGTGACCTAATCTGGGTGACGCCTGTGCATTCGAAGAGCACATGCGCTACGGTTTCCTCAGCCTCCATACTCCATACTTCTCTATTTGTCATCATCTCTGTAGTCACATCCTTTCTAGCCATTTCATCTTTCACACAGTCCATTAATTGTTGCTTTGGTCTTCCTCTACTTGTATAGCCATCCACATTTATACTCAAAACTTTCCTGACAACATTTTCCTCATTCCTCTGCATCAGGTGCCAATACCATGACAACCAATTGCCACAAACTACTACTACTTATAGTAATAACTAGTATATTACAAAAATCATTAATTAAGGCTATCAAAGCAGTAACTCAGTTGCTTATTCTTATTTGATAAACTAAAATCAACTAAGTCAGGCTAACCATTTAATTATTACATTTCAGCGCTGCTGGTGTTCGGGGGAATATTCATCGCAATACTTATACTGCTGATAATTTTTTCCATATTGATGGTAAGTTTAAATTAAACTGTTGTACTTATTGTAATCACTTTCAATGTCCCCATAACATTATAATGATGTCATTGCATGTAATTATTAGAATATTTTATTTAAGGTGAATCCTCAGCTGTAGCCAGCTAAATTAAAATTTTCTTATAGGTTTTTTGCACGACGTAAAACCGAGTTGCAATTTGCAAAAACACAAAGAAAAATTTAATTTGGTGGTCTATAGCTGAGGATCCACCTTAATATTTTTTGAAGCCACTCTAATTCAAATCTAATATATAAAAATTAATATTTGTTTGTTCGTATTTTATGCGCTGCCATACCATTAATCCGATTGTGATAAAACTTTCTCAACTTACTGCTTGACTTGCTGTAAGGTAATAGATAGGCATAGTACAATTTAACAATTATTTCTTCAGCGGCAGCAATGTGACAGGTACCAGCTAGTTCAAAATGTTTTATTTCACATAAACTGACATGGGCATTTATGAATTGTCAGAAGCTAGGTGCACAGTTCCAATTAGTTGTTGCATATAGCGAAGAGTTGTCAAACAACTCCATGGTTATTCTTTTAAAAATAATTGGATTTTACAATGTTTTTAAATTTACACTTTTTAGTTTATATGTATGGGAGGACAATGTAGGCATGTCAACAGGTACGTAACAAAATAGAAATTGGTCAATAAACTGAAGGATCTATGAGTCCACAAAGCCTATAACTTGCTTACATTAAAAAAATAGTAAAGAATGTATATAAAATAATAGAAAAAATAAACTAAAAGCTATAAACCACATGACATGATTTTTATTACAACTGATGATATCATTGATACAAAATCAGAGATCATGTACACAAAAGGCACTAATGAAGAACTGAAATTACATTATAAATATAATATATAGCATAATGTCAAAGCATCGTAGATTATAGCTTAATGTCAAATCATTGTAAAATTACGTCATAGGTAAGTACCTATGTAAAATAAACAGCGTAATTTGTAAGCAGTTATTAGACATTTATACAATTATGTAGTTAATCCCATGGTCTAAAAAAACAAGGTCTGGCATTCCGGGAGTGACACATGCTTACGTCACTATCCAGTTGCCACTTTATTGCAACAAAACACGAATTATGGAAACATTTTCAGTCACCATTCTGTTAAAAAATAAATATAGAGCATTTAAATTGTTGTTTCGTTTGTGTAATCAAACGAAACAAACAATAACTTTAACTTCGAAAGTCTGTGGCAAAAAACGAAAAATACAAAACCAAAGAACCGACTTCCGAAATTAAAGTTGGAAGAAGGTTGTTTTTTTTTTTGTAAAAAAGTTTTTATTTTTCACTTTTTAGTTGTGGTACCTACCCCACACAAATCCGTATAAGTACCGCTACTTGCTATGTAAATAACAGTGACAGGAAGTTATTGTAATATCATCAATATAACTATTCTAATAGCTATTTTCAACAATTTCCAGATAGTTGGCATCAATATCTGGATGCGAGGCTTCATACTGCCATGGCTGATCACTATGGGGCTGATAATCGTGTTCCAGTTGTTTTTCGGACTCTGGCTTCTTGGAGGATATTATATTTATGTGAGTAGCATTTCATCAACATCATAGTAGTTTTTAATTTTATTATTATCAATGCATAAACATGCAACTGTAGCGGCATCTACAACGCCACATGCGAGCTACGCGTCACACAGACGTTACGCAAAATCCTGCATCGCGCAAGCAGAGTTTACCGCACAACTAGCATATATTCAACGTCCCGACATCAATCGTCGGGCTATTGGCCACCAGACAACGACACCCGTCTGGTCGGAGGATTCTCCCTTTTTTATGGAGGTATGAGTGAACCTTACACCCTCTTCCTCCTCTATAAAACTATGGTCATGGGAGCATTGGGAACATTTCTAATGTGTTCAAGCTAAGGTAGGTAGGTGGGATTATTAATTGCAGTAGTAGGATTGCAGGCAGTCAAACCAATGTTGCTCATTCATACCCACATATAATAAACTTAAAAAACCCACAGAGTGTGGCAGGCTGACACAATTAAGGTTCCGAACCAAACTGTACTTAGCAGTCTTTGGAACGGTCGCTGGCCAGCCCTAATTACTATATTTTGCGTAATCAATAAAACCTGCGCTGGCTCCTAAACTATACATCGAAATAATGGTACAGTATAACTATTTTGTTAATGTCCCTCGGGAATCATCGCATTTCCGAATACAAACGAATGCTAATTTCCATATCCATCAATTATTAAATTTATCGTATAAAATAATTTGAATTCAGAACTAAGTACTTTATTGTTGTTTGTTTCTTTCTTTTAGAAAACAACAATAAAGTGCTTAGTTCTGTATTGTTGTTTTCAGAAAACATCAATAATTTATGGACATGGAAATTAGCATTTGTTTGTATTCGGAAATGCGATGATTCCCGAGGGACATTAAGAAAATAGTTGTACTGTATTTAGATATTTAGGAACTAGCTTCTTTCTTGACACTATGGAGTCTCAAGAAAAAATATGTGAACTATATAATTCAGCTAAATAGATCAAAAGGCCTTTGTAAGTATAAGCACCTATTTTCAGTACTTTTTATTAAATTTTTCAGCAATGTTACTCTGTCGCATACCACCATAATGTTCCTGTAAACGATGGATCAATATCTAATAACTCTATTGAGGGGTTCGTGTCTAAATAATAACAGTCACACGGGTTGATCGAAGGTAAAGCTACGCTTGCCGCGGTCGGTTCGTGGATGGGTGACCATTCATTATATATTGAGACCCCTCCATGTCTCGAAAAGCGCTTTAAGTCCTTGGTCCCGGCTGTCATTCGTTGATCTTTGACAGTCGTTATTCAGTTACATCCGATCATGGTATAATAATATACTTCGCCAGGTATAGCATTCTGAGACACAGCGGTCACGTGGGAGACACAAGCCTACGTCATCACCGCTGTGTTACCAGTAGTGTGTAATAATAACTCCCCAGCCGCCTTTATTACCTGTGCGAATCCGATAAACAATGAGGTTTTAACTAATAATGATGTTGGTATATGTTTCAATTTAATTGTTTCGTTTGATTAGAAAAACGAAACGACAATTTAAATGCTTTATATATATATATATATTTTTTTTTTTTAACAGAACGGTGACTGAAAATGTTTCCATAACCGTGTTTTGTTGCAATAACGTGGCAACTTAATAGTGACGTAAGAATGTGTCACTCTCGGAATGCCAGACCTTGTTTTTTTAGACCATGCATCCGATTAGCCTGGAAGCTGACCCCCAGTCCCTAATATAGTTCTTGAAAAAATATATATATATATATAAGAGATTTGTCATAGCTTTTATGGAATACTGCATTATTATTCCAATGGCTTAATTTTTTAAATTATTATTCCAGTTGGATGCAACCTTTGCTGCACTGGTGGACTTCTTGTGGATGTCATACAATGTAAGTATTGAAATAATTATTTTCAAATATTTAGCTGTTTTAAAACAATCCATTAATCATTAACCGATTATCCGTTACCACTGGGTAACGACCGCGACTTACGAGTTGTAGGTCGTGGGTTCGAACCCAGAGAGGTGCTATACTTTGTATAAATTATTTCATCACCACTGCTCTCAAAACGGTAAAGGAAAACATCGTGAGGAAACAGGCGTGTCCTAGAACCAAAAATTCGTAGACATGTGACATTAACAACCCGCACTGGGCCCGCGTGGTGGATTACGGCCCACTCCCACCCACAGAGAGGAGGCCTGTGTCCCAGCAGTGGGAACAGTATAGGCTGATTGTGAAAGTTATGCATTAATCATTATAGAGTTTTTCCATGAAAGTGGAAAAACTTATGTAACTAAATTGCTGTCCTCTACAAGAAAACCTTAAAGGATCTTTTCCATAGCAAGTATTCTTTCTGCCTTGCCTGAAAAAATCTACTTGAATTCATTCATTTATTCATTGACAGAGAATGCACAGACTTAACCGCTGGGTCTAGAAGCATGAAATCTTGCACAAGATTTCCTTATGAGTATAAAAAAGTGAGCACTAAGGAAGGAATTTTGCCGCCCCGACCCTTATTCGAGTCAGCCCGTGCCGCTGAGCCTTTAGCTTTAAATTCGTCCCTTATAAGGGGGATGCGTTCATGTAGCCCGCAAAATGCAAATTTTCTTACGTTTTTTGCATTTTGTAGGTCAGTGTCAGGTTGTACGTTGATTAAAATATTATTCGCTACCGTAACAAATAAGGCATTACAGAATTATTGCATTTTTTTCTGATTGCTTATGGCATTACAGAATTATTACAATTGTATTCGAATGCTTATTCCGCTTGACTGTTCGAACGTAGCCAGAGTTAATTTATTGCCAGCCTGTGCAATATAAGGTTTCCACATGCAGACAACCCCTACAGTACTTAGACATCTGTTTTTAAGTTAAATTTGGTTATCATCTTTTTTTGGAAATTCAACCCTTTATAGGGGATGAAAGTTCGTCATTTTTCGTTGGTTCGGAACGATGATATGTACTAATTATTCTTTTACTTTTCCAGATCTACTGCTGGCTCTGCGTGTTCTCCCAATACCAAATAATATTGGAGATGCAGTCGCCGAACATAGAAATATTAGTGGAATATTAGAACCAATGTTTGCACAAATGTTCGTAATAAGGTAATTTTGCAATCACTCTTTAGAAACAAATGTATTTTCCATAAAAAATCGGGCTAATAGAATCAAGTATTATATTTACGTAAATCAAAACTCAATGATGGTAGAATTAGTATATATAAAAAAGGATTGAATGTGCATTAGATTTCTTTACTTTTTTTCTTCCTCTATGGTAACTCAGCCGATGTCGACTATTCTGCCAGCGTCATATGGTGACGGAAACGCAGCAAGGTGAGCCGTCGAACTTTGCACTTCGTGTTAGTTCTACTTATAATATGTTACTAGCTGAAAGGACAAGACAATTTTTGTTACTAAAAAGTATAGTTCTGTTTTAAACATACCTATATATATAAAACACCAGAAATCTAAATAATATATTTACAAAGTTATTAGTACTACACACTAAACTACATTTTGAAATCAAATACATTTAAAAAAAAAATAGAAGATTTGGATAAGTAGGAGGAGAAAAGTTAGTCAAGAGGGAATGGAAGTTAGTAGGAAGAGAGATTTTAATTTTGGAAAGCTTATGATACAAGTCAAAGGATTGGGAATTTAAAGGACAAGAGAAAAAGATATGACTGTACATTAGATTTGCACAACTTTTATTAATATACAAGTATCCTTTATTACATAGATTTATATATTTGTTATAAAATGTATGTAAGTAGTTATTATACAGTACGGCCGATGAATCATGGCCGGTCTGAACTTTGCGCAGAAGGCTGCGCAATAACATTTTGTAGGAACCAAATGGTGATATGAAGCGAATGTGAGTGTGGGAATATGCGCGAAAGTTCGTAGTGCCTAAGTTCAGACCGGCCATCATTTATCGGCCGTACTGTACGTCGAATGTGCCTAAAGTAGTTAAACAAGTTGCTGTATTTGAAATGCTTTGTAAAAGGCTCATAGATTTTATTTTTTACTCTCCTGCACTGTCCCATTCCTGGGCAATGTGTATTTTCATTGTGTTCAAAATGATGTACAGTACAACTATTTTCTTAATGACCCTCGGCAAACTTCGTGTTTCGTCAGTTACCTCCCATTTTTTAAATAAATTACATTAAGTTAAAAGAGTATTAACATCTCTATATACTTCCAAGGCGATTGAGAGCGTCCGGTCTGCACCAAGTGCAAAGGGCAACTGATGGAAATCCGACGACTGACGTAACACGAAGTTTTCCGAGGGACATTAAGAAAATAGTTGTACTGCAACATATTGTATTATTTTATGATTAAGTGTATTTTAACTTTAAACATTTCAATTTAATAGAGTTATTTTTACGTCTTCAAAATATTATAAACACTGAAAACTGGAACTGTAGCAGCTGTTATATTCATAAGCATTTATTAATTATGTAACGTGTGCCTAACTTAAGTGTATTTAGCTTTAATTTGGACAAAAACAAATAGTCAGGTGTGGCGTAACGCAACGCCTCAAATACGGAGTATTACTGCAATGTTCTGCCGCCAGAGTGCAGCACTAGCACAAACCATAAACAGTTTTTAAATGTCCGTAGGATGCCATAATATCACAGTACAGGTTTTTTTAATACATAAATAATAGTAAAACTATTATAATTTACCACGTTTTCACTAATTATTTGTTACTAATAAATCGGACATGATGCATCATGGCGGTTTGTTTACGGTTTGTGCTAGTGTCGCACTGTTTGTGTAAATTATTCCCTTCGTGTAAATTATTTCATCACCACTGCTCTTAAAACGGTGAAGGAAAACATCGTGAGGAAACAGGCGTGTCCTAGAACCGGAAATTCGAAGACATGTGACATTACCAACCCGTATTGGGCCCGCGTGGTGGATCCACTCCCTCTCACAGAGAAGAGGTCTGTGTCCCAGCAATGGGAACATGGCTGATAATGTTGCGACGCCGCACCGGACTGTTTTGTTTTTGTCATTAGTTCTAAGAACTGACTTGATTTTATCCGTCCAATGTCTTTTTATACAACTAAAACCTCTTCTTTTTTGATAAATTTATGAATCTCGTTTTCAAATGTTTTTAGCATTTGCTATGTATTATGAAATAAGTATATGTATTTATTATGACGCCTTATATTATTTACAAAGATTTTTTAATCAATTGAATCAATAAATGTATTGTCTTTTTGAATATCGCTTCTTCGTGAAAAATGCGACCAGTAAATAGTTTTTTAGCAATTAAATTACTAAAGTGATGCTCCAAATATATGTTTCATTCAATTCAAGATTGTGCATTGCATTGTGGGTTTTACGCACATTGAAATAAGATTTGAAATAAACGCACGAAAGAAAACAAACTAGTTTTTCTTTTGTAAAGATAAAATTGTCAGTTTTTGTATTTATTTCCAAGGCAACGATATTTATCTTTACCAATTCTCAGCGTTGCATTAACATAAAATTATAAGAATTATCATTCCGACCGCTAACTATACTGATGTTTTTTATGACTGAATAAAATGAAGTTATGCATAACTTTTATATTGTTTACTTAATACCAACTATTGGCCCGCCCCTGCTTAGCACGGTTTTTACGTCTTGACAAAACAGACGAAATTTATTTATTTATTATATATTAATATATTATACACATAAGGCTTCCGCAATAAATACTCTAAATTATAGTGAAATCCGCATTAAAATCTGTTACGCAGTTTAGAAAAACAACGCGGTCACACGAAAAGCGACATTAATTTTTAAACATTTTTAGATAGAAGATCATTTGATTCGTTTTTCCTCTAGAAACGCATCCATAGATAAAGCATAGCCGTCTATTTTTACCCTTCGTTAACTTACCCAGTCTTAAGGCAGAAATACACATGCCAGTAACTTGCGCAAAAGGTTAAGGTGAGTCTTCTAAGACCGTTTTCCTGTAGCTATTAAGGTACCTGTTACTGCCCCGTCTCAAAATCCACCTGTATATACAGGGTGGCATGTACATTGACGCGCGACTTGTAACCATGGATTCAGTACATGATTCTGAACCCCCCTTTTTTTGTGGGTGGGAAATCATCAGATGACCTCTCCCGCTCTGGGCGGAGCGGGAGGGCGTGTCAGACTCTTACTGACTAAAACCCACCCGTGTTCCTTCAGTTGCCTGTGCGCCAGGGCCACGGTAACTCTTTCGAACAATCCGCGACCCCGGCAGGCATCGGCCCTATCGAACCCCGTCAATGGTGCTGACATCTCTTTGAGGCGCGCGTAGAACACGACGCGCCGTCGCCCCGGTCCTGGTCCTTACCGGACGGCGAGCTGCCCATTGCTCGCCGTCCGCGAGCCCGCGCCTACGGTGGCCGGGAGTCGGCAACCGACTCCCGACGCCCAGGGCGTCTCCTCCTGATTCTGAACCCCCCTCCGTTCAGTTTTAGGTAAAATTTATATAGATATATTATTTATTTATTAAATCTTTGCCGATGTGATGCCAGATATTTTTTATCGCAACGAGGTATCAAAATTCTTCTGAATTTAACTGAGTAAGCAGATATTTATAACGCAAGACATATCCGATATTATTGCATTCTAAGCGGTGACAAATCTTTCGAAGCCGATGCAGCATCCTATATTTTGAGGTCGCTTGTCTCCTCAGATAGTTTTGGTGTTCCTTCGATGTCACATATTTTTGCTGCCAGTTGTATAGGTACTGTAATACCTAAGGGGACTTTTGGCTATTTTGTATGTCTCTAAATTAATGTCGTTCATTTGTTAGGTGCGTTTTGTTTGTGCAGAATAAACTATTTTTCTTTCTTTCTTCTTTCTTTAGAAGAAAAAGGCGTTATATTTAGTTATTACCGTATATTCAAAGCGTTCGTGTTTACATCAACGCGCCTATCGTTTCACTCGTTTTTTCCAGATTAAAAAACGTTAATCGAATAATTTGAAAGCTCATTCTAAATTCGCTTGACTGTTCGAATATAACTAGATATATTTTATTACCAGCCTGCACAACATAAGGTCGTTTTTTTAAGACAACCTTTACAGTACCTATGCCTTCCACAAATGGTCACATATATTTATGCTCGTGACCGTATTTTTGGTTAGACTAGAAAATGTAACGGCAACCTAACTTTTTCATGGGTATTACGAGTGATCGCCATTTTTGTTTAAGAAATGCATGTCAGATTAATTTGCTATTCGTATTAAGTAGATACCTACTGGTTTTTTATAGAAGCACTATATACATTGTAAAAAAAAATTGGGAAAAATTAAAACAAAACCATTGAAAATTCTTAATTATTTATTCGGACAAATAAACTTGTTTTTTCATTCATGATTCAGAGAAAAAATACATGACGTTGAATTTTCAGAAGAAAATATTTAAAAAAACATAACAGATAATTGCGTGACAAGCCTATCCCAATTTTATTATAATAATTACAACTTTATTACAATTTTAATAATTATTACCTTATAATTACGATACATTAACGAAGCCTTATAAAAATTGAAATGAACAATTTTTTCCACTCGTATTGCACAGTTAAAAATAGCATAAATATTTACCAATTATTATTATTGTAATAACACCTAATCGAATTGATATAAAATTACAATTTTCTATTTTAAAAAAAATTATTGTATTTGGCTTGAATATAATAACAAAAAGAAAACTGGAATGTTTTGAGTATTTTGGCTACAATAAATTATGTCATGATCAATAAAATGACAATAATGGGATGATAATTATTCTTTACTGGTTTCCAAAAAAAGTCGTGACATTATATAAATATAAAATGGCGACGTGAATTTCAACTGTCAAAATAAGAGAAGTAACGTATCGACAAATATTCTATCGATATTTTGTTTGAAACTCGATTTAATTCTAGAAGTGTAGATGACAAGTAGTTATGTACAATGAAATCTTATATTTATTAATAAAAATAATATACAATACTTAGGTTCTATAATTTACAATGTTAAATGATTATATTATCGCCTAAATACAGTCATGTTGATAAACTATTGTACAATAATTTACAAAAAGCTTAACTATAAATGATATGCAAGAAGCTATTCATATAGCTCATGATTTCACAGGATTATTAAATAAAAATCTATTTAATTTTGTTAAAATTAAGTACGCAACATTTTCGATATTCTATCGATAAAGATTGATCTGCAATTGTGGATAACTTGTGACTAACGATTAAACACTTTAATCGAAACCCTTAAGACGGGAAATATCGCTTATTTGTATATATAGATATATCCAGATCGATATATTTAGTAAATCATTTCTGTCTTTATATATAAGTGAGAGTATGTAATTGATATAAATGCAAGGTCAGTGCCTGAAGCACAATTTTTGGCACATCCCCCTTAAGAGTATTCAAAAATATCAACTCCAAAAAAATAGAGAACTCCATTCAAACTGTCGTTTTGAGTATTTTAGTTTTGGAAGTCTTGTTAACCGTATACATTTTTCGATGATGATAATGCATCAGGGATATTCCCATTTATTCTAATTGAGCCCCGAAACAACAAATTGTGAAAACTTAACAACGATCGGTGTAACACAAGCTTGCGAACGAAAGACGAAGATTACCAAAGAGTCGGCTATGAGCCTGATGAATACCAGTTCGTGTTTGGTGGCGCGGATTTATCTACAGGCTGGTGCGAATGTGACGCATGAGCAGAATGCGCCTGAGGATGATACAGATGGAAAGACGAAGGTGGATGGAAGTACTGCGACTGGTCTAGCGATGATGCGTAATCTAACGCTCCAGGAACCGCTGAATACGCTTGAGGCTTCAACGGTAAAGGAGCTTCGCCTAAGTAAGAGTGCCTTAACGCTTCAGAATAAGCACTATTATCGTACGGCAATGCGTATTGTTGCTTGTCTCTTGGAGATACTGAACCTGGTGGCGTCATAGCTGAATGGTAGTCGGCGTATCCTCCGTAAGCTAAAGATCCTATATCTGTACCCTTATGTCCTAATTGCTCGCCGTAGCCCGAGCCTTCACTACCTGGTGGGGTCGGTAAAGGCCCTGATTGGCCGTCACCAGAATAGTAACCACCAGTTCTCCCGTCACCCAAGAAGTTGCTTCGGATGACACTTTCTCTATTTGCGTACAGTTGTCTCAACAAGGCTGATGCAGGTGTAGAGGTATGGTTCGTAGGTATCTGTCTGTTTAGAGGATTCAGATGATGGTTCTGTGTTCCTATCCATTGTATCGTCGATTTCTGCTGTTGTTGTTTCAAGAGGGCATCAGTAGAGAAATCTGTTGGTCTATGAGAGATTTCTTTTCCATCCAACGCTACTGACGGTAGGTGTTTCGACATTGCATTTTCTAAGTCTCTTACTGACGTCGCATCAGACCCACCTTCAGGTATTGCTAGATTGGTTTTGGAAATGTCTCGATCAGCCGGCGAAATTGCAGTTCCAGTGTTGGCAGCAGCCTTTCGTCTTTCTTCGTCTCTGTCTGTTTCCTCATCACACTCAGTCGTGTGCTTTCGTTTTTTCAGTCTTCTGGCTGGCATTGGTGATGTTCTTTCTGTGTTTGTATGTACAGGTAAAGGTTGTGCGTCGCTGAGTCTTGTGAGGTGTGTGACGTCAGAAGTTGGAGGTGCAGACGAAGCCGAGTCAGTGTTCGTTGGAGGTTCGGTTCGTTCGGCCTGATGACGTGGCGGAGGGGGCGGGGCTCCGGAGTTGTCGGTATCTGGTGGACCGTTTTCTGGGTCTCCAGCTGCTTCTTCTCTCTTCACTCCTTGTACGCTTTCTTCTAGTTGGCAGCAGTCCATTACTGTGTTTGGGTATTCGCGCCCACTGAAAAGAAATTAAGTTTTATGATTAGCTTGATGAATCCGAGATTTTATATTCTAGTGTTCTGACTTTACCATTTAGGCACGAAACCATTTTTGTCGTCGGATACAAAACTTACCTGATAACATAGTTGACGCAAATAATGTTCTGTTCTTCAGCATTCTTGGAGGAACAGACGACGGTGGCACAGGTCTGCATCCAGGTGTAGCCACCAAGTTTGTTCATTATCCTATAGTAGTGCGTCAGAACTTGACCCTTGTTCATTACTGAAACAAAAAAGTATTGGATTTAATTATTATAATGATTGTAGATAGGTACCTACGTGGTCTGGTTTAAGATGGGATTCAATTTTCTATGTAGACGAGATACTACTGATGTGACTGAAGGGTTTTGGAAGATTTTTTAACTAGTTGAGATTTTACTCAGTCTAATCATGATTGGCTGATAGATCACACTCCCAGAAACTGAGGGATATCTACTAGCGTGATTTTGAACGCGTTCGGAGCTGTACTTTTGCTCTACACGAAAAATCATTTATTTTTCAAAAATTTCGACGTCGACGGGACTGGGATCATCTAAACCTATTGACCTTCAGGTTCATCATTAGAACAATGGTTTTAATCAAACATAAATGTAAACGTATAAGTATTAGCGTCAATATATTCAATAGATTTGTTACACAAAGGACATAGTGAACACGTGTTTGTGGTACGTGAGTCATTAATACGAACACGATTTTTGGCATTGTTCATGTATTGTATTGGCAATGGATTTTTTAATTATGATGCATTTGATGTTGGAGGAGAGCCAATAAGTGAAACTGATGAAGTGTTTGTTGTCTATTTTGTTTGAGGTTGAACAAAATTAATTATTGTTTTGATTGGATGAGTCGGTGATACTCTTCTATTCAGGGGTGGTCTAACGTCGGTGATACTTTATTAAAAATGCGGATCTTACTTAAGTAAATGTATATGCAATGGAAAATCGAGAAGATATCCACGAATATTGTGATAATATAACCGAAACAAAAAACCATTTATTCAACAATGAGAAATTAAAAGAAATAGACAAGAAAGGTGCGAGTAAGAGAACGCACAACAACACATGGTAAAAACAATAGAATAACAAATGTCTACCTAAAATAAAACAGAGCCAGAATTATAATTATTATTATTATTAGCCGTTGACAACATCTTTAAAGCAGACTGAGGCCCATTATGTTTAATCGTACACAATAAATAATAAATCAACTTGTTTTTCAGGCAGTGAACAACAAGTAAATGCCAAAGCGTCACAGTTGTCGGAAGTCCCAAACATAATCATTTAATTTTATTGGACGTATGCACAAAATTTGAATATCATACGCTTCGCGATCGTCAATAAAGTAATCTCGCAACCAAACCGCGTATACAGTTGTAACCAAATTACCCGCTTTCTAACAAACACCCGGACTTTTATGCTAATATCTACAATTGTTATTCCAGACCAGGAATGTCCACATTTGACCGGCATCTACATAGATGTACATTTTAAATTCAAATTGATGGTCTCGTAAAGCTATCAAATGGTAAGGTGCTAGAACCGCATGACGTTAACGCTACACCGTGATTGGCATTCAAAATGTCAGCCATCTTGTTATGTACGATGATTGGTTGAATGATTACGTCAGGATTATGAGTCCTTCCATTCATGTCATCTTTGTTCTTGAAGTCGTGTATTTTTGTGGTGGAGCAATCGCATTAGATCGGATTGAGTTCAGATGACGAAGATACATTGAGGTCGTCACGAATTTTCCTCATCGGTGAATTAACATAGGTGCTTGATACAACGTTAAAGCATTTCAACATAGAAGTCGATACTAAGGATGTCATAGAAGCAGCTTCACAGAAGTTAAATAAAACAGTGCATGCGCAAAATACTAATGAAATTTATGAAGCAATAAAGTTCAATAAGGATATTGATACTTTAAAAGGTGCAAGAAAACCTCAACAAACCGAGGAAGTTGAAAATAACAAAAACTATGAATCACACAATAATTCAGGTAGGAATAACCATAAAACAGAAAAAGCCATCTCGTACGACATTAAGACATGACATTTCCCACGTCTAAGTAAAGGGAGAGGAAACCGAAATGGTGGTATAAAAATTATTATTCAAATCACAACTTGAGTAGAGACGGGCCGGCGTGGCGCTAGGCCTAAATTGTATTCCACTGACGGATGCGCAGGAAAGTAATAATATCATATACGAGAAGATTACATTACTTGAATAGGAATTCCTCTGTATGCTTATGATCCTGCGCGACATGTCAGGAAAGAATGTGAACGTAAAATTACAATATATTTCTGAAAGAATTCTGAATTCAAAACTACATGTTAGTCTCTGAATTTTGTTCGCAATACGTGAGCAAGTACCTATTGAAATTATTCATTCTGTAGCAAGACATCCTCGAATTAATAATGAATTTGTAATCCTGATTTTTTCTCGAGATTTTTCCTCTAGACTCTCTACCAGAATAACAATATTGCAAAAACACAGCCTATCAAACTGTAACATCGAAAATCATTACAAAAAGAAATGTTCCCACAAAACGTTGGACTCATAAATTTTCCTCGTAACGCTTTGCGCCTTGAGCTGCCTGTCTTCTTGACATGGATTTCTATAGGCCACAAACTGAATACAAATCGGTAGTTACGACATTAACCTACGAAGGATTTCACCACATATATTGGGTCATGGGTGGACGTCGCATCGTTTATAGACAATTGATGATACTCGCAAGGCTAATTAGAAATAGAGGGACAATTAATGTTGCCTAACTAGATTGAGTTATTGTTGAAAGAAACGTTGAAAGGTGTAATTAATAATAGGAAGTCGTAAACAGGATCCATCTGGAGACTGTTAATGAGTTGGTGAATTTAGTATCCTAAAATGTTTGACCACCGTAAAATATAATGAAGCAATTTTAAACAACCAACCGTTTAATGGTGGTAATAGTAAAAAAGAAGACCGTAATAATACTGCGCATTTTTATGACCATAATCACGATCTCAAATCTGATTTAGCTATTGAATATAATAACCACAAGGAGGAAATAAGATAAAGATAGACATAATGAAGAAATACTTACAATCTACATGACATTTTCTAAGTTTGTTGGCATCTTCTCCATGGCAGAGGGCATAGAGATTCTTCCCCGTTAATTCTTCAGCAGTGTAGCCCAGGAGTTCTGATACCCGGCTGAAAATAACAGTCATATTGTATTAACGGGAGCATAAAAACGCCAAGATGTTGAATTAATGATTCAGCACTATGTAGAAAGAAAATAGGATGGTTTAGAATGAAAAACTGGATTTCACGTTTGTTAATCGAAGCAAACTAGCACTATTGAAACTCGAATTTGTCTGTCTTTTAGAGAAAACTGCTCTGCAATTTTTTTATACAGGCAGATATAGTAAATTACCCGAAAATTAAACGAAGATATTTTTCATTTCGAAGAATATTCATAAAATATAAAAACTTATGTTTTTCTCACGACTTATGTGAGAATATAATCATGCCTTACCTGGGCTCACAATGCGCTATTCGGAAGTCGAAGTTGATTCTTGTGACGAACATATCCGACTCCAGTCTGATCTCGTGGACCGATGGTGGCGGTAATGCTATGGCTAGGGCCACCATGCCCAGGAGTACAGTTGGAGACTTGCGACTATGGGAAAAGGAATACTGCGGTCGGAGGCGGCACAACATCAGAACCACCTGGAAAGAAGGAGATAGGCGTTGAAGAGATTCTTATAGGAAAAAGTTTAATAAGGACAGTTTTCCAAAGAAAACATTATTAAACAAATATTCCTCATTAATGTTGATTGCTGAAACAAAATCAAAATATTTTATTTCACATAAACCTACATGAGCACCTATGAAACGTCAGAAGCTAGGTGCACAGTTCCAATTGGTCGGTTCCTATGGATAAGAAGCCGGCAAAAAACTCCACGGTTACTCTTTTAAAAATAATTGGCTTTTCCAATGTTTTAAAATTACAGTGTTAATAGGTATGGGAGGACAGTGTAGGCCTGTCAACAACTACTATCAGGTACTTAACAAAATAGAAAATGGTCTACAAATCTACAAGTTAGGCCTACAACGTTCTCACATTCACAAAGTTCACACAAATGATTCAAAAAGAAACTTAAAATACTGTCACTACTTTTTATGTCTACCAAACCCTAATAACATTAGTCCATCTTTGATAAAAATGTTAACAAGAAACGAACGCAACAATAACAAAATAAAAAACATCATTAAAACTTTCACATTTACTTCGTTTTCGTAAAATAGAAAACACGGAACGTGTCTCATGTAAGAACATTAAACTTTCAAACATAACGAGAAACTGAAAAGCTATTTGTTACACACCGTAATGTTTCTGAGGCACGTATAATACATATTACCTGGTAATCGAATTCGAAGATCAAATGTAAGGAGGATCAACTAATTTGCAATTTTCCTAATAAAACCGTAGCCTTCGGCGTAACATACACTCGAAAACGTTTCAGTATTAATTGCTCTACTGATTCTAAAATGGAGCTATATTACCCATTAAGATGAAGATAAAACGAATTATGGTTGTTACTTTTACTTTAGTACCTAACAACCCTTTAAAACCGATATAAAAGAGCAATCGACAAGCAGTAAAGAAATGAACGACTTCCTAAATATAAAAGGAAGTGACCAAGAAACTGCTTATAAAATAAAATGAGAATTTACACCCCGAAAACAATCTACCGGCAATTTCGCTCAGCTATTGCGGTATTCGCAAGTCGCTTTTGATATAATCACGTTTTATGACCTAGCACCGAGTTAAGGCAAAAATTATGGGGCCGTATAATGCTGCCTTGAGGCACCCCAAGCTAACAATAATTCTAACCAATAATATTTGTGATCTAAGACGATAAAGAGGTCGTTCGAATCCATTTGTTACTCGCTGTGTAGATATGGAGCTATGAGATTACAGTTTCAGGAATATACGTAGAGAAAAAGATGATTTACATTATCAAAGGGTGACTTTGAAACGGTATTGTTTAACATCGATTTTTTGTTTAAGAACAGAACTTAATACTGAAAGAAAATGCTGATTTTATTCACAAAAATCACTCTTAGTTTTGCTAATTATCTCTTTCTACAAGATACCCACCCGCCAGTTACCACTCTCGGACCTCGATGGTTCACCTTCCTTGCCTCTTCCAACCTAGATCGAAAATGAAAATTCAGCGTCCATATATTTCTCTCTATAAATTGCTAGATAAGAAAAATGTTCACAAACTTTCATAGTCATCTTGGTTAATAAATTATTTTAGAAAATTATTGTTTCAGAATTTTCATATTTTATTTTGTTAATTTATATTAAAATAATGATGCTCTAAGTATTGAACAATTCATTATACGTATAAAGTAAAGATTTATAGTAGAATTTTTCTGCAATGTCGAATACGAAGAAATCATTCAACGTTATTATTATATTTTATTAATATATTATATTCTACAGATAAGGAACTCCTTTCTAATCTTCAAACTTTTATGATATAATTAATTATTTTTGAGATTCTAATACTTCTTCACTTCACACGTCAACTTAGCTGGTTTGCTTACCCTGTATCCTGAAGACTTGAAGTGGCATCCTCTCTTGGTCAGCGTACTCTTCATTCTTATACAGAAGGCTCGGTCCATCCCCCGGTATAGCGACCCACTCGCCGCCAGTGTCATTTGTGCCGATACTGTTAACAATTGAAAACACAGTTCTGTAGTATTGTTTATAGGCTTGAAAAATTATTAGTATCGCTATTAAAATAATATATATTAATCTAAATTTACTTTCTTCTTTTGGTAACACTTGTCATCTGTTCACACATAAGTCAAGCTTGGTTTTCAGTTAATTACATTGAGCGATTTACGGTAGTTTTCCTATATTATATTCACAATATTATGTCTATGAGTAATACGATGTCAACATACCTATGTACATACATACGTCTCAATTGTAACATCTATTATAATGTATGTTAATAAAAACTGTTTAAATATAGATAAATTCCTGCTGATAATTGCATGCTTTGGCATTGCACAATTCCTATTTTTAACATGTTCATTATCAGATGTCTAGTTTTTCATAAGTTTCTCTACAGACTACCCAATTATTTCAAATGACTTATTGAAAACGAAGAATTGAAACGACAATAGTTTCCAATTTTTCATTCTGTGATTCTTGTAGCTTTAAATAAAATTGATTTCTTTCCTAATAAACACATACGTTTCTCGCTCAAAAAAAGCAAAGAAAACACCACAAAATAGACCAAATTTTAACACAAATAGAGTCGATTTTAAGTTAAAAAGTGAATCAATCAGTGAAAGAGTTGATTGATTGGGTGGACGTGTAGCTAATTATAAGATTTGTGCTGCGATGGGACCGGGACGTTCGACACTACGCTGTAATTGATTTCACTGGACCAGCCACTAAGTTATTTGACGATGGTTCTAAAAGTTTTTGAGAGCCTGTTGGAAGGAAATTGTTTCAAATACTTGACTCTTGGAAGGTTTTGACTATTACAGATAACAATTATACACATTGTGATTGATGATTATTTGTAGAAAAAAATTAAAAAAGGAAAATACTACCACAAAATACACTATGGCAAAGTTCAAAGCGTTTAAAGTTCAAAGTGAGGTTAAGGAAAATAAACATGATATCAATTTATTTGTTTTTTTTTTAAATCTTATTTCACATACTATTACGTCATACTTTTCAAACAGATCACACTGCGGTTTTTATAAATATATTTTTTCTGTTCCTATTTCAGTAGCTTTTTGCTACTATTAGTCATAGATCGATACATCGGTTCCTTTTTTTCCTTGGGCCAATCTAGCACAAAAAAGTTCTGTCATCATCTTCCTTTTATTTTCAGGTAGAACATAGCTATGTTCAACCTCAATACTAGAATAGATCAAGTGAAGCTTCACTTTATCTATTCTAGTATTGAGTGTGTACATAGTGTGAACAAAAAAGATTTGAGGATAGCAACAAATCGAAAATGATAATGCAAATTAGAATGTTTATCATAAAAGCAACTTAAATTCTGTGAATATCAGGACGAAGAAGGGCTGTAAAAAAGCCACAATTAGTAATTTAACATGTCTTCAACAAATGATACGAACTTGATGATGATACACCAGAAAATAATGAAGCAATAGAACAGCTTGTAAAAAATTATAACATAGTAGAAACCCATCTTGAAAGGGACGATAAAGACAATGTTTCAGCATCAATTTCCTCTTTGATACAAATGAACATTTCAAACAAGACAACAACAAAACTAAACAGCTGTCAACCAACTTTAAATTCAGCGCGCATGTGGTTCTGTTGCAAGTTTTATCTTTGGCAATAGGCACAATGACTATTATAGTGGACAAAAGGTATGTCGATTTGTACCACGTTGCTGTAATACTTAACCAGATTGACTCAGCGAACAAATATTTGTGTAACCTTGATATATCAGGCTGCTTTTTAAGATGGAACCAAAAAAAGTGGCTTTATTTTCGTGGAATTAGATGATTTTCATCATGGTCTTGCGTATCTATTTGGTTATGTACTGGCTATTTTGGTAATAGTTTCCTTATTTGCAATTATTTTTGGTTGATACCGTAATTTCTAGGATAAGTACAATATATGCTTGGGTCTATCTACTTTTGTAATTATATCATTTACTTTAATTAAAGTGAATCTTATAATATGATATGATGTAATGATAGACTGCCAATGTAGTCTCTGAGAAAATGAAATCCTAAAACTCATTCCAACTAATGATATCATTGTAGCTGTTTCCAAGAAATGGTTTAAGTCCAAAATCTACGTACACTACATGCAATTTCTTTAAGACAATATCAGTAATACTTTTGTCGTCACTACCACCCACGACACCGCGACAGCTAAACGGTAGATTATGGCAATATCCCAAGATATCATTGTACTGGTATGTGGGAGAGTCGCATACTCAGCAAAACGTTTACTGCCTGATATTATCTAAATGGCTCCAACATTTCTATTACTTCTTTAATATTCATGCTTTATGCAGACGTTTCGAGTTTCTGGTTTAAAACGTTTTCTGCAATGTTCAATTTTTATATTGAGAATACTTTCTTGGTTTGTTCATTACGTTATTGAAAACTGCTCGACTGATCACAGTTCGTTCTTAGTATTGTATTTTTAATTATTTGAGGCTTGATGTCTTCAATAAGAAGGACACAACTCATTGTGGATCTTAATATAGTATTGCCAATAACCTACTAATTTGTCTGTCAAAAAAGAGCGTAGTTCTTAAAAAATCACTTGATCTCTTGATTGATTGATTTGTTTCCAAATATTTATCATATCATTAATATTTACTCGGGTGCAGTTACTTATCAAATGCTGCAATAGTCTATCATGAGATTCCTTGACCCTTTCTGTGTCCCGATGTTTTCAAAGTTTTTGTTATTAAATAGTAAAGAGATCTCATAGATAGGTACTTATGATGATGTACAGCCTTAGCAGCCTCTAGAATATCTGTTTACAACCCCAACCAAGCCCAACTTTTAGAACCACAGGTCCGTCACTTCAGAAAACATCAAGCCATGGTCATCACGGTGACAATGTGGCGATTTCAACATGGGCCACTGTTCTGTGACTCATTTCACCACGCCCGTCACCACACAATGGTTCACTGTCAAACCATCTCGATTCTCGATCCTGATTGATTTTTTTATCGAGTTTTTTAGCATCGTAGTGTAAAATGAAATCGATTCTAGCCCTTCGATGTGAAATTGATGGTGGCTTTTGAAAAAAAGTCTGATGTGTTAACAGTTTTTTTTTTGTTTGATGTAATTGGTGTAGTTTTGTGGTGGCGAAAAGTTGGGTCCTTAAACCGTAAATCATTACGAAAAAAAGGGATCTTTGGTAGGAATCTGATCACAGGTGTGGTGTTCGGCTGCAATTCATACAAGTGATTTATATTAAGTATCGACGTGGGAAGTGAGTAGGTATGCCTAATTATATAAAATAACCTGTTCCGGGTTCTTTAAGTAATTGCAACAGCAATATTATTGTATTAATTTACTTTCTCTATGTATTCTGGTAAAGGTTATAACAATAATTTATTTCGTTCCATTCCATTTCATTCGTGGAATCCAAAAAATTACACAAAACAATCAAAAGAAAATATTGAATTGGAATTGTGTGCATTTAAAGCATGTTTTTCATCAGAGCGACCGAAGCCACAACAATAATAAAAACTCTGAATTCATTCGACCGGATAACATTGACGGTGAAAATTATTATACGAATGAACTTTTTGCCTCTCTTCGCGTTTAATTGAACTCGGCACCCACATCTCTTTCGAAAATTAAACAGATGACTGATTTAATGGCACAGCCTTCATCGGCGCCTTGATTTGATGCGCATTTGTCATCATCATCAGCCTACCACATTCCCATAGCATTGGAAATTAAATTATAATTTGTTCTGTAAAGGTTTGTGCTGACACCCCATTGACCGTTTCATAAGGTCCCAACACGGCGTGAACGCGCCATAATCTAATTTCAATTTGATCCACAACTTATTAGTGGCAGCATTGGGCGATTCGATATACCGAGTGAAATTTTTAGATCGGTACTGTCGCCGATTGTCGATGGAGCAACGGCCTCTGAAATAAGTCGAGTTTAATTGAATTCCGAACCGATTTTTTTTGTTAGAAACGAAGATTCGATAATTCTTGTTGCTTCTCGTTTTCAATGTGACACCTGTTTAGAATGAATAACGGTAAAAAGTCTTCGCTTTACTGTTTTCAGTGGCTTTTTTAAAGTGTTTTTACGACATTGACTGGAATTAAATGAAGTTAAACGGTATTACAAGAAATCTAAAATGGAAAAGCCGACTGATATATAATTAAGGGAAAAAGCAAAAAAAAAAAAGTTTTGATTAAGACAGAAAATTAACTTTTTACTTGGTACGCTTCTTTATTCTTAGGGCATTTAATCAAGAGAATTTTATTAGCTTTGATGAACACTCAGCAAGTTAAAAAATCACCTGGGTCTCATCTTACAAAAATAGCTTTAATAAAAACGGAGTAAGCTTTGCTGTAGCACAAATCTAAAAGATAATTCTCTTCATCAAAGATTTTCATATCAAAACATTCGCGATTAAAAGATAAAAATCCTGAAATTGAGAACACGAATCTCTACCAGATCTTCAGCAATGCCTTTCAGTCTTCAGATATTATTTAAGTTTTTAACTTACCATCAGGGTTATTCGTTCCATGCTGACTGCCTTCTTCACTCCCAGAAGCAGGACTGTTCAATCCGGCTTGACCTGGTCTTCCAGTGAGGGACAGCCCTAGCTGTTCCGCTATTTCTGCATGGTCAGCCTGGTGCACGTAGTCAAATATACTGCTACCCGTCATTTCTACCTGTGGGCGAAAATTATGGAGTTAGGTCTAAGTTTCACAAAGTTCTGCAGATATTAAAATTCGGAACAAAAATTTCATTGATTAAACGAAGAAAAGGACTAGGCAGATGACACCATGGGAATACAAATAGTACAAGTGTTTTTGACGTCCAAAGTAATGAAAATGCAGAATATTCAAAACATGTTTATACAAAAGCACATTATAATATAATACATAGTTATTACAGGGAAGATAATAAAACAAAACATTCAAAAAGTTATTAAAACTTTTATGAAGCAGATTTTCATTCAACAGCCTACACGAATACAAAATTATTAGCCAATAAAAAACCAGTCTTCCAAACCCAAGGAAGAAGACTGAATGGTAGCCTGTCACGTACATAGTATCGTTATGAATGAAAGAGTTATCTCGCATCGCATAGCAGGTGACTTTCATAGAAATGGCTAACGAGACAGTGTTTACATGACGTTTGATGACAATGATGGTGAACGGGACGTAGATCTAGTTATCTTAGAGGAAGATGCTGCTGACGTGTGTGATGACAAAAGGTTGTAAAGTTGTTGATAAGGTCTGTCTTATCGTTTGGATTTATAGCAAGGTAGTTGTCTGGGTTGATGTTGGTAGTTTGTGTGAAAGAGATAGTGTGGAAGGAGGCGCAGTGTGTAAGGATTATTTTGATGAAGACCAAGATAAGCAAAACTAAGCAAGGACGATAAACAAAAATAATAATAAAGGAAGTCCAAGAAAAACACTGTTGTTGGGCATATTTTTAACGAGAAGCATTATCAACCCTAACAATTTCCCTACTATAACTAAGTAGTGATTGAAGACGAGGAAGAGAAGGAAAGTTAAACAGTTTCTGAATAATTGCCAACATCACCCATAAACAAATCTAACTCCCAATCATAAACCATAAACAAAAGCCTCAAAAACAATAAAAATCCATCCAAAATCCAAACGGTGCCAACAGAACTTTCACGATGACCCTTTCACGGGTTATTCAAATGCATCTTTAAATAAATTTATCAAATATAATTGTGAGACCGTATTACACATTCAGGAGGCGTGTATCCGCAGTCAGGACTTGCATGTAAATGGTCTAAGACAATGGTGACGTTATGGTGGTCGGTTCTTGGAATGATGGTAAGGATTTTATGGTATTTACCGATTCGCCGATTGATGGGACACACGTTTTTCGTCGTTTGAATTTTATGGTGGAAAATTTTGTGGAGAGAGATGGGAATCTTGATTTTGTTAAGTGTGTGGAAATGAAGTGTGATTTTTTGATAGCGATAAATACTGAGTTTATCAGACTTGTAGATGACTTTATAGAAAAGCTGAAGTATAGTAATACAAAGTAGATATCTCTAGATATCATAACAAATTATTGTAAGGAAGATAGTGAATTTTACTTTAAACAAGTCGATTTGGAAAGTCAATGTACAAATAGCTAAAGTAGGTAGACATAACAAAGTAAGATTAACCAACGATATTGTCAGAGCTCATAAGTTTCTTCCGCTTTCAGGTCCACGAAATCAATTTGCCAAAACCGTTACACGTAAATTTCCTAATAAAAACGTAAATGAACAAAAAGCTGCTTATAAAAGGAAAATATGATTCCCCATTGCTATCAGCCTGTGAAGGCAAAAGAGAAAAAGACAGAATTTAATATAGCCGAAACGTCTAACACGGGCTTTACTTATAAGAAAGTTGTATCTACTCTTATTTACCAGGAAGTTTATGTATTTTATGTCACACACACATGCGTTGTCTACACGTGTATGTGAAGTGTTTCGACGTTTTTTTTGGCTATGTGTGCGTGAGTTCGGGGGTGTGTGTGTTCAGGCATTAGAATGAAGAGCACGCGCGCGCCTTGCCCGCGACGTGACCGGCATATCGTATCGTCCCTTTCCCCCCATCTGCCCTCTCGCTCGCACCACCCCCTGCAGCCATTTTGGAAACGAATTTCCCAGTTTTCGGCTCTTTTCGTAGCGCCTTTTAATTTTGTAATGTTATTTAATTTTGCTTATGTTTTTGTTTCGAAGTCAGTTTTTGCGAATTTGTTATTTTCTGTTTTAGTTTAGCATGAGCGTGCATTTTAAAAATCTCATTATTTTGAAGGTAAATTAATTTTTTCGTAACGCTCTGTCGGAATCGACTTTTATCTACTGTTCTATGAATAATCGCGTCTTTTATTACTGCGACTTTTTATGATACAAATCTGAAATGGATCTTGAATGGATCTTTATAAAAGTGTTTTTACTTCCAATATTTTTATTAAACTTCACTGCAAAAATCCATTTCAGCAACTTCATCTTTTCACTAAGAAATGAAAACCAAAGAAGTTGCAAAAAAGTACAGTCAGACAAAAAATCTTTGGCCAACTAAACTCGAAACCATCCCTTTCATAGAAAAAAGCTTCGAGGAAACTAAACCCTTTAGAGATGGTCCGAAAATAGATAGCCAAGTATAAAAACCTGGCCACGTATTAGACATAACGTGACACGTGTATATTTATCTACCATCTAATGCAGTAACGTCTTTCTAGCGGCGCCGAATATCAACTGATTAAATCGTGCTGTGTGTTTGTGTGCACGTGTGAATGAGTTTGTTTGTGTGTTTGTACACACAAGGTGTGTTGTGTGCTGTACCAAAGAGGTGGGTAGAATAACAACAAGGCTTAAGGTATGTTGAAGCAGCAAAGTCTATAAAGTGTGCGAGAAATATTAGTTACAAAGTTTTTATAAGTTTTCGGGGGATTATCATTCGTTTAGTCACGGAATATGCTTGCCTAATTCTAGTTCAAATGCAAACATTTTCCTTGGATATTTTCAATGCCATTCAAACAAAAAATCACAAAACCGTCCCTGATTAAAATGTATTTAGTTTTTCCTAAATTACTTACATTACGAGGCTTTTCCTTACATCTCGTATTTCTTGTATCTGTCTTTAGTGAGTTAGAATCCTTGAATTGCATGGACTGTATTTGTTGATGGCCTCATCATTCTTAACGAGTTGATATATGTAATAGTTAATATATGTACTATAAGTGGCAATCAAGTAATCGAAGAAGTAAGGGCTAAAGTAGAAGAAGAAGCAAAAGGAGAAAATGATAATAACAAACTTACTTGTGATAATCCTAAATATATAGAAACAGTTTCAGATATGTACAGGAACCTGCCGTCTGCCGCCACAGATAACGCGAACCCATCCAAGGACTGTAAACAAAAGAAAACAGAAATTAATAATTAATCAAAATGAATAGCTCTTTGTTATAAAGAAAGAGCTTATCAATTTACAAGCTGTAATTAAAATAGTATTGGACCTGAAAAGGGGTAAAAAAATCAGCGAACATAGTTGTTCATAATTATGATTAACCCGTTTTCAGGTCTAACACTATTTTAGTTAGACCGTACATCTTGCACCGTGTCTAACATGTTGAACTTGGATAGAGGTGAGGATTAAAAACAATACAATTTTAAAACCAAGTCAACCACGTCAGCCATTATATTGCGGAAATGTAATAGGATATCAATATAGATTTTCTACAAAAATAAATGAACGCTTTATTAAACGTTGCGCAAATGTCACAATAAATATTATAGTTTCATCAATTGCTTGGGCAAGTTCTGAAATCAGTGTCATAAATAAATTGACACTGACAGTAAGCTGTCAAACATGTTAATATACAATACTGTCATTTAAGCAATATTTCAATTGACAAAAGTATCGAAATATTCGTTAATTTTAACAAATAGTGTGTAATGTATTGAAAAACCACGGTTCATTATAGCTAAACAATAGTTTTGTATTAAAAATGGTCACGGTTTGTGCGCAAGCGCAAGCGTGAAACAACTTGACAAGTACGGTCAGCAGAGAAATACAATATAGCACATTATAATTTTATCGATTACGTAAGTGGCGTAACTTGGAAGTTTAATGAAATTTTGACGTACCTATTGAAAATTTTGATACATTCTATTTTTCTCCTAACTTTATTATGTCTTTAAAAAGTGTGTTAACTGTCAAATGACTTTATGAATAATGATTTTTAACCAATAGCAGTAGTGGCCCAGTGGTATCAGTCCCGACTTACAAGTTGTAGGTAGTGGGTTCGGAGCCAGCCAGACGCTTTACTTTGTGTAAATAATTTCATTACCACTGCTCTCAAAACGGTGAAGGAAAACATCGTGAGGAAACCGGCATGTCCTAGAACCAAAAATTCTAAAATATGTGACATCTACCAACCCGCACTGGGCCTACGTGATAGATTACAGCCCACTCCCTCTCGAAGAGGAGAGAAGAGGAGAGGAGAGGAGGCCTGTGTTCCCAGCAGTGGGAACATTATACGCTGATTATGCTTATGCTAATCAGGAATTACAACTACGATTGGACTAGAGTAAGCTGCATTCATCCAACATATCCACAATTTAATTAAGTTACGATGCATCCAGCAAAGAGAAACATACCTATAGAACCGAAGACGTATATTGCCAATCACTTGGATTATTCACGGTAAGCAGAAGCCGGAAAAAAAGACGAAAATGAACCAAATACAGTACAGAACCATAAAAAAATCTATCACAGACAATCAGACACTACCGGATTGAGCCCATAAGTGTTCCATTTACACCTTCGACATGCCAGATTATAGAATAAATTGATCTGATTTTTTGCACACCGTACCTTTAAAAGTAATAGTTCTACATCAATTTTGTGCCGGTCAGCAAAAAAAGTAAATAAACAGAAGTTTGTTGATGAAAAACTCCACGAGCCAAAATGAATGAACTTGATTAAAGCTAAACTAGAAGTGACTCAAACCAAGCTTTGACAGCTGGACATTGGTCACCTGATTACCGCCGACAACAGTTACCGGCAAATGAATTAAAAGAATAGGGGAGTATATAAAAATATTCAAAAATGATGTGATAATGCTAAGGTGCGGTTTAAAAGAAGATGTAGTGACAAAAATTGAAAAGAGTATGCTTAGATGGTTTGGTCATGTTAAGAGGATGAATGAAGGGCGACTAAAATAAATATTTACAAGGTAGATGTGAGTGGAAACGCCGGGAGGGCCCTAGGAAGACAAATGGTGACTTTATTGGTGATGTTCTTCAGAAAGGTCAGGTGCGTAGTACTCGCAACCGGCGTGCGTGTATGACCAAATGTATGAACGTAAACGAGGCGAAAGGATTATGTAAGGATCGTAGCAGGTGGCGGTCTGTAGTTTCTCCCTACCCCCATGGGAAGAAGGCGTGAGTTTATGTATGTATGGGAGTATTTAAAAACGGATCCACCAAACATTTCGAAATACCTAACAATAGAAAGAAAAAAAATTAAGTTGAACCAGAATAAAAAAGCCATAACTTAATTGGAACCCAATACCATCTTCCCTGCAACGCCAGTTGAAGATACCTACTAGCTCTAATAAAAACTCAACCAAAAGTGTCTCTTCCAGCATCTCTACATCTCAACTCAATCCAAGATTATAATGAGATGCACGGTTGACAAAATACATCGTGATGGATAACTTTTTATTATAAATCCGCACCTAAACGGTACTGGCCAGTAAAAAGAGTGGATTATAAATTTAATAGACCATTGTGTGTTCCAAGCTTTATTTAAAAGTGTTCGGACGTGGTCCTTGTTATTTTAAAGGTTGCTTCTCGAATTAATTTTTTGTTGGAATTTTCTTTTCTATAAGTTTTATACAATTAAGGGCTTGGAGAAAATAAAAAGTTAAGTAATGATAGGTACTTTTTGTTGATACAACTTTCAATTTCAAAGTAGGTAACTTGTAAACAAAATTATCCTAATGAATAACTAATTCATGTTCAGTATAGGGCCAATTGCATCACTGTCGTCTACTCCCAACGAGCTTTAACAAAACAGATTCAAACATTATTAAGAGATAACCAACAGCTAATTATGGTCCAGGATGAAATAGTATAGGTATCATTCAAAATCAATGCATCAAAGCAGAGCCGTGTAAAGACATTGAAGAATTCTGCGAAGCCTCCGAATCGAGTACAGAAGTGGTACAAGTACAGATATAAATTTAGACATCAATCCATCAAACAAATTCTTAGAAACCAATACTCCAAACCGTCAACCTATTAACCCTAAGCTCCCCTTAACAAACATTACACTAGAAACGGCAGACAATCACAAAACCAATTCAATAAGAACCATGAAACAAATTCAAAGTTTTGCAACAAAACATGTTAGAAACCTACGTTCCTTCATGTCCGTCCTTAATTTTTTTCATAAAAACGTACAAATAGTCCCGCAAAACAGTTGATTTTCTACATAATGTGGAAAAAAAACAGACAAGGCATCACGTACAATGCTATTTTACAGCTGGGAGTAGAAACCGCAATACCCACAATATTATAATGACGCAGAATCGATTGCAAAATGATAATTTACGTGATAGAATAAGTAGAATTGAATTTTTAGAGTTCAGTGCCAAAGGAACGAACCCAATTGATAAAGAAGTAATATTGGCTACAAGACTTGCAAAATTTAAAAATACTACTGCCTTTGGAAAAAATGAAACCAAAATTAGAAAAGGAATATAAACCACCTGACAGACTTCCTAATGGAAGAGTCAAAGATAAATAAATATCAACAACATCATTTAAGCTATCAAATTTGTAAAAACGTTTCTTTGCCACAATATAACGCTCAAGTGATCATCAATAGCGAATAATACTTTATCATTGTATACGGAACGTGCTATATTGTCATCTGTTCGATCTTGACCAAGTTTTTTTTGCTTAACCCTCTCGGTTGCGACAAAGTATATGTTCAATTAATTCTGTTATGAAATTTCGTGAAATCTGTGAAATATTAAATTGAGTTTTTTCAAATTCGCTTGTCTCGTGTGTCGCAGTGTCTATTGTATACTTTCCATTGTATGTTTTGTTAATAAAAAAGCGTTAAGTCGGCCAAGATATTGCTCAATGGAAAGCCAAGTTTGAATATGTTGAGGCGCGCTATTTAAGTTTTTTTACAATATGACGAAAGAATATCGTGTCGTGAACTCTTTTATCACTACGGGCGATGGATTTATGTAAGTTGATTCAAAAGCAAGGTCGTGGTGACTAATTTTAATGTATTGTCAACACTTGTCGAACACTGAATCCTATACTGAGCTTTGTTCGTCATTGTTATTAATATCATTAGCGTTGACCATTGGCAGTCGATATGTTTGTATTGTTTGTTGTTTTAGCTTGAGTAAAAGTTCTACAGCTAAATCTTCTTTAGGTTTCATAATATTATCTGAAATTCTAAATCATAAGCGTTCTCTTTGTCATCAGATTTTTTATAATTACAGGATCAGGTAACTGGACCACTTTCATTTTCACAAACATAATGAATCCAGTTTTGATTTCCATTGTGGTAATTAAGTAACCCTTCTAGCAAGCTGTTACGTTCATTAGCTTGCTTGAAGAGTTAGTTAGTTGGATTAAAACGACAAATTAACGAACCTTTGAATTACAGGTACTGTATAAATTCATTGAGAACCTCAGAAATGCCGGTTTGAACGGCCTTTGAAGCAGTCGAGTTACGAAAATTCAATTTGAATCCACAACCACAGAAATGTTGAAGGTACAAAACCGTCCTTGTTATCGCCTGAAGTAGTTACTACGTTTACCTCTAATGGTAACCGAGTGATAGGCAGTTCCGCTACCTAAGATAAGTGTAAATGAATACCCTCGTGCTTACCTGTAATATATGTGTTCCTTGGTGCTGTTCGAACAATTCCATGGCCAGCCCTATCGCCGTCCGTCTGTTTTGTGCACCTGCAACAATTAGGAAAAGACGTTTAGTTACATTTATTTCAGCTCCTGAGTCCCCGTCATTAATTCCAGAAGACTAATAATTTTGTGGTCCTAATTTCTGTTCGCTACATGGGCGATTGTTGAATCCGTGGCATAAAATTCCTCTGAGGAAGAAGAAGCAAGATTTGCCTTGATTTGGGTTTCGCCAAGTTGAAGAACGGTTTTAGTTTTATTGAACCTAAGATTAGGACAAATTCTAAAAATATTTTGGTAACAAGAATGTCTGTAAAGAATTTAAGAAGTGGTTTTGTTCATCCATTGCAACCATAAAAAATACATAGTCAGTGGACCTGAATAAAAAAACAATAGTCAAACCGCCTATTGTTTACCTGGCATGAGCAGCTACTGCCGTCTGTCATGACAACGCATGTTTTAGCTCTTTTTATGAACCAATTAATACTCGAAATAGCGAAGCTGTTTTTATCAGTGCTCTGACTTAAATCTGGATCAACTAAAAATAAACTTTGAGTAACTGATCTTTCTAATACGACTGCCTCAAAAAACTTTGTTGAATATATCGCATTGACAGCTATTGTCCTGTCATGTGTCCCAAAAATGTCAACTCTGATTACTTCGATAAATACTGCAGAAAGATTATTAATATGGCATCAATGTAAAATTATGCTTAACATGTTTTCGTCGACTGAATCTAGATTATTGTTGAAGCATCGACTATGTTTGACTATAGTATTTAGGTAGTTCTTCTTCTTTGTGTAGTTTATGGCACGGTAGTGTATTAATTTTAGTAGCTACTAATAAAACTAGTTCTTAACTATCAGTAAGATGGAAAAAGCCAGTAAGCCACGAACTTCTTTGAAAGAACAAATCATTTTTACGTTATTGGAATGCTGGTTAATTTATTATCAGTTACTCATACTTCTAATTCAGGCAAATCATCATAACCATCTTCATACTCAAAATCTGAACTATATCCAGCCCAGTAGAAACCAACATCTCACAATAAATCCGTAGCTACTGTTGATTCTTTGAAGAAATAAATATGTTTTAGTTTTTGCAAGTTACTCATATTTCTATATCAACCAAACCACCATAATTTCTTCTCAAAAGCTGAACTACCTCTAGTCCAGTAGTTACTACACCATCTTCAGACAAGCCTACAGCCCACAATAATTCCGTAGCTACTGTTGTCTGGGACCCTGCGATTGTATCAACGGTGTCAGGTTGCGCCTGCGACTGCTTTACGATGACGTAGACATGTGTTTTATTACGTTTATCCGTTTTAAACTTAAACTGGATGAAATAAAGATGTAAAATTATTGTTGAGAATGGTTTTGAGTCATTTGCGGTATTGTCTTGAGGTTATTGTGCTGGTGAATCATCAAGGAATGATAGATTGTGGGTTATTTTGGTAAGGCTTTTGCTTGTGGGAATATCGTCATGATCTTCTGAAATGCTGCCAGTAACATTATGTGTTACGTCTGTAATCAAAACGCTTTCATTAGTTTGACCTGTGAGTGTGTCTGTAAATCTTGTTACCAGAATAAAATCTACTTCCAGAGAAACACGTTTCAGGAACTAACATCACTGCATCAACTTGACGATTATAATCTTATACAGCAGCCAGGGTGGATAATGAGATAAGTTTCTAATTTGAGGCTTTTAATAAAAAAATTGATTGCAATAGGTCATTAAATTTGAGTTTTAGTAAATAGTAATTTAGATCAACGGTAATGATTTGAAGCTGTCTTTACTGCACGAAATAAACAAGCCATTAGGCTAAGTGAAAACTATCCTAATAGTCTATTATGTAACTAGTAGGTACCGGTAACTAGGACACAAAAAATTGTTTAGTCTAGACGCAATGACTCAGTCAAAAAGTGTGGCAAATTGCAAAATAAAGATATTGACAATGCGTTGTGTGGTTTCAGTTAAACGAGTGCTGCGTGAACTGTAACAAATTGATCAGATCTGTAAATTGAAAAATGGATAGATTGGAGCTAGGTACAGGTGCCAACTTCAGAACCAAGAAGAAAAGAAGTCAGTGACTTAAAGTTAAGTAAAGTTCTCTTCTCCATAGGTACCTACTACGCTTTGGAATGGGCAACTAGCTTCATCTTTCTGACCGACCCCTTGACAATTCAACAGTGCCTGTAATTGGTTTATTTGAAATAAATGCTTTGAGTTGAGTTGGAGTGTCTGAGGCTTTTCTTTTTAAGCATCAAATTGCAGTGATCAAATCAAAAAAAATCAAAGAGCCTAAAATTTACTGCAGTTACTTTTACAAAACAATCTTTGAATGGATGGTTCTGTTACGATTATAATGAAATGAAGAGGTACAATTCTTAAGCAGCAGTACTTAGTAAAACAGTTATCACAAGCAGCAGCAGCAGCGGTAGCAGTAGCGTCAGAAGTTTCTATCCAGTGGTGTATTTTGTAAAATAATATTCGTAAGTTACTTAAATTAGACTACAGTAACCAAGTAATGGTAACTGTAGTCTAATTAAAGTTTTCCTGTATTGTCTTCCGCTCACTGTGTCTACGTTTCTCATACAACTCGCCTGTCGCTGGTCTGCTGGAAGAAATTTCTAAGGAAATAAGCAGTACCTTTTTACGAGTATGATCCTATATCATTATGTATTTCTCTTTTATTTTAAGTGTTTTGTGTGTTCATTTGTTTTGAACAAAAATCCTCTAACTTCTAAACAAGCCAATGAAAGTGGTTATCATCTTCACAATGTGTTCAACCCATCCGTGCAAGGACACGCGTAACCGATCGTGACTGAAGTTCGTGACGTCGGCGGACATACAGACAGACGGACAGACACGACCGCTTCGTTCAGAGGCGCTAAGGAAATTGTCGCATGTTTGCGTTGCGTAAGTTAAGATAGTCAGTGTGTTAAATTTTCGGTGATTGAACGTGATTCGTGAGTCGCAAATTATGTAATCTGTAGTAATGTTTCTTTGGAACTGTGTTTTGTTCGTGTGTCGTAAAAGTGTCTGGGTTGTGGACAGTGTCTTTGAATAGATTTGTTGATTGTTTTTGGCGTGGGGTAATGTCTAGCTAGATAATGTTAATATACTTATTGTCCTTAAACTTTCTCTATCTACTTAGATGATTTATCATATTCTATTTGAAATAAATGTATTCAGACGAGTGCTAATTCCGCCGACAAACTGTTACGCTGTTTGGTGGAGTTATAAAACTTTATTCAAAAATTTGCTCCAAAACATGCGTTATTTTTTTAAACTGCAATGACATTAGGCAATTGAAAATGAATTCAGCATTGTGCTTGGGCGTAGGAACTCAGTTTTCCAATGATTACCTACTTAAATGGGACTGAACTAGAGACTGCTACATTCCAGTTTTACTGAAAAAGCTTTCATTTACTTCAAAACTTGAAGTAAATTATTTGAAACTACAAGAAAGTTTGATAGATTTTCAAATAGTATAAGCTAACTTATCACCGTAGTTACCTCTTTCATAACTAAACCATAAGTAAATAGGTACCGTCAAACGGGGCGAATAGGAATGCAGAGGTGAATCGAGACAACACTTTAAAAGGGATTTTAACATTGAAATATAGTTTGTTGCCAACAAAGGCACTTAATCGTTAATTATAATACAGTAAACACAATAGAGTCATTTTTGGCAACATAATATATTATTTTAATGTTAAAATCCCTTATAAAGTTTCGTCTCGATTCACCCCTGCATCCCTATTCACCCCGTTTGACGGTACCTATATCTCTTCCCAAGAAACATGTAAAAATGACATAATACATATTGTAATTTGTCGCATTGATTGACGAGTGATGAGTCCTCATTGTAATATGCTTGTAACGGAAACATGGCGGTCGTGACCGAACACGTTATCTGTCGGCGTTTGCGCAGTTTATTGCGCACGCACAAAGCGTTAGTGCAAATTAATGGATTTTCTTAGTTTCATTGGTATTGCTGGTATAAATAAAGGCGCTTAGATCGTACATTACATAACAACCTTCCTTCCTACATCATTGTGAGAACTAAATCTTACTCATAATGAAGAAACCTCATAAATACTAGCAACTTTGCCATTGGCGTACATTCCACCCTAAAGGCTCCCGGAGACAGGCGCGACGCGACTCTTGTAGAACAATTTTCATGAAGTTTTCATTAAATTGTTCTACAAGTATCGCGTCGCGCTGTCGCATCGCGCCTGTTTCCGAGAGCCTTAACAGTTATGGTTCGGTTTGCAAAGTTTTCATAGAAATGGTTCTACTAGAGTCGCGTCCCGCCTATTTGCAACAAGGCTCCTCGTAACAACATTGGTTCGGTTATCAATCTACATACATAACATAAAGCATATTAAGAGTGTCAATTGTCTTCGGTGTTGCTCCTTCATCGACCAATGAGTTCTTTTTTCCTTAGCCCATACTGTCCCACTGCTGAGCAACAGCATCCAAATGAGTCAGCTATCATTCTTTTCATTAGGTTGACTTGTGTGTTCATTTACTAATTTTAATTTCATTGAACTTAAAATTAGGTACCTCCAAACGGGGTGAATAGGGATGCAGGGGTGAATCGGAACGAAACTTTAAAAGGGATTTTAACATTGAAATAATATAGTTTGTTGCCAACAAGGACACTTAATCGTTAATTATAATGCAGAAAACACATTACAGCCCTTTTTGGCAACAAACTATATTATTTCAATGTTAAAATCCCTTTTAAAGTTTCGTCTCGATTCACCCCTGCATCCCTATTCAACCCGTTTGACGGTACTAAAAATATATTTTTGAAAGACCTTTCCTTTCGACAAGAACCTACTCATATTCCATATTAAACTCCAAATACAATAAAATAATATCATTGTCATATCTTACAATCGTAACTTAACTTTTGAAAACAAAAAAAAAACTATTCTGCTACAACTGTATACAGCTGTAGGGTGACCATAACTCAACGCTTTCAGCGGACTGTCCCGGGTAAAGTTACAAAGCTACCGGGCCCTACCGTAAGATAGGAGCTTTGGAATAATGTACTATGTATAGGACAGCTACTGGTATATTTATGAAGTGAAATGAGCATGAGATGTGGTTTTATGAACAAAAAAAATGATATGGTGTATCGGTTTCGTTTATCTGTTTTGGATTAAAATGTCAGGGTGCTCGTGTGCTTTATTTATTTTAATTTTAAAATAAGGCAAAACGAGCTTTATAAAGGAAGGCATGCTTTTTTTTATAGTAACTTTAGCAGAATATGGCAAGAAAAGAATTAAGACGCACAGCAAAAAAATAATTTGAAATAAACTGTACATTATTTTATATAAGTAAGCTCAATTGTTTTTCAATGCTGTAAAAACAGACAATATCTTCATTTTTAATTTCACACAAATAAACAAAAATACCAAACTTTACACACTTTTTTTGCAGAAAAATTTCAGTAGGTACATCGTTTATTACGCTTGCAAAAAAACATAAATTGCGTTTATTTTTCGCTATTTTTAGTCACCCTACAATCACGCAAGTCGGCATAACAAAGCGGGCTCGAGTCAGTTTTGTTGAATTAAATCGTAATAAAGAACACGCGGAGGCTATCTTGGCATCGCAGGGTTAAATATGTCCCACCGGCTAAATCTGACCATGTGAAAATACTAGTTTGTAACATTAGTTCTGCTGTTGAGAAAAACTAACTAGTATAATGGTGAAGTATAAGTAAAGTAAAATGTTTCTTAAAGGACATCCTGAGTAGAATAGTAGAAATCCTGAGTAGAAACATCCTGAGAATAGAATAGAATAGAATAGAATACTCTTTATTGTGTTTCTCTCTTTTTTCTGTATGTTTTTTGTGTTATATTCTATTAGCGATAATGATTATGGAAAAGTCAAAAATGTATTGGATCGATATAAAGGGTGGGATACATCGACGCGCAAACTGTAACCATGGATTCAGTACATTATTCTGAAACCCCTGCGTTGAAATTTTTCGACGGTTAATTAAAAAAAAATTGCTATTCCGTACATTTTGACCGAGTAGGTATTGGTCTTTTCCATGGACCAGCAGATTTTTTTTTATAACCGGCGAATATGTTTTCTTTTTATTTACGGCGGTTATCAAAAAACAATCTGCACACATTAACAGCAACAACAATTCACAACAATCACAAAACAACAACAATCAACACAAAAACCAACCACTCGACAATCGGCAACCCGACCACTCAATTCGGCGATTGTCGATCTGACAATTTCGTGAATATAATGATTATAATTCTGTAAATACATACTTGTTACGGTCGCAAATCATATTTTGTTCAACATACAACCTGACATTGGCCTGCAAATTGCAGAAAACTTAAGAAAATTTGAATTTCGCTGGCTATCTTTCGCTTCCTCCTTAAGTATTTAGAAAGCAGTCCGTTCCCCCCAACAAGAAAGGTATTTATCAAAACAGTTGTGAATCCAAATCGAAGATTTAAACCTAACTAGATCTATGTAGCAGACCGGCCAGCACAGCACCCTAATTGCGTAACACGCTATCTATCACAATCTGACTCATTTTGAAGCCTATTGCTAATCCATTGCTTCATATGTCCGAAAAATTTGTCTGCTCAACAACGTAAATAACGCAATGAATGTTGTTGAACTGTCAAAATGAAAGCTATTCCTACTGATAGTGTGTTACGCAATTACCCCGCCGCTATTTGAGTAGACTATTCTGAAGTGTTTTATTATCATAGTTTCGTTAATATCACGTTACTCCGCCTTTTCAATAATTTTTTCTGAAGCTTTTTTCTACTCTTTTTTTTTTTCTTTTTTTTGTGTGTTCGCAGTATGTGTTTATTAGTGCACAGATACTGCAGTTTTCCACCAATTAATAATACTTAATATGTATTTCATTTAAAAAATTCTGCAGGAATAAATCTGCTTTGACATCTTAACCCTGTATGTACCGTAGCGTCGCCGCCATTTATTTAGCTTGATCAACCCCACGCGAACAAATTTTTATTAACGCCTCTAAGACTTCGTATAATTTTCTCATTATACTGCCTTGCCCTTAAGTCAGATATTGTCGCCATCACGACCGTAATTTGTAAGGGCATTAGCAGTTAATAAAGTTAGGTTATATGCTTTTAATGCTGCTTTTTTCTATAATGTAGTTAGAGGACTTTATATTGTCTGCAGCCATTTTAGGTATTTATTTCAGTGTTTTATTTTGTATCTGTATACCTTCTAGATACATATTATATACTATTAGCTTTTGTATTTTTTTTTCTACCTAGGCTAAATTATAGATATCTTGTCGAAATGATTTTCGCCATAAAGTTGTTTGTCTAAAACTAACTTAAGCACGATTTATTTTTTCCTACAAACATTCAAGTAATTATTTTTAAGAGGAATATGCTTGTAATTGGCTCGTGGCTAAATAATTATAAATGATAAATGATTTTATTTCTGTAAGTAGGTTTGTACAAACACTTTTACACGTCAATCATATTTTAAAACTAGATGAGGTCGGCGTTTCCTATCTGACTACTCTGAGAAGAAAGGCCGAAACAAACTCAGAGGTCACAGTCTCTTTTAAAGTCCAGACATAATCTTGATCAGATCATGTGAAGACCATGTAGATTTGCGTCTGAAATGGTTTTTGAGGAAAAACCACACAGAATAAGAGTACCTGTCCAGTCAATGCATGCGTTTGTCAGTAATCGTGCAGCTCAACTCAAAACTTAAGGAGCTCAACGGTGAACAATCGCAAGGGTCGATCGAATGTTAAGCTACGCTTGCCGCGGTCGGTTCGTGGATGGGTGACCATCCATTACATATCGAAAACTCTCCGTGCTTCGGAAAGCACGTTAAGCCGTTGGTCCCGGCTATCATTCATAGATCTTTGATAATTGTTACGGGTAGTCAGAAGCCCAAATGTCTGACAACCAGTCTTACCAAGAGGTATAGTGTCATCCAATAACTGGGTTGTGGAGGTCAGATAGGCAGTCATGTAAAATACTGGTATCCAGCTGCATCCGGTTAGACTGGAAGCCGACCCCAATATAGTTGGGAAAGGGCTAGGCAGATGGTGATGCTTGTAATGGAAACACGGAAATAAGCTACCTTTATTTACAACCAATATAAGAGAAATGTCCTACAGAGATGGCCACAACAAAAAAAAAAAACACATGTGGCACTCGGGGATTGCCGCGGTAAAGCTATTGCATAGCATTTTTTATCAACTTATGCAATCTGCTTACGTATTCGTCCGATTTCGGAGCAGCTCGTCTCGATCCGTGCGAGCTTCGTACAGTAGTACCATATACATACACATTAAGCGAACGCTCGGCCGAGCTACATGGTAGGCGGAGTGGGGGTGTTAGGTTTTATTTTTGTTACGGAATTTCTTGATTCGTTCGCCGCGCTCAAAGCCCGCGATAAAAGCTATGCAATAGCTTAAAAAGATTTTTTATCAAAATAAAGTCCGCACCCCCTGCTAATTCAGTAAAACGCATCGTCCAGTCGGGTAAATTTAATAAGCACCCTTAGATGGTCAACACTTACAACCGATCGATTTGATGCGAAATAAAGACGTGGGCGTCTTCACACCGACGCGTAACACAAGGTTCCTGTATTTGGGGGTGAAGCGAGCATTTTGTTGCGATTAGATTAGAAGCTGGGCTTGTCAAATATCTATTATTAAAAAATATAGCCTAAATTATATGTATTACTCAGATAGGTACTCAGAAAATTATTGACACTATAAGAAATAATTTAAATAAATTCTTAGAAAATGAATTCCTTAAAATATTTCAAATTCTGTTTATCATACAATAAAATATTTTGGGTTATACAGGATGTTTTGTAAAATACTAAGAAACTCTTAAGGGATCATTGTACTCATCGTTATGAACAAAAAGCCAGCTGTTTCCTACATTAATTATGTTTGCTAAAATATAGATACTAAAATGTAGATTTCAGGTTAAAATGTCAGGTTTGTTCCCATAGTTAAATTTGTTCATAACAATGAGTATAATGACCCCTTAAGAGGTTGTTAGTATTTTACCAATCATCCTGTATTTTAACATAATTATAATATTTAAATAAAAATGAACTATCCGAAAAGCTTTTTTTCCACAAAAATCATTGACAGTCATAAAATTCTATCCCATGAACATAAATTGTAATAAAAAGCCAACTATGTACTAAAACGCACTCAACAAATTCGTCACGGTGCAAATCCTAACCCTCAAATGCTCATGGCTATATTTATCGATGGGCAGAGCAATAATTTGGTCTTATTTGGTCGTGTTTGCCCGTTTGGACATGTGCGGTCGACCACTAACATTGACACTGGAGTGTTAGCATAGAGCCAAAATTAAATAAAACTCTCGCCTAATGTACTAGGGGTCGTAAGGACTTGAAAAATGGGATTTTTTCCTACAGTTTTTTTCTTTGGAAGTTCGTTTATTAATGTAATTAAGTTACGCTTAGAGATTTTGAAGTAAATACCATTTTTTTCCCGTTTTCTATTTTAGACGTAACAATGAAAATTGCTGAAATTTTAGCAATACATTTTATATTTTTTTGAAATTCGTTGTAGATGACAAAACGTGTTCTAAATGATTGTTTTTAACATGTAAAATTGGTAGATTACTTATGCATAGGTATTTTTTTTATAGAAATAGCCGCCTAGTAAGAATCTTAAAAGAAGCACTTTAAATAACAATCTACCAAAAAAATAATAGAAGCCTCTGCACCATAAATAGAAAAACTATAACTTTTATCCAAATGCCTTGCAGCTTCCCTAAAAAAAACACAAGTTAGAAGCGTTGATTACCAACCCCTGGGGGCGCCACTTGACCGGAACTTGGGACTTCTAATGAAGAATTACCGCCCTTTGTGCTTGAACCTCTTTATTTGACAGCGATAGAGCGGTTTCGCGAAAATTTTAGTTTGCTCTGGAAGTTTATTCAATTGGTTGAAAAAGTACCTTGTTATATGAATAATGTCGATAGTATTTTAAATAAGAAAGATACCCGTTTATAAAACGAACAAAATAAAATTGTAAAAAATTTACAAATCAATAATAACAGCAGTCTTTCTGTTTCCCTAAAACTCATAAAAATATAACATTACAAACCCCACATTTTCACCACACCACAAAGGATCCCTTACGAAAAATCGAACCGAAAATCCGTCCGCCAAATCGCCCACAACTTCCCAAAATTATAAAAAAAATCACAATTCCGAGACAATAATGAATTGTAACTAGCCAATTACACGGGCGGCCAACCCTTCATTCGCGACGCGGGTTCCAAAAGGCCCGACAGTCCGAAAACGGTCGATACCAAATAAAAATAGCTACAAAATCCCAGAAAACGATCTGACATTCGGTACACGTATTGTCAATATAGAATAGGACAGGGTGATGATTGCGATGCACCGGCTGAGGGACGAACAAAAATGGCGATGGTGACTATTATAGATTGAAAGTAATGGTGTGTTCGTTTAGTGGAGGTTCTGTTGTGTTGGTAAAAGTTATGATTTTGATTCTTTTTGATTTAATTTCTCTGTTACAGGTTGGTTTATAAGTTCTTTTGTTTGAATTAAACATTGTGTGATTTAGAATTGAATACGCATTTAGTAATGCGCTTAACAGAGACCCTGTCTAAATTATGTCTGAAAAACCGAATGAAAAAGTGTAAGTAAGGATCGTAGCAGGTGGAGTTCTGTAGTTTTTGCCTACCCCCATGGGAAGAATGCGTGAGTTTATGTATGCTATGAATGGTTAAATTTATGATTTAACAAAGCCCTGTTTGCCATGTCGGAGTATCTTCTAAATAGATATATTTAATTGTCTCTTAAAATAAAGTGTCGGGTATTTTCTTAATTGATCGGAAATAAACGAATCCACTCAAAATAAAAATGCAGCTAACACAGCAAGAAAGTAACAACCTTCTAATAACCCAACTTCCTTTCAATAATAACACTTATTTATATATAATACAATTGTATCATCAAACACATCACGAGTTCAATACAAAAGTCTTTAACATATTAATAAGCCGGCTATCTATTTAATTATACCCGGTATTGTCGGTGTCGGGCATTGCCGGGCAAGCACGCAGTTCATTATTGCCTGGATTAAAGGAAGGGTTAACTCGGGCAAGATCCGGCCAAGGATATTAGGGGATACGTTTTTCGAGTGGAAGTTTTGTTATTCACTTTTGTTGATATGTGGTGTTAACGTTGACTGCAGTAAAATTAGTTTTTGTTGTGCTTGGTCTCGTTCTACTGTAATGAACCCTTCCTAATTGGAGGGTATTTCGAACGAAAAAAATGTTCATGATTATTATGGTTTTTTTTTTTTGTTTTGGCGGGATTTTTATGCTGTGATTGACAGTAAAGAAAGAAAATACATTTATTTGCGGTAAACATGACGCAAATAAAAAAACACACAAACGAAACACATACACGAAATAACGAGTTGGGGGAAAATTTGCGACACATTCACGCAAAACGGCAATCGCTCAGCATAATGCTACGACCCTATGTGAGACAGAGCCGCAGCGCTGGTTTTCAGCGATAGTAAAATCTAGGGCTATGTGTGCGGTGTGACACAAGCTAAATATAGGTAGATAGTTACTTTACGAAAGACGATGCAGACATAGAGCGAGAGTGCAAGGCGTTGTCTGTGAGGACAACAGGTCCGCAGGTTTACTCGTTGTACCACTGAAGTGAAAACAACATTGTTCAGAGCATATTGTACATCTTTCTAGACGAGCAGCGTACACGTGCAGACAGTAGGTACAGTGCTTTGTGAGTGCAATATAATAATGCGTTCAGGGTGCTGATGAGGCTGCCCCGATTTTGTACCGCATCAGGGTTGTTCGTCGAGTCGCAAATAGACTGTTTCTATGCTACTTTGTGAAAACAATGTACAACCCTGGTGCGCAAGGTACCGGACAGCTCCAACGGCATCCTGAGGGCATTCGCACAAAGATTCGATTGACAGTATCTGAACGTACTGAGCAGTCGAAGTTAGTAATATGTTTATGTGCACATGAAGTCTTTGGACTTGTATGTTTTTAAATTATGCCTACTATGGTCCTTTGTTGGTCAAAATAAACGCTTTTATTTATTTATTTATTTAATATAGGTGTATATCTAGCTCTTTCTCCTTTAGCATACAAAACATGTTTCTTTTTGAAAATCTAAGAAAAATTCTTTCCAAAAACACAAACAATAATGTCTATAACAAAATATCAGTTTGTAGTAACCCGTGTGTCGCGCGCGCTGCTATTTCCTTTATTTATTGTTATTTTTCTATTTCCCCGGCAGATGTGCCGCGCTATGATTTACGGTCGTCTTGTATTAAGGAACGGACGTGAATTATAACGCCAACTCGCTACTGGTCAGGGAAAACTTGTTTTCTATATTTTATAGTGTGAAAAGTGCTATATTTTACTTTAGATTTATTGGTTCCGTGTAAAATTTTGAGTGAAAAACGGTTTTTATTGTATTTATGCGGTAAACTTTAATTATTATGTTAGAAAAATAATGAAATATTTGTCAAATTATCAAAATTATTCAAATTAGATTGGTGCAATTCCCAAGTGCTGCTAGAGAAGAGAATATGGAAAAATGTTACAGAATTGTTAACACGGCGTGGATGCATGCTAAAATAAGTGAAGTACAGGTTACAAAGCATTTAATTGCTTTTCATTCATTCTGACAGTAGCTACAGTGCTCATACAAAAAATTACCGTCAATTGTAAACGTGCTATTCAAGTAGATACCAATCAATGTATATTATTTATTTATTGCCAACACAAAACGAAATACCACCTCATAAAACATTAACATCGAAAGAAAACCAGTTAAAATCACACGTCTATTCACCGCGAGATCCAACGCCCTTATGGTCATAAATCAACCGTGCTGCCACCAAACGGCAATATGGGGAACGAAACATGTGTTTACACCGAAGTTAATTTGTCGAATTTATCTGCCTTGTCTTGTGTTCGTATTGAGAAATATTGCTTCGTGTTGTGTTTTGTTTCTTATGCTTTCGATTAGATAGAGGAACGATGTATTTGAATTAAGATGAAAAATACTATTATATCGGGATTGAAATAGTGAAAAATGGCTCGTCTGCAGGTGAAGGGTTAAATCTTATTTTAAAATAGAATTATTCATGTCTTTTCTGTTTAGTTTACTCCATTATCCAATGTATAGTCTGTTGGGTTGAGATTATCCCAAAGTAAAATGTCAACCGAAATGTGAACCGGAGTTACCGACATATAGCTTGCAGAGTAAGCAATCTATATGGCAGTGGCCTGGCCATGTCTGTTGAAGGACTGATGGCCGGTGGAGCAGACCAGTCCAGGCCCTGCAGTCTCGACATAGATAGCGACAAAAATCTGTCGCTAAGTCGTATCGATGTCAAATTCCTTTAATAGATTTTCAACTTTATTTCGAAAGCATAAGGTTGAAAATCTATTAAAGAAATTTGACAACGATACGACTTAGCGACAGATTTTTGTCGCTATCGAATGTCGAGACTGCAGGGCCTGGAGTGGAGACCGATTAACGACAACCGTGGTTTGGGACGCCCTCCAGCTAGATGGACCGATGATCTTAAAAAGGTGGCTGGGACAGACTGGATGCGGAAGGCGGAGGACAGGGTGTTGTGGCACAGCCTGGGAGAGGCCTATAGCAGTGGACTTCGATAGGCTGAGTTGATTGATTGAACATATCCATAATAGTGTCATTCTTTAAGGTCATTTGACCTCGTCATGTCGGTTTCGTGAGTCCTCTTTCATCACAAATCACTAAATGCATCTAATGCTAAACGCAGGTATTTCAAACATCAAATCAAATCAAAATATTTTATTTCACATAAACCAACATGGGCACTTATGAAACGTCAGAAGCTAGGTGCACGGTTCCAATTGGTTGTTTCCTATGGAGAAGAGCCGGCAAGAAACTCCATGGTTACTCTTTTAAAAATAAGGGGCTTTTACAATGTTTCAAATTACAGTGTTGATAGGTATGGGAGGACAGTGTAGGCCTGTCAACAAGAAACAGGCACTCAACAAAATATTAAAAAAATATATATATAAAAAGGTATACTAATCTACAGTCTACAAATACATCATCGTCTACATCATTCTGTCTCTGTCATTTTCAAACAATTGACAAAAACAGATTGATGTTTTAAATAGGTACGTTTAGCGATAAACGCATTTAATGATTTGTGGTGCAAGCGAGTCTTAAAGTCTAATCTCTTAAATTTCACCGGAACTTGAATTGACTTGAACTAAACACTTAGATTTTCCTAACCGATTCAGTTACCTACGTATGTCCCATATTTATAATCACATTCCTTCGCAAACATCACGCCCACCCTTGCCAAAACTTTTTTAGGCCTCATCATAGCAAATACTACTAGAGACTTACTACTGGGGTAATAAATATAAATACTTATTGCTCAATTTGTCAAGCCTATCCGGTCGTCAGTAAATGCCTATCTATCACTCAATTACATCGCCATCAAATCTAGCAAATTGGCATCAAATTGACATCGTTGACATTTTATGTCAACCGAATAAATTAGAATGTCAGAAGTGTATAATTGCAGAAATTGGTGGGTTATTTCTATGTTTTTTATTCATTACCTAGTTCATAATTTATTAGAAGCTTTGAAATTTTGATTTTTAAATTATTTATATTAAAATACCTATAGAGAATGCAGTGCTGAGGGCTAGGAACTATTTTGAAATTATAAAAGTAAGCCGGACTTTTTACTTTTTAATATTTCTTTTAAAAAAATCATTTGAGTTTTTTTTATTTAAAAAAAATACACACATGACAAGGTTGACCAAAGTCCGGGCGGGGGCCAAAAATTCCGGACAGCCCGGACGAATGGTAATCCTGTGCAAGGGACTGTTTATTTTCTGCAGAATGTTCTGTCAGTATACTTTTGATAGGTATTACGTTAGTTGCTTATTAGCAATAATAGAGTTAAAATATTGCCAAAGGGATTATTGAGTTTCTGTTTAAAAAAAACTGTTTAGTGATGTCAAAATTAATCTTGAACTCTCAACGTCTAGTTTGCTTATGAACGCAATACGTTGCAATTTTATTAAAGTCAAAGTCACCGTTTTTGTTTGTAGAACAGCGGGGTAATTACGTAACACACTATCAGTAGGAATGGGTTTCATTTTGACAGTTGAACAACATTAATTGCGTTATTTACGTTGTGGAGCACACAAATTTTTCGAACATAAGAAGCAATGGATTAGCTATTGAATATAATGAATATAATGAATAGGCTTCAAAATTATTCAGATTGTGATAGATAGTATGTTACCTAATTAGGGTGCAGGCGTGTGTAAAAAAAGGTGTTGTAAATAAAATATGTATACGTACACTATGTTTTGCCGTTGACGAAACGTATCTAAATCTATTGCCAGAACGTTAAGCTGTATAATACAATACAAATCAAAAGATTGCAGTAGCACATAATGAGTCACACATAACAACCTTTTCAAGAGTATTAAAAAACACAATGCGCACTAAAATAACTACCTATAGTACGTCATTCTCAACATCGAATCAAAGAAACAAACCCACCGAATTTCCTAATTCAAACCGCAAGACGCGCAGTGGTAACACCAATTAAACGGGCCAGACAAAATCGTCAAACGAACCCCAGTACAAAATTTGAATACACAAGTCACGTTCGCCAAATAAGCAGCAGTAACAAGCGGTATATCGCTTGCACTGATTGTTAATTGATTAGATTAAAAATTTTGTCCCAATTCGGCGCGTATTGTTACATTGGGGGACCGGCCCTAACGAATTAATTAGTTATTTTTAATGGTAAAGGTGTATTTTACAATTTGGATGTTGACAGATGGATTATTAGATAAGCCTGTTAGCTTTCTTTGTGGAGTAAAACTTGATCCTGTTACGTGATTGTGGGGTAAAATATTTGATGTTACGGATAGCGTGAGGTGTGAAATCTGATTAGACAGAAAGTGTAATTAAAATCCTGTGTTGGAAAGAAAGTAGTGTATGATAAAGGTTCCAGTTAAGGAGTGCTAACGTTATCATGGAAGTGTCATAATTTCGATAAAATTATGACACTATTACGATCAAAAATGACATTATGAGTAGGCACTTACATTGTGTAAGCATAATAATTATTTACTTATTCTGTTGCTCTATGAGTGAATTGACATTCTTTTTACCTATTGTGGTATAGTCATTTTATTCTAGGTGCATCGTCTTCACATATAATTATGTAATTAATGTGAACCTACAAAATATTGTAAAACATTTTAAAAGAATAATGGTGGAGTTTCTTGCCCATTCTTCTCCATACGAAACTACCTTTTGGACGGGGCAACTAGAATCAATTCTATTTTTTTTTTGTAAATTTTGACGTTCAAAAGCGCCTTTTATATGCCTATTTGAAATAAATGATTTGACTTTGACTTTGACAAGAAATGCATATTATTTTTCTTGTGGCTTCGCACGGTTTGTGCATTCAGCCAATCAATGTCACGTTTATAGAAACTTCTTTAGTACGAAGAAAACAAAGTTAGGGAAACGAAAATATTATAATTAAAAATTATAACAGGATTTAGGATAGGACGGTTAAATCTATAGGATCAGTATTAATTACAGTGATATCATATTGAATAATGAACTAAATATACGTAATGACGAAAAATTACAACTGAATATTATTTAAAGTAATGAATGAGACTATGCATTTGTATACAGGAAAGCTATTTGTACAAAGTAAAAAATAAAAATAAAAAACTTTTGAATTCAGACTTTCAAATCCATTTATAGTACAGAAAAACTTATGAAACTAGTGTTAGTAGTAAAAACCTTACAAATACTTATTTCCTAATGTGGGTATTAACCCAGTGCTGGACGTAACGCGTGTCGAGCCTATCCGCAATGACGACCAGGATGCTGTTGGTGCTGGCGCGCAATTATATATGTTCGAAAAATTTGTCTGCTCAACAACGTAAATAACGCAATAAATGTTGTTGAACTGTCAAAATTAAAGCCATTCCTACTGTTAGTGTGTTACGTAATTACCCCGCTGTAATGGCAGATGTAAGTAGATAAAAAAATATGTAAATTATAACGAGCACTACCAAAAGAGAGACAGACATCTTCAACTTACCCCATAACTTATACCATCTATCGCTATACTCTTGACTGTTACTAATACACCTCATTTTATTACACTGCAAGCCCATAAAGCCCCCAAAAGACAAAACACGTAAGTGATGTATGTGCCCAATAAATTCTTTCCATTCAGATGCAACACATGAGCCGCAACGCAAGGAAAAACGCACAAATTTTTACGACACGAAGTAAATTTGACTAAATTCCCTTCCAAATCTTTATTGCATACACAAGTGTATTCAAACTACAAAATTTCATCCTACAATAACATTTTGTAAGACAATTTTGACACCCCTAAACACTCGCGTTTTATTGTCTTGAATATTTTTATTTGAAAACGTAGTACCCACCTTCAAAATTGAGTTAAAATGACAGTGGCATACGTAGTGATTCGCTCCGTGGTCGCATTAAGCGTATTAGGGGCCAAAATTGGATTTGTCGAGGGCGTTTTATTGGTACACTTGTTACGAATTTAGGAACACTGCGTTAAAAAAGCTCTTTGTCAATGTGATGGTATGTGTATTGTGTATAAATTGGAAAAAAAAAATGGTTTCCAATAAGTTAAATTTCTGTTTTCGTTTGTTTGCAATATTTTCGATTTTTGTTTGTTTACCGACATATTTATTTATTTAAACTTCATTTACCTACACACGGCTACATACCAAGCTGTACATTTCAACTTTTAGTTGACCTCGCATTGTTTTTCGTACAATGAGAAGTCAGCTTATACTGAAAATGTATAGCTTGATATGTAGTTATGCGTACAATAGTCGTTCATCATCATCAGCCTATATTCGTCCACTGCTGGACGTAGGCTTCTCCTAGTGAACGCGACTGTGAGCCCGATCCTTGGCTCTCCTCATCCAGTCTCTGCTTGCCGCCTTTCGCAAGTCGTCACTCCACCTGCGGTGCTATTCTCTAAGGATACAGCCTTGCGAACAGCGCTGCCACAGCGACGAAACAGCGGCGAATCAACGTGTTTCGTCGCTGCGGCAGCGCTGCGCGCAAGGCTGTATCCTTAGAGAATAGCACTGCTGGCCGGCTGGCATCCCACACTACGTTTGCCTAAACGCGGTCTCCACTCTAGAACTCGTTTTGCCCAAAAAAGTTTTTGTCGGTTCTGCGAGAGATGTGACCAGCACATTGCCACTTCAGGAACTCTGAACATTGAAGATTGTGAAACTATCCTCTAAAAAATCATTGCTCTCATTTATCAAAGATGAACCGTGTTCTTAAGTTCAATAAGTACAATACCATGTAATAAATAAAAATTCAATACACGCAGTGATTACTAGCTCACTTCTATTTTCTAAGAAGATATTCTAATGGGATCCTTGCATATTTTAATATTGTCTTACTATTAACTTGTTAATTAGTTACTGAGCTACTGACATATCAGTAAGTGATGTGAGGATTGCGCCATACTTGTACAAACATTTACATAAACATTATTTATAGACTTGTAGAATTAATCCCACAAAGGGAACTAACCGCGATCAGCCAATCTAAACGGCGTTCAAGAGCTGTCAGTGTCAAAATAGGGAAAATTTCGCAAAACTCTGCGTAGGGGGCGACAGTAGCACAAACCGTAAAGAAACCGCCATGATGCATCATGTCATATTTATTAGTAACAAGTAATTTGTGAAAACGTGTTAAATTATAATAGTTTTATTAATATTCATGTATTAAAAAACCTGTACTGTGATATTATGGCATCCTACCGACATTCAAAAAACTGTTTATGGTTTGTGCTAGTGCTGCACTCTGGCGGCAGAGCATTGCAGTAATACTCCCTATTTCACAACAATTATGACACTGACAGCTCTTCAACGCAGTTTAGATGTGCTGATCGGGATCAGTCTCATTGGTGAAATTCGGCCTTAATTGTGGAACATTCTTGATATCTAATGCCTGTTTGCTGTTTGTTTGAATGAACACTTGAAAATTAGGTTCCTCATCTCGATGACTTGAATAGATGCAGATGCTAGAGAAACCCAGGCCTACCACCTAACCTAATCTTATACTTGAAGTATTCCTAGAACATAACATAACATCACGCTTGTATTCTTCGAAGGGTTTGGCAGAGGTGCACCTGTAGTATACCCACATTTTGCCATGTATGTGTGTGTGTGTGCCGTGTGTTAAGTGTGAATTGCTAATTATCATTCCAAAGTCATGCTTCTTTACAGCATTATCATGCTTATAATGTTCCCACTATTGGGCCTACAGGCTGGGATACAGGCCTCTTCTTTGTGAGAGGGAGTGAGCCGTAATCCACCACGCGGACCCAGTGCGGGTTGGTGGTTGTCACATGTCTTCGGATATTTGGTTCTAGCATTTCCGAGGTTTCGTTGGTTTCCGAGGTTCATCTTCACAGTTTTTGAGAGCAGTGGTGATGAAATAATTTTCAAAAAATACCTAGCTAGGTTCGAACCTAAGACCGTACTCGTAAGTCGCGGTCGTTCTTTGATACCATACGCACGCAAAATTACGTTTTTGAATAACTACTTTATTTTCTAGACTAAATAAAAAAACGCCTGCCATTCACATTTTCAATCAGCCACATGTGCAAGATAGATCACTAAAACAAATGTTTGTGTTTTTTTACACGACTGCGCATAAGGAGCATTTATTTGACAGATCGCGGTGAATCAGTGTCCCTAGGCGCATTTATTTGTGAATACGCCTCGCTACGCATTGTTTTGATTTACGCGCAGTGGCGTTTTTTGCCCAAATAAATATGATTTTGACACACTGTGCGACTTTCCGGGTTGAAGCTGTTTTATTATAAGTTTTATAGGAAACTAAATTGTTGAGATAGTTAGGTTTGTAGCTAAAAAGTAAGTTAAAAAAGAAATGCGCGCACGCGCGTGTAGAAAAACTTCTTAAAACATAAAGAATAAGAGAGATTTAGTGTGAGAGAGAGAGAGAGTTATATCTTTATTCTCTCTCATGTAACGAAATGTGCTTGATCGTGAAGCGTCCTTGAAATTTCACTCTCAATCCTCGTTCAATTATCGAATCGCCGCGAAGTTTTACTTCGTGTGTTCTGTGACAAATATATATATATTTCTTTCTTTTCTTTTTCTTACAATTCAAAAACAGGTTGGGTAAATATAAGAACAGGTAGGTAACTGATTAAAGTTCATTTACAAAGTCGATTGACATACTTAATAATTTTCACTTGATAGTATTTTTATTTGATCCTCAAATAGGAAGCTAATTAGATCTATATTATTTTAAGTGAAATCATCAGTCAAATCATCTCGTAAATTCGGTTCTACGATGAACTAAAATATCTATAGGACTGAATAAGTTAAACACTATCTCAAACGAAGTTAGCTCACTAATAACCACCAATCACCGAATCTATTCTGCTGACAGTACCCACCAACGTACCTACCACTTGTTTTGCTGTCACTACAAGGGGCGCGGTAACGTGGTTAGCCAGACAATGACTTGACGAAGGCAAATCTGATTTGCGAACCCTCCAACGTTATTTTAAAGCTAGTCTGTCATTTTGCATAGCATTGGAGGGTTGAACAATTGGATATTTACTGTACAAGTTTAGAGGTACAAACTTAATGTGAATTGTAAAGGATTATGGTTTATTAAAGGCTGGTTGGTTTGGTTTAGATGTGGGTACACAATTTGTCTCCTACCTCCAATTCCTATTTCAACTCTTTACCAATGGCTTTTGTAGACAGGATTTTAATTCAGATTTGGTACAATTATAATAGCAATCATGTCGTTTGGTTTAAATAGGCTATTATTTTAATATAGATTCTTCTATATTTTGTGAATGTGAGAACATTGTAGGCCTAACTTGTAGACTGTAGATTTGTAGACCTTTTTAATTTTGTTGAGTACCTGTTACTTGTTGACAGGCCTACACTGTCCTCCCATACCTATTAACACTGTAATTACAAAACATTGTAAAAGCCACTTATTTTTAAAGGAGTAACCGTGGAGTTTCTTGCCGGCTCTTCTCCATAGGAAACGACCAATTGGAACCGTGCACCTAGCTTCTGACGTTTCATAAGTGCCCATGTAGGTTTATGTGAAATAAAATATTTTGATTTGATTTGATTTGATTGTCTTTTGTAGATATTAGGATGCTGTAAAGGCTCCTAAGCATTGGTATTAATCGCAGAGGTAGTGCAAGGTAATTTTTAGGTATTTATTAATATGGAAAGTCGACTTGTACCGATTAAATAAAAAAAAAACACGTGTGGCACTCGGGGACTGCCGCGGTAAAGCTATTGCATAGGATTTTTTATCAACTTATGCAATTATAATTATTTATTTATGCAGTATTTTTTTTTCTTTGATATTAATTCAAGTACAGTCGTACCATATACATACACGTTAAGCGAACGCTCGGCCGAGCTACATGGTAGGCGGAGTGGGGGGTGTTAGGTTCTATTTTCGTTACGGAACTTCTTGATTCGGTCGCCGCGCTCAAAGCCCGCGATAAAAGCTATGCAATAGCTTAAAAATAATAATAACTTAGTAAATAACTTTTTTATTGCTAAAACAGGCCCCTCGCTTATGTTTGTGATGTTTTACGAATGATCAGGATAGGAGACTCAATTCTTGTACAGGCTACAAATCAAGCTATATATTTCCAGTGCTGATCTCGCATTGTATAGGATTTCCATACAATGAGAGATCAGCTTATACTGGAAATGTATAGCTTAATATGTAGCCGTGTTTACAAAGAAAAAGTCGAACAATTACCGCAAAATACCTAATTAGATTGGTCACATTATACAATTGACTCATTGGTCTAGAGGTCGACAAGTGGTCCGGGTTCGATTCTCAGGTCAGGTATAGTCTTAATTAATTTTGTGAGTCCTACATTTCATCATCATCATCAGCTTCAGTCTGTCGACCTATAGTCTGACTAGCTTTAGTCGGGCTAGCTTTAGTCTGACTTGCTTCAGTCTGACTAGCTTTAGTCTGACTAGCTTTAGTCTGACTAGATTCAGTCTGACTAGCTTTAGTCGGACTAGCTTTAGTCTGACTAGCTTCAGTCTGAATAGCTTCAGTCTGACTAGGTTCATTCTGACTAGTTTTAGTCTGACTAGCTTCAGTCTAACTAGCTTCATAAAAACAATTCTCGCAAGGTTTGTTGGAGATAAAAAGTAAAATTTAAAAAAAAACCCCGACACAAAAGAGAGCTGATGACCTTGAAAAGGCTGAACCGATTTTGATAAAACATGTCTAAGAACCACCGCTAGAAAATCTGCTTTCAAATAAAAAAAACCGCATCCAAATCGGTTAGCTACGGTGCTACAGACAGACACACACATAGCGGTCAAACTTATAACACCCCTCTTTTTGCGTCGGAGGTTAAAAATATCAGTAGCTTATTAGTTATATTGGTACCAAATACAACCTACAACCAACTTAAAAAATGTTGATCGTCAAAATAAGACGCAAGTTAGAAGCCATCTAATGAATTATTCTAAACAACAAAAAGAGCACGGTGAATGCGTAAGACTCTTAGAATTTAACATTTTGAAACCAAGTAAAACCGGATGTTTTTCACGGATTGGCACATCGAATTCGCATACGTATTGATTCGTTCATAATATTAAAGAGAAGAAAGTTTCTACACCAGCATGCGTAGCGTGACCACTTCTATCTCTACTCTATGAAGAGAAGACAGATCACTTTCTTAACAAAAAGTCATTCTTTTTTTGAATTTTGACATCGCGCCGTAGAAATCTTTCTACAATCTGTCATTTTGTCTTCCGTTTTTTCTGTTTCTATAATGGTCATACTACGCATGCAGATAGCGATGGACGATAGATCCGGGAGTGTAGTCGCAAATGTCAGCTTATAATACTTATGTGGGTAAATCCGACATTAATTAGGTAATTGAAATGAGTTCTGTGGAAATTATAAGAAAGTACCTACCTAGCTGTATAATAGGGAGAGGTATACTCGTCATGATAGATGAAGGCTAGGTTAGGTAGCGTACCTATTGAGGAGGCCCGCAGAGACGGGCCGGTACTAGCCGGAGATCGCGGAAGGCGCACAAGTTCCGAAGATCTCCGGTGCAATTGTGGGAAGGGAACACCGGGGTGGTTTTTAGTCAGTAAGAGTCTGACAGATCCTTCCGCCTGCCCCAGGGCGGAGGACATCCATGAGAATTTTTAACCCAGGAACAAAAAAAAATTGATAGCGTACCTAAGCTCATAACAATGAGCTCACCCAATAAACCAATAAACCATATTATTTGTTTCTTTCTGACGTTAGATTCTGTTGGTTATTCTTCTTCTAATTCCTCCTGGTCACCCATCGCAAATCCCATATTAAGAGTAGGTACCTAAGGGAGGATATTTTCCTATTTCGCTCATTTGGAGAACCAGCGACGTAACTGGTGCTTTTTAAATTTAACAGGAGAGTGATTTAAAGTGAATTATTTTTTGTAATGGGGTTCAACATTTCAGAATGAGACTGCAACGTCTGGTACTGAAATTTTGATAAATCTCAATACATATATTAAATATTTCACTCCTCTGCTGCTATGACGATTTGTTCGAGCACAAATATCGACAACTCATTTTTGGGAAAAATTACATTTACTTCGATGTTTCTCCAAATGAGCGATTTGTTGACTTAACTAATTCGTGCATATAATAGGCTAAGGCTATATTTAATTATGCATCTTACACATCTATTAGCCGAAACGGTAGGTTGTTGTTGTACAGTCGCACGCACATCAAATTACCAGAAACTGTCAGATTTTCTCATTCGATTTTGAACTTAACCGTCAACAGTTTTAAGGTTTAAAATCGTTTGGAGAACTTTGACAGTTTCGTGTAGAATGACCTGCTGGCGACTGTACCATGAAGGTTATAATGCACTATGTTCTAGGAGTAGATTCTTCTTTAGTTGTTGCCTAGCAACTGTTATGTTCTGTTCTGTACTATCATCCTATGTTTTCAGAATAATTAAATTTTTATTTTTAAATGTTAATAACTTTATTTAATCACTGTGTTACAATGATATTCTATTTTCATCCAAAGTAAGCTCAGCCAACAATTGTACTGTATAAAACTGTTTTACAAAACATTTTTTTTAATTTCGTATTATCATCAATCACAATAGTTAAACCCATGGGTACGATACAGATTTACTTTTCTACCATAATACTGTATACAACTTGTATACAACTAAGACACTCTTGGCAAGACATAATTACCAAAAACGGAACTAGGAAACACCTCACTTCTTAAGTAAGTTTAATTGCAAAGAAAGAAAGAGCCATTGCAGCTTTGCTTTGCTTTTTTAATTTTAGGAAATTATAAATTTAATTTTAGGAAACTCCACGGAAACGTGTAGTTTCTTGCCCGTTCTTCTCCATAGGTACCTCCTACGCTTTGGAATGGGCAACTAGCTTCATCTTTCTGACTGACCGACCCCTTGACAATTCTAAAGTGCCTGTAATTGGTTTATTTGAACTAAATGCTTTGAGTTTGAGTTGAGTTTGAAAGTCCATTCGCGAGCATTAATACCTTAGAGCACAGAATATATATATCCCTAAAGGAGCCTTACAGTTACGCGAAATTAAAAAGCATATTTTTCGTGAAATAACAATTGCAACTTTTAGAAAAGGCCTATTTAATAATAGTATGGTTTCGAAAATTATAAATGTTCGTGACACCACAAAGTTATCAATACTTTAAGACAAAATATCTTTTGAATCATGTGTAAGATGACGGAAGTAGAAAAACAAGCATAAATATAAGGTATTTATGCTCGTGGCTCTACTTCCGTCCTTCCCCAGATAAAGCGAAATGCGTACAGTATTTTTGTCTCACGAAGCGACTCGCGCTTTACTTGTGGTAACCAAGTGTACAAACACGCTGTAAACATTCACAGGGTGTTTGCATTCACGCACGCACGTGCGTGAAGACGAGTAGCGTCAGCATATAATACACACACACACACACTTCCGACTTCGCCCTGCTCCCTAATTACGTAACACACTATCATTTTGAAGCCTATTGCTAATCCATTGCTTCTTATGTTCGAAAAATTTGTCTGCTCAATAACGTAAATAACGCAATGAATGTTGTTGAACTGTCAAAATGAAACCCATTCCTACTGTTAGTGTGTTACGTAATTACCCCGCTGGTCTCGGAAGGTACCGAGAGCTCCTGCGCTTACACACACATTCACAGCCTGTTTGTACACTTGTTTACCACAAATAAAGCACGCGTCACTTCGTGAGATAACAATACTGTCACAAACATACGAAAATGAGATATTTAGTACTAAAGCTAGTCTATAGGCAAAAAATGTCAAGAAAAATATCCATACCTTTTATGTGCACTTTACTCGTCGGCGGCGGATCCCGACTCCATGGAGGATCGCCATGACCGGAGAAGTCCCGTAACTTGAGGTAGCTTATGGTCAGCCTTATAATGGAAGCCTTGTCCAGCTGGCTGGTGATCGCCGCAGGGAGGGGCAGCATCTTCGCCAGCTCGTAGAACTCGTAGTTTTCTTTACCTCTTCTTGAGCGAGCTGCGTCTCTGCTCTTCTCTTTTCGGAGCTCGAGGATGCTGTAAAGAAAGGGAGGTGTTAGATTGGTGGTAGTTACAAGTGGGTGTTGATACTGTTTTCTGTTCTATAGACATTAAGTTATCCTGTCTGTGGTTCCTCTAGTACAAAATTGGTAGAAAAATGGCTCCAAATATCAAATCGACATACTATTTCTTAACCGTAATACTTAAAAAAAAAATAGTTAAAATTCTGAGGGATCAGCAGTAGATTCCGTATGCTGAACCAAATTATTATTAATTTTACAGGACCTGTAGGATGCAATAAACAAACAAGAGTTTTGTTTTGTTATGTTTAGTTTCTTGTGTGTATTTAATTGATTTTGTCCTGACTAAAGTTACGTTTGTCATCAGTTTGAAAATATCTAAGTTGTAATCTGTGGAAAATGTAGTGGTTAGTATATTTGCTAAGTTAAATGTTAAGTTATTACCGTTTATTTTTTATATATTACTGTTTGTTTTCCCTTATTAAATAAAAAATAAAAAATATAAAAATTATTTCAGTAAGACATCATGTTATTTATATATAGCCTTATGTGAAAAAAAGGTTTGGGAAGCTTTTCTGTAGGCATTTTTCACTGATTGTATTTGCATGATTTAACTAAACGAATTAAGATGAATGTATTTTTAAGAAGCTATAAGAATTTCTCGTCGATGTAGGTATCTCATTCTAAAGGCTCTAAAGCTAAAGTTTTCTATGAAAACTTCAAGGAAATTATTCTACCAGAATCGCGTCGCATTGTCGCGTCGCGTCTGTCTGTGGAAGCCTTAATACGACATTGTTTACAATACAATAACTAATACATTTCCTACTTGTGTAAAATAAAGTAGATACGTTTCTTTTACAGATCTTTTATTCGTTTAAATCTTTTTTGTAGCAAAGAATTTTCCGGCGTAACACAGTTTTCGTTTATCCTCCAAAAATATACTCAAAATATATCCCTAAACATTTTATAAAGAAATATCCGCCCAACTGTCTTGCCCAACGGTGGGTGTGGTCCCGAACACTCCCACTGCCCGCCCAGAGGCGGAGTTACTAATGAACACTTTTATACTTATACATTTAAAACTCTGACATTTGCATTTAAGTTACAACCGAAAGATGTTTCTGTATAATTAAATTTTAATTTACATGTTTTTGTATAAAATGTTCATATAAAAGTTGGTAATAAAGTTGGGTGTTTTGGTACTTAACAGGTTTGTTAATAGAGTTATGTTAATTTGAGGTCGAAGAGTATTTAAATTCATCTACTTGTCTGTGTTCCTAAACAGGTAAGCAGGATTTGAGCCAGTCTAAAGCACGAACAAAAATTACTTCAATTTCACATAGGTAAGCACGACGTCATATCTAGCTATACATTTCCAGTATAATCTGACTTCTCATTGTACGAAAAGCCTATACAATGCGAGGTCAGCTAAAACTGGGAATGTATAGCTTTATATGTTGTCGTGTGTACAGTCACGGGTTTGCGTAAGTGTAAGGTATTTTTGCTCGTGACTGTACTGTTAGTACATACCTACTTATCAAAGTGTTTGGTAGGTATTAAACATCATTCTATTCTATTAATAGTAATTTAACAATAACCAAGTTAATTTAGGTAATTGTCCATAATAAATAGCAATGTTCGTGCACTGCAAAATTTTGAGTTCACTAGAATTAATTGAATTATTTCACTAGGTAACACCTTTCTCTAAGAAGAATACTATGATACCTTCCAACATTTTTCTAGTAACTCGACCCATAATGAAACATTAAGCTCGGTCGACATCAGCGGAAACTTTACAACCGGGTCTAAACCGAAGGTGCGAACTAAGCAAAGTGTCCGTTTTACGATCGAGCTCGATTACCGGGCATCCCGTGAGACCTCAGCTTTATCGTCACCTGAGTAAGGCCATTTGAAAATTGGCGCGTTTTTACGTTTTTTTTAAAGGTTTTCCATTCTTTGTTTGGTGAAGATAGTCTGGGTCTGAGGTGGATGTCCTAGAATGGTCGTCTCTAACGAGGTTGATTACCTGCTTTTAAAAAAGGAATAGGGTTCGAATGTTTCTATTCCAGAATGCAACTTTTTGAAATCGCTTCTTTTTTGTTTTGAAATTTGACAAAAATTAGATTCTGACTGGAACTTCATTTATGCAAAAATAAAACATTTCGAAGATATTTTTACTGCCATGGAACTAAGATGGAAGGTATCTTCCTAGATAGCGTAGGCTGATTAACAAATTATATTCAGGCGCATCCATTATTTAAAAAGATGTAGGTACACACGGCTACATATCAAGCTATACATTTCCAATATAATCTGACCTCTCATTGTACGGAAATCCTATACAATGCGAGATCAGCGTATACTGGAAACGTATAGCTTGATATATAGCCGTATACCATATAAACAGCAACTTAAAAAAAATTGCCAATCGATTCTAAGAAAAAACAACCTTAAGACTTCCGTTTCAAAATAAACTTTTCCCAATCAAGATAACAATAACTATAGGTATTTTAAAACGTAACTCTTAACCCTTATCTTAAATAACTACGCCTAAGGGACTAATAGCATTTAAAAATATAAAGAAATGTGAAACAACCCTTCGTAAATCTGATTTTCCGATAAACGATAGTAAACTGTTAGGGTTAAGTGCGGTTTACATGGGACTGGTCAGTTTGAGAGGAACTATTTATTTACGAATTAGCTTCTGCCCGCGGCTTTGCTCGCGTGGATGTCAGAAATTATCCCACGGGAACGTGTTACCGGGATAAACAGTATCCTATCATCCAAATCCATTCAGCCGTTATAGCGTCAAAAGGTAACAGACAAGCAGATAATAAACGCATTTTTTTTATTTTGTATCAATCATGTTTGCATGATCGAAATGTCTAAATTAAAAAAAAAAACATCATTAATTTTAAATACTCTAGCGCTGCCATTGACCACGTATTACGTACAGCTAAGTTATTTTATAACTTCACATTGTAATAACTTTTAAGCGAATGGACCGATTTAAATTAAATAAATACTAAAATAAATAGTACCTCAAAATACGGGTTCAGACTATATTTCCAATTCCTTAAATCTCTTAAAAAGAGTACACATTTTTTTTTAAATCGTCCACTATTTTACTCCCTTGGGATATGATTTTACAAAAACGCTGAAACAAATAATTTTTTATTTCTTACCAAAAGCATAAATTTTAATTTTCATATCTCTAACTTAAAAATGCTAAGTTTCCCATACAAACTTTCATCCCTTTAAGACCCCTGTTAGGATTATTTTTGAGACAAAAAGTAGCCTATGTCCTTCCTCAGGTCCTATCTCCTTACCAAATTGTATCGATATCCGTTCAGAGGTTTCCAAAAACGAACTTTAACTTATAAAGCTGTCATTAACTACTAATCTTCCATTAACTTGTAACAGAAAACAACATTAGACTAGATTTTAATGGTTCTTAAATTTTAAATAATGGAAGTGGCTAACGAGGCAATCTGTCGCATTTTTTGTTGCACAAAGCGCCTTTAGCACCCAAAGTACCTGTAAATTGACGTTTCGGGTGTCAAATTTTATTGGGTTAACAAACGTCTACTAACCCAACATTAAGAGGCTGACAACAGCTAAAGCGCGGTCACTGTCGCACTGCATATAAAAGAAAGAGAAGCGCCATGACACAAACCTGGTAATTTATTGCAAAATATGAATCAATTATCGATTTACAAAAAAACTATTGATTGGACTAAAAAATTAAAACACTATTACGTTAATATGTTGCTTATAGAATAATCTGACAAAAAATCAGAATGATTGCATGTATATTAGTATGGTTTTTAATCGTTAAAAGACATTTTTAGAGGTATCTTCATGTTTTTTTTTCTGTCGTATCCAATTAGTTGTATTATGTTTTCAAAACACTATCTAACTAGGATATATCCTGAAGAATATCAGATATTTTTCTGATTTTGTTTACTGCCGTGGATCATATACTTTTAGGCATTATAAAACTTGCGTTTAGGTCCTGTAGTCCCATTTTATTGTCTTCTGTGCGAATTTTCAGAGTTTATTTAAATAACAGTAGCAAAAAGTAAAGTGAGCCACTCCTGGATTATACAACATGTCTTAGTCGAGCCTGTTATCATTGTCGGACGCAGAAGAATATGCATCCCGTCATATCTCAAACAGAAAAGATAATCCATATTCTCAAATTATGAGGGAGAACATTTTCGTCTCCGTTATAGAATTTCTAAAGAAGCATTCAAATATGTGACCAGCTTGATTTGGAGCCAATTACACATAGAAATAAGGCCATCTCTGGCAAAACCCAACTAGGTACCGATTTGCCTGAGATTTTTTGCCACAGGAGCTTTTCAGCAGGTATTAAATGATTTGATCAATGTCCACAAATCGACGATTTGTCGAATGGTACGGAAGGTAACTCTGAAGCTTGCTAGATTAGCACCTGTCTCTATTCGAATGCCAGAGAGGGAAGAATCACAGTAAAAACCACGCAAACTAAATAACTCTGAGCACTTTGAATACAACAAACTCACAGCTTATCAAACTTATCTAATGTCAAAATTGACAAAAAAAATATGTTTTTCATCGAGTGTTGCTAGATTTAAAAAAAATTGAATAATACACTCATGTTCATTCTTTTCACTCAATACTACTTGCAACATTGTTTAAAGGACTTTAAGTAATGGAACATTAACTTATGCTTATGTCTTTGGGGTGTTTCTCACACTATTTTATATAAGATAGTAATTTAGAATAATATTTATGTTGTACTAAACCCTGTGTTCGTCTTTTCAGCGATAAACATCTGTAGTTCTACCACAAAAGTGAAAAATCGACGGCCCGCCTCTGCGCTGCCGTCTAACGTGACGCCGCTGGCAGAATAGTCGACATCATATGCCAAAACAAAAAAAAACTGATCTAAACTTGTTTTGTGCAACATCATTAAATTAATGAAATCATTAGCGTCAATGATTCATTACATAATGGGGCGTTAATGTTTGTCTTTGTGCAACTGAGTGCTAGGCGTGAAAAGGTAACATACAGGGAGACAAAGTTACTTTCGAATATTATTAGTATATTAGTATGGATAATATAAATACTTGTTTTGTTATTTATTAATTATTAAACTTTGTGCACTATAAACATACAAAGGCGGACCTAGCAGTTAACGAAGGGTGATGAAGAGATAATCATAGGAGATGCATTGTTTGTGCGTGGAAAACCAAAAAATAATATTAAAAAGATATCATATATAAATAAAATAGATACAAGGGTACATAATTTGTATTGTATTTTTGTATCATGGTGTACAAAAGTCTAAAAAACAATCATCGAATATTTTCCATATTTGTCATCGACAGCCTAGCCAGTGCACAAAAATAATTAGGTAATTAATAGTTTTGAAGTTTTATCTTTTAACCTAGTTTGATATTAAGTGATTATTTTCCATAGTTTCTTGAGCGTTCTTCTCCGTAGCTTCATCTTTCTAACGGGCTGACTCCTTTGACGAATTCAAAAGTGCCTGTAAATGGTTTAATTGAAACAAATGCTTTGTGTTTGAGTTTATTTTTACGTGATTGCAGTAGGTCTGTAGCCTATAGGCACTTGGTACCTTGAGAAATTATAGCTCCAAACCACCGTTCATGCTTATATTGAAAACGGGGTCTTTGAAGCCTTATGTAACTTAACAAAACTCGATCTTTATCAACGGATTGAGGCCTATTACGTCCGGTTTCTGGAACAAAAATTATTGACGCGTCTAAATTAAACGCAAGTCAAGTGATGAGATTGGCTGTTGATAATTCATTCAACCAATCACAGCCGATTACACGCGCTTGACAATTTATTAGCAAATTTTTGTGTTGATTTTTTCGTTCCAGAAACCGGCGTTAGTAGATTGAATAAATTCCTGAATAATTCTTGACGCATTTAAGTTAGATTGCGTGTCAATCTCTCAATACCTATTGTTTTAACAATTTCAACTTTTTTAAGTTTAAAAAGTTTGTCTAGACAGTTTGCCATTGTAGTACAACTGAACAAAACAATAAGTTGATATGTTAATCGATGCGCAAATATGTGGTCAATTGTTTCTCATAATTGACACATAGCAAGGAGGATTATAGGAGGTGTAATATTAGCCATTGAGTCATTATGAGGCCAGTAGGTATGTGAAGTTATGGTAAAACTGTTTGTTGTATATCTAAAAGTGTGTCGAAGTAAATCTAAACCCGTGGGGTGATTGCGTAACACACTAACAATGACAATGCCTTTCATTCTGACAATTCAACAACATTCATTGCGTCATTAAAGTTGGCAAGCAGACGAATTTTTCAAACATATGAAGCAATGGATTAGCAATTTCCTTCCAAATCCTTCGGATTGTGATTGAAGTGTGAAGATAAAAAGATAACAATAGGATTGTGAATTGAAGTGTGTGAAATTGGGGTGCAGGCTACTGTTTGCTATAGTTCATACTTACATAACTTATTGCATAACTATAACTAATTATGACGCATAATTGTGTTACCTACACAGTTTCAAATAAAAAAATCCCTATGTACGTACTGTCATTGAAAGCAAAATTTGTGATTAATGATTAAAACTGCTGCTGCTAGCCTTCCTTGAAAAATTCTTCCATAATAAATAAGGGAAAGAGAGAATTTACTTTATTTTTCTACCCATTTTTTTATATTTTGTAAATTAATTTTTATAAAAAAATATTTTCATTTTATTGCATGTCATGTAAACCAACCTTAACTAACGTCCGATTTAAACCGAGGGTTGCAATGGTCAGTAAAGGGTATTACATTGTTTAAAATAACTTTATAGTGAGGGTTGCATACCCCCTTGTCTTGACCGCCCCAAGATTAGGGTGAATTATGGATTTGATAGAATTTTCTTTTGTATATAATTGATTGGATAATTTTATGCCAAATGGTTTTAGTGTATCATTCATGAATGTTTTAGCTGTCCGAAATAAAATGATTTTATTTATTTTTATTAGATACATTTATTAATAAACATAAATCATAATGAATTTTAAAACTGACGAAGTATTCGTTGAATTGTTCTTCATATTTATTCATAACGTTTAAAAAAAACGGTTAAGTCCATTTAAAAAACGGTACTTCTTTACTTACCATTTCCAAAATGGTTTTGCAACCATATTAAGAACCGACACAGCTCTTATCATGATAATACCTACCTACCTACCTAAAAAGAAAACACCGGGTATCTACCGTATGCTAAAATACTAACACATAAAAAAAGTTAATGTGTGATGTGTGTGTGTGTGCAGTGTCGCTAATGTGTGTGTTTGTATGTGTGTAAGTAAGTTTATGTAGTAGTATATGTACATATGATGAACCCACAACCTCGTGCATGAGAGACGAGGCTTTAACCACTGGGCAAGCCACGTGAGCATATCCGTCAGAAGTTGGCCGAAACATCTCAGCGTTGATGTGCTGGATTCGTTTTTCTCCTCTACCGATCGTTATTTCTCCTGACAAAGTTTATTTTGTTTATACGTATGTATTAGTATTTATGTATTTATATTTATTCTTGTATTTTATAGTTATTTCCGAGCTATGTATCCCGTATATTGCACCTGCCATGTTTAGTCTCTGCATCACCCTAAGGTTGACTGGTAGAAAATGCCTCAGAAATTAAGTCCGCCTTTGTACAATATTTTTTACTTGTATATGAAGTTTTAATAAATAATAAATAAATATGTGTCTTTTTCAATTCATATGTTTATCTTGGATATCACTGAAAAAGAACATCGTGAGGAATCCTGGACTCATAGTTAATATAAGTCTGAAATCGTCAACCCGTCTTGAGCAAGCGTGGGGATCAATGCTCGTGCCTTCGAACCCAGATAAGCGCTTTACTTTGTGTAAATTATTTCATCACCACTGCTCTCAAAACGGTGAAGGAAAGCATCGTGAGGAAAATGGCATGTTCTAGAATCGAAAATTCGAAGACATGTGACATCTACCAACCCGCTCTGGGCCCGCGTGGTGGATTACGGCCCACTCCCTCTCACAGAGAGGAGGCCTGTGTCCCAGCAGTGGGAACAGTATAGGTTGATTATGCGTACTATTTCTGTTATGTATGTTATGCATTATTTTTGTTATGTCATGAGTGCATCAGTATTAAAATCCCGGAAAATATATGCACGGCTACCTAGATATGCAGTTACAAAGCTGCTAGGAGACTACTTATCCATTTAGTTGAAAAAGTCGTGTCGTGTGTCATAAAAAGCATTAGGACCCAGAGAGACAGAGAGAGCTAAAAGAGTCTCGTTTTAAAAATGGAATAGTTTTTTCTTGTTTAGATATAGTGAATAGGAGTTTTTTTTTTTTGGGGTTTTGTCATAGTGTTCTATCCTTTATTTAATATATATCCTCATTATTAATAGATTTTGCAAATTGTCATATTGAATTTGTAGCTAAATACCTACTTGAATAGAGTTTATTTTTGCACGCAATACGTTAAAAAGAAAATATTACACTATTTTATTAACACACAAAAATAGAACCAAAATAAATATAATAGCCAGACACTCCAATGCTTTTTGTTCTGTCCAATTTTTATGACGAAACTCCCTTCATCTTAGAAGTGGCCGTCTTTAAGTGTCCGTGTACGTGCCTCGACACCCTGCACACCTGGGAATCGAACCCACAATACGCAGCTAACGCCTTGACCCTCCACAAATACACCCTTGGAAACCACAACTGAAAATCAACCTTGGCTTCATAAAATAGAGTTCAAAATCTGACACACGTTGGAATCGTTCCATTGGTCAGTGATGATTAGTGCAATATTCCAAAAAGGGCATATCTCACAAATCCGTCAGACGAATCTAAGCTCTATCTCAATGTTATAAAATCTAAAATTATAAATCAGAATAAAAACAAAAAAGAATCTTCCTGCAAATTGAAATACGAGAAACTCAGAGAAAAAAGGTCCGGTATTCGAAGCCGGGAAATGTCGTAAAAAGCCTAGTACGCAACCGTGTCACAGTAGTTACGGTTAATGTGTCCCGGACAAATTGAGTTGTGCCCGAGTAGGAAAATTAGCTGTCCCCAGGGAATCGGGGATATTTCCTGGACTCCGGGATAAGTGACGGATATGACATGACTATTTATGAGTTGCATTTCATTGTCATCGATTAGGAAGTATCACCTTGCTGTTTATATTGTCCGGTAAGCAGATACAGTTTAAGGAGACTACAGGACCTAAATGCAAATTTTATAATGCCTAAAAGTATATGATCCACTACAGTAAATTAAATCAGAAAAATATATGATCTTCTTCAGAATATATACTAGTTAGATAGTGTGTCGAAAACTTAATACAACTAATTTGATACGATAGAAAAAAATCACGAAGATGCCTCTAAAAATTTCATGTAACGATTAAAAACCCTACTAATATACATGCAATCATTCTGATTTTTGTCAGATTATTCTACAAGCAACATATTAACGTAATAGTGTTTTATTTTTTTAGTCCAATCAATACCTAGTCTTTTGGTAAATAGATAATTGTTTCATATTTTGCAATAAATTACCAGCGTTGTGTCATCGCGTTTCTCTTTCTTTTCTATGCAGTCCGACAGTGACTGCGCTTTAGCAGTTGTAAGCCTCTTAATCCAATATGTCACAGGAAGGATGAAAAGCGGATGCACCCCAAAAAAAAACCGTAAGATCGCACTATAAGGACCTATATTCTGTATCCGGCAATATTCTCTTCAGATTGAAATATGGCCCTTAGTTTAGACGTCATTAATTACTAATCGAAATAATTAAGATGACAAAGCGGATCTTGGAAAACTGTTAGTAAAAACCTATGACAATAATGAAAAAACATCCAATATTCGACAGCTAACACATGTTTTTCCCATCAAACCATTAAAAATCACTTACAAAAGGCATTCTTCACACTCTATCACTTAATTGGGACCGAATCAGAGACATCAACCCTAAACTACCGCTGCCGAAATCTTTTGATAAAAAGATTATCCTAAATGTACCAACATGTCAATAGATCCGTGCTTGTTAAATTGTCACCCGTCACCTCTTTAGGGTTATCGTTGAAAGGTTAACACTTCCCGATTAACCCTAAAACGGGGTATTTAATACCCCGCTTTTGTGACGACCATGGGAGTTTCTGTGCATTTTCCCCTTGAATGGTTCTGAGTCTAAACATTGGTTCTTTGTTGCGGTTTTAAAGAAGTTTATTGTAAGTTACGGTTAACGGTTGATAAACAGATAATGGTGGATAGTTTTATTATTTATTAGATAAATAAAATGAGATTGTAATGATGTCTTCCGTTTATTATGATCTGCATTAAGTTGTCATAGACTTAATTTACTGTTTATATGTCTGATTCCGACATAATTAGATGCAGATGCACCAGTAACAATGTTTTTATATACCTACTATACCTAAGTACTTTATTTATTAAAGATGGGACATAAAGATAAATTTTATATAATTTCTGCATTTATAAGTATGTTTCTTAGCTTCAATATGACATTTTATTAAATGAAATGACAACACACAGTATTTATGAAATTAATATAAGATTTTATTTTTATTATTTGATAAATGATTTTATTTCTGTAAGTAGGTTTGTACAAACACTTTTACACTTCAATCATATTTTAAAAACTGGATGAGGTCGGCGTTTCCTATCTGACTACTCTGAGAAGAAAGGCCGAAACAAACTCAGAGGTCACAGTCTGTTTTAACGTTCAGACACAATCTTGGTCAAATCATGTGAAAACCATGTAGATTTGTGTCTGAAATGGTCTTTTGAGGAAAAACCACACAGATTGAGTGGACGTGTCCAGTCAGTGCACGCATTTGTCAGTAATCGTGTAGCTAAACTCAGAACTTCAGCTTGGCTACCTACACTAAAGAAGTTCTTACGAACCCTAAGAAAATCTCCAATTCTTAAGTACCACTCTAATAAAACACAATAACCCTCTCTTATACCAAATATGACACATAATATTCAATATCAAGTGATTTTGTCACCGAGCACTTTATATTTCTATACCCAACAGTATGTATGTATGATTTTTAATTTCACATTGTACATTTTAGGGTTATAAGTGGGTATTGAACGATAATTCTCGCTACCTTGGGAAGATGGGTGCAAGGTTTGTATCAACCCTCGAATTTAAAAGCTTAATCTTTTTCTTTTGGCTTATAAAGGATTGGCTTTGTGGTGCAAACGTTTAAGGTGGCATATGGCAGTAGTGTTAATGCAGTGGAAGGGTTATAAAATTTGCGGCACCTTTTTAAAAGCTTTTATATGCATAATATAAGTACTGTATTAAATGTCAGCTGTTGCACAAAATTAATTAATTAATCAATGCACCTGTGAAGTGAGTTTTCAATAGTGTCAATTCCTAGCATCAGCAACAAAATTGCGTAACACACTATCAATCAAAATTTGAATCGTTTTGAAGTCTACTGCTAATCCATTGCTTCATATGTTCGAAAAGTGTGTCTGCTCAACAACAAATAACGCAATGAATGTTGGTGAACTGTCAAAATGAAAGCCATTCCTACCGTTAGTGTGTTACGCAATTGCCCGGCAGATGGAATTATTGCTTCAAGTTCACTTCACAGGTGCATTGATTAATTAGTGACAAATCCCTTCAGAGCCAAGAAAAGCTACAATTCTTGTTTTTCTTTACATTCAAAGTCTTCAGTATTTCCTTTCAAATTTGCAGGTAAATTTAGTTTCACGGAATAAAAATTGCATTTTCAACAGTTTCTCGATAAAATTTCAATTGTTAAAACGCAAGTCACTTGAAGCTCTAAGCATCTAATCTCGCAGAATCGTCCACTGAACACCTCCGGACTTTCTTTAGGAAACTTTTCAAAGAGATATTTACACCCTCCGCTTAGGGTCGGCCAGTTTTCTTTAAAAGCATGGACATTTGAACCCTTGGAATTTAGTCAAGCGTTTCGTCCCTAGAGCCTTGGAAACCCCACGGTCAGTCGGAAGAAATTCAAATAAATTTACCATAGTCACATACTTTTGGATGAATGACTTGTATGACAGTGTAACCCCGGAATTTTCAGTCACTCAACTTTAAGATGGTCTTATAAGTCTTTCTGTCGCTGCAATACATTTCAAAGTGACAGAGACAGAATAAGATTTAACGACGGCATATAATTTTGAGTTGCAATTGATTATTTGGCAGTTAGACTCTAAAGAGTTGTAATCATTGTGATTGTAAAAGATTCTACGTTGTGTTTAGCAAAGTCGAAATATATGCCAGCTAAAGCTAATGGAAATCACGTTTGGCATAATGACGGTTCATTTCAAAGTAATACACTCAGTATTGACACGTTGCCAGCTTCATCTACTAATTGAATACGGAATACATTTACTTAGTTAATTTCTCCAATTTAGGCCCCTTGCACCACCAATTCTTAGATTCGTTTAGGGCCTAAATGAATTTTAAACATCGTTCTCTATGTGTCAGTTGTTTAAAGATAACAGAGAAGGAATGATGTTTTAAATATTTATCCCTCAATTTTCGTTATTGCTCCTACCAACCACTGTTTGTCTCTACATCACCCAAAGGTTGACTGGTAGAAAATACCTATGGCATGAAGCCCCGCTTTGCACATTTGTGTGCATAAAGTAAATAAATAGATATGTTTAGCACTGCGCATCGCATGCAGTGATTCGTGGTGCAAGCGGACCTGAATGTGTTTTTGATGAAAAAGTTGCCGAAACATTTGATGAAACGCAAAGAGTTTCTGTTAATGAAAACCGTGAGAGAAAAGACATTGCAGCTAAAGATTGGCAAAGACGATCGCGTTAGTCAGGAGAACCTATACTTAGCAAGGAAACGCGAGCTGAATAAAAAAGAAAAATCGTAGTGCATAAAAAGACAGACACTAATCAGACGTTAGGCGTTAGTCACCGAGGTTATTCCTGGCATTCGAAGCATCCAGCTCGGTTGTTTTCTACTCCATTAATATTCTAATTAGTTTGTAGTAATCGTGGTTTAAAACGATGCTAATGCGATACTTCACCGTAACTGGCTTTTGTGAAAGGATAACATCAACCGTTGTGTCTTCTCGCTCTAGCAACGGTGATTGGATTTAGGGTTTCTCTAATGCGTCAGTCTCCGCCATTGATAATGACGCTAACGGTTTTTCTCCAGATTTGTAATTCACTATTCACTATATACAGCACTGCAAACTTGAATCTACTTACGTATTTTCTTTTACAACTATCTGCTATGACATATGATATTATTAATAGAGAATTAAATTTTTGCTAAAGTGTTAACCAAACAATATTTAGTCAAATGTCTCGGTCTTATCTAAGTCAGTCCTCAAATCTAAAAATCACCTATTAATAAAAACAATATCAATGTTGACCATAAACTTAGAGTAAGACCCAAAGAAAAAACAAATACTCATTATTACGATAAAAGTCATACTTCCATACATATTCAAACCGAACCCCAAGCAGGGTAATCAGACAATACAGTCGGAATTAATAGAAGTCCACCCGTAATGATACATCTTATTTATACGAGCAAATAGGAGAAGGGGACAGTTGTCACCATATTTGATATAGAAAATGAAAATGTCATCGGCTTAATAGGTACGCTAAGGATTATTATTGATATTGCACGATTTACGATAGCTGATATTAATAAAGATTACAATCTGGATTTAGAAGGAAATAAGGCCCAAAGAAAGATAGAATCTTTTGATGAACAAGTAACCGTTTAGTTAGACGATCAACATGTTTGCGTACACGATTGCTTAGCTAATCGGTGAGTAATTAATTATTGCGTGTCGGTGAAGCTCTTAATTGTTAATTTATTGTGATGTTTTGCCAACATTTTAAATCCAAAATATTCACTACTGAATAATGGCTTCTGCCAAAGACTCTTAAAGGAACTCTTCAGTTGCGTCAGAGTTTAATTTTATATTAAAACCTAAGTATCCAGTAAGATCAGTACCCCAGTGAGTCATCATCTTGTATATTGTAGTTCTTGTCATTATATTTACTGAACATAAGCCTATCCGAAGTTGCCACTTGCTTGCCACCACTTGGCCATCTTCTACAACCAGAGCATTATCTTCTTTAGAATTTTGATCTTTATGCCAATATTTTTTTTTGTTCTTTTAAAAAAAAACTTTGCCCCACACTAGGAATTTCTCCTGCATTGTGGGTGCGTTTACAAACATTCAAACTCACATACACAATCAGCCAGACCCGGAACAACTACTTGTAGGTCATAAAAATATATATAGATATATAAATACCGCGATCGCTGTATATTCTACACTACCAATTCAATTCTTAGAACCAATTTTCTCAAGTACTGTTATTCCCATATGTCAAATTTTTTAGTCCAACATTTTTCTTCGCAAAAACGTACCTAGTGTCAAGAAGTCGTGGTCCACGATTGTTGGGACAGGCGTAGGCGTGTCAAAGGTAAGATCACGAGGACCCGTAAACTCGCATACCGGTGAAAGGTGACTGGCAGTATAGTAGGTGAGTATTGTGAGTAATAAGATTTGAGCGTTGAAAAATAGGTGTTAGACCTTTTTTCTGCTTTGTGGTTAAAGAATTAAAATGGAAGTTGTTTGAGATGTAAAGCTTCTGTTTTACAGTAGATGCCGAGATGAATTTGAAGACCAGCCCCCTAATTACGTAACACACTATCAATCACAATCTGAAACATTTTGAAGCCTATTGCTAATCCATTGCTTCATATGTTCGAAAAATTTGTCTGCTCAACAACGTAAATAACGCAATGAATGTTGTTGAACTGTCAAAATTTAACCCATTCCTACTGTTAGTGTGTTACGTAATTACACCGCAGCTTTCTCGGGTAGTTTAAGCTAAACGTTTATTAACTTCAGGGACACAAAAGATAATTATGACAGCAGACAGCAATATGCTACTAGCATTTTTTTGAGACTACGCTTAGGTACAACAAAGCTAGTCCAAATAGTATTTAAATTGTTTTAAAATCGCTAGTGTCACGGAAATGATAGCTCAATTAAAATCCAATCTTTTTTACAATAGTCAAAAAACGAAAGTATCAAGATTGCTCACGCGATCATTTGGAAATAATGACAGGAGGCAGTCAAACGTCCCGGGAACGTTTACTATAGCACCCCTGGTGATGAGGTTAATATGACTCGGCGAATTTCCGACGATGTCCGACAGTGTACGACAATCCGACACTACGCCTGAGTCCCGAAAAATCGGAAGGCGGGATTTAGGTTATTTTAAATTGGGTTATGTCCTTTAATGTTTATTGTTTGTATAGTTTTAAATAGAGGAAAGAGTTATTTTGAGAATGTTACAGCTTATTGGTTCTGTATAGAAATAATATAACTTATGTAGGTACCTTTGTTATTGAAGATGAGAATGCAGAATTTTCAATGTATTTTTAATAAGACTAACTGATTATTTTTTTTACAAAATCTTGGTGGTATATTTATGTAGGTATTATTCGAATGTAAATGAATTCTCGAGTTTTTTATACGCCATGACATCCACTAGGTAGGTATCTACTTTTATAATTTCAGAACGCTTGTCTGTTTCTCTTCAAACTAAGTATATTTTTTTGCTTTCATTTATCGAAATCATCCCTTAAATAAATTCACTGCACAGTGTTGCATTGCCCAATAATTTTCGGACAAAAATAAATAAAGGCAGTCGGCCCATCCCGGCTGGGCCCAGTGGGACGGGCGATTTGTTCGCGCTGGCCAAATTGCCGCTCTTTAGGCAGACTTTAATAATCACGTCATATCCAATTTTCGTTTGACACGCTGTGCGAATACAAATTGGGCAACGCGTTGATTGAATATGTCACTTGTTTATTAGTGAATTGACACTGGTAATTAATTATTGGTTCATTATTGACTGTGTAGGAATTTCATGCTCTTTTTTGTGTAGATTAAACGTAAGTTTATTTAGTAAATTCTTACATCGTGTATTCATGACATCAAACAAGAATAAAATAGCGCAAAATTGCATTAAAGCTTCAGATGATGTATTTAAAGAATTTAAATAAAATGCGTTAACATTCACATGTATCAAATACAATGTCTTGGCATAAATCCATAATAATTATATGCATTTCGCAATATTCTTTGGACGACGGCATTTTCAAATGTGAATATAAAATGAAAGATCAAAGCACATTATCACAGTGACAAATCTCAAAAAATATACAACATAAAAATGTAAAATTTAGATAAATTGCATCCCACTATGACAACGCAATGTCGACGCAGTAAAAATAATCGTACAATAGATGATATCACATGCCCACACACCCCAGTGGGCGATATCCCGCTTCTTACGGACAAAAAATGACCAATCTGCTAGACGCGTCGATACGGGTATGACTAATGGTAGTCGCTTGCTTAGCAAATTGCCTGCCAAAAACGTAACGAAACTGGAAAATTGTTTCATTCATAAATGCAATAGTCGGGATTTGCGTGGATAGCTTTTTGATGAATAAAATAGTGAGGATTACGCGCCCCATGTGATAGCGGTTTGAAAACGTCAGATGGACAAATGCTTGTGATAATCATTTGTATGATTGGATTTTGTTTGGTCCTTTTCTTCGGTGAGAAATTTTTATTATATCGACCGTTTTCTGAGTAAATAAAGCTAGCTAGCTGAATTAGCAATACAAAGAGAGGTCGGGGCCGCATTCGCAGCCAATTGAAAGGAGAAGGAAATAATAGTTATTTGCAATAATCGACTGAAGGGACGGCTGATTGCGCCCGGGGCACGGGCGAGGAAATTTTTCCCGTATTTTTGTCTGCCAACTTGCTGTCGAGTGTTGGTTATTGCTTACTATAAATTCTTCACTTTATTCGCTTTTGCTGCTATTCGGAATAATCATTGAGCTTAATGTAGATTAGCTAGATTCAAATTATGTGCTACAACAAGGGCTAACTTCGCATCTATTACAATGAAAATCTGTAAGCAGCTGCTATTTTATTTCAGCCTTTGGAGTTTTAATGCAGCAGCTGTAATGTATCAGTGTACAAGATTACAAATCGATTAATGGCCGATTCCTATTATTTACGGACCGTTATTACAAAAAATTAAGACTCTCGTATCTTTACCAATAATGAAGCAATGATCTCATAATTTTGCATAGTAGATCGTCCCATATGGAAGTAGCTATCAAATGTAAAATTAGCTTACGAATCTATTTATATGTCCAGCACCCTAATTACGTAACACATTATCTATCACAATATGAAACTTTTTGAAGCCTATTGTTAATCCATTGCTACATATATTCGAAAAAAAATTCTGCTTAACAACGGAAAAAACGCAATGAATGTTGTTGAACTGCCAAAATGAAACCCATTCCTACTGTTAGTGTGTTACGTAATTACCCCGCAGTTTGGTAATAAAAAATGCTGCCATTGGTAAGCAAAACGATTCGTTTTTGTTTATAGGAACCGAGCATAAAACAAATAGTGCTCAATTATCGAGACGTAAGACATTACTTCGAAATGCTCACTACACTTCATAAAACAAACCTACTGATCCATTGACTAAAGATAGGAAAAATGTTCATCTGTCATTCAAAAACGTTTCTAAGGAACCCTTCCCAACTGTTACCAAATCAACCCTAAAAGAAGGAATTAAAACAACAGGGGTCAGCACAAAAGTACGTTGATGAGGTAAAGGGGGATGTAATAGATCATTTTCGGGACACTTGTCCCGCAGTTAATCCGGACTGGTCCAGCTAGTGATCGATTGTAGTCACCCTAGTGTAGGAATGTCCATTAAACTTGGCATTTCAGGCTACTTTCAAAATAGACTGACCGCTACTGTTTGTAGGTACATAAGACTAAATAAAAATTGTGTTCTAGATATTGGAAAAGAAAAGAATCTGCTTTCGAAAAAGTTTTCATAAAGAAATATTGCTAAAAAAATCGTATAAAATAGAAAAATATCTTTTGATCTCAAATAATTACAGTTTCATACAATATTTACATTCGCTCACGAAAGTGAGCGAATGTAAATATTGTATGAATACTTTTGTATTGAAATTGATTCAATATCATATTGAAAAACATGTCTTTTTTATCAATTGATCCATTCTTCGTGCAAATCCATACTTAATATTATAAATTCGAAAGTAACTGTCTGTATGTTACCATTTCACGTCTAAACCACTGAACGGATTTCGATAAAACTTGGCAAAGACATAGATGGCATTCTGGGGAAGGACATAGGCTACTTTTGGTCCCGTTAGCACGTTCCCGTGGGATAATTTTCGACATCAACGCGGGCGAAGCTGCGGGCAGAAGCTAAATAATAATAAAAGTGTTAATACTCCATTCGATACGTATTAAAGCTCGCAAAATTAAAAATAAAAATTACATTGTTTTTGTACTTTTTAAGGGTTCCGTATTAAAAGGGTGCCAACGGGAGCCCATAACTAAGGCTCCGCTGTCCGTCCTCCCATCACAGAGCTGTATCTTTTGAGCCGTTATAGATAGACACTTGAAATTTTCACAGAGTGTGTACTACTACGGCCGCTATACCAACAACTAATAGAAATAAGTAAAAAATTATGAATTACGATACATGAAACGTTATTTTCGCGGCGTTTTTACAAAATATTGCTAAAAATATTGTACGGTGGTAACGAACCCTTCGTGTGCGAGTCCGACTCGCACTTGGCCGTTTATTTTACTTTTCCTTCGTAACATCACAAAATTACAAAAACACCTGCAGCAAGAGAAGATTCGAGTGAAACCGCAGACATAAATCGATCGTTGTTTTTGAAGAATCGATTTTTTTAACTTTTATTCGATTCTCTAATGACGGATAATAGTTCGGTTGTTATATCGATACTGGACGTTTTTGGGGACGAACTCATTGTGATTTTCGTTCAACTTAATAGCTCCAAAAGTATAATTTATCTCCATAATGACATCCTTTTTATATTTCTTGTCTAAATTGTATGTCACTGCATCGTTTTTTTTTTTATTTATTTTATAATTGAATTTTTAAGACATGCTGTAGGTACGAAAAAAACTAATAGTCCAAATTAAGACATTTTCAGAACAAAAAAAAACATTTCAGTGAATACCTACTTCCGTAGCAGTATAACGCTATTTTAAGCGTTACCGAATTTAATTATATTTAAAACCTATCATACCGTTCAATATTCAACTCTTTTTTATTTCACAGTTTTTTGTCCAACTATTTTACACATTGAACCTCTGGGTATTGTTTGACACACTTATAAAAATGTGTTGCTATATATATTTTACAGTCTTGTATCAAAGTTCGTCTGTCGGTAGTAAAAACTCGAATGGATGGAGGGCGAGACGAATTGCAGTGAATCAGCAGTTGGTAGCCGATTGAGGCTGACTACTGTACTGTACAGGCTGTTTTGAATCACAAATGTTGTAGATAAAATATTTTGAGAAGATTTTTGGCGTCAGTGTTGATGATTCTGACCCCTGTGCATTTTTTTTTGCGGTAACTGTATTATGTTTATGCATTACATAAAAAAAGTCTTGATACTTTTTTGTAGGTAGTAAAAAATAGTTTTTGATTTATCTTTAATGTTGTAGCTTCATCTTAAAATTAGCGGCTAGGTTCGTGGTAACACCACGCAAAATTCGTCAACATTTTCAATTACTGCCGAATTTTACAGAAAAATTGTGTTCATTTTGTAGGTAGGCAGAACTTTTGAACACCTATTTAACAAATCCACTGCCAAAGAAACATCAACCTATGTAAAATTAAAAAAAGACACAAACTGTAATAGATCCATACATTCAAAAAGGGCCGGCAGAATTACCAATCTTATTTGCCGATTAACAGAATGACAATATACCTTATCACATGTTGTTAAAAGCCAAAATCGCTTGTCAAAATGTTTTTCAGTCGCAAAATCTAAGTTTTAACTCATCTAAAATGAGGTAGTAGGAGATAATACTTTATAATATTAAAACGGATATTTGATGTTGGCTTTTTTGTTAATAATCTTTTTATTTTTTTATTTAAGAGACATTGTTAATTCCGTGATGAAATGTTACAATTCTTGTATTATATTTACTAGTTTATAACAACTTCTGTTTGCTTACATCAATAAATAATTAGTTTGGTAAACTGTAAATAAAACCTTTCGTTTAATTATAGCAGTTCATTAATTCAACATCAATCAATTTTGTCACCGTTTGAGAACTAGTTTCACCCACTGGGCTTAATCGTGTTGGTAGAAAAATGATACTGACAATCTATCGATTGATTTTACTTAGGGTTTCCACAAAACAGCAGAAGAATCAAAACCTAGACAGCGATAGACTAGTCATTATGTTGATGCAACAAAATCAATTCAGCGGCTATTTATTTTTCATTAAATACTTTCTCTTCCTAAATAAGTACTTTTGTCTGTTTCATTTCTTTTTATCGAATAAAGTCCTATTTATTTCAGAAAGCTACAAAACATATTGTATAGTTTAAAATATAACATGTTTCCACCGATTGTAATCGTCAACAATATAATTGCGGTCTCATTATATGTAACTGAAGGACTTTTTTTCTCCTATTTCGATTGGACTGGCTGCGGTCCGAACACCGTTTTATAAGCTCAGCTGCTTGGAAATGGACTTTTACCATAAATATTGGGTATTTTGTTACTGCTGCTGGAAATGGCCAGTGATACATCATAATTTCGAATAATTTTTGGAATTGATGCGTTTTTTGAAATGGGAATCGTCTTCATGAATAAGAAGACGGTAACTGCTGATCAAAAATACTAAATATGTTAACCTAACACCTTAAAGTAAATACCTATGTTTTACAAATAAATATTCTGATTCTGATCACTAAGGCCCACTTGCACCGCCAATCACTAAACACGTTTAGCGAGAAACGAATTTAAAACATAATTCTGTTTCTGTCAAATGTTTGAAGATGATAGAGACATAATTATGTTTAAAACTCGTTTAGCGCTAAACGCGTTGAGTGATTGGCGGTGCAAGTGGGCCTTAGTGATCAGAATAATACCCTAACCTAAGCCTCTAAAAAGGACCATGCGAACCACTGTGCAATACACAGCCGGCTAATATTACACCTAAAGGATTGTAATAAGGACCACGTTTGGTGAAAATACTAAGATCACTGGTTTTCGAACCTATACCTATCTACATAATAAGACCGCACTAAATTGGTATTAGTTAGGTTAACCTACATTTATTTGTAGACTAGCTTTTGCCCGCGGCTTCGCTCGCGTTAATTTAGAATTTGACAATCAATTCGGGTTGTTCAGGGAATTATAATTAGGAGGATAAAAAACCGGTCTATCGACACTCTAAGACTCACGAAATGTATTAAGTACTTAAATAAAAAATAAAAATAAACTCTTAACACACTACTAAAGTTTTTTCAATAATATAATTCAATCATGATTCGAAAGACACGTGGCGCTATCTATTATCATATGAACGTTATTGTTGTTTTCCTCGGGAACAGTACTTTTTTTCGGGATGAAAGGTACCCTATGTCCGTTTCTGTACACCTGACAACGTATACGCAAAATTTCAGGATGATCGGTTCAGTGGTTTAGGCGTGAAAAGGTAACAAACAAACAAACTTACTTTCGCATTTATAATATTAGTTAGGATTATTTTTTTAAGAATTTTATGTCAGATTAAGAATTTTCAAAAATATACGGCTTCTTGTTGCAGGAATAACACTACAAAAATATTAACAAGAGCGCTCAACTAATCTTGACCCTTTAAGTTTTTTATTTTCTACTTTTACAAGTCAAAAAACATTCACCACTGTTTTACATACTCGTATAACAAAAACGCGTGTTACATTATTTAGTTACGCTCTTTATTTTTCAATCAAAATATTTTTGTCTACGGATGTGATTTTTTTACATTTTTCCTTTCAATGCTTTTTTGGTATTCTTTAGAAATTTTGATGAGGTGTGAAAGGGTTCATGTCTTGTGATTGAGTCAAAGAAGTTTTTGTTTCGTGAGATAAAATGTAAAAAAGAGTAAAAACTCTTAAGATAAAAGAGCCTTTTATCTGTTATGTCTGATGATTTTCACGGTTTTTATTATTAGGAGGCCAGTATACCCGAGCACCCATTGCATTTATTTTCTGCCAATCATTTAGAAAATGGTACTCAGAAGCCCAAAAGTCTGACAACCAGTCTTACCAGGATGTATCGTATTATCCAGTAACTGGGTTTGGAAGTCAGATAGGTAGTATTCAGGTGCATCCGGCTAGACTCCACCATAGTTGATAAAAGCGTCAACAGATTGATTGGTTAAGTTAGAAAATGTATCAATTATAATCAGTATGTTGCCTGTTAGGTTAGGGTTAAGAAAAAAAAGTCATAGGTATCCACCAATTTCATATCTCTTTTAGACAATGAGTAGTCTTAAAAATTGCCTGTAATACCTACTACATAATACTAAGTGAAATTTCTCAAGTTTTAAGATAGCATTGTTTACCTCATTTTTTCTGCAATTACATCAACGAAAGTGTGATTATTTCGGACAGTCACTGTTCAAGGTTCAAGTCAGGTTGTTGCGTATTCAAGTTTATGGTTACTTGGTTGATGTAGAGCAACCACACGGCGCAGGTTAATGTAACCGGGTACTCAATTATGTTATTGCTTTGATGTGTCACGGCCTACGGAGTGTTAGGAGTCTTGATACTTGATTTTTTTTAAATTATTATTATATATTTTAAATTAATATTTTATATTATAAAATCTTCAAAAAAAATATTCGACCACATACGTATAATTTTAAAGTACAAAACATCCTAATACTGATTACCTATAAATATTATTTTCTCTCATAACAATCTTACTTTCAAAATCGATTTACATCAACCGCAAGTGCACATAAAAGCTTCTAACTTTCCTTTTCTTATTAATACAATTACACAAAAACTCTAATAAGAACGTAAAATTTCTATAAAACCTACATTTCACCGTGAGAACCTCGTAAATTATAACAAAGCTTTTCAAAACAATACCAATTAACTTCTGACTCAAAAGACCAAAAGCTTAGCATTTATTTGTATTATTATTGTTAAATTCAAGTGCCTCATTACGACCATAGTTCTTGTTTCTGAGAAAACGACAAATTACGAAGGTGATCTTGATGTTATGATACGGATGCTGTAATATTGTTTAAATTGTAGAGTCAAGAGATATTTAGATCTCTCCCAAGTTATAAATGTACTAAGATTTCTTGATGTCTCTTGGTTGTGATCAGAAAAAGTTTCTTTTTCAATATTTTGTTCTACTAATGTATTTAGATTAGTATTTTTTTATATGATTATTTTATAAGTGTCTACTGAATCTTGATAAGCATGAATTTAAAACTTAATAAAACAAAAATGCGCCATGTATTTTTGCTAAGATTTTGATGGAATTTTAAATACAGCAATTTATTCACTTGGATTTTTCTGAACCAAAATTATAGTAATAAATCCTTCAAATAATTCCACATAACATTTTTCGTATATCATCCATTATTTTTTATGTCAGCAAATTACAACAATAAATAAATTACCTAATTCTTTATGTTCTTAGGCACAAGCGAGTATGGCGTACGTCATGACATGATAAAATCTTAATTTGTGTTGCCTGTTCTGTCTGCGCCGGTTAATATACTGTTGTTTTACTTGGCAAAACGTTTTGGAGGCTGCACACGATTTGATAAAACATTGAACTGAAGAAAAAAATGGTATCAAAAAGTTAGATGACCAAAAAATTTGAGTTTGGGAAAACAAAGGACCTAAAGTTGCGTTTTTTTCGTCATAAATGTATAAAATGAAAATTTTTTTTTTTTTTGTACTAATTGCTAAGCCATCCATAACTAGGGTACAATAATATATTGGATAATTGGGTGTCTTATCTTTAATTTCATAAAATTACGGAGTCCAAAGCTGCTAATAAAATCAACTCAACTGAGTAGGTACATGAATTAATAAGTAATGAAGTTATCAAAAATGAAAGCTGGCTTGCAAGAGACATCATCTCAAACTGTCACGCTATAACCAAACCATGAAATTGTTAATAATTAGCAGATTGCCATAATTTAATAGTTTCTTAACGCTTTTAGTTCTGCGTCATTATTTTGGAAATCATTTTCGGCAATGTTTTAATTAATTATGATGTTGTATAAGCAATAATCTTGAGACTTGGGTGCCTTAATGCCTCTTTAAAAAGCTCATCAATTTCAATTAAGTGAAAATTCTGATTTGCTTCGGTTTTCAATTTCACAATTTTCGCCATCATTATCTTTTCCACTTGAAATACCACAGCAACGAAACCTCTTTTACAAAATGTCACGTCTAGGTGTCTCAGAAATATCAACACTAGAAGGTAACCATTTGGTGACATGGTGGGCCAGAATTTTGGTCTTTTGAGCGTCTGAATTGAATAATAAGGACCAAAGGTAAAAATGGTCCTTTGAATTACCCTGAAGATAATTATTTATGTACAAAGAGTAGATAAGATCAAATAATCCAGTTTTCTGCACCTACCCATCAAAAAACACCTGATATTTTCTATGAAGTACTTTAGGACCAGATGCCTAGATGGTCAGAATATGGTAAAATTACTTCCTGCCCAAAATGACGTAAGAGGGCACAAAATATAAACGTGCTAGAAACCAGTACAACAATGCCGTGTAGATTTAATCAGGAAATATTCGACAGACATTTCGCTGTCGCGTGGACATTTAAAACATTTTATTATCTTGTTTTATTTCATTACTTAAGTCATTCCACGCTATAAAACCGTCGAGATTATTTTAAAACGCAAAAATCTGTTGTTCACATTTTATAGTAATTTAAACGAGTAATATAATAGTTATATTATGTACATTCAAACACTCATACAACATATTTGTACAGGTAATATTTATAAGCACAAATTAAGAAGCACATTAAATAAAGAAATAGCAAAAAATAATGAAGGCAATAAAATCGTAATATTTATTCAATAACTCATTGACGTAACAACTTAAAAAAAATGTTTTTAATTATTTTAATAGAACATATTAACAATTAAAATGAACATAATTAGCATATCAATGAGTCATTAAATATTTCGGTACGTAACAACTAACTAAAAATAAAAAATATAAAGAAAAAGAAACGTGCCCAGGTTCGAGATGCGATTGGTTGGATGCTTGTTGCTGCCGACAGATATCCGGGCTTGTCTGTACGAACCAGGAATGGGTGAAGGCCGGGTTTAGGCCAGGATTGAGGCCAGGCCCTGGCCCAGGCAGGCCCATCACGCCGGGCAACCCTCCAGGCCTCTGGTGGTGGAAACCAGCTGATGCCACCGCGTAGTCCATAGCTACCGCTTGATATGGCAACATTGTCACTTAACACTGTTACTAATCTAAAACAAGTCCGATACAGTTCCACAAGAAAGTTCCCGCGCTTTCTCACACTTCATTTTGAATTAATTACCAAATTATCAAAATCTTTCGGTCGCTGTCTATTATGTTCTCAAATAACTATCATTGTAACACACACACGCGTCCACTTTACAAATTAATAATGTCTTTTATTTTTGGTAACTTTCATTTCAAAGTCTGCGCCGCATTGTTTACAGAGTCTCTGCAGCTGAAATATACACAAGTGCTGTACCCGTTATTACAGCGAAGACGTTTCAGTTATCAAACAAACACTCTATTTTCGGGCGATCATTTACGGGGCGAGCTATTCACAGGGGAAAAGTCACGCACAGCCACCCACTTAATAAATATTCTGGGCATATATCCGTTTTTACGTGGACGTGACTGACAGAGTACTGTCCGATTTTCACGTACGGAACGCGCGGCCGATTATCGAAAACAGTTGCACGCGACCCCCTCCTACGACCTCGGACGTGCAACTGAGGCGAGACACGCGCGGTAAACGCGACTCTATCGCACTCGGGACACCAGCCGAGCCGGCGCCGATCGGTTCTTAGAGCGGGACGGCGCGCCACGGAGGACCAGTATAACCATCGATCGGATGTCATCGCCGAGTTAAAAGCCTGCGTCGTTACACGGCTCGTAATAGGCGGTTACGTGATTGGGCGTGGCCTAAGCTATTAAGTTGAATTGTCGCACGCTGATTGGTTGGAATTGCTAGTAGTAGTGTACGTGATATGTTCAGAAATACGTTTATAGCTGGTGTCCATAGAATATAATAAGTGTGTTGTCGGTTGGATGTCGGCCAGTTGACGCTGTTGGGCCCTGTTGCGGTTTCGTTCCCGATTCGCGTAATGCTTTTTAATTATAACGTCTGGGACCGTTAATAGGTGAGGATTGCGTGTTTAGTAGTAGAATGAGACATGTGTAGAATATTGTGGGCGTGGCTATAAGTGCGATTGATTAGATCCACAATTAACGCTAAACACAGTTCTGCTGATGATAAGTTGTAATCGGGATTAGTTATGTCTGGAACTATAAATCCTTGTTTGACCATAATTGAAATTGGTTTATCAGCTGTTTTGGGATGAAAACCTCACCTATAAGACATTTCTAATACCTAGACTCTAATAAGAAAATTAGCAAATATATCAAAGGATCAAAAAATCAACCAATGGGGAAGAAGGACCAAAATGTAGATTTTTGGTCCTTCTTAGTCCATTGAATCTTCAACTAGTCTCCGTATTTCTCGTTTCCGCCACTCTCACGCCAGCACTTAAGGAGCTAGCGAAGGAATCGACAATAGCATGAGGATATAAATATTCTCAAAATAATCAGCCATTTTTTGCCATTTTTTTTTTCAAAATCAGATTCAATTTAGTAAAGACCATACTTACTTACCTACTTACTGAATTTCTCTCCAATAGGTAAGAAAATCGCATGCAAAAGCAATAAACTGCTATTGCTCTAACAACTCTAAGAACATAGGCTTTCTAATCCAAAGCCTCCAACCGAAGAAGGCTTCCTATAAATACGTATAGAATTAATCAATAACTGTTAAGGTTCAAGATCGTTCGCGCGCAGTTTGTATGCCAACCGCGAACGCTACAGCTGACTTTTGTTCAGAACCACGTCTTCACGATGACCATATCGACGATGAACTACCAATATCTTTTATCTATTTTTAGAAAACTTTAACACAGTAGTTATTTCTAACTAACTAAGTTAGGACGTATTCGCATAAAAATTAGCGTCTCATAACGTAGAAATTATTTCTATTCGTTTTTAATCGGATAAATTGTCAAATATCGTGTTAAGGCTCGTACACACTGGCGCGACGCGACGCCCGACACAAAGGCACCGCGTGTTGCGCGACGAGCGGCGCCTTTGTGTAACGCTGTCGCGTCGTGCTTGTCTGTGGGAGCCTTTAGGCGGTTTTGTCAGTACACGCGAAATAGCATTTAACGTCGATTGGCATTCAAAACTATAAATCGAAAAAAAGGTAGTCGGACGGTATTGGTATTTCATTGTCAATATAAATATTTGCTTTTGGCTGCCTATAGCTCTTGTCATTCGGATAAAAATAAGCGTAGATTCGACTTCATGTCATACCTTTAATAATATCAGCCCTGCTGATCTATTGTGTAAAAATCTCACCGTGGAAACTGATTGATGCTAGGGATTGACACAACTCACTTCAAGCTCACTTAGTTTCGCTGTGGAAAGCTGAATGAATAAACTCATTTTTGTGAAGGCTCAACCCAAATTTATTTGGTTTTAAAGAGACCATGGAACATCCAAAAACATTACCTAGTCTGGACCTATATGGAATGTTACCCATTGTGGCATATCATATAGCTTTCGACACATTGTCAGCCGAGGAAGTTTACGGACTGATATGATTTTCGCACGAAGATGAACACCAGACTATTTCAGACACAAATCTACATGGTCTTCACATGATCTGACCAAGATTATGTCTAGACTTTAAAAGAGAATGTGACCTCTGAGTTTGTTTCGGTCTTTCTTCTCAGAGTAGTCAGATAGGAAACGCCGACCTCATCTAGTTTAAAAAATATAATTGGCGTGTAAAAGTGTTTGTACAAACCTACTTACAGGAATAAAATCATTTATCATTTACCAGACGGTATTCACAGGGAATTCAAACTCCATTCAAAGACACAAAAATATCAACATGGGTTTAGGTTTTACTTTTATTCGGACAAAAAGGGTTTCTAAAACGTGCTCAACCACCATCATAGAAAAAACTTTCATCACTAAGTCCTATTTTCGCTCCACGCCCGTTATCTCTTACAAAACAAACAACTGTGAGCACATCCATCAAAACTGGACCACTAGCAACCACGACTGACCACGAGCCAACCGTGGTAGTGGTCGTGGTGGGTTAAAAGATCATCGGTAGTAAAAAAGTAGTAATAAATCGTCCATTGTCTACGGTAAGCCAGGGTAGCCAATTGGCCGTTAGATTCTGCGTAGAATGACTAGCAGTATTGTGGAGAATTTCCTAAGATTTTAGACACTTCGTTCTAAGCTTCTTTAGAAATAAATGAGGATTTCATCAATATCTATCATAGGAGAGATGTTTTGTTTGTGCACACTGATTGAACCAACTCTGGAGAGGCAATGAGTTTTAAATCTAGCCTAAACTTGTATACAATAAAAGAATTCCTTCAGTTTAAATTAAAATGAGTACCAAAAATGTATATGTCATTATGTTATGATTAAATATGTTAAGCTACTATTATAAAAAAATCCAATTCAAATTACCACCACCATACCATACCACCAACCACCATCACCACCACCACCACCACCACCACCATACTACCATACCACCACCACCACCACCATACCACCACCACTACTACCACCACCACTACTTACCATTGTAATAACTTACTTTTGTAACCATATTTATATGCAAATAAATCTTTAACTTTCGACTTTGACTTTAAAGAGGATCCCAAGAATCGTCCTAATCGCAGATGGGAAAAGATGAGATGAAATCATCATGATATTTAAAGATTCTATCATTCTTTATAAAGATTTGCCACTGATCTCGAAATACTAAGAAAACACTTTGTATACTTACACTGAAAGAAAGAAAAAGGGATATTTGCCAGAATTGTTACAAGACCATTTATGAGATTGCAATGGAAATTCTGAGTCAACCGTCCCAACAACGCATCTTCAGAAACTAGAAGACTTTGACTTTTCTATAGGCATACCTCTGCCTAAGTCTTCGGGGGAACAAGGCGTGATGTTATACTATATTATTATCTAACCAAACGTTAACAAAATAGACAAAACGATCAGTTTAGATAATTCACGTTCAATCACAAAACGTTTAGATAATTCAAACTGAATGTAGGTGTCCAGTTAGATGACCGGCGACCGGAAGTGGATTGTTGCGGCTTCCGGTAACCGTCCGCCTATTTATGTGCTAATATCCTCCATGGTGTGTCTATGGGATTTAGATGGTATTTGTCACATAATACCAGTTGTTTGGGATTGGTAGGCGTTGGCTGTTTGATATGCAGACGGAAGCTTCGAAGCGTGGTGTTAGTAAGGAAGGTATTTAGGTAAAATGTTGTATGGTGAACGGCACAAGATTAATATGGCTAAAAGATTTGCTGTTTATGAGTGGAAATGCCGGGAAGGGACGCCCTAAGAGGACATATAGTGACCTTATTGGTGATGTTCTTCAGAAAGGTCAGGTGCGTAGTACTCGCAATCGGCGTGCGTGTAAGACCAGATGTATGAACGTAAACGAGGCAAAAGGAGTATGTAAGGATCGTAGCAGGTGGCGTTCTGTAGTTTCTGCCTGCCGGCATGAGAAGGCTATTATTTTATGGAGGCTATTTCTCTAAGTGGTTTTTCAGCCAGTTAAATAATAATAAGTCGGAAATCATGGTGACGATTTGGAACGCTACATTACGACCATTTCTGGTGATCTTGACGAAGAATTTGAATATTTTACACATTGCTTTTACCACGGGCGATCTTTGAATTTTAATGCATTTAGGTACGGTACGTCTCGAAGTACCGTAACAGGCAATTCAAGGAAGTAAAACCATTTTTTTTTTACCAGGTAAGTAATAAATTTTATTGTAAAAGAACTAATTAGCCATTTTTATTATTTCCTTAGCCCTAGACACAAAGGTGACAACCAACGACTGAGCTTTTAAAAGAAACCCAAATTATGTTATGTTATATTAAATTATGTTCCCCTTTCGGCCAATTCTTAAAGGTCTTCTTAAAGGTACCTACTTTAATCCAACAAGCCCAAAACCAATTTTTTCCGCCTACGACAAATCTTACACAAATTTTCTACCCACAAACACAAAGAAACCTAACCCCCACTTAGCTTCACAAAGAGAAACCTCGTGCCAAAACTGCTCTGAAAAATTCACGTTTACTTTTCAGCTGCGATTCCATTCATAAAAGACTTTTAAGTCTCTAAAAAAAATCTAGATTTTGTATTAGAAGATGCTCTGATTGTTTGAGAGTATTACGGTATTGCCCGGATTTCGGACATAATCAATAAAGTGATCGTTCTGACACGGTCACGGAGCTAAAGCGCGGACGCGGAGTTACGCAGGATTGGGGTAAGGTGATGGGCGGTAGCGGTTAGCGGAGCAGGTAGCGGCGCGGGTAGCGGAGCGGGCAGAAGGAGCGGGGTTTGAAAAGATCAAGTTATCTGAAAATGTAAGTTTGTAGGTATATGGAAAGTGCGGAAAAACTATGTGTAAAGACACGACTTTCTAAATCTACAGAATGTTTACTTAGTAAAATAAAAATGCGTAGGTAAGTAGGTATGTCAGAGTAAGCAAAGGATCAGAAAAATCAATAGTCTGGAAAGCTATGGGAAAATCCAAATGCTATTTTATTATAGTCATATTTGTATTTCAGTACTTTGAAGAAAAGTTGTAAAATAAAATACCTAATTCAATAACAAAAAGTTGAATCTGGAGATGCTGGGATTTGAACCCAGGACTTTCAGCATGCGAAGCAGACACTCTACCACTGAGTTACATCCCCGATGCAGAATACGTCCGAATTATTGCTTTGATCAAAATAGAGCCCTAGGCATACACAGTTTTTATTTTAAATGCCATAAAAAGTTTTTTCACATATACAAAATAAAATAAAACATGGTCGTGAACCCGCTACCGCTTATGCCTTTATTCACACCCAAATTCCGTACACAGGCTGCCAGAAAACTCGCCACTTCTTATTGGATAATTCGTGATTTTCATTTTTTTCTTCCACTCTCCGTGACAGGTGTTTGAACCTGTCCACGGTCTTGACATTGGGAGACCAGGAGCGCACCAATCGGAAACCAGTTCGACGAACTCGATTTATACACTCGATAGTACAGTTACATGGGTAATCGATTATCGTTCCGAATAATCGACTGTTGTATCTCTATTTCGAGAATTTTGCCATAAAATGATGCGAATCGATTTTTAAACTTTAACTTTTTTTTCACTTTCCTGTTTATGTTTTTAACCGATTACGCTGAAGGAAGGTGCGTTATTTTTTTAGAGAAAATATATTATTAGAGTGGTTAATCGTGACGAAGTCTGCTATAAAAAAAATATGGTAGAATGTCGTTTAAAATTGTATTTTTTCTTTACATAGTGATTAAACTGACCATGTAAAAACCGCAGAAAAACGGGCATCGGTAGTTAATATTCTATTTTTAGGAGCCGATCGTAAATTCAATTAATCTATGAAAGCTTAGCATTAGGAACTTTTTGCTAAGTCACCGGACTGGTTGACATTATTGACCCTCTATTTAGCCACCAAATTGATTCCTATAAGAAATTAGGCAAAAAAAGACGTAGGTACTGGATAGATTTATCGCAGAATTAAAGCATAAAAACCACTGAAATCTTTCATGAAAATTGGATTAAAAAGATAACGCTTCAAACCAATCATCAAAATAAGACCCCCAAATTAAGTGCAGTCAGAGGATATTTTTTTATATTGACATTTTTTTAGGAGTGACCTAAGTATAACTCTAAGTTTCCTGTAAGGATAGCAGTATTTGTCATAGATAAGTAAATAAATAAATAATAATATTATTTCTGGAGGACAAAATACCACCGCATCCCCCGAGGGCGACGTAAAAGGTGACTTAGGTATATCGAGAGAATCGTTAGGTCCTATTGTTTTTCAGTGGACCTCCTGACTGGGTCTCTTGTAATTTTCCTGCTGCTGGGCCTGTTCTAGTAAAGGACAGGATCACCTAAATAACCACGCTTGTTTGCAGGGACTGCTAGTTGGCGATTTGATCACCACATTTTTTTTGTACTCCGGTTTTGGTCAGTCACTGACTAATGATGAGTAGAGTATTTCAAAACTCAAACTCAAAGCATTTATTTCAATTAAACCATTTATAGGCACGTTTGAATAGTCATAGAGTCAGTCAGAAAGTTGAAGCTAGTTGCCCATTCCAAAACGTAGATCTCTATGGAGAAGAACGGGCAAGTAACTCCAAGGACACTCTTTTTAAATCAAGATAATACAATATCCTGGATACAATATTCTTGTGGCTTTTATATGTGAGAACAATGTAGAAAAAAAAATATATTAAGAAACAATTCAAAATATAAGATTAATAATAAAAATAAGCCGTGGCAGTTAAGAGATGACCAGTCTCAACTGACGGCGCCCGTTCAAGAACATAACGCGTAGATCAGCACCATCCAGCTCAACCATTTTGAAGGGAACCGAATGATCCAACACACAAGCGCTACCATCAGACATTAGATTCAATACAATAGGACATTAAAGTGACTTTATTGGTAACTAGCTTCTGCCGACGGCTTCGCCTGCGTGTATATCGGAAATTATCGCACAGGAACGTGCTACCGGGACAAAAAGTAGCCTATGTCCTTTCCCAGGATGCCATCTATTTCCTTACCAAATTTTATCGAATTCCGTTTAGTGATGTAGACGTGAAAAGGTAACATACAGACAGAGTTAATTTCAAATTTATAATATTATTATATATTATATTATATAGTATGGATGTGCTTCAAAAAGATCAGGTGCGTAGCACTCTCAACCGGTGTGCGTGTATGACCAGATGTATGAGCGTAAACTAAGCAAAAGGAGTATGTAAGGATGATAGCAGAAGCAGTTGCCGTTCTGCAGTTTCTACCAAGCCCCATGGGAACAAGGCGTGAACTTATGTATGTGCACCTACGAATATTTATGTAGATTCAATAAGTGTCATTTTTGCTTGCTATGTTTTGAACCTAAGACGCCTATCCTCACGACACACGCCAGCCATCAAGATTGAAATGCTGATAATGATGAATCCAAATGAATTCACTAAGATCTTCCCACTTCGCACGGCCTCAAATGCCCCCGTACCGAGCGAGCGTTCTATACTGAATTTTAAACATTATCGATTGGCTCGCCCTACATTCCTCGAGATGCGTACGTGCAATGACCCTCGGTCTGAGTTTATTGGTAGCGTAGCGGGTATAAATCTTTGGCCATATGATTGTGAAGCGATCGAAGTGTGGTTGACTCCGATTGATGACGTATGCAAGAACGTTTAGGGATAGGTTATTTGGTTCTTATCTTTTTTCTAGCTGATTGTAAAAAAAACTATCATTTTTAATTAGTAGTAACCTTATTAGTGATGTTCTTCAAAAAGGTCAGGTGCGAAGTACTCGCAACCGGCATGCGTGTATGACCAGCACCCTAATTGCGTTACACACTTTATCTCACAATCTGAATCATAATTGCTAATCCATTGCTTCAGATGTTCGAAAAATTGGTCTGCTTAACAACCTAAATAACGCAATGAATGTTTTTAAACAGTCAAAACAAAAGCCATTCCAACTGTTAGTGTGTTACAAAATTAGTCAGCTGATGTATGAACGTAAACAAAATAAAATTAATAAGAGGATCGTAGCAGGTGGCGTTCTGTAGATTCTGCCTACCCCCTTGGAAAGAAGGCGTGAGTTTATTTATGTATTTTTAATTAATTTAGGTATTAAAGTAGATTTTTTCTGTTACATCTGTCTGCTATCTGAGGGTTGCTATGAATATTAATATCTACTGATATCTTTTATTCATGTCCAATAGAGTCAATGCGTTTGCTGATACAATTTGAATTTGGCTAGAAAACTTGAGCTTATTACATATTACCCAAAGTTCATTATATTTACCACAAAAGCGATTTTCTTAAAATTTTGTAAGTAGGTAGGTATCAACTCAGCCTATCGTAGTCCACTGCTGGACAGAAGCCCCTACCAGCGGGGTAATTGCGTAACACACTAACAGTAGGAATAGCTTTCATTTTGACAGTTCAACAACATTCATTGCGTTATTTACGTTGTTGAGTAGACAAATTTTTCGAACTTATGAAGCAATGGATTAGCAATAGGCTTCAAAATGATTCAGATTGTGATTGATAGTGTGTTACGTAATATGGGTGCTGGTTGCGCTACAACACTCTGTCCACCTCCTCTGTCTGTCCTGTCTGTGTTTGTCTATTTTGTATGTCTATTAATTAATGTCATTCATTTGTAAGGTGCGTTTTGTTTGTGCAGAATAAACTATTTATCTTTATTTCTTTCTTCTTTCCTCCAGTAGATAGGTATACACGCTTAAAGGTTGGCACCCAACCAATCTGCCTACCCTTTCCCAACTATGTTGGGGTCAGCTTCCAGTCTAACCGGATGCAGCCGAATACCTGTAGGTAGACCATCTATTTTTAGCAAAACATGGCAAGTCACCAATAAATAAGTCTCACCAGGTCACAATGCAAATTAACCGCTTACATATTTATTAACATCCAACATAAACATACCAACATGTTGGTACACATTCACTTAAGGCGAATAAACATGTCCAAGTTGGTAGGTTTATCTCTACTTACCCCAGAATTAGGGTAGCAACACACATTAAGATCCAACCCTGATACTTTGATATGAATTAAGATATTCTAATTTTAATTGGTCGCAGTGTTAGTTGCTTGGTGTTGCCAGTATCCTTTGTTTGTTGTAAATAAAGGATAGGCAGTTCTTAGGTAGTCTTTGTAGTGGCCGTGTCTTGTCAAAATAATTACGAAAATACACTGATTCAAAATCTGTTTCTAATCTTAAAAGTTCATTTACTTCTATTTTGATTTACCCCGTCTTATAATATCTACTTCCAAGTGATCATTTGGTAGTCACGAAAAAACTAACACAACTAAATATTAAAGTACAAAATAATTAAAGAAAAATATTCCACATAATATTCTAATAAACATTAAAAAAATGTAAGCAACTTAGCAATTAACTCCAAAAATATTTATCTACAAAAAAACAAAATAATAACATGACATCTCAAAACACTAAGCATTATGAGGGTTATAAAAGATCATATCAGGTACCGTTTAAATCTTAACCCTTTCCAGGGGTGGTTTTATTAATTTATTTACACGTGTATCAGGCATTATTATACAAATACCGCCATAATTGGCCCCATATGCAAAGTTTAATGCCGCCATTTTGATTTTATCTTTGTTTAATACATTTTGAGGGTAGTCTTAGGGAATTCGGGCCTGTGTTTTGGTATGTTTGGCTATTAAGTATAGAAGATATGTCGTAATTTAGAGTTGGTCTGAATAGTTCGGTCGATATATTTAAATAACATAACATAACATCTCGCCTGCATTCTCCAAAGGGTTAAGCAGAGGCGTACCGTATCAGTACACCCACCCCACGTTTCGCCGGTTATGTTTAAGTGCCATGTAATGGGGGCGAGCCTATTGCCCATCAAACGGCCACAAATCCAGTCTCCGGGCTGCTACTGAGAAATTCCTGAAGGAATAACCCAATAACACTTTGCCCAACTTGGGAAACGAACCATGTTCAGCAGTAGCACTATAGAGGTATGAGGAACAGGGTGTAAAAGTTCACTCATACTGGGCAACTGCCCGGGACGTTGTATATATGCTAATTGCGCGGTAAACTCTGCTTGCGCATCGCAGGATTTTTGCGTGACGTCAATGTGACCCGTAGCTCGCATGTGGCGATGTAGATGCAGCTACAGCACTTTTGATCAACGAGTTTTAGTATCTTTTGGAACTCCACTCATGCACACATGCGGAATTCCAAACCGGAGCAGTGCCGGCGTTAGGGTAGGGCGCGGCTGGGCGACCGCCCAGGGCGCCAGAGGTAGGTCGCCGTCCGGTAAGGACCAGGCCCGGGTCGACGGCGCGTCGTGTTCCACGCGCGCCTCAAAGAGATGTCAGCAAAATTGACGGGGTCCGATAGGACCGATGCCTGCCGGGGCTGCGGATTGTTCGAAAGAGTTACCGAGGCTCTGGCGCACAGGCAACTGAAGGAACACGGGTGGGTTTTAGTCAGTAAGAGTCTGACACGCCCTTCCGCTCCGCCCAGAGCGGGAGACGTCATTTGATGATTTCCCACCCAAAAAAAACTACAGAGAACTTTTGCTTTAGTTCGTTTGGAGTTAGAAAACCAAAAAAAAAATTGAGATCGCTTCACTTGCTCTTGCTTCCGACATTCTCTGAATTCACAAACTTTTCTGCATAACCCAACAAAGTAACTCCTGTTTCTTTATGAATGGACATAAGAAAACCTAGACGGAGTGCTGAAAGTTTTCGCCCCTTTCTACTCTCCAAGAGAGGAGAGGGGCGTCTCTCGCCGACGAAATTTTGCTCAGGGCGCCTGTAAACCCGGCACTGACCCTGTGGGATAGACTATTCAATTCACTTACTTAAGTATCAATTAAAGAATAAGAAGTAGAACTTAATTTTAATGGAAATGAAATTATTTTTCTGCCCTAAATAATGGTCATTGAAATTAGACCAAATTTAAGATAATTAGGTACTTACTATTTTCGCAATATATCAGCACCCTAATTGCGTAACACACTATCAATCACAATCTGAATCATTTTGAAGGATATTGATAATCTATTGCTTCACATGTTCGAAAAATTTGTCTGCTCAACAACGTTAATTACGCAATGAATGTTGTTGAACTGTCAAAATTAAAGCCATTCCTACTGTTAGTGTGTTACGCAATTACCCCGCTGGATTGTATATATATATATATACTTAATCGCTTCTAAATATTGCTATGAAAACTGCAGCAGGTAAGTTTACAGTTTCCTGAAACTTTCACAGGAAGAAAACCGCCAAACCAAAAATAATAAGGTGGAGATGAGCTGCACGATTACTAACAAATGCGTGTTGCACTGACTGGACAGGTCCACTCCATCTGTGTGTGTGTTTTTCTCAGAAGACCATTTCAGACACAAATCTACATGGTATTCACATGATCTGACCAATATTATGTCTGAAATTTAAAAGAGACTATCTCCTCTGAGTTTGTTTCGACCTTTCTTCTCAGAGTAGTCAAATAAGAAACGCCGAACTCACCAAATTTTTAAAATATGATTGATGTGTAAAAGTGTTTGTACAAACCTACTTACAGAAATAAAATCATTTATCATATAACAAAACATTAGTTATGAAAAAGTAAACAAGGTAGGTAGGTACAGTACACAAACACATAGATACACGAGCACACACCATAATTTTCCTTATTCTGGGAAACAAACGAAATTACCACATCATTAAGTCGGTGTCAAGTAAAAATAATACCTACCGAATAAGGCAGGATATGAGTTAAGAGTTGAAGTTGATCAACATTCAGGACGCGTTGACGGCCCCCTAAGTCTTATAGCTTTTGTGGATGTATACAGTTTATGGGTAGGTACGGGGACGTATGATTCTGCTTAGGATAAATTCCTTTAAGGAATTGTTTGATGTTTTCTTGACTTTAGGAGTAGAAGAGCTCAGCTGGGGACGCACTGCCATCATTAATTTTTTAACTTAAAAAAAGGAGGAGGTTCTCAATTCGACTGTATTTTTTTTAAAGTGTGTTAGCTCAGAACTTTGTTCTAGGTCAACCGATTTGGATGATTCTTTTTTTATTTGAAAGCTGGTGCTTCACATGTGGTCCCATTTAAATTTGATCAAGTTCTGACTAGTATTTTTTGAGTTATCCTTAATACTGCGTATTTATTCCACTAGTTTATATTGATGATGTTTTAAAAAATTTCTGATACTGTTATTTACATATCAAGTAGTGGTATACGAATATGTGTGGGGTAGGTACAACAACTAAAAAGTGAAAAATTACTTTAATTTCGGAAGTCGGTGGCCAAAAAATAAAACACAAAACCAAAGACACCGACTTCCGAAATTAAAGTAATTTTTCAAGGTTTTTAGTGTTTTTTTTTTTTGGAAGACTGTTGTTTTTTTGTAAAAAGCTTTTGTTGTCGTCGAGCTGTGTTGCTGTCGTCCGGTATGACAGGCAAATGAGATAGTTCAACTTGATACTCGTTGAGCTCCATAAGTTCTGAGTTGAGCTACACGATTACTGTCAAATCTGTGTGGTTCTTTCCTCAAAAGACCAATTGAGACTCTAATCTACATGGTCCTCACATGATCTTACCAAGATGAAATATGTCTGGATTTTAAAAGAGTCTGTGACCGTTTGTTCTGGTGTTTCTTCCAAGAGTAGTCGGATAGTGAAACGACGACCTCCTCTGGTTTTTTAAATTGACGTGTGAAAGTGTTTGTACAAACCTTCTTAAGGACATAACATTCGGAATGGTTTGTTCAATTTGATGATCAGAGCTAGAATGGCAACGCAACAGCCCATTCTGTAAAACTCTCACCGTGAAAACATACGTGAAGTGAGCTTCAAGTGAACAGCTGTCATTCCATCCGATACTAGAGATTGACACTCACTTCACATAAGTTTTCAAGGTGAGATTTTTGCAGAGTAGAGCGGCTACTATGTCGCTTGTATTGCTGTCAATATGCGGAAGTGACAATTTTACCATCAAATAACATTTTAAAAACATGGTCCGACCGCCAGTAGCTGTAGGTAGTCATACCTACAGAAAGAAAAGAAAGAAAGATAATAAATTTATTTAGCACAGACTATAAAGCACACAACACAACATATAGGTACAAATAAAAAAGAAAAATATAACAAACTAGCATTTGCCCGCGGCTTCGCCCGCGTGGAGGTCGGAAATTATCCCACGGGAACGTACTACCGAGATAAAAAGTATCCTACATGTTAATCCAGGTTATAAACTATCTGTATTCCAAATTCTATCCAAATCCATTCAGTCGTTTTTGCGTGAAAGAGTAACAAAGATCCATCCATCCATCCATCCTCACAAACTTTCACATTTATAATATTAGTAGGATAAAAAGTGTTAAGTGCGTTGTGAGAAATTAGCAGGAAAGTGTGCGTCGCGGATACGCCAAATAGGTCCAGCACCCTAATTACGTAACACACTATCTATCACAATCTGAATCATTTTGAAGCCTATTGCTAATCCATTGCTTCATATCGTCGTATCCTACGAATAGTGCCCTAACGAACATAGGGGCTTTCTTTTTTTATTGCATAATTCAATTCTGCTCATCATACCACATTTAACCAGTTCAACAAAACAATTAAAAACAGTACAGGTTATCAAATAATTAGGTTTTCTAAAAAGCCACAATTTTAAGCACTACGTTGTCAACGAAGAAAAAAGCCACAATCGCCGTCACGTCCTCTTTCTTCGCGAGTAGTTGGGGTGCGCGGGCGCGGGGAGAGCGTGTTAGCGCCGCTCGGCCACTAGTCGGCGGAACGCAGAGATTGTTAGCTGTGGCGAGCGTAATCTGAATTGTAAATATATACATTTTTTGTCTATACTACTAGTTTAATCATACATGTCAAATTTACCGTAATATTCTATAATAAATAATGAAACGCCGAGGACGAAAGTTGGTGGAATTGGTTGGAAAGGAAGATTGTGTAAATGAAAGAAAACAGACAAAGATTATAGCAAGTAAGTAAATTAAAATATTTTATAGCTCAAGGGATTTTAAGGCTGAAATTATGTTTTGTTAAATTGTATTGTATTGATTTAGTTAAAATAACAGAATATCATCGAGTTTGTACTTAATTAAGTCATTCTAATTACTTATTCAATTTTCAATATTGGGCACATTGAAAAAAACCCTCATGGTGATTGTGGCTGTGTTCTATGGAATGGCTAAATTGCGTATGTATAGAAGAGACGAAGGCCTAATTACGTTTGTGTCTTTCTCCTACGTTCAAATTATGTTTTTGTCTTTTATTATTTCTTTGATGCTTTTGAAATATACACATTGTTATTTTAAGTACAATATTTTTTACGCTCACATGATTTTAACCCTTCTGTACAAGTTTAAACACTGATTACACAATTTCATGTTTTTTCTGGTTTGGGGCTTAAATGCACTTAGGTTTTTTTTCTATTGCTTGAAAATTGATATAAAAGCATTTGTGGCCGCATCATTAGCATTTCGCACGAAAATTACAATTATGCTTATTTCATTATTTTACATTTTTCTTAAAGTTTTAGAAGAATTCTGTTTTATATGTTATAGCTATTTAATGTTAGTAAGAATACATGGAAATTTGTTCGATCTAATACATATTATAGGTGCTTACGGAATTCCGTCAGTTTTCTTTGACAACAATTTTTAATTTAATTTTTTTTTCAGCCTACACTGTCGAAAGTTGCAATGATGAAAGGGATTGCTTCGAGTCTCCGGTGCCACGAGGTTGTGAAAAAGAGATAGAATTTTTAATTCAATAAAATATTAAGTCAGAGCTTAACAGCGTAAGTCGTTTTATAATCCTTTTATTCTGTTTGAAGCCGTTTCCCGACATCGTATTACATTCAAAAGTGCAGTTCATAAATTTAGTTTAAATTCAATTATATGAATTCATTTTTATCTACAACTAGCTGATGCCCGTGGCTTCGCCCGCGTGGATGTCGGTTTTCGCGACCAAAAGTAATCATGAAATTTTGATCCCGTTCCCGCAACCCATGGGAACCTATTCCAGGGATAAAAAGTAGCCTGTCTTATTCCATCTATCCCTGTACCAAATTTCAGCCAGATCCGTGGCAGACAGCTTATTTATTTCCGACACCTCCAACAAATATCATTATATTTTAGCCAATGTATACAAAAACTTGTCAAATTATATACTAAAACCTTCCTCGAGAACATAGTGGTTCTCGAGGAAGGTTTTAGTATATAATTTGTCAAGTTTCCATCCATTGGTGAAAACAGCATGAAAATTGGTGCAGCAGTTTTTGAGTTTATCACGAACAGACAGATAGACAGACGTGACCGAAGACTTTGTTTTATAATATGTAGTGAAACTGCGAAACTAGTTTAGTATGATAGTTTAGTATGATAGTTTTCGCTTTTTATCAACATATCTTAGAAAAATTTGACATTGAATGTATTACCCATAAGTTTCTCGAAGTCGGCCATACGCAGAATGAGGGAAACAGTGTCCATTCTGTTATAGAAGGAGCTTCCAGCAAAAAAAACTATTTATACTCCAGATCAATGGATCAACCTCATCAGATGGGCAAAAACAACAGGAGAAACTTACAGGGTAAAATAAATGACCTTGGCAGATATTTATAACTATCGTAAATTACTCGATGGCAAGAACGGTTCGAAGAAATGGTTAAAGAATGATGATGGGGAAAAAATTATATGGAATAAAATTAAAGAAGTGCAAGTTAGTAAGGACAACATAAACGTTCTAAAATATAAATATGAACTGGATGAGGATTACAAAAAAAATTACTACATTAAGAAAGGGTACTAGAGGGAAAAAAACTGTAGTTGCGGAAGTCACGCCAGTAAATGGATTATCATTAAAAATAAATTATGATAAATATAAAGATCTTATGTCCATGTGTGAGGCTAAAATTATTCCAGAGGAATACCACACATTTTGTGGAACATTGCCTCATGAGCAGGCTGGCAATGTCAATATTTCTGAGAGTACTGACGAAGAAGATGACTGAATGTGAATTTGACTGATTTCGTTTGTGTTATTTTATTTTAAGTTATGATTTTGATAATTTGCAATTTGATTTTAAAGACTGATTTTGATAACGTGCAATTTGATTTTAAGAACTGATTTTGATTCTGTGCAATTTTATTTTAAAGACTGATTTTGATTATGTTTAATTTGGTTTTAAGGACTGGTTGTGATTATAATTACGTATCGTTTAATATTAAGCTCTGATTGTATGAAAATAAAGGTTTGTTTCCAAACATTAAAATAACCGAATCATTTAAGACAATACATTTGTTTGGTTTATAGAGGCTCGGTTCGGGGCTCGGCACGGTTGGCGCAGTGGTTAAGCGATTGACTGCTGCGCTGCGTGTCGCGGGTTCGATTCCCGCACGGAACAAATATTTGTATGACCTACAAGTAGTTGTTCCGGGTCTGGCTGTTTGTGTATGTGAGTTTTAAATGTTTGTAAAAGCACCCACAATACAGGAGAAATTCCTAGTGTGGGGCAACGTCTTTTAAACAAAAAATAAATAAAATAAAATAAATAGAGTTATAAGAACTATTCTTTAATTTTTTTAGACGTTTTATTATACATGAATAAAAAATATGTATATCTAATCCCATAGATATTTTTTTTTATGTCATTGTATGAATACATTTTTCTTGTTAATGACTATTCACTTGGTACTTATGCTTAAATATTTACCAAAACAAATAGATTAATAAAATTCAGATTTTCTTTCGAATAAAATATTGTAATTCTATAATTATTTGCTTTTACTATATCCACATGTTCCCAGTAATGGTAAAATATTTATTATATACAAATTCCTATAGCATAAAAATAAATACCAGGAACAGAATAATAAAAAAATTACATTAAGGCGATTGTGGCCTCGACATTTCCGCAGATAAAAGGCATAATGTAACTTACTGCTCAAGTCCAGCCCTACTTCGTATTAACCACAACAGAGAATAAGGATTTAAGGGACAAAATGTGTATAAAATATGAAGATAATTTATTGAAAATAATCCTAGCCAAACCTTAAGATACCAATACACATTATATGAAATCACCAATACATATTTGTTCATATTTCATTTAATTAAATACAAAAAAGTGTCTCCTGTAAAGTAGCTAATATGCAGTTACGCCCCTATTCGTAGGATACGACGATATGTTCGAAAAATTTGTCTGCTCTACAACGTAAATAACGCAATGAATGTTGTTGAACTGTCAAAATGAAACCCATTCCTACTGTTAGTGTGTTACGTAATTACCCCACAGTTCAGCAAAAATGTCAGACAACTAGTGCCTGATGCTGGTTTTCAATTGCTACAGCTACAGCTACTTCAGCTTATAGATGGATCGATATTCGTGATGGTTACATATTCACAAACTCCTCATTGAATCCAACAAAATAAAATACTAAATACAACGCAATAGAATGTTTGGAATTTTCCTCATACCTAAGACATACCTATAGGTACCTTACCATGTTCAATGTTCTGATTACCATCGAAATGAATCGATAAATAAGATACTTAATGATTACATTGGCAAATTTTATACATAGGTATCAATATTGTTTCTGATGTCAGGTTTGTATATCAGTGTTGTTTTGTTATTGGTACATACGTTCAAAAATATACCTTCTTTATTCAAGCTTTGAACAAAAAGTGTTCAAAATTCCGAATATGAACGATTCCATCATTTAAACCAGAATACAGATCCTAAATTCGAATAAGAACGTAATTTTTCGAAGTCAGTGAAAAAAGAAAGGTCCCCTCAGTACTTTTTAACGAATTACTTAAAGCAATTTTAAAATAAGAACTATTAGCACTTCCCCTTATGTTTTTTTTCTTTTTTTCTTGGCGTCTCGGCATTTTTTCCGGCCAGTAATAAGGGCAGGGAGAATTCGCGCCAAAACCTAATAACGCGAAGTAATTTTTCAATTGGTCGTGTTAACGTTTTTGAACGCATACACCTTGTTTTTTGGATGGTGTTATGCTATAAAACCAGTTTTCTTTTTAATTTTTGTGCGTTAAGTATTTCGCTTTGCAGGATTGCTTAATTTTCTTTTCTCACTAACCTGCGTGTTTTAAAAATGTTGTACCTACCTAATTATAGTTAGTTTGAAAGAGACTACTTACAAAGAGGAGTGAATAAAAACCTAAAAAATAAACTAATAGTTAGGGCACTTATAATTTTCCATCTCCTATAAATCTAGGCAGGTTTACCAGAAATTACAGTATTGAAACATTTACCTATATTCTATCAATCGTGTTAAATTAAATGAAAACATAGATTTCTAACTTTGTAATGGCAAACCTAATGTGTCTATGACAAAAATCGGAAACTGAAAATATTAAAGACAATTTTGCAGTCTTGCATAACATCATCCACTTGTTCTGCAATTTGCATACAATTTTTTCTCCCGTGTAATACTGTTCCTTTTGTCTGACGTCTGCGAAACTTTTAGAAAACGTTTCTTTTATTTCTTTTCGATTTTCTTTAATGCTGTTGAAAGTTAATGTTACCGCTCGATCTTTACAAAAAAATACTGTTCTTTTGTTACAATTTATTCTTCAGGGTTGATAACGAAATGCAATTTTATAACCAGTCACAATATTTTTTTTTATTAATAACTACAGTCTGGCAGGGCCATCGACGCGCATACTGTAACCATGAATTCAGCACATGATTCTAGACCCCCTAGCGTGGAAATTTTAGTTTGTTATTAAACAAAAATCTGCTGTTTTATAGAAAAGTGCAATACTTACGCGGTCAAAATGTACTGAACAGCAATTTTTTTTTTAGGTAACCGACAATCATTTTTAACGCAAGAAGGGTTCAGAATCATGCACTGAATCCGTGATTACAATTTGTGCGATGGTGCCCCTGCCACACTGTAGATTATAAGTAAAAAAAAATTGTGACTGATTTTAATATTGTATTTCATTATCAATCCTGATCCTGACGGATAAAATTGTAACAAAAGAACAGTATTTTTTAGTAAAGATCGAACGGTAACTTTAACTTGCTGGTTGTGCGTCGATGTCCTTGCAATTCTGTATAGTAGTGAAAGAAACACAAAAACATAATTATTTAGACTCATAATACCTATTATTGAGATTTTTTATTAAAGTTGCTATGTAAAACGTTTTAGCCAAGTGCTTTTCAAACCAAAGAAATACACGATATATTGGCACTTTTTTACAATAATGTAGCTTAATGTTAGCAAGTTAAAAACTGCATGTCTTTGACGTGTTGACAGCCGCAGAAATGTAACAGACCCACAATTGCACGCATCAATGATTTGTAACATAGACTACCACCCTTGTAGAAATGGCAGTGAGATTCAAAGGTTCTGTATCGGACATATTTGAATAAAAATTGAGCGAAGTTGCGTAAATAAAATTCAAGGAAAAGTGTTTAAAACTGATAGAAATATTTTTTTTACACAAATAAAGAGATTCAAGGTTTAAAAAATGAAAGATGTCACAAATAAAAAATAAAAAAAATTAAGATCTGAATAGGTATTGTGCGTAGGTGTAAAGAATTTAGTAGGTACCTACTCATTGACAAATAATTACTTATTGGCTGATTAAGTACTTAAACGTTTTGTCAAGTCGAATTTCAGCACTTTATTGTAATAAATAAATTTAATAATACTTACCTACCAAAACTTTTTTACTCTCACTGTACTATCTATTCTATTCATAACTCTCGTGCCCACCCCTCAGCGAGTAACAAGAGCAATCTTGTGGGTGACTTGTAAATGAAAAGAAAAAAATAAAGTTTGAAAAAATGGCCGCTTTTAAAACATGACTTTTGCATTATGCCGTCCAACATGGAGACTATTAAACATAATAATGGAATTATTGAAATGAAAATTTGTTATTATATATCTTTTTGGAATTTTCATCATAAAAGCATGGTCTCATGGCTTACTGAAGTGCTAATAATGCTGGCCATATTTACCTTCGTATCTTTTTTTATTCAACCGTTACTGTCCCACTGCTGGGCAAAGGATTCCCGCTTAGCTTTCCACATTTCATTTTCTTGTTAAAGCCCTTCTAATTTACACACCAGCGTACCCTAGGCCTTCCTCAGTGACGACGAGACGCCCTTGTTTTGGCATCCACTGCGTGACGACTCTGGCACATCTGTCCCGACGCAATCTACAATTATCTACATGGCTTACGTTAAACAATAGTTTAGAGTAGAATTATATCATTATGTCCTATAAATAATTATTAAAAAAATGATAGAATTAAAATTCTAAAGGATCGGCAGTAGGAGCCATAGGTTTTACTTAATGTACCTACATAGATATGACCTCTATCATACATCACGCATGAAATTTTCTTTTTTGTCTGTGATTTTTTTATAGAATATAGTTTTTTTTTTTTCTTTTAACTTCTTTTTCTTTAAGTTAGCCCTGCTACAGTTAACGTTTGCTAACAGCTTATTTTTATTATATAATATAGTAATGTGTGGAAATTGTTGTGGTAAGGTTATATTTGAAGATTCATTTTAAGACAACACTGTTTCTGCTTAATATAATACTGTTTGTTTTCCCAAATCTAATAAATAAATTAATATATATGTACATACAAATTATATTTTAAATATTAGAATATAAAAAAATATTAAAACATTTAAAAATAGCGTAGCGTTTTTTTTACCGGTATCGGGAACAGGATCCAAGCTACCGGTGGTCAGGGCCCCAGAGAGAGGAACCTCCTAACAATGCGAGCCGTATCCAGAAGTATCGCTTTCTGGATCAAGCCCTTGATCCAGCTGCCCAAAGAGAGCCTCCTCAGGTGTTGGTATTATTATTATTAATAGGTAGGGTAGGATTTCTAAGAAAGGTGGAGCTACGGTCTTCATTGCAAGATGATTGGTCGGTTGGAAAGTGACCAAACGATTAACTTATTAAAGCTGATGATGCTAATAATGACAATGTACCTTACTTATTTATTATTCAACCAACATTTTATGGTGTACCTCACCTTAATAAGCCATAAAGTGTTTAAACACAGGAATTGGTACACTTTCTAGGGCCGAATAATTGTTAAATCGACCGAAGCTGTGACTTTGAGTTGATGACTTCATCATCAGATGGACAGGCTGCATTATGGTCAACTGTTAATCCAAAATAGTAGATTTATTTCTGTTTTATTGGGTGTAGTTTTAAAACGAAAAAAAAAATCTAGCGTAGATTTTTCTCTATCAACATTATTTTCGTAATCTCAGAGTATATATATACTTATATAATTAATATTAGATGCGATAGGCAAAATCAGAATTTATTAGCGCACTTAATAAATAGCAGAACAGTGAATGGTCAGACAGCAGAACAGCACCCTAATTACGTAACACACTATCTATCACAATCTGAATCATTTTGAAGCCTATTACTAATCCATTGCTTCATGTGTTCGAAAAATTTGTCGACTCAACAACGTAAATAACGCAATGAATGTTGTTGAACTGTCAAAATTAACCCATTCCTACTGTTACTGTCTTACGTAATTACCCCGCTGTTTCTTTTTTACTTGTCCCTCTGTTTAATTTCCCACATTTTTCTTACTTGCGTTCATCTCGATTAGCCCTGTTTATTTCCATTATCATTAAAGATGGAGAGCTGATCACTTAAAAAGTAAACTAATCGATTACATACGTGACAAGACACACGTTAGTTAATTAATTATTAATTGAATGATCAATTAAAGTGAAGTGTGCCATCGACCTAGTAATTGTAGTGTTAATGCAACATATCATTAGGTTAATTGTTTGTGTAAACATGCGATTTCTCACGATTACACGGTGATAATATTCCACGTGTGATTCCTGGGAAAAGTTGGCTACAATTTTTTTACCCATGCGTGCTAATACAGCGTTTATGAGAAGTGTGTGGTCATATTTCAGAGTGTGGTACAGACCATAAAATTGAACAACTTTCTCCATGAGACCAAAATCGTAATCGCGAAAATATTATTCAGTTTGATCGTCTGTACCACACACCTTTAAAATAAAACGACGCATTTTTAATACACTCTGTATAGGTACTGGTGACTTAAGAGGGCCCTTCCCGGTCCGTCTATCGTCAACGCGAGCATGATTGAAAAGCTTGTTGTTTCATCCAACGTAATGTTTGAAAAAGAAGCAAGGTGAGAACGCGATAACATCGAACGAAAATTGGCGCGCAAATATTTCACAAAACTTGTTCCAGGAAATACGTGTTTTTAAAAAAGCCTTACAAGTTTTTGGAAAAAAATGTTTGTCGTTTAGAATCTTCATTATATGACAGTCACGAGCACTAATATGTCAACACTTGGCAACTTTCAATGGCGATTTTTTTGTGAAATAACGAATGCAACGTTGAAATACGACATATTACATAAACCTATGGGTTCGAAAATATTATGTTCGTACTCGTAACAACATAAAATTTCATTAAAAAATTAAGGAGAAAATCGCTTTTAAATTTAGCCAAATGTATACATATTTATGCTCGTGACTGTACAAGGTTTCTATGAAGATGTTTTCTTTACTTTTACAATTGTAAGGTAAAATTTGTGCAAAAAAGCAGACTTTTGGAGGCTTATACTGAATTTTTTTCTCCAAATTTTGTATTTTTTGTTGCATAGAAACCTAGATAAAGTGCATACGATACCTATTAGTTCAAAAATGTCAATGAAAGATGTGTTACAACGCCATAATCACGTACGAGCTTTTGTTTAAAAAGTAGGACGGGTTGGCCGCTCTTAAGGAATATTGGTCATGGCGCAGCTGTCCTTCTGTCTGGTATCTAGATACTGCAGCCACCATTCCTACTATTCATTGTACCAGTCATTTGGACGCCTTTTTCTTTTTGGGTGGGAAATCATCAAATGACCTATCCCGCTCTGGGCGGAGCGGGAGGGCGTGTCAGACTCTTACTGACTAAAACCCACCCGCGTTCCTTCAGTTGCCTGAGCACCAGGGCCACGGTAACTCTTTCAAACAATCCGCGACCCCGGCAGGCATCGGCCCTATCGGACCTCGTCAATTATGCTGACATCTCTTAGAGGCGCACGTGGAACACAACGCGCCGTCGACTCGGGCCTGGTCCTTACCGGACGGCGAGCTAGTCATTTGGATGCCTGATTAATTGATATTACCCATTTTCAGCAGCAGATACTAATGGGCTTATACCCATACCTATATACGTCTCTGTTGCGCAATGCGGGCAGCGCCAACACCGTCCTGGCGATGATCGCCAACAGACTGTATTGGCCTTATATCCGGCAATGCTGCAGCAGACATATTGTTACCTTGTGCGTGTTCGTTTTTGTCTGTGCTTGTTATCCTGTCTGTATCCTTTTATGCATCTGTTTGTATATGAGTCTTGTTACTTGAAATAAACACTTATTTTTATTTATATAGTATGACCAGTCTCTGAAAATTTTTAAACGATATAAATGAATAGCGGTATCTATTCTTAAATCCGTAGTGGATCGATTCTAAGCTTATTGTTCCAATGTTGCCTTGGAGTTCTATTTTTACATCACTAAAACATTTTATTTACAGAAGTTATATAAATTAACTATCCTGTTGCTACTGAGATTCATCTTAGTAGTTACGGAACTAAAAACGCCTTGATCATTAATGACAGCAACTTTTTTGCTACAAAACCTAACGTGCTAGATATCTGGGCGGATGTTTCTAAAGATGCATTAACATAGAGGTCACACAAATACCTAAAACAAATAGATATTTCCCAAGACACAAAGTTCAAAATAGCTTGCATCAGCCAATACCGCTAGGATAAAACAATAAAGCCAATACCAGGAGTACACAGTAGTAATATCTTCTACTGATACGAGTGGCACCTGTTAGTCGAACGGTTTTGATACTTGAATGAAAATAAAATAATTGTGTATGGAGAAAAACGCCTTGGGGTAACAGTCCATAATATCTTTTGACAGGCTATTGGCAAGTATTAATAAAAGATTTTGTGCTTGAATATTAAAATAAGTTAGGGATGTAATAATAGCAGAGATAGCAGTAGGATAGGAGTTTTAATTTTGCTGTAGAGGGCAAAGACAAAAAACTGCGAGAGTTTAGGTACCTTGCTATTAAATAAGGTTCATAAAAACTACCAAATGGCTTAATAGAAAAGGTGGCTGTGGAAGAACTTGAGATGAGACCCTGCCAGGATAGCTTTCATTGAATGCGACGAGGACGACTATTGTCAAAACCACAAGACAACCATAATACCTAAACGAATGCGGATGGCATCTAAGTGTTAATTTCAATACATTTCTCACTCACGGGCGCCTGTTTACTACTATAATCTTGATATTTGCATATTAATACAGGTCGTAAAACAATGATTCAATATCGAGGCGTCTCCGGAAGCAGACAGTAGACAAAATACCTCTTTTACTGACGCCTATACTAGAATCAAACCATTTTGATACTTGATTGCTGGTACCGGTAGTGAAACAATGAATGAATGCTGAAGCAACGACAAGGGCAGACAGTAGTTGTTATGCTTGGTACTGACGAATTATTTACAACTTGGTATGAATGATCTTGATACTTGACGAGAATTAATTAATATAGAGGTTGGTCAGAAATATCTTAAGCATAAACCGCTTTGATACGAAAAAAAAACAATAATTTTGTTCATAGGTACTGCTTGACTAAAATCATGGGAAATATTTTAAATAAGGAGTACATACATAATTGCTATGGTCTAGAAGTTCAACCGCTCTACTTTCTTCGGGGTACGAAATACTGTTTCAAAAAGTTTATTCCAAAAAAAAAACAACCGACTACCAAAAAAAAAACACTACAAAGTGAAAAATATTTTTCACTGACTTCCGAAATTCAAGTTATTTTTCACTGTGTAGTGTTTTTTTTTTGGTAGTCGGTTTTTTTTTTTTTGTAAATGTTTTTATATTTCATTTAGTTATGTACCTACCCCACACCAATTCATATACTACAACTTGCTATGTAAACAACAGTGAGAGCAAGTATTATAACATCATCAAGATACACAAAGTGGATTAAATACGTATAATCGATAATAATCAAAAACTACCCAACCAAAGTTAATTAAATTTATATGGGACCACCAAAATGCAACAATTGAGTTTTTCACAAATGATCTGGAAAAATGTTAAACATCCTGGAAACCTTCTATCGGGTTTCAAACGCTAAAGTTTTGACGTCATCCAAATCACGAAAACTTCACCTCATACATCAAGTATCAAAACGTGCCACACTACATATCTATCTTAGACAGACTCAGAAGTCACGTAACACGGCGGTCGAAGCAGCACGTTCACCAATCATCTAAACCAAGCCCGTGACCGTATACCCATCTCTCTCACCCACACACTATCTGCTATTACTATCCTGCTCCCTCGCGACGAATCCGTCGGGAAATCTGAATAGTATGGAGTAGAATTAGGTGCTTTGACATTACTTTGCAAGGCGTTGATAGATTTTCTTTGAACCTTCTTCGATATTGAGGGAGTGGAAGTTTTGCTTATGGGACTTGTTATAGTTTTGCTGAGGACGGTGGTGGAAAAACTATTAATAGTCAGATAGATGATCCCTTAAATGTCTCACTGTTGGTGGCGCGTGTGTTGGATCATTCCGTTCCCTACAAAATGGTTGAGCTGGATGGTGCTGACCCACGCGTCATGTTCGTGAACGGGCGCCGTCAGTTGAGACTGGTCATCTCTTAACTGCCACGGCTTATTTTTGTTATTAATCTTATATTTTGAATTGTTTCTTAAAATATATTTTTTTCATTGTTCTCACATATAGAAGCAAAAAATAATGTATCCAGTATTTTGTAATATCTTGATTTAAAAAGAGTTGCCCGTTCTTCTCCATAGAGATCTACGTTTTGGAATGGGCAACTAGCTTCAACTTTCTGACTAACTGACCGACTCTTTGACAGTTCAAAATTGCCTGTATAAATGGTTAAATTGAAATAAATGCTTTGAGTTTTTAGATCAGGTGGATATGATTTTGCGCCTGGAATAAAAAAGTCGTGGTACAGAATTTTAATGCCCGATAGATTTGATATGTGACAGACTAAAGTCATCATCACCTAATGTTGGTATCTTTTAGGTATTCTAGAGAGAAAGATTTGATTGACTGTTAAAATTGTATCATTATATTGCTTATTAATAATAATAAAGCAAGGACAACGTATAACTACGTACGTAGAACTGGAAACTATCTACTGACTTCGGGGACTCGGTATCTCCTAATAAATGATACTATGGTCAAGAGTTGTTTTATATGCATAGATGGAGAATGAAATTTCCACTTTACGCTGATTAGTCAAAGAAAATTTCCGGAAATGTTCGTTTAATTTTCAATATCTATTTTGCGATTTCACTACCGCATTTTATCGCAACTGATTTCCATTTCTGATACGAGTATCCACAAAAGATTCTAAATCATCGCCAGACCAATTTCAAGAGCTCCCTCAGTAGCTATTGCTTCTAATTCTGCTCACCCCCATACAGGGAAATCAGTTACATTATAAACATCCAAAATATTTTAAGGGCCTACATTGCGAGCCGTCACTTTCAACAATACAGCCAATCCCATTCCGTTAGGATTACGCACGAGTGCTTCCGAGCTATCGTCTATATCTCCTCTCTTTCTTTCATATACAATCTTGATTGAAGTAAAAGAGAGAGAATGAGTTCGATTTTTGAAATATTTTGAATGTCTCGTTGTCGTTTCAGTGTTTATTGGATTATTTTTTGTTTATAGAATCTTGGCTGGTAAACAGTGATGATGTAATTTAAGTAACAAACAAGGTTGATGACTTTTATATTGATAATGACATTGACGTTTCGTTATGTCATCTTATTTAAAGTTGGAATCGATTTCATAGATCCCTAAATACATTAGTTTATTTGGAAATTCCTCAAAGTTCTTCTGTTTGTTTGCATCTACAGGTGCATTTAAGAGTTCAGACCAAACGATCATTACACCAGAACAAGAGCTTTATTTTCTTGATATTCTTGACATTTATCATGGATTGAATGCTTTGTACTTGTTTACACAAAAATTAATTTGGTTGAGTGGGGATAATAGAATGAGCATTCGCTCGTTTGGTCTAAACCGACCTTTAAGGTGAGAGTTGGTTGAAATCCCTCCCTCTTTATACTGCAACCTTCATCAAAGAACTCATAACACACTTCTAAAAACGGTTCCTAATGTTGTTTCGCCCTCCCTCTCTTCCTAGCTAATTAATAGGTACTTCCAAACCATGGTGGGCATTAGTAAATCTAATGTTCCTTCTAATTTACACAACAATGCAGAAGATGCACAGATGTTTTCAGAAAAAGTAGAAGTATAAATTAAACTACAAATTTCATCAAGCAAATGATGTATAAAACAGTTACCATATTTCTAATCTGCAGACTTGCAATCAAAGAATCACGAGTTACTGCAAGATAAATATTGCGAGTCACATCTCAATGAAAAACATTTGTTTTTACGACATCAACATGTTTGGCTAGTCTAGAAAAGTCGATTGATTCTGAATTATTAACTTTTGGCAGATAGAAAGAATTAATTAGGGATGTTTCGATCAGCTTGGTTTTGTTTTCGTTGTTTGGATCAAAAAGATTTTGCCCAGCACTTGTTTTCATAATCAAGCAACATACTGCAATATTTTCCTTAGTTGCACTACAGTCCTCGATCATTCACTTCCGTATTTTTACCAACAGTCAATCTCGATGTGGTCTTCTAAAGCCACAACTTGGGAAATATACCTGTTCTGGCATTCACTTACCTATTAAAGTATTTTGGACATGGACACACACAATTTCTTTTGTGTCCATCTGTATTAGAACTTCAGAACGCTTTTGGAATAAAACAAATTTTCTAAATTGGTCTAGAAAAAGACCGAAAGGTACAATAACAACTATACCTACATATATCGATGTAATTTACCTTTAAAACTTGAATAGTACACACGGCTACATATCAAACAATACATTTCCAGTATAAGCTGATCTCTCATTGTACGAAAATCCTATACAATGCGAAATCAGCTTACACTGGAAATGTATAGCTTGATATGTAGGCGTGTGTACCTACACGTAAGGTTTTGGTATGCACTAATGCCCTCCACCATCGCTATGCATGGCAGGTAGCCCATGCTGAAGACGTTACTAAAAAGCATCCCGCAGAAGAATACCACAACGAAGGAGACTTATGATGTGAGCACATCATATGTAGGTTTTTTAGTGATGTGAGCCAAGAATAATTAGACACTTGGGAAAGTGCACTAGAGCGCAGTGGAGGCCCCATTTCAAAATTCTTGCAAGAGGTGTTTAAGGGAGAATAGAAAATTAGCAGCACTGATTTTAATAGCAAGTAATAGAGTCAATGAGGAAAGTTATGCTCTTAAGAGTGCAATGAAGTCCTGAAAGATATCACAAGAGCTAAGATAACATTAATAAAATCACAAACAGACACAAAACACACAGAGTTCTTTTTTAAGTTTTAGGTCATTTTTGCAAGATTCATGGTTCTATGCTTTATAGGCATCATATCGCTTAGAGCTCCAAGTCTGGTTTATCCTTCAAAGTCTATAGTTCTATACGAATAATGGGTCAAGCAAAAAGCAATCCCAAGAAAAATCGTCCACTCTAACCCTTAGATATCGCCGGTCTAAGAGACCACGTACTGCGATTTTTCTGGTCAAATGCACTCCGAACGAAACGCAACGGGCCGCCACGACCATCACCGATCTATCAACGAAGTTCGCGTATAGAATGCGAAATGCGAAATTCGAAATCACCAATCGCGTACGCTGATTTCAAACGGACTTAAAGCCGAACACGCGAATATTTAAAATTCGAACGAACGACTTTTGTTTTACAGATCCGATTTGTGTCTTCTAATTTTGTATTGTAATATTCTCTGTTTGTTGAGATTCAGACTTAATTTTGATGATATAGAGTTGGGTTTTGGTTGGTTTTGTGTGTGTAATACGTCAACATTTTACTGCAATTGTTTTAAGAATATAAACTATTTCCTGTTAAAGGTCTCTTTCGCCCATTGTTTCGGTTTCTCTCTGAACTGACGGTGATGTCATGTGAAGTTTTCAAGGGAATCGTAAATGTACTTAATGTTTTATACAAAAAAAAAAAAAAATGTGTATGGAAATTAAAATGAGTCACACGGAAGTCATTGGCAATAAAAAAAGAATTTTAGGTGCGGAGGTACAAGTTTTATAAATGACAATCTGATTTAATGATTACTGACTGCCAAAGCTGGAAAACTTCTAACTTTTTAAGTTTGTATGGTTATCATGAAAATATAATAAAATAAAATACTTTATTAACCTGCGACGTCAAAAACCATCTACCATTCTGCAGTCGAGATGTGAAACCATAAATTCTCTTAACAACCCTTCACTGCAGGTGGGTGAAAAATAATTTATTCAAATAAATCTCGCGAATTTTCGCAACATCGGGGTCTAGCAGGCCCCCGGGCGTCGTTTCGCGATTCTTTTAACTGCACCAAGGAGGTGACTTTTTTGTCGCTATTTTAATGAAAATGCTAATAAAAAGGCGGTGATGATGTTTCTAAGAAGGCCGAATATTTTTTGTGAGGCTAGGTATAGGTAATACGATGCGGTGACAGCCAAGCTTTTTGTAGTAAAAGAAAAGTTTTTAAATTAGAACTTTTTGTACATTACCAACCAAATTAATGTTTTAGAATTACTGTCAGGTTACAGATTTTTACGGTTGGACGCTTTTGCGACAATTTCATGATAATAAAATAATTAGATACAACTTGTTAAATGCCTATTTACTAACCTCATAAATTAAACTTTTATCATTTGAAATATTGAATTTATCGTTGAAAGATACAAAATGCAAGCAAAAAATATCATTAACAAACAAAACTCAACAGTAAGTAAATCGCAGGAAGTCTCGCTCCACGATGCGAAAGTCGTAAATAAAAACGTGAGATAAAAATTTACATTATCGCACTTATTTTAATTTCATTCGGCATTAATCATAGCACTGCGAAGTGTCGCGCGCCCATTTATTTTGAGCTCGGGTACTTTTTAATTTGCTGCTGCATCCTAAGGGTTGAATGTAGATTTCGAGATACTGGGTGACAGGCCTATTAGTGTTTTGGAGTTGTTTTATTTTATCAAATAATAAAACATAGATATATTTTTATGTATTTCTACATGTAGGTAAAAAATACACTTTTCATTGTTTTCAGTAATATTTACCTGGTCACCTTTTAGTTTTCGCTCCACCTCCTATCCTGCTCTCTGTGTCCCACCCAAAACATGCAGTGCAACTTTGGAAATTTGTTCCACCTAAGAATTTTTCAGAATATTTCATATGAAACTTCTCAGGTTGGATCATATTTCCAAAGTTTGACGATTGATATGAAATTGATGATTATTATTCTATAAATATACCATTCTTACAGTCCCGAATCGTATTGTGATCAATATACGACGTAAAACAGAGCTTCAATTTGCAAAAAACCAAAGAAAATTTGAATTTGGCTGGATACAGCTGAGGATTCACCGTAATCAAAGCCAAAGTCAAATCATTTATTTCAAATAGGCACATAAAACGCACTTTTGAACGTCAAAATTTACAAAAAAATAGAATTGTTTCTAGTTGCCCCTTCCAAAAGGTAGTTTCGTATGGAGAAGAATGGGCAAGAAACTCCACCGTTACTCTTTTAAAATGTTTTACAATATTATTTGATTTTGTCTTTTAGATCTAGGGACTTTAGACTTATTTGTTTAATGTACGCAGGTATTAGGTATTTATTTTAGTTTTTCATTAATCACTACACAAGACACCCATGTCAAAAAACTTTTAATTTATTAGAACGGACACACACTTCCCTATTCTTTGTACTATTCTAGCGTATGGCACTCGTGGGTTGCAGCTGAAAATCAGCGTCAGGTGGTACACCTTGTGTTGTCATCTGACATTATGCTGAGCTGAGGCCCCATTGGCATTATAATCATTGTTCCGTATTTTTTAGTTTTAAGGTGTATTTTTGTTGCTGCAATGCCAATAAACGCATTTTTCTTTCTTTCTTTCTTTATTTAGGTTCACATTAATTATATAATTATATGTGAAGACGATGCACCAATAGGTAAAAATAATTAAATGTAATGCAAAGACAGGTAAAATAGATATGTGATAGATACATGGTGCTCACATATTTACAAATATTGAAAAGTAGATGATTTTTCCTAAATTTTAAATCTGGAAAGCGATCCCAATATATTTGTGAAAAAGCTAGGCAGATGAATTAATAATTTACATTCTACTAAATACAGAAATGGTCTTTGTCTGGAATATAGGGACTTAAAAAATAGAGGCATATAATAATAATTAGGAATAACGGTATTTAAATGATTTGAGTTTTCCTTTGTACATAAATGCCTTTTAAAGCCAGCAAGAATGTAAAAGAATAGTTCCAAATTGGCCTTCACAAAAAACAGCAATATATTTTTTCAATAAACAAGATGATGTGTGCTCCTTGCGAAGGTTGAAGGGACTCTGTTAAAGGGATATTTTGTCCCTAAACAAATTGTATGTCGTGATATTCTAGGCACGGACAAGACGTGACCTTTCTACCGCCGTGAAGGATAGTGGTGTAAGTTCAAAATCACCATTTTTTATGCGTGTTTTTTTATTAAATAGGGTTTATTAATTTGTTTTTGTTATATTATTCTAGGGAGGCTAGTGCATGGTATTATTTGAGTGATTGATACTCATAGATCGATTTTTAATAGTTACGGTATTTAAAAACATAAAACACCTAAGCATTATTAACATGAGTTTTTTTTACAAAATATATTTAACACGTCACATTTAAATATGGTTTCGTTAAGTACCTATTTAGATATACGAAAACCAAAATGCCTCTATTTTTTATACCTAGTTGTTGGAGTTTAGTAGTTGTTTTTTGTTGTCTTTTCTAAAGCCTATAAATGCCAAAAATAAACAACTATTTTAAAGGATTCGTTATTCGCTCTTTTTTCGGATTCAGATTTGGCCCGCTTTTCCTTTACGCCCGAAGCTAGGGTTGGATGAAAAACGACATAGTAGAAATTAAGTCTCGCTAGTGAAAAATGGTTCAGAATGTGGACAACGTTTAAGGGACTTTATAAAGTAAACATGGGGTCCCTTGGCTATTATAGAGAGTCAACACAGTTTACGAAACGATTAGATGTTAAAAATTGCTGGGAAAGTTGGAAAAAAATATTGAAGCATCCATTCTTCAGTGGTCAGAAGAAACTTAAGAATAATAATAAAGGTCAGTAAACAGTTAATTTTTTTTATTTTTGTATTTTAGACTCTAGAAATGAGCTAATAAGGGGCTTTTATAATTATATTATTTTATTAAATTATTTTCGCTTTGTTTTTAATACTTCTTGGACATAGCTTAAACAGAAACATACATACATACTAAAAATACAATATTGTTTTACGTAGAAAACGTAAAACTGTTGTTTTTTGTTTTATTTACGTAGTACCTATCTAAAACAATACGTCTTATAACAATAGTCATATTTTTGCACACACAAAATTAAAAAATACAGCAACCAAAACGAAAACCTTTAAAATCCAACAAAAAATCTCGTGGCCAAAAAAGATTTCATAGTTGACAATATGAAACCTCGATGTTATCTCAAAGCAATTTGCAGTAATATATGACTTAATCTGAACAGAACTAACGGACCAACAATTTTTTTATTAATATAGAAAAAACATTATAAATCATAGTACGGCCGCTATTAATATTATCAGCAATTTGTTTCACCTTTGTAGTTTTGTGATTAATTTTATCGCTGTATTTTATAGTGTGAAAGTGAGAAAAAATTGTTTAAATCTAGGTTTTGATCGGTTTTTGTCAGCTGATGTTACTGTTTTATTTTCTGTGTATTCGTTATATAGCCAGAAAAGTAGTTATTTTCTTAATATTTTTTAAATCGTATTTGTATGTAATATTGCAATAATTTAACGTGATCTTTAAAAAAATATTTTGTCTTAATAATAGTCGCCCTCAAAAATTTTATCAAAAATCTCAAACACAATTTATTTTCTAGTAGATAATTCCAAAACCGTCTCATTAAAATCAGAAAAAGTTATTTTTTTCTTTTTGTTTATGTAAAAAGAAACCTCAGCACTATAATAAAATAAATTATATTAAACAAACACACGTGATTAAGCAATAAAAATGGCTACTGTTTTTTGACACCAGCCCTTTTCCCGGAACATATAAAATCTACAACGATTTGTTTATATCGCATTAACAAGAAGGAGCTTTAATAAAGTAATAAAAATCCGAGAAAGGACGGCTAAGGGTATAATTTTGCTATTAATATTCAATTTTACCCCCAAAACTTTGTGCCACTTCAAAGAAAAATCTAAGATGACGATCTAAAGCGGAGTATCTACTTACGTAATTTCCGAGTAGGTACGCATTTGAAGGGTTAGGTCGACAATTATGTTCGTGTGCGTGAGTTTGTTTTGTGTGCGTGACGTAATTACATGAATGTTAACACTTAAGCGCACGTGTTGCTCCACTTTATTTGAATTTTGTTTTGGAATAAAAATGTTTATTTGTTTTTTATACATTTTAGCTAATTTACCGACTTATATGTCGAGCAAATAGATAAAAACTATAGGTATTAGTGGAATGAAGGCTTTAAGGGAGGAGCGCTAAGGTAGCTCCTAAAATTCAATTTCAGTGGTATGGATGATTTTAATGACTATCATTCTGTAAATACTTACATAAAATACGGTTGCGAATTATATTTTGATCAATATAGTATACTAGCTGATACTAACCAGCAAATTGCAAAACAATGGCGCTGGCGCTTTCGCCTTAAGGCTCCCGCAAACAGGCGCGACGCGACAGCGCGACACAAAGGCACCGCTCGTCGCGCGACAGGCAGTGCCTTTGTGTCGCGCTGTCGCGTCGCGCCGTTTGGTCAACTGTGTATAAATAAATATTGTTCCAGAATTTAAGAAAAATGTTCTTGTAACTTTTATACCTAAACTGTTTCATGTTTATAAGTAATCTGAATCTGTAAATAACCAGGTAAATATGTGAGCACCATGTATCTATTATTTATTAAACAGATTACGATTACTAATACCATGAACCAGTTACATAAACATGTAAATAATTTTCAAACGAATATAATGTAAATTATTTAATTAAAAATAGCTTTAGATAATATTCAAATAAATTACCAACCTTAATTTGATCTTATGTAATATATTTTTATAAAAAGATCTAGATAAAAATTTATAGGTACCTACCTACCAACGGTAGCTGTAGGTGTTTTGTGTAGGTTTCAGAATGTCTTCAGATTTAGGGCTGATAACATTATCTCGTTGAAACAAGAGCAGTGTAGGTGTCCTCTTATTACGGTCAAGTATCTACCGCGTAGGTTTAGTAACGGACTAAGTAATAAAATATTATTTATCATTACTTTTACGCAAAAGTACAAACCGGTTGCCATTTTTGGGAATAAATTACGAAAATTCGACGTAAGTAGGAATGGTTTTAATTATACTTTTTCATAATCATAAATATTAACACAATATTTTACTGAATTAGGCAAACCATTTCATTCAATTAAAGAAACCAACACAAGCCACACAAAACTAAAATAAAAATCATAGAAGAATCTTATGACATATTTTTTTCATATCACAATTTCTCCTAAAACCACATGAAAAAACCCTTGGCGTACACCTGAGAGTTTTGACAGTTGATTATCGAGCGATCATAATGCGCAGGCGCAGATTTACGACGTCATAAAGTAAGTCGCCCGCGCACCACAATGGGTTGTTGACAAAACGCTAGAGCGCCCTTGGTAGACCCTAAACTTTATGGTCTATGGTGGAATAGTGAGGACATGCGTGAAGAAAATAGTAGACATGTTTATATTTGTTTCGTATTATTTGTTGCTTTATAGTGGCAACAGACCACTTAATCTGTAAATATGTGAGCACCATGTATCTATCACATAATTAATTTACATGTCATTGCTTTATATTTAATTATTTTTACCTATTGTGGTATAGTAATTTTATTCTAAGTGGATCGTCTTCAGATATAATTAATGTATACAAAATATTGTAAAACATTTTAAAAGAGTAAAGGCGGAGTTCCTTGTCCATTCTTCTCCATACGAAACTACTTTTTTTAAGGGGCAACTAGAATCAATTCTATTTTATTTATTGTAAATTTTGACGTTCAAAGTGCCTTTTATATGCCTATTTGAAATAGTTTATTTGACTTTGACTTTGATCTTGCCATAGGTGCGGGAAAAAGATGAATCAATCCACCTTACTCTCTTTAAATTTTTTAAAACTACTGTTAGCTGCCACGGCTTATTTTAATTTAATTTAATATTTGAATTGTTTTGTCTCTTTATTACGGACGCTCTCAACGTTCTGCTTCGTTCTCACATGCATAATTTCAACATCAATGATGTTACCAATATTTTGTAACCATATTTTGATTTAAAAGAGTGTCCATGGAGTTTCTAGCCCGTTCTTCTCCATAGGTACCTACTACGCTTTGGAATGGGCAACTAGCTTCATCTTTCTGACTGACCGACACCTTGACAATTCAAAAGTGCCTGTAATTGGTTTATTTGAAATAAATGCATTGAGTTTGAGTTTAAAACTACCATCATTCACATTTGTTTTTGATATCTCTATATCTCTCTCTATCTATTGACTTCATTTCTAAATACGAATAAGTACCTACTGACTGCGTTTTTCTCTCATCACCTGCCTAGCCTTTCCCCAACTACGATGAGGTCAGCTTCCAATCTAACCGGATGCAGCTGAATACCAGTATTTTACATGGAGCGATTTGCTGACATCCGCAACCAAATTACTGCGTAACACGGTACCCACGGATATCGATACCCCTTACTAAGCTACTATTTACAAATGAGGTTAGGATAAAAACCACGACATATCCACTATTGGCAATTTTGTTTTATTTTTTCAAGATTTCTGCACAAAATGATAAAACCTACCATTAGTAGTAACTGTTAACTTCAAAACCGCTTATTCTCTTTAGTAAAATGATGTCTAATATTAACGTTTAGTTCAAAACCTCAACGTAAGTATACAGGTTTAAAAAAAACTGTTATAAGATTCTATTTATCAAGTACGTAAACGGCATTCTTTAAAAAAAATACAAAAATATTTGCTCACAATTTATTAAGTTTTTTCGATTTCTGCCTTATTGAAAAAAGTGGATATGTAGTGATTTTTATTCTAACCTGCTCAAATATCTTGGGAAAAAACAAGCTGTAAATCTTCCATGTTTCAGTAAATAAATAAATAAATAACCTCATTTTGCCGTCGCGTCCACACTGCGCCAACCAAATTTCTCATCTACCACAAACTTATGACATTAGTTCAACCAGCTTCGTCTATCGGTTCATAACTGAACAGAAAAAAACACTATATCGATACCCATAATTTTGACACTTTATGGGATTTAGTGCAAAGAACGGTAGCGAGATACCCACATAATGACATCTTACGGATATTTTGTGGAATTTAAAACGATTTGTTTTAGATTTGTGAATAGAGTTTAGATAGGATGAAGTCATAAAAATGATTTATGATCTTAACTTTGGATGTTAAAAGAAAAATTATTGTTTAAAAATAATAGTAAATGCAATCTTTTTCTAATGATCGCTAACCAAAAATATAATATGAAATGCGTTTATAAAGAACAATAAGTGGATTATTATTTTAGGGTTAAATGGAAACAGAAAAATCTCATTCGAGTTTTAAAGCTGAAACACAAGCTGAGCTGAAGATGAGAAAAAGCCCATGAAAATAATTACAAATAATAAAGGTACTAATTAAATAGGTAATCGCTGACAAAAATATCTCATAAAAATAACAAGACACACCCTTTTACCATCATAATAAAAATGGCGGCATGCAATAAGTATTGCAATTCGCGTCAAATAGTCGATTAGCGATCATTACACGCGATTCAGTTCACAATCGCTCTCATTTCCATAGAAAATACCCCGTCCTGGCTTTTTGCCATGGGGAAAAAATTATAAACGCCGTGGAGTGGTGGATGTGATGACTTTATTAACAGTTTTGTGATCAATGTTGTATTTTTCATTAAAAATTTAATAGACACAACCTACCTAGAGCCATTAATTCATAAATTTCTTCTAGAGGAAATACTACCATATTATTATCAAATGAATAATCATAATTAAAAAGTTTAAGTATCAAATAATTATTCATTCAGTGGGTTCGGTCTATGGGTCTATTCAGCAGAACGTGTTGTTTTTTTTTCTTTTGGCTTCGCACGGTTCGTGCAGTTAGCCAAACGCGTGTTGTAGACCCAATGATCAGTGATCACATAATTAGGCCCGTTGTGCACGGTACGATTACTTTACAGGACGGTGCGCTAAAAGCACTACAGAATAATTGTGTGAGCTTGTAAGTATATGACACGGCAAACCACCGGTTTTATGGTATACGGCGACGGTGCGGCGCCGTGACATAGTGCCGCGGTGTCTGTCAAAAAACTTCCACGGTGATCCATACGTCGCAAGCCGATTGCGTGATTCGTCATTATACATACGGCGCCGTTCGGTTGCATACTGTCGCCGTTATGTATAATGCCTAAGGAAAATTGATGACGCTTCTGATCGCATCCATATCGTCGAAAGTCATATGTTAGGGTAACGATGATTGTTAACAAGATTAGAAGCAGTAAAAACTGAGCAGCAACCTACATAAAAATGAGTCGTAACAAATACTTAAACGGTTAATTAAATAAATATCAAGCAGTAAAATTACTTAGCGGGCAGTTACGTGTGTCGTGTAGGCAGTTATCAAATCAGAATTAATCGGTAAGAAATATAACTTGGAAGTAGCGCTCGCTCGGCTCGCGCGTGGTTGGTCACAGTTCTAACCTAATCCATTTGGTCGGGGTGCCTTGGCTTACTGCAAACAATTCGGCTCGTGCGTGGTTGATCACAGTTCCAACCTAACCTATAAACTTCCTAACTATTTACCTTATATATAACAGTCACAAAAAATATTACCCTTTATTTATTAGCAGGAGTCCGCCAAACGCCAGTTTGGACACGTGAGTGTGTTTTACGAGTCGGATAACCTCCAAAACTTTTTCTCTAGTCTACGGCTTTTTTAGTGAACCCGTTTGAGATTCGTAAGAATTGGTCATGGTAAACGTCTTTAAAATCACTTGTTTCTTGCGGCACACGCTTGTTCTCATCTTTATTTTCAGAAACACTTGCACTGCTCGACGCCATTTTTGTTGTTTTATTTAGCAGCGCCTCAGTTGGTAGAAAATAGAACTAGTTGAATCTATTCGCCTAGGCATTATATATACGGTGATCGAATTATCAATTGGGTTTCGAGGACTTTAACATAATGCCTAGGCGTTATACATTTTGCCTAAGGCATCACATAACGGCGACAGTATGAAAACGGACGGCGCCGTATAAAAGACTAAATAATGCAATCTGCCTTCGACACATACAACACTGACGACCGTGCCTACACCCAGCGAATCAACCGCGCTTTTTACGGTAAAAAAACGTGTGTTTACAAGCAGCCTTAGTGTTTTTTCCATCAATATTATCTTTTTACCTTATTGTACAAAACAGAAATGTTTTAAAATATAGTTATAAAATTTACTACGCCGTTTAAAGGCAAAACGAAAAACGAAAAAATCCCAAAATAGTTTTCAAACTTTTAGTTCCTCGTTTTGCCACTACGCAATAGGCAGAGGGCGCCACTACTTACTATCTTCTATTAATCATAATCAATAAATAATAAATGAGATAAATAAACCGCTAGATTCCTTAGTGGGTAGACAAAGAACCGGACATCTAGATATGATCAATGAATTAACTTAACAATAAATGAAGTTGTAACAGTACTCCGCGCCATTCCTGTTAACCCGCTCGATGCTTCGCAATTATTGCAATGAGCAATAACATTATTTTCGAGTGCACTGAATGCAGTATTACTTTAAACATAGGTGGGTTATCATTTTATGTAAAAGATACTTAAATTTACTTATGTATTTTCTTTATCTATACTTAATATTATAAAGAGGTAAAATTTGTTTGATTTGTATATTTGTATGAAGGGGGTAAACTCTGAAACTACCGATCGGAATTGTTTTTTTTTTTTGCCTTTGGTTGTCTAATTCTTGAGGAAGGCTTTAAGCTATTTAATATCTCGCTAGGACCCTAAGGAGCCGAGCAAAAGAAAAAAAAAAGAAGTAATAGCGCAGGCAGGCGATGTGATGCGATGAGGCAGAGGCTAGTTTATTTATATTTTGCATCATCATGAAGTAATACTTTGTTACAGGGAATTCTCAGGCCAACTACGGCCATTCAAAAATTGCCAACGCGGACGGTATTTCACGTCCACACGGCGGGGTATTGGTAAAGTTTTCAACTAGCAATAATCGCACCTCGGATTAACCTCATTGGTTACGATATTGCCTCTGCGCAAAGTTAACCTTACAAAATTCTCGGCTCGAGCCCAACCAAATAGCGGTAACGAAACCATAGCGAGATCTAACTCGACGCCAACGCCATCTAGTTATGAATTTGGAAGCTTTAGGCAAATGAAGATGTTTGGTGTGGCAACACGCGAAATTGCTACAAAAGCTTTACATTTAAATATTTAAAAAGAGAAACGATGCAAATTTAAAATTCTGGATACCTATTGGTCGAGTTAGGTCGGCCGAATTTCTCCGAACGTCAAAATTCGAATTGTAACGCGATCACGCACACGAGGACCGTTACTGCACATTTCAAAAATAGAACACGCCGGCCATACCGAGTAGGTGGACAGTTGACAGTAGCGAATCATGATACGCTTATTAATCAGTCTATTTATTTTATATTGCATATAAAATATTCAGAAGGCACAGTCAGGGCGCATACATTCCTCAATAAAATGACCATAAAAAACTAATGCAGCACTTGGTGGTTTTATTGCGGTTCTTGGTAATCGTAAATATAATTGTAAAATTTCTATTTTAGGTACTGGAGGAATTATGCAATGGAATTGTTTGTTTCGAGAATAAAAATATAGTCTGCATAGGAAATGGTAATGTACGTATTTAAATAATTTCCTGAATAAAATACCTATCTTTAATCTCACAAAATCCAACTCAAATATATTTTGAAGTTCAGACGTCACAATTTTTAAAATATTTAACCCTTCAATGCCATCTCATTTTTAACGAATATTAATAGTGCACAGTGGCGCCATTATTACAAAGCGGATTTTTTGGAAGTTAACTTTAATGGTGCATCTCGTTTAACTCTGAAAACCCTATTGAATTTTTTTTTTAAGAGTAGCTCGTTTGTTAGGACAACCTGTTATTGAGGAGTTATGTAATCGGCCGGTAATACTGATCAATATAAAACACATTATGGCCTGGGCTACGTGATCAGAACAAAAAAAACATGTTTTTAGACACTTTATATGTCATGTTTTATTATTTTAAATAAAGCTAGATTAATCTGCGATCATGTTTTATTTTCTATTTTCTTAAATATTTCTTAAAGTAATAAGTAAGTACTAAAAAGAATAAACTGTTACTCGTAGCTTTACTGCATAAAAAAATTTGAATGCGAAAATAAAACAACCAATGAATGGGTTTGCATGTAATACACGGTCAACATTATACTGTCATAAAAATGCAAGGAGCGTGAACTACTCCGCGCATTCTCGACAATACTGAATGACAAATGTATTAGAAACCTGATCATATACGCATGATACTTTAAAAAGTCTTCAATGTATATTTAGATCGATTCAAAAGGTTGTTGTTATATTTAGAATAAAAATACATATTTCTTATTGCATGTTTTTCTCCAAGCCACAGAATCCAACACAGTGTAACTCGTGTGCCAGCTAGTCCCAGCTTACCTACCTGAGTAGATGCAAGTGAGTGACACAGGGTTAAAAGCACATCTGTTACCTATAATAAGTCATAATAAAAATCTCAAATGCACTTGCAGTTCCAGAAAATTCTAAAATCTAATAGCAACCATTTCATATTTGGATCGAGTGCTAAAGTCGCGAGCGTTTATCAACGTCCCTTGTTTTAAGACGGATGTCACTTGACCATTATACCCTGATCCCTGACAACATTTCTTTCCCCTCTGTTTCCTTCCAGTTACAAAAGAGAAAGAAGGGGCAGGGAAGGTCTTTGAAGTCTGGTGGTGGGATAAAACAATCATTTGTCATGTCAGATGAGGGCGATATAACGTCAGTTGCCTGATGGACACAGATTTGTGTAATGCCGACTATGGATACTTTTTTCTTGGGTTTATGTGGTATTTCATGTGAAAAGGCTGCTTAGTTTTCCTGTTTAGTTAATTTTAGAGAGTAGCATAGAGGTAGGTTTAAATATTTATTTTATATTTCTATTAATATAAATAAAATCCTACTGCTGAGGCGCTGACCACTCCAATTTTTATTAATAAAGACATTAATATTTTATATCGAGTTTTTTTTTACATGTAACACGTTTGTTAACTAATTGAATCCATCAGCAGCTTCGAATTTTTTTATTTTTATAGACCTATCTAAAAACTTGAAGAAATAAAAACTTTACTTATAAAATTAGCAGGAAAGAAAACAAATGCCAAATAAAAACAACAAAACATTAAAAATCAAAACCACAACTCCCAAAAGAATCATGCAACCCAATTTCCATACTCGTAATCTTCAAGATAGACAAAAAAATTCGCGAATAAAAAATGTTAATTTTATTCGGGAAAATATAAAGAAAAAATTGCGGAGCCTGACTAAGAGGTAGAGGTGCGAAGTGGTTTAAAAAATCCCGAACGAAATGAATATTTTAGAACATCTCTTTGCGGTTGTATTTTTTAATGTTTATTTATGTTGCAATGGGGTTGATACGGGTTAATATTAATGATTTTGTTACTGAGGGGTAGTCGCGAAGATTTTTATCGATAGGGAGACTATCGGAAGAACATTTGTTTGTGTTAATTTTGACAGGGATTTAGCTTTGACTCGATTTTTGTCCTTACAATTGTAGCGGTTAAGGGTTAACACGAAAATATTATATTTCTTTTTCGTAGAGGTATTTTTAAATAAGGTACTTACAACAACGATTTCCGTACTTTTTATTAATTAATAATATGCTTATTATCCTATGAAATTCCCAGATTTATCTCCCATGTAAAATTTTCGTTACTAAGGATTTAATTTTCGTCTAAAAAAACCAATATTTGGTTTCGTTTCAGTACCTATAAGTTTTAGCCCTTTCTCCACCTCTTGGATCAACCTTATCCTTGGTCCTTTTAAACCCTTCCCATTCCGCGGCCATTATTAAAAGGATGTTTACTCACAAACAAATACTTTATTCATTACTCATTCTATTCGACCTTAATAAAAATATGTTTATTGGTAAGTACATAGCAACAGCTATGGTACCTATTGCCCAACCGTCGGATCGGCAGGAAGCGGTAGTGAATTCGATCCTGAGTTGAATATATTATTTGATTGATGTCATGGCTGTCGTCATATATTACTACAAAATATGGCGCGGAATAGTAAATCCCGTATTAGTTAGGAGGCTAAATATATCTTCGGGAGTTTTAGCTGGAAAAACAATTGAGATTCGCCGGTCGTAAAATCTGTATGGTAATTTTCCTAAAGGTTTTTCCAGGCCATGGACTTTGGAATGGGTACCTGTATCATATGGACCCACCTTTAAACAATATGGTAGATTTTAAGGGTTAAATAATTAGATTATTTCCTTATGGGGATTGCGACTTTGAACATCCACCAAAAATGGTTGATATTAATTAATGGAACCTCACTAAAAATAGGTTTAACTGTTGCACAAGCCCGAAAAATATTCGCAGCAATTTAACACGCATAAAAAAACTTAAAGTTACCCTCAGTTTAAATTCTGTGAAAAAATACATTTAAAAAAATATCATCAATATAAAAAAAAACATCTGTAGAACAAGAAATCAAACATTCCACGAGCATCACAACCCCTTGATAGAGGAAAAAGTTACAGCACTTAAGGGCCCCCACTTTAAAACGCCCCCACAGATAATAAAAATGCCTGTCTATGTCTTAGACAATAAGGGACAATCGTAAACCAACCAACCAGTTTATGAAGACCTATGCATTTACGGCAAATTTTTACAATATTTGATTTTTTCTGGTTTGAAAAACATTTTTTAATTGCAGAAAATAATAAAAGACTAAAACGAGAACTGCCAAAAATCCATGACACAAAAATTTGCTAATTTTTGATAGTTTATGTGTCTCTGGTATCAGAATTGTCTTTGACGTATTCAATGTCAGAGTTCAACACAATATGGTGAGCATTTGAAGAATATACAGAAAAGCAAATGGCTCAGAACGAGTCTTTGGGAGTTTAAAATTGTCATTACCCGGGTTACAGCGTTTTTATATTGTCGGTAGTAAGGTGCTTAGATGAACATAATTTTCCGTTTTTCGTGGGGGTTCGTACAGGCTGTTCTGGATTGCCATGAGTTTTGAGTTTTGATGAGAGGACAACCTTTTTATTTTTTCGGAGGTATGATTGCAGTGGTCGAGTACCTAGCTAAAATGCGTCATATAGCAGTAGTACCCAAATGGCTCTATTGAGAAGGCTGGTCCTTCATAAACTTGAAAGCAAGAACCAGTCCTCTCACTAGGATCACGTTAGTCCACTCATCATGCTCATAATTATAGCGACTCCTAGCATTATGACGATGCTAGCCTAGCCTTAAAAAACAAGACGAAGATACAATGTTTAAAAAAAGAGATTTAAATCCCCCTTTACAAAAACATTAGCCTATCAACCAAACAGATTCCCGTGCTAATAAAAATAATAAAGCTGGTAATCCTTTTTTCTTTATGTCGCTAAGGGCGGGAACACACCGTCCCCGGAGTGTTGCTTCCCACCTGCCTGCACTTGGCCTTATTTATTGCGATCGTTCACAACGCCTCAATGGTCGCGAAACTGACAATTTGAAATTGTTTTTATTTTGTTTAAAATGGGGGATGATGCAGAAAATAGGATAATAATTCAACGCACGAGTTAAAATGAAAATAAGTGTTTATTTTTATTTTTGTAAAGTAAAAGCATTGATTCCTACCAAATACGCTATTTTTAGAATATTCTTGAAAAACTATCTGAATATCTTTCAAATCTCAGTAGGTATATCTACAAAATCTAAGTCACTAAAGATACCCATTCAAAAAAATCTCTTTTTTATCCACCTAATAATCGTTAAAAACATATTTCCAAAGACCTGTCGTAGTAGAATTCAAACTAATGGTGTTTCACCCTCTTGTAAAAATGGTGAATAAATAACTGATAAAAATGGACTTATTAAGTCTCCATCAGTTCCAGTTTGGTCCTTTATATCCGCTTTAAGAAGTTTAAAGTCTATTTGATTTGTTTATTTTTGTATTTTTATTTGCTGCGAGCAGGGGAAGGGTTAGAGTTTTAGCGAAGGTATTTTTCGTTCATTTTTTTAAATGTATTTATGGGAAAAAATAGGCATGGGCACATGGCATTGGTAGATCTATAAAGTAATGCAGAATGTGTCATTACTTCACTATCCACGGAAAAAACCGAGGAAGACATTTGTACAGAATTAACGCCGATCGCATTCAGTCAGTCAGCCAGTACTTATAAATGCAGTACTGAACTAAGACTTCTTCAACACACACCACTGTGCTGAATCCTCGGCCACTCTCGTCCTTCCAGCGCCAGCCACCTTGCGAAGGCATATGAGACTGTTTCTAAAATGAAGGAGTAGTATAAGGTAATATGTAAGTATCGAAAACCATTCGACAACCTGGAAAAACGTAGGTATGGTTACCGGAAAGAGACCCAGGGGCCGTAGCCCTATACGGTGGTCTGACCAAGCAACATGTAAGCACCAAGATATCGGACATCAAGCCAAAGGTCGTCACAAATGGAGGGAGATCGTCAAAAAGTTTAGTCAGGCCCACACGACCGACCGACGCTCAGAAAGGACCAAATGATTGAAGGAGGAAGGTAGGTAAGTACAGTATCTTTTTTTATTGTCCCTCGGCTAACTTCGTGTTTCGTTAGTTTCCTCCCATTTTTTAAATAAATTACATTAAGTTAAAAGAGTATTAACAACTCTATATACTTGCAAGTCGATTGAAAGCATCCGGACTGCATCAAGTGCAAAGGGCAACTGATAAAAATCCGATGACTGACGAAACACGAAGTTTACCGAGGGACATTAAGAAAATTGTTGTACAGTAACTACGCTTGTCGATTCGCACTCTAAGGTAAATGAACTCTAGCTCGACTGCCGAAATTTAAGCCCAAATCTTACTCGAATCGAAATAATTGGGAAACAGGTAGATTTTAGCATGAGCCACGAAGTTCTAATTTACATATAAATTGTCTGGTAAAGTGACACCGTCTTCGTTGACGACTGTCGCGGTTGTGAAGGGAGGAGTTGCTAGTATAAATAGGTAGAAAAAAAAACATGGTTTTTATTTATTTATTTGTGTATTTTTTTTTTCTAAACCATTTTTGTTGCTTTATTTTCTTTTATTTTTTATTAATAACATAAAACAATCCCCTAGTGGGATTTATGGATGTCAGTAGGTGTGTCCGTGGCATCACAGCGGGCCCTATCAGAATACCAGCGTTGCGGTATTTATTTATTTTTAAATATCGCAGCATTATGATAAAATAGGATCCTTTTTGGCCTCGCACAGGTCTTTTATTTTTACTTTTAATTTTATTGTTACCTATGTTATATGTTTTATTATTAGTTTTAAATGCTCCTTTTTTATTTTTTTATAATTCATTAACTTTTTTGTTTCGCTTTCCTGTGCGTGTCCCAAATAATATAACTTTCTTTCTTTCTTTCTTTTAGGTACAGTCAAAATACATAATATCACATAACATCACGCCTGTACCTATTCAAACTCAAACTCAAAGCATTTATTTATATTAAACCGTTTACAGGCACTTTTGAACTGTCAAAGAGTCGGTCAGTTTGTCAGAAAGTTGAAGCTAGTTGCCCATTCCAAAATGTAGATCTCTATGGAGAAGCACGGGCAATAAACTCCAAGAACACTACTTTAAATATTCTACGGAAGGTTAGACAGAGGTGCAATCGTCAAACTTTAGAAATTTGTTCCACCTAAGAATTTTTCAGAATATTTCATATGAAAATTCTTAGGTGGAACAAATTTCCAAAGTTTGATGATTGATATGAAATTGATGATTATTAATCAATGAATATGTCATTCCTAAACTCGCGAAACGCAATTTGATCAATATACGACGTAAAACAGAGCTGCAACTTGCATACAACCAAAGAAAATTTGAATTTGGCGGGCTACAACTGAGGATTTACCCTAAGCGATTTTATGACATTTGGTATTTTAGAATAAGTAGATATAGTCCTAACCCCTAAAGACTGGTTCACGTTTGCTAAAAACTTACCCCTTTATTTACAAACGTTGCTTAAAGTTAAGAGCCGTTTAAACATAAAAAATGTATGGTTAAACAGTCGCTAATTATTACTTAACTTTAACCAACGTTATAAATAAACCCCATGTCAACTTGTAAAAATTGACTAAGCATTGGCTGCCAAACACTGACGATTTGGCGAAGGAAGGTAGGTCATAAATTGAGGTAAATCTTGGACTTATCGGCAGTACAAAGAAACACATTTGGATCTTACTTGGGGCAGTTTGTCTAGCAATTTTTTTTCTATCTCACTGCCTTTAATCTAGGGTAGGCGCTGTTAAAATTTGTCTTCTCTGTCAAAGGCTTTATTATTTGTGCGTCTGTTGCACAACTGTTTTATTTCCTCCAAACTTAAAAGGAATATACCGAAATTATTTTAACTTTTCTCAAGATCCAAAAGATAGGTACAAACCTTCAAAAGTTCAAGAAACTTCAATATTTTTACTAGCTGTAGTATCAAGATCATAAGCTTAGAAACAAGCGAAGTGTTAAAATTCACACGGCGCGCGACAGCCCTCGCTTGCTTTGAAGTTTCGCCGCCGCTAGGTAATCCGTCTACGACGAAGTGTATTAGGGTTGGCACGCTTGTCTTTATATATAGGTATACCTAACAAAACAATATTGTAAAGTCACGTTGTTCTGAAGCTGTGGATTATCGAGTGTGTTGTGTTGAGGATTTTAAAGTTGAGGAAGTGGAAGTGTGGGAGATTTAACTTTTTGATCCTTGTTTCTTAAATTCTTGGGAGTATTAGGTAATGGAGCATTTAGGTAACTAACTATATGTAAATAAATACTTAAATGTCATACCTATAACACCTATTAGAAGAACTTCTTGCTGAATAGTTCCTTATGGGAAGTTTTGTTATGGTAGCATAAGCATAATCAGCCGCTAATGTTCCCACTGCTGGGACACAGGCCGCCTCTCTATGAGAGGGACTGGGCCGTAATCTACCACGTGGGCCCAGTGCCGGTTGGCTAATGTCACATGTTTTCGAATTTTTGGTGCTAGGACATGCCGGTTTCCTCACGATGTTTTCCTTCACCGTTTTGAAAGCAGTGGTGATGAAATAATTTACAGAAAGTGCCTGTTTGGGTTCGAACTCACAACCAAAACCTCGTAAGTCGCGGCCGTTGCCAACACCACTACTCCTGTTATAGTATACCTACATAATTAAATTACAAATTGCTATTTAACACTTTGATTGGCGTAGTTGTGTCTAAAATTTAATGCCCATTTAACCTAAGTTTTGGAAATGGCAACGCATCTGTATCTTTCTGTTTTTTTATTTATTTTTTACATTCTTTTGTTTCAATTTTTCTATGATTGTGTCATTCTATTTAGTTTGTGTTCTTCCTGTGTTTTCTTTCTTCATCGGGATACATTAAATGTTGAAGATGTTTCAACACGTTAATAGGCAGTCGGGTCAGCAGCAAATTTTGATATGGTTGTACTTATTATTTCCCAATTCCCATACAAAACTTTTCGCAATAACGACATTGTTCGGACAAATTCACATCTCCCAACGAGAAACAAATACTTAACCATTACCAATAAGGCTCGACACAGACAAATCGACATGTAGTCTTATCTTACTATAAATCAACCCTAGTCCGTCTGTCTGTCACGAGTAATATGAGCAACGTCGGCGTCTCGTCGGGGGGCGCCACTGTATTAGAATAACAAATAGCTTGCGAATTGAGGGTTGAACTATTGAACTTTAGTCAATTTAGGCTTATCATTTGCGGCGGTAATTAGTATTCGGAGTTGCAAAATACCAACGATGCGCTTGGAACTCGTGGATTGATGCAGCAAATTGAACTGTAATTTATGACGACCAATTAATACCAATTTTATTTTTATGTATTAGCCCAAAATACTATTTGAGACTTTATTTTTTTTTAGCTTGTGCCTAGTTTACTTGCAACAAACTTGTATGTGATATTAATTAATGTGACTGTGTTCGTACCTATCTATAAATCTATACAAACAAATAAAATTGAAGTGTCTGTTTGTAATGTCAAAATAACTGCTTTTTACTAAATGCATATGAAAGTATTTTTGTATTTTTTGTCTGTATGTTTGTTCCAGCTAATCTCCGAAACGCCTGAACCGATTTTGACGCAGCTAGTTATTATTGTTATGAGCCTATGTTACTTGGAATTAAGTGATTATATTTATACTAGCTGTTGCCCGCGATTTCGTCTGCCATGTAGGATAAAAAGTAGCCTATGTTCTTTTCCAGCACCCTAATTACATAACACACTATCTATCACAATCTGAATCATTTTGAAGCCTATTGCTAATCCATTACTTCTTATGTTCGAAAAATGTGTCTGCTCAACACCGTAACTAACGCAATGAATGTTGTTGAACTGTCAAAATGAAACCCATTCCTACTGTCAGTGTGTTACGTAATTACCCCGCAGGTCATGGTCTACCCATGTGCCAAATTTCATCCAAATTGGTTCAGCCGTTTTAGCGTGAAAGCGTAACAAACAAACAAACAAACTTACTTTCGTACTTATAATATTATAGTTAGGATTAAGATTATATTATTACCTAAATTTAATTATGTATGATTTTGTGTATATTTAGTCCGTGTTCTTCCTGTGCGAGTCCCACTAAATGCCTTTTCTTATTTTCTTTTAATAGAAAATGGGTGTTTACTACGGTGTCAAATTATTTAAATATCATAGTTAACATCATTATCTAGGTAGGTAGGTAGGTACCTTCACCCTGTCATTAAGACTCCCAGAGACAGCCGCGACGTGACTCTTGTAGAACAATTTCCATGAAGTTTTCATAGAAATTGTTTTACTAGAGCCGCGTCACGCTTGTTTGCTGGAGCCTTTATTCTTTTTTTTAAGGTTCCGTGCTGTATGTCTATGTAGGGTATGCCTACTAAATCTTTATCAGCTCTCATATCAGTGTTTTGTGGCTTAAAATAATGTCAAATCTATTATTTACGAGGCACATCTTGATTATCTACCACCCTGAATTAGCCTTCTAATATAAAATAAATACACTACAACGTTGAAACTCCATCTTTAACGTGCCTGTTCTGTTGTACTTACATTAGCATTAAGCGCAAATCATATAAAATGCCCCCGATTTCAGAGCCAACAATTTACCTGTAACCTCTAACCCTCGAAACATCACCATAAAACCAACAATTAAAAGCATTACACGGTCAATTTGTACCCGGGCATTACATAAAATGTTTAACCCTCCAATACCTACGAATCGTAGTTTTAATTCCTTAAGTGTGGCGCTCATTAGCAACGCAAGGGTTAACGCTTAACGGCCCCTGAAATAAAATTCTTTGGCCTTCTTGAGACAATAAAAGAAATTAGGTTTTGTCTACGGATTAAAGCAATTATGTTGCAGAAAATGGCGAATGAGTTTAAAGGTTCTGTTTTATTGTGAGTTTTATGGTTTTAGAAATGAGTAGGTGCCTTACCTTTACGCAAAGGTACCTTAATAATATTTAGATAAAGTTGAAAAAATAATATACAGAAATTTATTTAAATACGTAGTTATATGTAGATAGTGTTGATTTTTTATAAATAAATGGGTCCCGACTCTGTAATATGAATATCAAGATCATTAGACAATGTAACACCTTTGTTTATTGCTAATAGAATGCTGCTATACTTATAGGTAAACTATGATCTATTGCAAACAATGCCGTATGCTAATAAAACGAAAATGCACAAACGACAAGAAAAGTAAAAATTTGGGTCAGCAAAAATCTAATTATTATTATAATAAATATAAAAAGTTACTTAACCAGTTCTCTTGTGCATAGTATCTGAAACAAGTTATTCAATTCATTAATATATTATCAAATTACGAACTAAAAAATAAATAACGAATAATTTTAGAAATAAAAACAATACACTTGAGTAAAGCGAACAGCTAGCGCCATCTGTGAGCGAACAGCAGAACTACGTACACTTCGTGTGTAATTATTCAACTCGTCAACAGATGGCGCTACTTTGTACTGCGTCAAATTAAAACAAATCTTATAGTAGGAAAATAAGAAAAAAAAAAATTTTAGGTAACCAGCATTTTCAGGATAAGTCGAGAGTTCGTAGATAATAAAACATTTAAAAAAAGTCTTTAACTTGGTCCGTTATTATGAAACCCTAATTAATTTTGTATCTGCCTTCCCGGTGTCATCGGTTCGTACTTTTGGTACAGTCGGCCACTCGTCCGTGAAAACTTTGACCTTGAGTGGGCCTAGCTTAGTGGCTACGGAGTTTCAATAGAATAATACTATATAATTTATACCGGGTTTGTGACCTCTAACGTGCGGCCTACCGTACTAACGGTTTTTGCCAGGGTCTACCAACTTTTTAGGATCTATTCCCATCCAATACCAAGAGCTAATACCATTTGGTATTAGTTTATTTCCGAATTTATTTTCTATTCCCAACGAGTACCACATTTTTTTTAATAAAAAATCTATTACTAACGAATACCAAAGCGTGACTTTTTGTACACTCAGCTACACAAAGTTTTATTTAAATTGCGTTTTACCGAAATCTAGAGTAATCTAAATATAGGGTTAGGGTTAATAAGCTGGTCGACGGAACCCCGCTTCGCGGGGCTCCTATTTTTGTCTAAAGGGTTTAAAGGAACCTGACCAACCAAACCTCGGGATGCCACTGACGTCGACCATCTAGGGTTAGGATTTTCGGGAATATTTATTATGTTTTCGGTAACTTAGTTCGTCACTCACAGCATTTTAATTTTACTGAACCTGACCGTATCTGATTTCTTCAAACTTGTTTTGGTATTGGTTTTAAAATGTGGTACTCATTGGGAATAGAAAATAAATTCGGAAATAAACTAATACCATATGGTATTAGCTCTTGGTATTGGATGGGAATAGAGCCTTTTTAGTAGGTATCAATTCTGTTTATTAAACTGAAATATGCGGCCTGAAACCCCAAAACCCAAAATTAACCAACAAGCCAAAAATTAAAAACCCGTAGTTTAATTTGGCTTCGCTGCTGTATCTACATATTCCTTTGAATATGCATTTATGCTATAAACCACAATAAAATAAATTGTTCATAGACAAAATAAGACGTTTTCGATTTACAGCGTCTGGAACAATGGACTTTCGAGTTTCTGTGAAGATTTTACCTCGCAAGGCAAGACCGACGCAACTTTGTGTTTAGAAAGAATATGTAGGTAAATGGAAAATTATTTTCAAAATTTGGATTTCAAAGTCACTTTGGTTTGATCGTGCGTCACTGAACACTAGACAATCTCTAAAATTACACAGCATAACTTACAAGTTTGGAAGCTTAATTTTAATAGAAGCTAAGATTTGCGCAATCTAATTTAATAAAATAAAAAATAAAATGTTTCATTAATTTTAAACTTAAACCCCTAAAGGTTTAAGTTTAAAATTAATTAAACGTTTTATTTTCTATTTTATTAAAACGAATGCGAAGAGTAAATAAAATAGATATTTAATAAAATATAATCCTATATCGGCCACTACAGAGCACTACACTCGCCCAGTATTCGCTAAGCATTTATTTATATTCGACAATATTGCGACGTACTGCCCTTCGACATTCTTCTAATGAATTCTCAACTTAATTGCTCGAAAATTAAGTTCATATTGCCTCGTTTGTAAATAAACTCTAAGAATTGGCATGACAGAACTTTATTGGATTTACATGTTTAATGAATTTCAACTTATTAGGGGACAGAATTGAGTTGATTATGATTTGTTTTTTAAAAGTTATAAAATATGAAGTAGGTATTTCTTTGAGTAGTTTGAATTAAACTTATTGAATAAATTAATATAATTTTCTAGTTTATGGGTGAGTGATTGCCATCTGACCTCGGTCACAAATTGGTCAAACCTTTAGGAAACCAAACTTATTAGATTTTCCAATTACATCATTATGACGCTGAAGAGGAAAACTGTATGCTTGTGTAAGACGCGATAAAAGATCCAACGCACCTAGGACGTTCATGATGCAATATCATTAGCCACCAGCCCCCTTAAAATCGTAACATAATCCTTCCTACTAATATTATAAAGGTGAAAGTTTGTGAGGATGGATGGATGTTTGTTACCCATTCACGCAAAAACTACTGAACGGATTTGGATGTAATTTGGAACACAGATAGTTTATAACCTTTTTTTTTTTTTTTTTTTTTTTTTTTTTTTTGTCGCTGAGAAATGCTTTATGCACTTCCGCTCGTCGGGGGACGAGACGGGGTATGTGGGACTCCTGTCCGAATGACAGTATACCCACTAAAACTCAGCGGTGTTCCCACATCGCCGTGGTGGGAGGGCCATGGGAAACCGGCTCAGCCTTTACATCCACAACCCTCCCGGCGCTTGCCCGCCTAGCTGGCGGGCCCCGCATGCCCCCCAGGCTGGGGGGCTACGGGAATGGCCGGGAACACCTGGCCACTCCCGTCCGACACTGGTGGAGGCCTGTGCAATACAGGCAAGGGTGCCCCCGCACCCGTTGCCTGCTGGTCTCCACCCGGGAGGAGTCGGAGATGACTATCATACTGACGTCTTCTTCGACCCCTCCTCCGCCTTCGGAGTAGCGCCGCGTGAGGATCCTCTTCCCGCGCGCGCTCCGCCGCCTCCTTCTGGGACATGACGTGTTCGCAGAAGGAGGCGACTGCCGCCCAGGACCCCTCGTCCCCCAGCATGGCGTTAACCAAGCCAGGGAGTGAGAGGTCCGGTCCGATCACCGCGATGAGACTGCGGCGCGTCTCGGACCACGAGGGACACACCTCGAGGGTGTGCTGCGCCGTGTCCTCCGCCGCGCCACAGTCGTGGCACGACGGCGTCTCCTCCCGTCCGATCCGGTGCAGGTACGATCCGAAGCAACCGTGTCCGGACAGCACCTGCACCAGACGGAACGAGAGGAACCCATGCGACCGCTCAAGCCAGTCTCGCAGGACAGGCCCGATCGCGTCGAGGGTTCGGCGGCCGAAGGCTGCGGTGGCGAGTTCCCCCGTCCAATGGACGACGATGGCGTCCCTCGCCTCCCGCCGGACGGCCTCCCGCTCTTCCGGGGCTGGGCTTTCTCCTCTCGCCCTCCGCCCCGCCGTCCATTCATATACTCTGGCGAGCACCCACGCCTCGAGTTCCCAAGGAGGGGTGCCGGCCAGAGCACATGCTGCCGCGAAGCCCACCGTGCGGTAGGCCCGCGCCACTCGCTGGGCTATGGCCCTTTGGGGTGCCCGCAATGCGGCGGCGTTCTCCCTCCTTCGGAGGGAGTCCTCCCAGATAGGAGCCCCGTAAAGGGCCATACTCCTCAAGATGCCGGCATAAAGTTGCCGGCATCGCGCGCTGGGCCTTCCCAGGTTGGGAAGCAGCCACGAGAGTGCGCCTGCGGCCTTCAGCAGGCGCGACGACAGCCCGCTAAGATGCGGACCGAAGCGCCACCTGCTGTCGAGTACAAGGCCCAGATATTTCATCTGGGCCTTCACCTCAATTCTGACGCCCTCCACGAAGATGTGGGCATCAGATGGGGGGCGCTGCCGAGCTCCGTGGAAGAACACGGCCTCGGTCTTGTGCAGCGCCACCGTTAAACCTAGGCGGCGGATCCTCCCCGCGACCAAGGATCCACCCGCCGAGGCCAGGTTGGCTGCCTCCCTGAAACTCCCCCCCCGGGCGGTGAGGAGAGTGTCATCCGCATAGCAGACGACACTCGTGCCCCGGAGGAGAGTTCCCCGCAAGAGCCAATCATAGGCGATGTTCCAGAGGAGAGGTCCTATGACTGACCCCTGCGGAACGCCAGCCTCGACGGCGTACCGCCGGACTTGGCCAGTCCTATCCGCCAGGACGATCGTCCTATGCTCTAGGTAGCTGGCCAGCAGACGACGCATGTATCGAGGCACTCCGTGGAATCGGAGCGCCTCTAGGATGGTGGAGTGGGGAACTGAGTTGAAGGCATTGGCTATGTCGAACGACACAGCCAACAATCCGTCCCGCGCCTCCATCGCCCCCTTCACCTGGCCCTTAAGGCGGGCCAGCGCGTCCACCGTGGAACGCTCAGCCCGAAAACCGAACTGAGCGTCCGACAAGTCCGGCCCGATACGCCGCAGATGACTTTTCAGGCGGGCAGCGATTATCCCCTCGAACATTTTTCCGACCTCATCGAGCAGCACGATGGGCCGGTATGCCGAGGGGGAGTCTGCTGGGCGGCCCTCCTTGCGAAGGAGGCACAACTGCCCCTCCTTCCACGGTTTCGGGAACCTCCCACACGCAAGACATGCGCTGAAGAGGTCCCGAAACCTCTCCTCCATCTGAGTGGCAGCGATGGCCACCACTCTTGCCGGAACACCATCGGGGCCCGGAGCCGTCTTCTTGGCGCGGATATGCAGAATCGCCGCGCCGAGTTCCGACTCCGTGACCGGAGGGGCCTCCTCTTCTTCTTCAGCTGGCGGAGCTATCCTCAACGTGGCCCCCATCACTGGCGGGGCGAAGTTACTGTCCCTGCACGGGAACAGGGACTGAACCACCCCATCCAGAAATGAGGGCTCCAGGGTCTCGGCCACCGGGGGACCAAAGGGGCGCAATTTTTTGCGGGCCGTCTTGTATGGTCTCCCGTAGGGGTCATTGTCGAGACCCTCCAGCATCTCCGCTCTTGCCGAGTCTCTGGCGGCGGCGATGGACCTATCGAGGACCATTTTTGCCTCAATGTACAGCTCATAGAGGTGGTCCTCGTTGGCGTGGTCTCGTCGACGCCGCCTTCGGCTTCGCGTGTAGGCCCTCCTTGCCTCCACACACGCTGTTCGAAGCCCCGCCAGCTCCACCGACCACCAGTACACGGCGCGTTTGGGTGGTGGTCGGCTAGACCGAGGCATGCTAGAGTTGCATACCTCGGTCAGAGACTCCCTCAGGTGCCCCGCCACGGTGTCCACATCCAGGCCGGCGGAAGGCGCTGAAAACCAGTCCTGGATGAACGCCTCCTCCACCGCTGCCTCCCTGTCCAGGCGGGTGAGAGCCCACCGCGGGAACGGTGATTGCACCGAGGGGGGCCGCGACTCTCCGGGGCCACCGGTGGAGATGTCGAATCGTACGTAGCGGTGGTCCGACATAGTCTCCACCAGGTCCACCCGCCAGTTCAACACGCGCGCGGCCAACGCAGGGGTGGCGAAAGTGACGTCCACTATTGAGCCACCCTGCCGCCGCACGCATGTCTGGACGCTTCCTCTGTTCAAGAGAGAGAGTCCAGAGGAGGCTGCCCACATTTCCACTGCCCTCCCGCGAGCGTCGGTGGCCGGGTTGCCCCAGTTCACCGACTTGGCATTCAGGTCTCCCAGTACGGAGACCTGACGCGGCACCGCCCTGCCGACCACGGCGGCCAGGATTGCGAGATAATTCTCGAAATCCTGAAGAGGGCGGTTTGGGGAGAAATAGACGCCCACAAGGGCTAATTCTCCCCACGCGGCGGCCACGTATCCCGGTCCCCTCTCTAATAGCGAGAGGGGAGGGGAGTCTGTGGAAGACCGCGCCGCTAGTGCCACCAAGCCATCCTCGTCACCCAGCCAGCTGCCCGGGACTGAGTAGGGCTCGGCGACCACCGCTACGTTCACCAACCACTCGGCCATAACCTGAACCACCAGGTCCTGGGCCGCCCTACAGTGGTTGGTGTTCGCCTGGAGGATGCGGTAGTTGGAAACCATTATTCCAACATCGCACATCCCTCCTCGGCTACCGCCGCTGGATCTGCAGCGGCGACAACGACGGCGGTGGTGGCAGCAGCAGGGCGAACCTGCGCCGGCACTATGCCTTTCCTCGCGGGAGGCTTACAGTTCCTGCCCGTCATCCTGTGGTCCGCGGGGTGGCCACTGGCGGCACACGCCGCGCAGCGCAGCGTGGTAGCGCGGCAAGCGGCACCCTTGTGTCCCTCCTGCCCGCATCGGAAGCATGAGTCTCCCCAGTCGAACTTGGAGGGACACGTGACTCGGGTGTGGCCGAACGCGAAGCACTTGAAGCAGCGCGTAGGTTGCTCTTCAAGCGGCCGGACCACAGCTGAACTGAGCCCCACAAGCAGCCGTCCCTTGGTCGCAGTAAGGACGGCCCCAGCCGTGGCGACCGGGCACTCGACGCGGATGGTGCCCATGCCGCGGCGGCCGAGCCTGATGGCTCCACCTTTCACCGCGCCAGCGTCGCAGCCTCCAGCCGCCGCAACGGCCGCCACCACGTCCTCTTTAGTGACCGAATCATCTAGATCGGCCACCTCCAAGGCTGCGGTCTTTACAGGCCTGACGACCGTTGCCGCATCCGCGATGACCTCTTGCACCATTTTCGCGAAGAGATCCGCGTTTGCGCCGCGCTGCTCCCCCGAGAACTCGAAAATTCGAGCCCCGGCTAGGGTTCGGCGACACGTGATGTTGCCGATCCCCAGCCGGGAGGGATCCGCGTTGGTACGAGCCCGTCTTAGGACGGACTCATACGTCTCGCCCCGCTCCACGGCCTCCGGGGTGATGGTCACCACGACGGCCGCGGTTTTGGGAGGAACCAGCTTCCTCCCGCCGGCTGGATCCTTTTTCGCTGCAGGAGCAGTCGCAGCGGGCTTGGGGGTCGACTTTTTCCCTTTTCCCCCCTTTACCACTTTCGTCCACGGCTGGTTGGACGGGGTGGTGGAGGGAAGAAGGGCGTCCTCTCCCTGCAAGTTCTGGGGGGCTGCTGGAGTGACAGACGACCCAGACGCTCCCTCCGCGCTCGTGGTGGGCATTTGAGCGGGCACCGTAGTCCCCTTGCCCTTGCCCTTGCCCTTGGAGGGCTTTGGGGCCCGGGGCTGCTCGCCCGATGCCAGGCCTCCCAGAGGCGCAGGTTCCGGCTCCGTCGGCGGTGGTCTCATATCCGCCGCTAGCGGCGGGCGGAGCCGCCTTTCCGGCAAGAGTCGGTCCTCGATGCCCGCGAAGCAGCCTCTGATGAAGGCCCTCTCCTCCATGACAACCCCACGGATAATTGCCTCAAGGCTGGCAGGGGAAGAGGAGCCCTCCACCACCGCACCTGGGGCAGATTGGGCAGGTCGGGCCTTGACCTCAGCCAGCTTCTGGTGCAGCTGGCTGACCTCAGCCTGCAAACGATCGACCTTCGCCTGCAGCTGTCGCGTCTCGTCCGTGGCCGTCCGCTTCACCAGCTCCATCACGATGCCGTGCATGCTGGCGGCCCGGCATTTGAGGGCCTTCTGGAAGGTCCCCTTCAAATTGGAGGACTTTGAGGCGACCTCCAGAACTTCCTCCTTGTCCTCCTTTGCCATGCGCTCCAATTCCGCCAGGGAGTGGTCAGCATATAGCACATTGGGTGCACCATAGCCAGCCCTCGACCTGGCGGCTTGCGCCTGCCGCTCCTTGGCTGCGACCCTCTCCTCCAGGTCTTCCTGGAGTTGCGCCCTTTTCGCCAGGTTTAGCTGGCGCTCGGCGTCCACCAAGCCCACCTCGTGAGCATAAGCCGAAGGAGAAGTTGAAGCCTTTTTAGACTTCGACTTCTTCTTCGCCCTAGATCCGACCGACTCCGAGGAGCCCTCGGACCCGAGCCTCATGCCGGCCCTCTTCCGCTTGGGGCGGTCGTTTTCGGCCGCCGACGTGTCCATATTGGACTCGTCGGCGTCCGACAAATCGTCCGGCCTGCTGAAAAAGCTGGCCGCAGATGGTGCGCGGTCAGCTTCCGACGCCGAAGCGCCGCCGGCGTGGCCCTGAGAAGGGCCGCTGGATTGGCCCTGAGAAGGGCCATTGGCTTGGCCCTGAGAAGGGCCGTCGGGTTGGCCCTGAGAAGGGCCGTTTGAATCACCCTGGGAGGAGCGATTCGAATTAAAACGCCCAGAGGCGGCACGGCTTGGTTTTTTCGGCATATCCGCAGACGACCTCGTTTTTGTCTGCGAATCACAGCGCACTTTAGCCGCCGGTCTGCCACTCCGTTACGGTGGTCAGACACGGCGTTGCCCGGGGGAAACTACGTGGAAGTATGCGTTGTGGGGGATCCCCCAGATAGTTTATAACCTGGATTAACATGTAGGATACTTTTTATCCCGGTAGCACGTACCCGTGGGATAATTTCCGACATCCACGCGGGCGAAGCCGCGGGCAAAAGCTAGTATCATATATGCGAAAGTGAGTTTGTTTGTTTGTTACGCTTTCACGCTAAAACGGCTCAACGGATTTGAATGAAATTTGGCACACAGATAGACCACGACCTGTGTTAGAACATAGGCTACTTTTATCCTGGATTGCAGACGAACTCGCGGGCGACAGCTAGTATCCAATAACTCGATTGTCATAATCTATGTCGAATACCTTCTCACGATTTCGCAAAATGAACTGCGACCTTCGCACTCACAGTCACACCGCAATCGAAATGATGGAAATTATACACGAATTCATACGTCCATACATTATATACCTTCTAAATATAATCAATATTTACGACATGAATCATGATTGTCTGTAGTGTGTCAATATAATGATGTGGAGACAAAGATAGATAAGTAGGTAGGTACACATGGCTACATATCAAGCTATACATTTCCAGTTTTAGCTGACCTCGCATTAAATGATAAATGATTTTATTTCTGTAAATAGGTTTGAACAAACACTTTTACACTTCAATCTTATTTTAAAAACTAGATGAGGTCGGCGTTTCCTATCTGACTACTCTGAGAAGAAAGGCCGAAACAAACTCAGAGGTCACAGTCTCTTTTAAAGTCCAGACATAATCTTAGTCAGATCAAGTGAAGACCATGTAGTTTGTGTCTGAAATGGTCTTTTGAGGAAAAACCACACAGATTGAGTGGACCTGTCCAGTCAGTGCACGCATTTGTCAATAATCGTGCAGCTCAACTCAGAACTTAAGGAGCTCAACGATTCGACGAACAATACCAAAGAATAAAACATTTGCGTAGGCCACAAAAATTACTCAAACTGCCAGATTATGATTAAAATTAACTGAGGAGAATAAAAAAGCAACAATGACCCACATAGTCTTCACATTCACAATATTAAAATAATAATCATATATTCAATGTAACCTGCATGCTACTCACATTCACAGACAGTTTTCTCTTTAAATGTCATCAAAAATACCATAACTTATGTCATGTAAATCAATAAAAATTACATTATTAATTCTAAAACACTCATTCACAGTATAAAATGGATTGTTGCTTGGGGGTACATTGAAGTAGCTTAGTTAATCCCAAGCCTTTTTGTCATCCAAGTAATCTTTAACTTTGTAGAAACCTTTTTGACAGAGTTTCTGTCATTGTATAGGCTTTTCGTACATTGAGAAGTCAGCTTATACTGGAAATGTAAAGCTTCATATGTAGTTGCGCGTACTAAGGTATGGGTAATACCTACCTTAGTTTCTACTTTTGTAAGATAAGGTAAGATAATTTAAGACAATTATGTTTATTTGTTAAAAACACGTGTAGGTTTACACTCAGTTGGAATGACTGCAAAAAAAGTTTCAACATGTTTTGTCTCGAAAGGTGTGCAAATACAATAATAATATAATTCAAAGTACAAAAATCATAAACTTACGTTAAATTAAAAACACGTGTGGCACTCGGGGACTGCCGCGGTAAAGCTATTGCATAGCATTTTTTATCAACTTATGCAATTATAATTATTTATTTATTCAGTATTTTTTTTTTCTTTGATATTAATTCAAGTACAGTCGTACCATATACATACACGTTAAGCGAACGCTCGGCCGAGCTACATGGTAGACGGAATGGGGGGTGTTAGGTTTTATTTTCGTTACGGAATTTCTTGATTCGGTCGCCGCGCTCAAAGCCTGCGATAAAAGCTATGCAATAGCTTAATAAAAACAATAATAAAAATGTCTAAAGTACCTCATTTAAATAGTCGTCAACGTTGTAGTAGCATTTATTTATTAAAAGTTTCTTCATGCTTTTATTAAAACTATATACTCAAATGTTTATATATTCAAACCTTTGTATGCCTTTGGTACCTTGTTGTATAATTTTGGGGCCATGTAGAATACACTCTTACGCATGAGAGCTGTTTAAGCACTATGTGAACGAAGTCTCCGATTATTACGTTGACTTCTTTCGGAACCATCTGAAGACTTCGGAAACAGTTGGGGACTCTTTTTAACACATAAAATCGTTTGTAATATATACAAGGAAGGAAGTTAAAGAATTCGATGTTTAATAAAATATGGTTTGCAACTGTCTGTCGAGTTGTAGAAAGTTAGTTGAAGTATAATAAAAGGTTGCGCATAATGTTATGTCCTGGGTTCGATACCCAGGTCGGGCAGTGTCCTATTGGGTTTTACTATTTGGAAATTCTCAATTGAGCCCGTATGCTAAATGTGACTTCGTAACTGGCGAAATGCGGGTGTAAGATAATACCTACTTCGGCTACTCCTCTGTCTACCTCTTCTGCCTTCGCAAGCGTGATGTTATGCTGAAGAAAGTGTAACAGGGATACCTACTATTTTAGGCATTATACTTTTCTGAACATTTGCCCTAGGATTATAGTAGATGAATCCTCAGCTGTAGGCCGCCAAATTCAAATTTTCTTTGGTTTTTTGCAAATTTCAGCTCTATTTTACGTCGTATAATATGTTGATCAAAATGCGCTTTGCGACTGTAGGCATGATATATTTATTGAATAATAATCATTAATTTTATATCAACCGTTAAACTTTGGAAATTTGTTCCACCTAAGAATTTTCATATGAAATATTCTGAAAAATTCTTAGGTGGAACAAATTTCAAAAATTTGAATTTTGCTGGCTACAGCTGAGGATTCATCTTGAGAGACCTTTTATTTTAAAACTAAGCAGGCAAGATGATTTAATTTTTGGTATTTAGTTCAGCCTCAATGTTGCTTTACGTAGCTGGGTACCTACCTATTTAATTCAACTCTAGAGTTCTTACCAACAAACTTCTAATTGTATCTTACCTACTTATATCGGTACCTATCTACCTCAAAAAATTACTAAGAAGAATAACTCGCAAATCTAATCCCCTTACAAAAAATATCAGTTTCTCCCCAAGAAAATCACTCGCCTCACAAAATTAATTTCCGCGCATCATTTTCAAATCACGCGAAAAAACAAAAAGTCCTCGTCCCCCACATCAAACAAACATTAAGAAATAATAAAACGGAACACCTTAATCTTATTACATTATAATAAGGTTGAATAACTTACAGATGTTTTCCTAATCGGATACTCTTGAATCCCCAATTTTTCATCATGAGAAAATTACATTATCGAAAATTTGCATTGCCTGTAGCGCCATCTATGAATGAGTAGCATTATTAAGAACCACGATACATTTACCTCCCGTGCTGTATAATTAGTTTACATTCCAACCTTAACATTATAAACATAAGGTTGAATTTTAAATAGCAGGTGTGTGTTTAAGTGAGTAAGTAATCTTGTAAATACAGAGTCAAGATTAGGGGTTCGATCCGGTTCAGGGCCCTTTGCAAAAACAGTATGAATAATAATGTGATTAGCATAATATCGGGAGCTCGTCTAACAAGGTTGTTTACTTTGATAAGTTGAGAGATAATAGTTGACTTGCTTTGTACAAACGAGTTTTTTAAATAATACCATGGGCTAACGTGTAGTCCTTGGGATTTACCAGCTCCATATTTCAGGACTTATTTGCTAATAACAATAAACAATGTCCGATTCATCTGCCAAGGCATATAGGTAGGTATTGGCACCTATTGAAAACCTGAACAAAAAAAAAACAGCTGTTTCCTACATTTTGTCGGGTTACGCGAACACAAATATATGGAGCAGCTGTTTTGTAAACGGTTTCAGGGTTACTCCCATAGTGAAAGTTGTAATGATCTACTTTTCAGGTTTTCAGTTATTTAAATCACCTACACCTTGTATTATCGTTATTTTTCAGGGTTAACGGATCGTCAAAGTTCAATAGTACGATGGACTGTAATTAAAATAGGTAAGTAGGTACCTACACGATTTACCAAGTTGTGTGTTAAACAGCGTGTGTTGTGTGTGTGCGCGGGCCCTATCAGAATACCAGCGCTGCGGTATTTTTTTTTTAAATATAACAGCATCATGCTGAGATAGGCCTTTTAGCCTTGTACAAATCTTTTATTTTTACTTCTTTATTATTGTTTTTAATGTTAATTTTGTTAGTTTTAAATGCTCCTTTTTATTTATTTTTATTTTTACTGTTTATATTTCCTGTGCGTGTCCCAAATAAAATATTTTTCTTTCTTTCTTTCTTAAAAAGAGGATCAAAGTTCCACAAGTGCTTGTGTAAAAGAAATTGATTGAAAAAACTTATTCTGCGCAATCTTAGGTAGATACTGCAACTAATTCTTAATCAATGCATTAACCCCTATTTTATTGTTAATGGAAGCCCGAGGGCACAACCAGATTTAATTTCGAAGATACAATGCAATTGCTACTTGTTAAGTATCTACTCTTGTTTGCATAGGTAAATGTTTAAGTTGGCGTCCGGAATTTGTATCAGTCACGCTTTTTCAGCATTACTGATAATGAGCCTCTACAGTTGTGTGTAGATTGACTGCCAGGTGAAGATTTAAAGCGCTGCCCATGGATTGATCAAAGTCTGCTTAGCAGAAGTGATTTAGTTATGGCACAAAGACTTCGTTCCGGTCACATTCCATCAAAGAAGTTTGGTTTTCTGATGAAAAAGGTTACGTCACCCAACTGTGAAGAATGTGGAGTAGTCGAAGATGTGCAACATGTTTTGATGGAGTGTGTGCGGAATGAAGCTTTGCGATTTAGCTTACTTGGTCCAACAAATAAGTACAATATTGGAGAGTGTAATGCTATCCAGGCCCTGCAGTCTCGACATTAGATAGCGACAAAAATCTGTCGCTAAGTCGTAACGTTGTCAAATTCCTTTAATAGATTTTCAACCTTATGCTTTGGAAATAAAGTTGAAAATCTATTAAAGAAATTTGACATCGATACGACTTAGCGACAGATTTTTGTCGCTATTCATGTCGAGACTGCAGGGCCTGGCTTGTCCTCTATCGGAACAAGCTAGGATACTGTACAAACTGGCATTTTTTATTTTAAAATAAGTGTTAACTGTTATTAGTTTTGGTTGATTGTGCTGATGTTACAGGGTGACGTTATCGCTCAGGAATAAAAACCTAAAAAAAACCACGTGTGGCACTCGGGGACTGCCGCGTTAAAGCTAATGCATAGCATTTTTTATCAACTTATGCAATTATAATTATTTATTTATTTTTTATTTATGCAGTTTTTTTTTTCTTTGAGTTTGAATTCAAGTACAGTCGTACCATATACATACACGTTAAGCGAACGCTCGGCCGAGCTACATGGCAGGCGGAGTGGGGGGTGTTAGGTTTTATTTTCGTTACGGAATTTCTTGATTCGGTCGCCGCGCTCAAAGCCCGCGATAAAAGCTATGCAATAGCTTAAAAAAAAGCGCTGCGCAAACGTAGGACACAGAAAACGCTCAGTTTTTTGTCGCACAATTAGGCGTATTGGTACGTATTACAAGCCAGAAAAAAATTGTGTATTGTCAAATGTTCAAAGAAAAGACTTACCTATACAAAAATATTTCATAAAAATAAATTGGTATCGTGATAAAACAATCGTAAAACAGAGCTCACCAATTTCTTTTTTCGTCGTATAATTCTCAAAATGTTGAGCGTAAACTATCTAATAAAGGGAATTCAATCAACTAAAGAAATACTTAAAAAATATTCCACTTAGCCGTGCATTAATTTTTTTATTAAATTAAAACTTCAAAATTACTTTTATTTTGTTAGTCATTCGATTCAACTAACATCAAACGCATCCACGGATATCTATGAACGCATCGCTGTTTTGAACCTCATTTGTTGGCGCAATGAACTATTGTTAATTACCTAAAAACTTGCTACCCAACGCGCCTTAATAAGGCACCGAATAATGTTTAAATAGTTCAAAAAAAGTGCAAGCAGAATCTTAAAAGTGTTCTAAGGTAAATAACAAGTGTTGTGGCTCCAAGGATCATTTGCAAAGAGTTAAAAATTGGTCCTTTAAGTCTGTAAATTTGTAATAAGACTATTACCTAAACTACCAAATTGCTTAAGGGCCAATGCAACGCACAACAGTGAGACGAAGACCTGCCCGGATGTCAACAGATGTATAGAAACGCTACTTTATAACAAAAAACCACAATAAAACTTCCTCAAAAACAATCATACATAACCAGCCTATAATGTTCCCACTGCTGCGACACAGGCCTCCTCTCTGTAAGAGGGAGTGGCCATAATCCACCACGCGGGCCCAGATCGGGTTTGCTGATGTCACATGTCTTCGAATTTTTGGGTTCTAGGACATGCCGGTTTCCTCAGGATATTTTCCTTCACCATCATAGAAAAACAAACAAAAATCATCATGGAGAGCCCAAAAATATCACCACTTCAATCCATGTGCCAGCCATTCAATAACTATTCATTCGAATTTCGAACCCTTGAATAGAACATTGATATACAGATATGGCTACGGGGGTGTAGGTAGTGGGCAGTGTAAATAAATAATTGTAATTCTTAATAAAACTGCCCTCAAAGTCCGCTGGCAGTAAATTGCACGTGGTGGATACCGATAGTTTTGTGTGGAATGGATGGTTTTGATACTTGATGTGTGTATGAAAAAAGCAAGTATCTAAGATTAGATACGACATAATGGGTCGCTTTGAGAAATGTTTGAATGAGTAATTTTAAGTTTTCATCAATCGTTCTCATTGGGGTTAAAGAAAAAATTGTCTCCGTCTAGTATTGTTTCCATACCTACAAATCAATTGATCATCAAAGAGAGCTACCAACCACTTCTTTCTTCCAACAATATGTGAAATTAGTTGCAATTTTCTAGTTCTTTGCTCAGCGATTTTTCAGTGTGATATTATTTTTATCTATAATTATCGTCTATTACTAGTAAGTACGTACTTCCAATGTATCTGTAAGATTCCAATAAACCCCATATTTTCGTGCTTCAAAATACACTATACTTAACCATCAAGTATCTAGAATCACAGTCGCGCTATCACAAGATAGAGCCGTCAGTGGGTCGCGTAATGACCGGACACTTTACATAATTTGGTGATCGACTGACCCCAACCTACCCTCAAGTAATGTTGTTTTGACCCGCGGCTACCGAACTACCCACCTAGCAATATGGGTACTGTTGGGATATTGAATTGTACGTATCGGTTCGGTAGTTTATGTTTTCAGTTTAAGATCAGAATCAGAGAAAAATTTATGAGAAAAAAAACAATACTGTTATTCCAACTTTTTATTAGTGACCTTTGTGTAAGAGTCACTACGGTTCAATGATAAATGATTTTATTCCTGTAAGTAGTTTTGTACAAACACTTTTACACTTCAATCATATTTTTTAAACTTGATGAGGTCGGCGTTTCCTATCTGACTACTCTGAGAAGAAAGGCCGAAACAAACTCAGAGGTCATAGTCTCTTTTAAAGTCCAGACATAATCTTGGTCAGATCATGTGAAGACCATGTAGATTGGTGTCTGAAATGGTCTTTTGAGGAAAGAACCACACAGATTGAGTGGACCTGTCCAATCAGTGTACGCATTTGTCATTAATCGTGCAGCTCAACTCAGAACTTAAGGAGCTCAACGATTCGGCGAACAATACCAAAGAAAGGACATTTGGGTAGACCGCATAAATTACTCAAACTGCCAGATCATGATTAAAACTAACTGAGATAAAAAAAGCAATGACCCACATAGTCCTCACATTCACAATAATTAAAATAACACAATACTTTACAAGTAAAGTACTTTTGGAAAGTTGTGAAATAAAATAGAAAGAAAGTGACCTAAATGATATACCTTACAAATGCCAAAAAGAGATAACTCGCACAAACTATTGTTGTTAACGATGTTAACACATTATTTTTACTTTTATATTTTTTTTTGTATTTTGTGCTCCACGAACTGTGTCCATATAAAAGTTATTCTTTATGTATTTATAAAATCGATATCAACTGTACATTTAAAAATACTCAAACTATGACTTCACCATCGATTTCAATCGGCCGAATATCTACTCTATTTTTTACCGTTTATTTATCGTTAATAGGTTCATGAAATATCTACAGTACAACTACTTTCTTAATGTCCTTCGGCAAACTACGGGTTTCGTCAGTCGTCGGATTTCTATCAGTTATCAGTTGCCCTTTGCTTTTGGTGCAAATAAAAGTGCAAAATCAACTGACAGAAATCCTACAGCTCACGAAACACGAAGTTTGCCAAGGGACATTAAGATAATAGTTGTTCTGTACTTTATTGTTTAGGTTACTACAAAGGTACAGTCCGCGAGGTCTAAGCTGAGCTTTGCATTTGTGTGAGTGTTTGCATTTGTGTGAGGTGCGAAGCGGAGTAGCGTCGCGCGAGGGACGCACCGCGCCTCAAGCCGATTGCCAAAAAGCAGTATAAACCGGTTTAAACCAAGCAAAGGACGCGTCGGGCTCTAGGCCTACGTCACACCTACCCTATCTCTTTGTGCACTCACACAAATGCAAAGCTCAGCTTAGACTTCGCGGTCTGTACAACTTCTCAACATAAAAACCTACACAATTTACCACAGTCCTCAACCATTTTTTATCTTCAGCAACATCTCAACAAACAACATACCGCGGCGGTCACTATCTGTCAAAGCCTCCCATTTTTGACACCATCCTAAAAACTTGCCTCCTTTGCGAGAGTCGGCAAAAACCCATCACATATTCTTCCAGGTGGGTCTGTACCCATACTCATACTTTCGCCACAGTATGAAGGGTATATAAAAATTAATTAAATGCTAAAACGTTTGCTAAGTAGGTAAAAAGTGTGGATCGAGGGGCCGGCGCAGCGGGGGCCGTCAATCAACGTCCGCGATGTATTGAAATTGCACTTTTTATGCGCTTGCGCTGTTTGTGGATGCTGAGTAGTGGTTGAAAAGCGAGTTGGGAAGTTGAGAGGAGAATTTTGGCATCAAATATTTAAGATGTTTTAACCGTTAAATTGGATATAGGCCTGAAACAACCATAAGGCAGATCATACTTCAAGCATTCTAAGATGGATCAGACGTAGCTTGGTATCTATTCCGTGGACCAAGTAGACTGAATACAGCATTCACTTAAATAGATATATACGCAAGTGTCCATAAATTTTCATAAAAATAATGTAATTTTACAAAAAAATTGTGAGATATCCCATCACAAAATATACAACGATCAGACGAAGCACCTTTTTTTTTTTTTTTTTTTTTTTTTTTGTTTGCGGGGGGAAACCTTCAAAAGGCACCCGACCTCTGGGGATGGAGGTCGGGGAGTGTGGGATTTTTACCTCACTAAAACCACCCCGGTGATCACCATCAGCACATAGAGGGGGTCCCGGTTCCTCTTAAAAGACCAATTCCGGAACCCCCTCTGTGCAACGCCTGGAAAGCACATCCCTGGGGAGACTGTAAAGGAGCCTCCCCTGAGCCTCGCTATGCGCGGCAGCACGTGACCACTGTGCCGCCGTCTTCCCTGGGGTCACTCAGTGGGCGGACAGAGTCCCCACTCTGAGCGCCTGCGACCCCAAAGGTCCACCTACATTGCTTTGTAAGTGGGTTTCGGCGTATTAGGCGCCAAGGCGGTTGCCTCCCCGACGCCTTCTTCTCCGAGCCAGACGAAGCACCTAGTGCCTTTTGACACTCTTCAAATACAAATCGCCCTTACATTATCTACCTTATCTTTCCTCACAAAAATCGCTCCCGCTCCGCTTTTCACCAAATCCACAGCACCCACCCATACGTATTACAAAGTTTTATCAAACGGCCATCGACTCCTGCGACACATAAAAACAAAACCAACATATAATTGCAGAAGGAATTCGCCAAATGAGCTTTTTTACAGTAAAACTGACAGTTGGTTCACTCGTCAATTTCAGACTTCCCCGTTTGGTATGTGGAATTAACAGGAATGTGTAAATTTTGAGGTGTGAACATAACATGTATGTCATGTCATACTCAGACATCATTTGAGCCAAATATGGGTGTGGTAATAGCCAACAATAGTTTTACGGTAATAATCATAATCGACACGTTTGGTAGTGTTTGTTATAAGAAATGATCCCAGCAGGAACTTAATTTAATTTTCATTCCTCTTGCTCAAAAAGTCCGTCATTCTAGCGTACCAGAGCGGGGAGAAAATAGCATGTTTGCCTATAGGGGACAAAGATTTTTTTATTTTTGTCTGTTACCAACGAGCCTACAAAAACGAAAAAGTCTTTATTCATAAGTAGAATAATCATGAATAAAGACTCGACTTATTACTGTTTCATAAAAAAAGAACATTTTATATTTGAAATGGAACTAAAAGCGGCGATCTCTTCGGTAGAATGCGTGCATTGCGTTGCGGCTACAGAAGAAATAAAAAAAAGTAAATTATTTAATATTGTATTGGATTATTTTATTTTCTCACAATCGTAGTGAAAAGTAGAGTGTAACACACAGCGCTAAAAACCCATTATAACTCGGTTTCTATTTCTCCCTCGCTAGAGCTCGGGAGTAAAACTACCTCGTACAAAATGGGTCATTTTAGTCCCTTGTATAACAATCTACTATTAGCACAAGAAAATATTACCTACTGAGCTTATTTTTGAAATTCTTGTTCAATACAAAACAAATTATTAGGAGCTTATGTAGCCATTATGAATTGAGCCGCAAAACAAGTGCTAGTGAAAATAATGACACAATAATTATCTGTATTACCGCTCTGTAGTATTAATAAAAACGACTTCAAGATGGCTGCTTTTACCATTCGTTCCATTCTTTCCTTTAAATTAAGACACGCTGCGAATTTGAGTATTGGTGACCATGGTATAAACTAAAAATGTCAAAAGTAATAAATATATGCTAGCTACTACCAATCAGCTCCGTAGTTCTCCCATTTAAATGTTTACATAGACTGTACATTGTTTTGTTACAAAAACATAAATGATTATGTAACTACATGCCTTTTACATGAGACCCTATGAAGTAATAACCATTTCTACTTACTCCATAACGATTCCACTAACCTTCTTTATCTACAAGCCATCGCCACCACGTAAAAACTAGACCCCCACCATAATAGTCGAGGAGACAGACAACGAACCATCAACATAATCCAACAACTTTACAAAAGCCCAGTAAGTGGGCAGCAACAATCGAAACCTATTTCCATTGACATGATATTACCATTTAATAGCCCGGATAGCCTGTGGCCACGCAAACGGCTATCGGAATTACCCGGGGACAGTTTATGAGACATAACAGTCGGGCTCTTCGACTATCTGATGCATTTTTAGATGACTCGATTTTGGGTTAAGACAATCGGAGGCATTGTTTGGTACAAGTTAAACGATCAAGAAGAGACAGAAGGCTATGGTGTATTATATTTGGGATTCGATTTTACACCAGAACCTACGTAGACCATCGTAGGCCTAATAAAATAAATATAAAAAAAGAAGAAAGAAAGAAAAGAAAAAAGAGAAAAAATAGAAATAAAAAGAAGAGACAGAGAATTTAAAGAGTATTCTATTCTATATATGACGTTTTTCATTATGTATTTATAGGACATTAAACTTAACAATGATTATTAGAAAACACAAACGTCTGCAAATAGATCATCATTTAACTAACAAAAAGAAAGAAAAAAATGTATTTATTGGGACTCGCACAGGATTATCACAAACTAAACTAAACACACTCGTAAATTCAAAAACATAAAACCATAGTAAAATTTAAAAAAAACATAGAAGCTAACATACTTATATGGCGAATTTTGAACAATTAAGTAGCTATTCCGACCCAGCATGAAAAAAATATCTATCGCTAGGCGGGTTGCTGCAGTATTAAAAACGTGTACATTTTGCATAAGCAATCTTACAGCACCTGAAATTACTAAGACCCTGCACCGCCAATCACTAAACAACACGTTTAGCGCTAAACGAGTTTTAAACATCATTCTGTCTATGTCATCTTCAAACGTTTGACAGAAACATAATTACGTTTTAAACACGTTTAGCACTAAACGTGTTTAGTGATTGGCTGTGCAAGTGAGCCTAAACAAAATTCTCAGAAATTACAAAATAAGTCCTACCACTTTTTTCCTCGATTTCCTTTATAAATCGCTACCAGCTGCAGGCTTCAGCCTTGCACCAAGCATAGGAAAGCAATTGACTAGGAATTTACTGTTTTAAGGATTAGGAGGCATGCTGCCTACTCCTAAGGGGCATCCAGAACATCGTTTGAGGGTTTTATTCAATTCTATAAGGAAACTGGAACGAAAATAGTTAAATATACTTGTTTAGGTCCGGTTTACTGTTAGCCAAGTTTGTATAACTGGAAGTTTATTTGATAACAAACAAGGAGGTATTTCAATTTTGAGACAATTTTCGATAACTTGAAAAAGTTTCACAAAAATAAAAGCAATAAAAGCCCATGTTCCTCAGGAATCTAATAATAATAATATAATTGATCACGATTGATTGCTTCACTTTGAGTATAATTATGCATTATCATTTCTTCTTTCTTTTCAATATCTTTGGATTATCATTTCAAGTTTTCCTTTAATTTTTTTTACTTAATTGAAAACCGGTAGGGAGTTGGGTTAGCTAACAAATAGTACCGAATTTTGGTAGAGTCACATGGCAAGTTTTAAATTCGCAACTACTTACATACCTACTTCATTAATTTTATCCGTAGCGTCATAAGTTTCAGTAACAATAAAACTTTAATTACATTTGCAGTTTTTTTTTTTTTTTGTAATGTATTCTCGCTTATCTATCTAGGAGGCTGTCAGCTGCTTAACCGGACATGCCTGTGGTTGCCTTAATAAATTAATGCCCCCAGCCTGGCCTTAAAAATCTTACAAACTAGGCGACTACACGCTAAGGGCACCCCCTGTGGGGTACGGACCTCGGCTTAGGGTGTCGCTGGGGGAGGGCACCAAGGGTCAAGCTGGATCGTAATTATTTACTTTTGCAGACACGATTGGTTCTTATTTAGTATTTAGTGGTTGTTTTAACGTCTTGACCACCATGATTTCGATTTTGATCGAGATTAGACACAAGGCTGGTATTGTTAGTGGACTATTTGGACCTGAAAAGGGCCGATTGGAACTTATATTTGCAATCGTTGTGAAAGGATTAGCCAACTTAATCCTAACTTCGTAACTATTATTATAAATCCGAAAGTCAGTTTGTTTGTTACGGTTTCACTATAAAACGGCTGAACGGATTTGGATGAAATTTAGCACACGGGTAGACCATGACCTGAGTTAGGACATAGAATACTTTTCATCCCGATATTCCCACGAAATCGAGACTTATGCGCGTGAAACCGCGAGACGCAGCTAGTAACTTAATATTTACCATGGACACACTATGAAACAAAAAACTTCTTTAGCAATGATCATCTCAACCAGTCCTTTTCCTATATACCATTACCTACTTATCATGTATTAAACTACCTTCAAAGATAGCTAGTAGCTACTATGATCCACTACCATAAAACAGTAGACCACGATAAATCGCCATACCATGGGCTCGCTCGTAAAACTGACCCCTCCGCCATTGCCAGCCATTGCGGGGGCCAAAGGATAAGTATTCAATAATTTATACAATTGATAAATAATAAATAGGAAGGGGCAGCCATAGTTTTGTTTTTATTTTTCTGTGAGTATTTTCAAATGTTATGACTGGACATGGTTTTTGGAGACCGTCTGGCACTTAGGAGGTCAATGGAGAATCTTTATGAAAACAAAAAAAAAACTTTTATTAAATACCGGTCTGATAATATAAATTATTCAGGGCTCCTACCACATTCGTCGAATCGTTGAGCTCCTTAAATTCTGAGTTGAGCTGCACGTTTACTCACAACTGCGTGCTCTGACTGGACAGGTCCACTCAATCTGTGTGGTTTTTCCTCAAAATACCATTTCAGACACCAATCTATATAGTTTTCACAAAATCTGACTAAGATTATATCTGGATTTCCAGAGACTGTGACCTCTGAGTTTGTTTCGGCCTTTCTTCTCAAAGTAGTCAGATAGGAAACGCCGACATCTAGTTTTTAAAATATGATTGACGTGTAAAAGTGTTTGTACAAACCTACTTACAGAAATAAAATCATTTATCATTTATACAGCATCCCAAAAATGAAAGCTTAAACGAACGTCACCTTAAGATTTCTATCCAGAATAAATATCAAAATAAATATGTATTACTAGCTGCGCCCCGCGGTTTCACCCGCGGAAATCTCGATACCGTGGGAATATCGGGATAAAAAGTATCCTATGTCATAGTCTACCCATGTGCCAAATTTTATCCAAATCCGTTCTGCCGTTTTAGCGTGATTGAGTAACAAACATCCAAACATCCACACTTTCACATTTATAATATTAGTAGGATAGTAGGATAATTGAATCTAGACTTATTTCTGTTCTTCTAGGTCATTCTGTTTTGAGTTCTAAATGGTCATCCTACGGACCACATTAATTACTGTATTTTTCGTTATAAATTTTATCATCAAAAACCAGAGAGGAGTTTATGCATAGGTTAAGGAGGATCCTTAGTTGAAGCCACGGATATCTATGGTTGAAGCCCACCATTTTCAATTTTTCTTTGGTTTTATGCAAATTGCAGCTCTGTTTTAAGTCGTATGTTGATCAAATTGCGATTCGCGACTGTAGGAATGATATATTTACTGAAAAATAATCATCAATTTCATATCAATCGTCAAACTTTGAAAATTTGTTACACCTAATTATTTTTCAGAATATTTCATATGAAACTTCTTAGGTGGAACAAATTTCCAAAGATTGACGACTTAAATGAAATTGATGATTATTATTCAGTAAATATATCATTCCTACAGTCGCAAATTTCATTTTGATCAACATACGACGTAAAGCAGAGCTGCAATTTGCAAAAAACCAAAGAAAATTTGAATTTGGCGGGCTACAGCTGAGGATTTATCTTAAAAGATTTATCTTTACATTTCTTTATTTAGGGCACATGACCATCCCACATTATCACACTACACAAGCCTATTTCCAGCTCAATCCCATAAATAAACTATTATCAACGACCATCATTCTTTGACAAACAAAAACTACCCGTAAAATGACATTATAAAAATATTTTATCACCGTTCAAAGTTACGACCACCTCATTCACTATTGCACCATAACTATGCTCCCTGCTTACCCATTTGAGCTTCATAAACAATTCTCACATAATTTTATATTTGAAGTGCTGATTCATACCTGAAGTGGTCATATAAGAGCGTACTGTGGTATAAAACAAAATGTGCTTAAATCAACGACAGTTTGTATACGGCGTTAAGTTTTAAGTTTCCTGCTAATGATCTGAACATGACTGTTTGTAGGGTTGTACCATGGTATAATAACATACTTCGCCAGGTATAGCATTCCGAGACACAGCAGTCACGTAGGAGACACAAGCCTACGTCATCACCGCTGTGTTACCAATAGTGTGTAATAATAACTCCCCAAACGCCTTTATTACCTGTGCGAATCCGATAAAACAATGAGGTTTTAACTAATAATTAGTGGTATATGTTTAAATTGAATTGTTTCGTTTGATTGGAAAAACGAAACGACAATTTAAATGCCTTATATATCTTTTTTAACAGAATGGTAACTGAAAATGTTTCCATAATTCATGTTTTGTTGCAATATAGTGGCAACTGGATTGTGACGTACGCATGTGTCACTCCCGGAATGCCAGACCTTGTTTTTTTAGACCATGGGTTGTCCAATGTCCAACCAATGATCTCTACATATATTTGCAATGTTTAAAAATCTGTGCAAGTCATAATTTTATTTTGTTTTGTTTTCAAGAAACCTACTACATTCACACAAAATATTGCACTACTTATTTTAGTGATTTTTTAAGGAAGGAGTCGGTTAGAAAAAATATTTTGTAGGTGAAGCTAATTTTAGCTACCTATATAATTTTACTACAGCTTGCATGCTACTGATTGCTAAATGAAAAGTTATCCACCGAGGTCCGAGTGAATGCACTCGGACCTCGGTGGGTAATTTATCATTTTGCAAGGATTTCCGGATTCCCTAGCTAAGCATCATTATGCACGGTTTGATAAAACAAAAACTGCATTTTATAATATCGTAATAATGATTTATCGGAAAACTTATTGGACATACACAAACCATTTTAAATTACATAGAAAGTCTTAGACACTAACCTAATAAATTAATGATTCTGAGTTTCGTCTTAATTAAAATACCATATATGTACGAACATTTAAAATAAGCAAACTTTCCGATATTACAATGACAGATCCCAATGTGTAACCCTAACTTCATTCTTATCAAATCCTCCTACATATTTATAACATTATTTTCCCACGACCGCCAGCCCTACAGTCTACTGCTCACCGATGCAAAAATCCGACCAGTCCGATCGCGACATCTCGATTCTATAATCGATCAATTAAATCGAATTTCTTACGATAAATCGAGAGGACTAACGCGAAATTTTTTCGCACGGAATCGGGCGAACAATCCCGCCCGGCATAATATCGGATAATACGACCTTTTTGCTATATCCGTTTTCTATACCAATGCACATTTTGCTAAACAACACACTCAACGTCTCACACTGACTTTTCAAGGCATTCCTTTCCTTACACGCGAAAATCAACCCAATTCTCCGACGAAAAAGTTCAAATTCACTTGCAAATATTTCCGCATATATATTTATTAATTTATGGACTTTATTTTCAGAGACTTAAAGGTGATTATTGAGTGTGTAATCAGAGTAGAAGAGCTATCTTATATTAAAGAATCAGATTCTTCATAATGGAGCGATTGCATTGTCATGAGGAGTATTGAACTGATAGGAAAATACCTTATAGGAAAAGGCGCTTCTCTATTATTTTGTATGTCTTTGTCATCCGTTGTATTGTATTGTGTGTGCATTCATGACGCCCCTTCGTCAAAAAGAAGTGAGACATTTACAGTTATTGAGTGATCGTATCTCTCCACCATTTGATTTAGATTTTCCGGAGCAAAAGTAGGTACCTACTTACCCCAATTTTCATTATACGTTTAATAATAATTGTCACAAAGGGTCCTTCAAACAGGCGCGACACGTGACGCGAAGCAAAAGCACCGCTCGTAGCGCGACAGGCGATGCCTTTGTGTCGCGTCGCGTGTCGCGCCTGTTTGGAGAATCCTGTTGGAAACGTTAGGTTTTATTATGATTGACGATAAACCCTGTTTTGTTTTGGTTTTTAAATTTTTATCGTGATTTCCATAATAACGAAGAGGTTTTCTAACGGGTGATACGGGTGTAACAAGACACAAAGTCACCTGTACTCCCCGTCATTGTAATTTTTTTTTGTACTGGACCATACCTGGCCCTGCAGTCTCGACATTAGCCCCTTTATTTATAAACGCTGCTTAAAGTTAAGTAATGATTAGCGACTGTTAAACCATACATTTTTGACGTTTAAACGTCTCTTAACTTTAATCACCGTTTATAAAAAAACCCCTAGATAGCGACAAAAATCTGTCGCTAAGTCGTATCGTAGTCAAATTCCTTTAATAGATTTTCAACTTTATTTCCAAAGCATAAGGTTGAAAATCTATTAAAGGAATTTGACATCGATTGGACTTAACGACCGATTTTTGTCGCTATCTATGTCGAGCCTGCAGGGCCTTGAAGGTCAAAATTCCGACATTTACTGTGTTTTTTTGCGAAAACAAGTTTTTAATCTTATAATACAACTTTAAATAGGTACCCTCACGACCCCTGCACCGTTGCATACACCCATAGCCAAAATGTTATGCGTGCGTTACGATGCGCACTACCGTAAAAAGCAAATTTTCACACCAAAAATAAAAGTCGTTTCCCAGCATTTATTTTGGTGCGATGTTACTTAGTTTGATGTACAGAATGCGTAGTTGACGGCTATGTGGTGGGTCTTTTTACACTCTGTATACTAATATTACAAAGAGGTATTTGTGACTTTGTATGTAGCGGGTAATCTTCGAAACTACTGATACGATTCCGAAAATTCGTTCCCTAATGGGAAGCTACAATATTGCCGCGTGTCATAGGATACATTTTATGTTAAAACAAGAAATTTCACGCGGACTATGATTCATAAAAAACACAGCATTCACAACTTGCTGTAACAATAACAACAAGCAATACAGGGTCAAATTAAATTAGCTAGCGAAACTCTGCAGACGTGATGGGTATCGATATCTAAACACGATAAAACATATTTTTTCAACTCATACTTCATGTAACAACACTACCAGCGGTCATTGACCCCTAAAAACAAACATAAAAAATTCTTATTTTTATTTTCTCGTGTTTAGATATCGATGACCATCACGCCTGCGGAGTTTCGCTAGCTAATTTAATTTAACCCTATATACAAAAAAGGTCAATGTCATCTTCGAAGAGCATGGCAGCATAGTCCATGACTTCTGATGCCAAATTGCCTACATTAAACAGCTTAATTCTATAAATCGTCACTTGTCAGATAAACTTGGCTTGGCAACGTTTGTGACGATATTTTTACTTTGTAAAACACTGCACGTAGGTAAAGATGTATGATTAAAGTGAATAGAGATTTAAAGCCAAAGATAAATGGACTCTCACGGTAATTTTCATCCTTACTTTGCAGCATAGGTTGATAAACTCAAACTTAAAGCATTTATTTCAATTGTTTAATTTAAGGGTACTTTTGAACTGTCGAGAAGTCGGTCAGTCAGAAATATGAAGCTAGTTGCAAAGTCAAAGTCAAATCATTTATTTCAAATAGGCACATAAAAGGCACTTTTGAACGACAAAATTTACAAGAAAATAGAATTGATTCTAGTTGCCCTTTCCAAAAGGTAGTTTCGTATGGAGAAGAATGGGCAAGAAACTCCACCGTTACTCTTGTAATTAAAGTGTTTTACAATATTATGTATACATTAATTATATAATTATAATAATATGTGAAGACGATGCACCTAGAATAAAATTACTATACCACAATAGGTAAAAATAATTAAATATAAAGGAATGACACGTAAATTAATTATGTGATAGATACATGCTGCTCACATATTCACAAATATTGAAAAGCAGATGATTTTTCTAAAATTTAGCAAGTAATAATTTTGCCCGTTCCAAAGCGTATTATGTACCTATGGAGAGGAACCCATAGAGTGTTATTACTACGAAAAGGTTCTGAAATTGTCTATCGGGCCAAATAGTTACTGCGGGGTAATTGCGTAACTCACTTTCAATGCTATTTTGACAATTCAACAATATTCATTGCGTTATTTACGCCGTCGACTAGGTGAATTTTTCAAACATACCTATAAAGCAATGGTTTACGAATTAAAGGGTCCTACAAACTGGCGCGACACACGACGCGTCACAAAGACACCGCCTGTCGCGCGACGAGCGGTGCCTTTGTGCCGCGTGCGATTCGCGTCGCGTGTCGCGCCTGTTTAAAGGAGCCTTTACTTCACAATGAAGAATTGTGAAGAAAATTCGCATTTTGATAGAAAAGTGTGATACGCAATTGGGGTACTGGTTACACCTTGCTAACTTGTACAGCATGCCACTGCTATGTAAAAAGGCAAAAAAAAAACATATCTACTCTACAGAAATAAACATTTTCCGTTTTGCCAATTTAATATCCCATAAAAACTTTCACCACACAACACAACACCACACAATACAACACCACACAACACAACACCACACCACACAACACAACACCACACAACACAACACCACACAACACAACACAATGTGAGTACATGCTGTAACCTGCACATCTCGAAACTATAATTCAAAAAGACATAACAAAGTACACTCAAGAACAAAAATATCTAACTAATCCTTACACCAAACTTAAAGCTTGGAACAAACGCGAAAAATCCCTAGCGAGTGCCTTCGGTAACCCCTAGAGCGGTTTACGAGCGTCTTAATGACGGTACTCGGGCGTTTTAATGACGTTAAATGAGCGTCAACGAGCCCTGAGTTAACAACTTCCCACTTTCTTGACTTTTGGTGCAGTTTCTTGGGTTATAAGTTGTAAGTTTTGGGAATATATTTTGGAGAATTATCTCGGGTGTAGGCACCTACAGTTAAGAACGCTTGTGACTTGTGCTATAAAAAAAGATATTTTTATATATACATACATACATAAACACACGCCTTCTTTCCACGGGGGTAGGCAGAAATTACAGAACGCCACCTGCTACGATCCTTACATAGTCCTTTTGCCTCGTTTACGTTCATACATCTGGTCATACACGCACGCTGGTTGCGAGTACTACGCACCTGACCTTTCTGAAGAACATCACCAATAAGGTCACTATATTATGTCCTCCTAGGGGGACCCCGCCCGGCGTTTCCACTCACATATTTTTATAAAACAGTAATAAACATAGATAGTGCAACAGTGGAACTTTGGACTTGCGTTCTATTGGACGCCAACATCTATATTGCTAGATCATATAAATTCAGTCTAACGTCGACTCTGCTATAATTTTAGTAAGCAGCAAAATTAATTCGACTACGTCAATTCCATTGAATAGTAGGTAATGCATAATAGATTTTAGACAGTACCAAATTATGTGTATATTGGATGATTTCTGCAAGAAAAGGAAGAAAATATGTTTATTTGCGGTAAACATGACGCAGATGAACACACACAGACAAAAAAAAGAACAAGTTGGGGAAAAATATGCATCACATCCACGCAAAACGGAAATCGCTCAGCATAATGCTACGACCCTATGCGAGACAGAGGCCCAGCGCTGGTATCATACGCTGGTAGCTGGTATAGTGGCTGGCGGCTTACGTATTTGTGCAAATACTTTTATAATACATGATTGACAGGCCCATCAAATCCACTACTAATCAAAGGAATGTTGACACGACAAAACACATCAGTTCAATAAAATTAGACCACAATATAAAGCTCGCATTACACTTGACTAAGGGACAGCAGTAAAAGTAAATTGGATTTTTTCCAGCGCCCTCTGCCGGTGGGATTTAATTATTGTTTTATTGCGTGTCGAGGGGATATATGTTAATGCTGATGGCGCCACCATTTTGTGGATCTACTTGTTTGAAATTAAGTTCGAGAAGATTGTGGGTGATTTTACTTTCTTTATTAAAAGTTAGAAGTACATTAGTGGACAAGACTTCATTTGCAATTTTAGTGCAACTATAACAAAATGGCATCAACAGAATAAGCTCCCTCTCCATTACCTTTAATAACTTTCTCGAATGTTGGTATTCCCTGCAGCTGCTGCAGAGTTGCGGTTTATCCACTAATTGTCATGTCTCCTTTAAGACATACAGAATTACAGAGAAAACGAGAAACTTATTGGCCAAAAACCCATCAAGGTTTTAACCATCAATAGGTAAACTATTCTTTACACTTTACGGCATAACAATTCTTAGCGTTCCAAACATAGGGATGCTAAAAAATATTTTTACGTAAATTCTGATTGGCTAATATTTATTTGTGAATGCTTGTTGTAAGTAATGTTTGGTTTCATGATACAATAAAGCCTGATGAGTCAAAAAAAAATATCTAAATGTAAAAAAGATAGCTAAACATAAGTAGTTAAGAGTTTTTGACAAAATGTCCACCTACACCAACTTACTTTTTTGACCAAATGTCCAGCTACACCAACAAACTTTTTTTGACAAAATGTCCATCTACACCAACTTACTTTTTTGACAAAATGTCCAGCTACACCAACTTACTTTTTTGACAAAATGTCCAGCTACACCAACTTACTTTTTTCACAAAATATCCAGCTACACCAACTTACTTTTTCGACAAAATGTCCAGCTACACCTACTTACTTTTTTGACAAAATGTCCAGCTACACCAACTTACATTTTTGACAAAATGTCCAGAAACACAAACTAATGTCTTTCTAGGCATTACGCCTGATTACTTATCAGGCGTAATGCCTAGAAAGACATTAGTTTACAGAAATCTGGTAACCCTACCTACCCACATATACAACCGTTAGTACCACCTGTTCAATAGAATGAACTCTGACACAAATAGTATCAGTTTGAGGTTCCCATTGCGTTCGTGTTCACATGCTGACCTTACACCCACTGAGTTAAGGGGCAGGATTCTGTAGCTGGTTTATATATTTAGTTTATTTCTATTTTACAGTGTGGTGATCGTTTTGTTTTTTTAAGATTAAATTATTTATGCTTTGGCATAATATTATAATCTAATCTTTAAAACAACACTATAAAATTATTTATTTATTTAACTTTCAGTGGTTAGTGATTGTTGAAAAGCTGTCAAAATAATACCTAGTGATTGCACACCATACCCCACCTCTGTTTCGAACTAAAGTAAGTTTCTATCAACTGTATTAGTAAAGCTTAGTTAGTGTTATTCCTTTTTGCTACTATTATTACAAATATGTTCATAAGGTACTTTAGAGCAGAACCATTTAGCAATAAAAAATAAACAATATTTGTTACTTGAACTTCCATCACATTCAAGACGTCCTTATTAAAAGGCACACTCTGACAGTTAAGCATAAGCATAATCAGCCCTTTCCCACTGCTGGGACACAGGCCTCCTCTGTGGGCCGTATTCCACCACGCGGGCCCAGTACGGGCTGGTAAATGTCACATGTCAAATACCTACCAGTACTTTACCAAAGTCATTTCAGTCAACAGCATAGCTGATGGTTACCTAATTACAATTATAATACCATACTAATAATTATTTTTATTATAATCCTAATAAACCGAAAATATCCTCATTTTATGAACCTACGGCAGTTTCACGTTTAATTGGCCATCGTTTTATTAGAAAATTAATGTCTGTCTCGTATTATGTTTCACAATCTGTTTTTAATAATATCCAATTATTTATTATGCATATTTTATTAATAGTATGTAATAATTTAATAATTGCCACGGAGGTTATGGGCGTATAAATTTTAATGTGGAAAGTGTGGTTCTTAACATTTGTGAATTAAATGGTAATTTTAAATTAAGGAGACGTAGACAGAAATTCTATATCATATGTATAAAAAACTAGCTTTTGCCCGCGGCTTCGCCCGCGTGGAGGTCGGAAATTATTCCACGGGAACGTACTACCGGGATAAAAAGTATCCTATGTATTAAACCAGGTTATAAACTATCTGTGTTCCAAATTCCATCCAAATCCGTTTAGTAGTTTTTGTGTGAAAGAGTAACAAACATCCATCCATCCATCCATCCATCCATCCTCACAAACTTTCACATTTATAATATTAGTAGGATAATACCAGCCTGTTACTGTCCCACTGCTGGGCAAAGGCTTCTTCTTATACAGAGAAGGCAATCATAAGAATAAGTTAATAATAATTAATAAGTATTTGGCATCATCAATCGTCATACACGAGACAGGCAAGACTCACCCTAGTTTGTCAATATTGTTAAACTTGCCCATTTAAAATATAGTTGACTGTCAAGCTAGCTTAATTTGTTTAAATTATTGTTTCATTACTACAAAAAAGAAATACTTTTAAGAACACGCTTATTACCCGAATACAGGAAAGCCAAAGAAGGTTTATGTTTTTTTTTATCACGCTCTTGATGAAAAATTAAAATGCGCCATACTAATTTTAATACTTACAAGCTTCCCCTTAACAGCCTCCATGAATCATGGGTCGGTTCGAGCCTCTATGAATAAATGTCGTAACCCTAAGCAAGCCGCCATTACTTCAATTCACCCGACTGATATTATCTAAATACTGGATAACTATATTATTGTAAATGTACTGGATTTGTTCATAATTTTGTTGGAAATATTTCGTACTCAATACTCAATCATTTATTGCATTCCACAATGTGCTTAGGTGGTAAGTAAACATTAGTTGTTCCAATCGTGGACCCTGTCGGGCACAGCAAATTAAAAAAATTTGAAGGAAGAAGACTTATTTATATACATGAAAAAAAAGAAAACTTATTCTATTTAAAATTAAAGGTAACATTTTGTTAATTATTATTAATTAAATCTAAATATTTATTATTCATATAAATTATTGTGCCAGTTCTATGGATTTTTCAATTAAATATTCATTTAAACTGTACTAACATTACGATGTAACAACATTTTACGTATAATTCTTCAACTTCCTAATTGTTGGTTCCTTGGTCGCGTGGTTGGAAGTGCAACTGCTGAACGTAGTCTTGGGTTCTCAGTATTCTCAGTGATTGCTCAGCTAGCTTATATTTGTGCCTGATTCATGGATCTCCCCTATAATAGTAGTCAGATAGGAAACGCCGACCTCATCTAGTTTTTAAAATATGATTGACGTGTAAAAGTGTTTGTTCAAACCTACTTACCTGACGTACGTATAACTGACATAAGGCTGTTGTAGGTTTCAACTTTAAAAAGAAAGAAAATACGTTTATTTGCGGTAAACATGACACAGAGAAAGACACACAAATACGAAAAATAACGATTTTGGGGGAAAATAGGCGTCACATCCACGCAAAACGGCAAGCGCTCAGCTTAACGCTTACCCTATGCGAGACAGAGCCCCAGGCCCTGCAGTCTCGACATAGATACCGACAAAAATCGGTCGTAAAGTCCAATCGATGTCAAATTTCTTTAATAGATTTTCAACCTTATGCTTTTGAAATAAAGTTCAAAATCTATTAAAGGAATTTGACATCGATACGACTTAGCGACTGATTTTTGTCGCTATCTAATGTCGAGACTGCCGGCCCTGCGCTGGTTTTCAGGTACACGTCTGTTTAACTCTTTCAGAAATACAGGCACGATATTATGTAAAGTACCTAGCTAGGTCACAGTACGGCAATGGGGGCTATCGTTTTTGTGCTCACCAGTTGGCGCCACTGCCAAGTAAGGTCCTGTTGCAGTACTTTTATTTGATGTTTTGGATATGTTCAAGTACCCTTATATTCATATTATGTTTATTTCATTACATTTTAAAACTTCAAATGAATATTTAGATTATAATGTTCCTAAAATTGGCAAGCATGAAGCAGAAAAATCTTATTCTTCCTTCAAGTGCTACCAAATTAGATCCTAACTATTTACTTAAAGTCTTAAGCCATAGTTAATCAAGAATGGCACAACCATTACAGCTATTATGAATCATTCGATAAAATCCGTGATGAAAAATCCCGCAAACAGTAAACGTTCAGTACATATTTTGACAACTAAAGAAATTACTCTACACTAGCGCCTCTAGCGGCGAACTCAAGCGCGATAGCCCTCATTGAAATGAGTCGAAAAGGTGATAAATGTAGGTAGGATGTGCCATCTGTTCTTATACCCCATCTTTAGTTTCTTTGCGATAACGCTTTTTTTTACTCTAGCACATTAACGGCTATATATGAACATGTCCTTTAGTAATTAACGTTTGTGATAGTAATGTATACGCATTAATTACAAGCACTTATGCCTAAGGCACTCAGTTTGTCTCGAGAAATTATAGATACTAAAGGATGTAAAATGGAATATATTGCTTGGAGCAATACATTAGTAATTAGCAAGGTTAAAAAAATTGGAGAAGATAATAAATTATAAGTGAGTTGCACAACTGTTTAATACTAACGTATAATTAACTATCAGATGTATCAATTAACGGTAATGTATTTAAAAAATTTGCAACTCGTCTAGTTTATTAACAGTCTATGGGTATGACGGATGACATACGAGTATCAAAATAGATTAATCTTCACATATTCTTTTTCTAATAATTCTCGAGATTTTTATAACTCTACTAGCTTTTGCCCGCAGCTTCGCTCGCGTTAATTTAGACTTTGACTATCAATTCGGGTTATAATTCAATCATGATTCGAAAGACACGTGGCGCCATCTATTACCATAAGGACGTTATTGTTGTTTTCCTCGGGAACAGTATTTTTTTGCGGGATGAAAGGTACCCTATGTCCGTTTCTGTACACCTGACAACGTATATGCAAAATTTCAGGATGATCGGTTCAGTGGTTTAGGCGTGAAAAGGTAACAAACAAACAAACAAACTTACTTTCACATTTATAATATTAATAATAAAAATAATAAATAATATAATAGTTAGGAAGTTCGGAAGTTAGGAAGTTAGGAAGTTAGGTTAGTTAGGATCTTGAATGCAGTTACAAAAAACCAGTTTTAGGATAAGAAAAATATACCACTGGGTATTTCATTGACTACAGTTTTACCTTAAATACCTAATGTACTACACCAAACTTAAACATCTATAGAAATGTAACAATAAGCATTTGTTGCAAAACCAAAAAGACAAAAATATAAAAACTATTTGAAATTAAAATTACCTACCTAAAAAATCTTTTAAACACTGCCAAGCCCCATGTAACTTTTATAGGCAACCAATTCAAGGCAACTACATAGTTAAATGTTTCGGAATAAGTTATCGCTATGCAAATTCGGCAGTTAACTTGGCACTGATTAAAACTGCACGTCATAACTGTAATGGGGCAGCCGTTGACGTTCCGTTAATCTTTAGTTAGCTTTACGTTTGAGTTATGGTGCAACCGGACGTTTTTAGGGACATTCCTTAATATTACTTTATTTTTAAGTCATTTATTTAGTTTATCTTGACATCACTGACATCTGTGAAGGAATACATTAATTTAAGTCTGAAATCGCCAGTCCGCCTTGAGAAAGCGTAGCGATCAATGCTCGTGCCTTCTTTGTATAAGAAGAGACTTTTGCCGTGCAGTGGGACAGTAATAGACTGGTCTTATACAGAATAGATCGACAGGTGGAATGACAGCTCACTTCACCTAAGTTTTTACGGAATCGGTCGACTGCTCAATATAAGGGTTATTGTTTATAAACAATAACCCTTATATTGAGCAGACGACCGATTCCCTCCCAAGAAAAAATATGCAAAAACATAAATAAAACGCTCATTCTAATCTGAATAAACAACAACTTATTATCAGTTGCACTTCGTTTTCCTGTTCATTTCCTGTATGTTTCATCTTGTTCAGTTGTTCACCCCTCTCCGGCTCTAATGTAGAGTACATTACAGTTTCAAATGATCTCGTTGTTTATTTTATTTCTACAATCTGCTGTATGACTGTGAATTTAATAAATGGACAATAATGTTTACGGGAAACAAGTCGGTAGGCATCGTTTAGACTGAGTGGCAAGCATCCTGATGTATCTACAGGGTTATTGGTTATATGTTGGCAATCCGTTAAGGGGATGTAGGAGAGGTCATTTGCAACAAAATGACCCTGATGACCCTTATGCAAATGTCAACCATTTTCGAGTAATTTGACTTTTTTTTTTGCTGATATCTGGTATCTTATTGTATCTCGCTGGATAGCTGAGAAGTTGTACATGTTTTTGGAATGTTCTGCCGATAACTTACCTCTGGTTTTTTTTTTGCAGAAATCGACCATTTTAGTCAAATAACCTGCTCAAAATGATAGAAAATTGTAACGACGTGTAAAACTATTAAAGATTGTCATTTTATGGTTGATTTATATCTATTGAAGTAGAAGCAGATAATAATAATTAAAAAAAAAACATGCTTTGTTGTTTGTTAAATAAATTTTCAAAGTTGTGTACCGCTAAAAAAATATAAAATGTCAAATTACTCGAAAATTGTTGACATTTCCATGAGGGTCATCAGGGTAATTTTGTTGCAAATGACCTCTCCTACATCCCCTTAACGGATTGCCGACATCTAACCAATAACCCTGTAGATACATCAGGATGCTTGCCACTCAGTCTAAACGATGCCTACCGACTTTTCCAGAAACATTAATGTCCATTTATTAAATTCACAGTCATATAGCAGATTGTAGAAATAAAATAAACAACGAGATCATTTGAAACTGTAATGTAGTCTACATTAGAGCCGGAGAGGGGTGAACAACTGAACAAGATGAAACATACAGGAAATGAACAGGAAAACGAAGTGCAACTGATAATAAGTTGTTGTTTATTCAGATCAGAATGAGCGCTTTATTTATGTTTTTGCATATTTTTTCTTGGGAGTAATGTTTATTAAATTATATGGTAGGTTTTGCTGGTAAAAACAGGTAAAATTAAAAAAACTCCCGACACAAAAAAGCGCTGATGACCTTGAAACGGCTCAACCAATTTTGATAAAACATGTCTAAGAACCACCGCTAGGAAACCTGCTTTCAAATAAAAAAAACCGCATCCAAATCGGTTCACCCGTTTAAGAGCTTCGGTGCCGCAGACAGACACACACATAGCGGTCAAACTTATAACATCCCTTTGTTTTTGCGTCGGGGGTTTGAAATTGACGGGTTAGATATATACAGGGTGGAAAAAATCAATGGGCCCTGAAGGGAAACTACTTTAAATCCTTAAGATAGATTATTTTACTTAAAGGAAACATTCCTTTATTTTTTTAAATAAACAAAACTGTATTCACAGATTTCTCGACAAGCTTACCTAAACGGGGAATCGAACCAGCTAAAAATTTAAAAAATAATCACTCGCTGTTTTATTCTACTAATCGATAGGATTATTGTTCAGGATAAAATCTGTCTAATAAACATAAAAAGAAAAAAAAAAAAAAAAAACATCATGAAATCTAACATAAATTTTATTTTATGATAATTCTAATACGAAGGACACGTAAACATAAACGAAAATTATTACATAGCATGATATAGTTACTTGAACTATTTAAAATTACAATTTGATACACTTTAATAATTTTACTGATAAGTTGTTCGAAATGAGACCCCTCGTTACGGATACACAAATTTTGTCTGTTTTGAAATTCACTTCGTGTATGCTTCCAACAACATTTTCTACCTCAAACCTTACCTCTTCTACAGTCTAATAAGACTTTTTGTAAATAACATTTTTTACATGGCCCCATAAAAAATAGTCTAGGGCCGCCAGTCTCGACATTAGATAGCGACAAAAATCTGTCGCTAAGTCGTAGCGATGTCAAATTCCTGTAATAGATTTTCAACTTTATTTCCAAAGCATAAGGTTGAAAACCTATTAAAGAAATTTGACATCGATTAGACTTAACGACCGATTTTTGTCGCTATCTATGTCGAGACTGCCGGCCCAGACGAGTGTAAGACCTAATGTTTCTTGGAGAAATTTTATCTTTAACATTGACTGTATCGACTAGTGAAATAAAATAGCGAGTGTTAATTATTTGAATTTTTAGTTGGTTCGATTCCCGGTTTAGGTAAGCTTGTCGAGAAATCTGTGAATACAGTTTTGTTTCTTTAAAAAAATAAAGGAATGTCTCCTTTAAGTAAAGTAATCTATCTAAAGGATTTAAAGTAGTTTCCCTTCAGGGCCCATTGATTTTTTCCACCCTGTATACTATGTATCTACAACAGACTGCTTGTTCGGAAATTTAGCTTATAAATATTCTACGAGAAAAGTTTAATGAAGACCATTTCAGTCAAGTGAAGTATTTTTCATTGACTTATGTAGGTGGACCAAAAACCTTATTGCGTAACACACTATCAATCACAATCTTAATCATTTTAAAGCCTATTGCTAATCCGTTGCTTCATATGTTCGAAAAATTTGTAACGAAAACAAATTTTTGACGCAATGAATGTTGTTGAACTGTCAAAATGAAAGCCACTCCTACTGTTAGTGTGTTACGCCATTTCCCCCCTGGTGCATATACAACAATTTGAAACGAGGGAAGCGCCCAGGTTGCCCGTGAAATTCAAAGTTTCTTACGTTTTTTTGCAATTTGCAGGAGTGTCAGGTTAAATGTTGAACAAATATGTCGCGACAGTAACAAGTATGTATTTCCAGAATTATAATCAATAAAATCATCAATACAATCCTCTAAAGTAATATAATCCTATTGAAAGACAATTTCATAAAATATACATTATTAAGATTATTTGAACTTGAGGGTTGTATTGATGATTTTAATGATTATAATTCTGTGAATACATACTTGTTACGGTCGTGAATCGTTTTTGTTCAACATACAACCTGGCCCAGCCCCTGCAGTCTCGACATTAGTCAGCGACAAAAATCGGTCGTTAAGTCGTTTCGATGTCAAATTTCTTTAATAGATTTTCAACCTTATGCTTTGGAAATAAAGTTGAAAATCTATTAAAGGAATTTGACAACGATACGACTTAGCGACCGATTTTTGTCGCTGTCTAATGTCGAGACTGCTGGCCCTGACACTGTCCTGCAAATTACAAAAAATGTAAAACAAATAGAATTTCGAGGGCAACCTGGCGCTTCTCCCATCTTCAATGCTCTATCTTCAATCTTTATTTCTTAATATTAACGCTATCGTAAAACAAAACCTCGTGTCGTGTAACATCGGCACACGTTGTTGACAAATAAGTGCAATAAAATAGCTTGTATTGGCTGCGAGTCAGTTTGTCAGTCGCGACGGGTGACATATTGTAGCTTGCCGCTATCGCTCCCGGGGGCTAGAGGGTCTACAAAAAGGAGGCGATCCTTTTGTTTTAAAGATTTTTTTTAGTATTTCAATAATTCTTAATTCAATGTGAGAAATTCGGCGTGCTGTGCTGGCGTTGCTGCTGCGACTGTGGAACACCTCAAACGGTGAAAGTATAACCTTATCGCCCATTTTATTTTCGAGCCGTTTGGGGTTGAAACCCTCGGGCCGTGGGGTGCGAGTGCTCATAGTTTGTTCAACGAAATCTCCAAACGGCTGGTTGACACTTCCCGTGACCCAAAGGCTGGCTTTTCTCCCTTGGCCAGAGGATAAGCATTGCCATACAACGTGGCAATGCCGTCAGTCTCTTGGGTGCATTATCAGTCGACAGCGATGCGGAGGAATTTTTCGACGCCATGTTTTAATTTTTTAATAGTTTTACTTAAGTCAGGTTATTATATTTTTATTTTAATAGTTTGTTATTTAATTAATTAGATGTAAGTTGTTATTTATATACGGTCACCAAATGTGATAAGTAACCAGGGTCGTCGGATATAGTTGAAGTTTAGTAAGAAACCGATGGATGTTTTCGAATGAAATTTAATTTGATAAATGACCTGTTTGTTTTCTATTAATTAAATTAAATTTTATTCGAAAACCTTCATCGGTTTCTTACTAAACTTCAACTATATCGACGACTCTGGTTACTTATTTATTTATTAAAACTTCATGCACAAGTAAAAAAAATACTGTACAAAGGCGGACTTAATGCCCGAGGCATTTTCTACCAGTCAACCTTAGGGTGATGCAGAGACTAAACATGGCAGGTGCAATATACGGGATAGATAGCTCGGAAATAACTATAAAATACACATACATACTTATCTTATTTGGTGACTGTACATATCATTTTAATTCTGAATAAAAGTAATTTGCATGACAAAAAAAAATTGACACATAATCAGAAGAAAAAACTTGCCTGATTTGAAGTTATCCTGCAGTATTTTCTAAGTAGGTGCCTACTTAGAAAATGATGCAGGGTGACTTCAAACCGGTCAAACATTTTTACCAAAATGGATAATCGTTTCAAATATTGGAGTGTATTTAAATTTAAGTTCGCGAACGCTCCACAGCAACCGATGCCAGTCAGCACCCTAATTACGTAACACACTATCAATCACAATCTGAATCATTTTGAAGCCTATTGCTAATCCATTGCTTGCATATGTTCGAAAAATGTATCTGCTCAACAACGTAAATAACGCAATGAATGTTGTTGAACTGTCAAAATGAAACCCATTCCTACTGATAGTGTGTTAAGTAATTACCCCGCAGGTCGCTACAGTCTCTACCAATCGGGCTTGTGACTAAGTAATAATAGCCGCACGGGTCGATAGATCAGGTTAAGCTACGCTTGCCGCGGTTGGTCCATGGATGGGTGACTATCTTTACACACCAAGACCCCTCCGTGCTTCGGAAAGCACGTTAAGCCATTGGTCCCGGCTGTCATTCGTGGATCTTTGACAGTCGTAATGGTTCGTCGGAAGCCCGACAGTCTGGCAACTAGTTTTGCCAAGGGGTATCGTAGTACCCAGTAACTAGGTTGTGGAGGTCAGATAGGCAGTCGCTCCATGTAAAATGCTGGTATTCCGCTGCATCCGGTTAGACTGGAAGCCGACCCCAAAATAGTTGGAAAAAGCTACGCAGATGATGAGTGGTAAATTACCATAAGTAGGTAAGTTGTTCTTTTTACTTGATATTATCTCTAGCCTACAGCAAACAAAGGCAAAATGAAAGATTGAATAGGAAAGTGGCAAAAAAGCTCAAATATTTTCAAGAATAATAATTTTATTAATTTGGCGGCACGGTTGGCGCAGTGGTTAAACGATTGACTGCTGCGCTGCGTGTCGCGGGTTCGATTCCCGCACGGAACAAATATTTGTATGACCTACAAGTAGTTGTTCCGGGTCTGGCTGTTTCTGTATGTGAGTTTGAATGTTTGTAAATGCACCCACAATACAGGAGAAATACATAGCGGGGCAACGTTTAAAAAAAATGCCTTTAAATCCTAATCCTAACTAATATTATATGTAATTGCGAAAGTAATTTTGTTTATTTGTTTGTTATGCTTTTACGCTAAAACGGCTGAACGGATTTGGATGAAATTTGACACACAGATAGACCATGACCGGGATTTTATCCTGGTATTCCCACGGGATCGAGACTTATGCGGGTGAAACCGCGGGGCACAGCTAGTTAGGTCATAATCCTGACAAATCTATCAAGAAAACTCACAAAACAACACAATCTATAGGTACCGAAAAAATCCTTCCACCGTCGCCCACATCTTTCCACCCCGAACTCGATAAGGTTAGCCCCTCAATAAATAATTTGGCAATATTAGCATACGTCGATTTATCTCGAGTCGGGGCTAGAATTATTATTTATGGTCGGCTCGACCCCTCGCACTACATACGTTAACTAAATCCGAGGAGTAAGATTTTCCATAGACTAAATAAATTGGGAAGATGAAGTTGCTACATTTTTGGGTGATAATTTTTGGGTATAAAGAAAAATAGAAAATTAAATGCTTATTCATGTGCTTCTGTTGCTTCAATGCTGTTACTGAACTTGCGTTTAACTTTTTAATAATAATAATTCATTTTATTTTAGAAAAAGTTCATGACATTAAAAACATAAAATTGATATAAAAATCATACACTTTAACCGTGTATGGTTGATTAAAAATCCAAAAACATAGATACTTAATTTTCTTTTCAAGGATAAGTACCTAATTCTGAAGAACGATATGATTTCTAAATATCTCCTCTAGTAAATGTATATAGTTGCGCTGCTTTATTACTATCGAATATATAGTTTTTTACCTACTTAAATAAAATACGTTTATTTGCGGTAAACATGACGCAGAGAAAAACACACAGACACAAAAAAGAACAAGTTGGAGGAAAATTTGCGTCACATCCACGCAAAACGGCAATCGCTCAGAATAATGCTAAGACCATATGCGCGACAGAGCCCCAGCGCTCGTTTTTAGCGACAGCCTGCGTCGACGTGATGACGTCAACCATTGCAGCATACGAAAATAAAAAAATATAAGAAATAAAATAAATACAGAGTACCTAGTTCTAAATATTTATACAAATACAATATTTATAAAATGGTAACATTCCTGGGCAACGACTCATGCGCCGCTAGCCTTTAATTAGGTAAAGTAGTTATTAGTTAGTTTTTATTCATATCCGCGGGTGATACTAATTGTGCTAGTCGCAAAAATTAAAACCAAAATGCTATATAATATATAGCATTATGCTATAGATACTTTCAGTTCTTAAACCGTACGAATTTAAGTTACGTTTACGACGCACGTTCGTGTTAGGGCCTCAGAAATCAACGTTTCCACCATTTAGAACTAAAATAAAGAAAGATATGAAAGATTCGTCTCATCTGCAAAAGTCCTTACTCCCGACTCTATGCACCGGTACTGTTAAAGATTTCCTGTTCCTCGTCTATGTACACAGCCGTGTGCGACTCGCTTTGATTATCCAAGTTTGATGTCTTGACTCCAATTTCTAGTTTGTATTAGCATTTTCCAATTTGTGTATTTGAATAACAAATTCTGGATATATTTTGATTATATTTGGCAAGTATTTTTGGGTATTACGTGTTTGATTTTCATATGTTCTTTCCAACATTAAAATTTAAATATACCTTCATGAAAATACACGTCGAATAGCAGATATTCTATTATTTCTATTCTATAGCCCCCCTCATTTTTAAAGACGCTTAAAAAGTAAATCACCCCACAAAAAAAAGGAAAAAAAATATTAGCAAAAATTTTGACAGATTAAACATTTAACCTATCCTAATTAACAAAATTAATTTCATAACAAGCAACCCTGAAGATGCGAATAAGGGGGAGTCACACGGTAAGACAAAGCGACTGCGATTACCGTTGACGCGCGACATGACAGATACAACAGACCTATTAATAAGCCGTATCAACGATGGAGTTAATTAAAATCAAACATTTCGTTTATCGCACCCCCTTGTGGATAGGAAGTTTTATTTATAAAATGATGAATGCCATTTAGTAAACGATGCTCGCTAATGAATTTGATGTTTTGTTTGATCGTGTGAATATGATTTGAATAAACAAACGTTTTTGTTTTATTTAGAATAAACAGAATTTTGAGCAGCAGAAATTAAAAATGACAGGCTGTAGAAAAGTTATAGATAATTATGTAATGAACAGATACTCTTCATCCAATAGCTATGCTTCCACTGTAAGTTTAATTATGACCGCTTTTGATGGTCAAAGCATCAATCAACCTTTGGGTTATATTTATAACATAATTCTTTTGGACTAAAGATTTGAGCCCAACTTAAATAATGAAAACATTCATAATCCTCAACTAGCCACCGGAACAAAAGAACCGAACACTAAACTTCTTTTTATCAATACCTTTTTGACAAAAAAACATTGACCTACGGAAAAAAAACCTACGGTAGCATCTTTTAACACGTCAAGGGTTAAAACTCATAAAAAAGAAGACCGAACAAACGAACGACTTCCATTTATCAGAAGAGGGTAGAAGACACTTAATCAAAGTATCACAATATACCGTCTGTAACACGGACATGAATATTTATAAGTGAATTAGGCGCGGTCGCGACGACAAGTCGCATGATTGGAGGCGGCGCGACTTGTCTTAACTGTGGTTGGAGCTTTGGAATGTTTTTTTTAAATATAAGGTATTGTTTGCAACACAAGGGAATTTTTATAAGATTAATTTGGGTGAAATTGTATTGTGCCTTTCATTGTGCCTAAATTAGTGTAAATGAAATGGAAAAAATCTGTAGAGTAGCTACTAACTATACTGAATTAAATAAAAAAATCGAGACAAGATTTCTTTATAAGAGTAGAATGAGAAATAATGGTAACGAGGACAAAGATAGAATAGAATAGAATACTCTTTATTATGTACACCATAAAAATTACAGATATAAATGTAGACATTTTACACAGGGTGACATACATAAACTCACCCCTTCTTCCCATGGGGTAGGCAGAAACTACAGAACGCCACCTGCTACAATCCTTACATACTCCTTTTGCCTTGTTTATGTAATAGGATAAGTACGTAGTTATATTTTTAAATCAATAAAACACGACTTGCTGGCTGGCTTAAACATAACTGGCGAAATATGGGTGTACTATATGAATATATGTAACTTAACCTAACCTAACCCTATGGGGAATAGAGGTGTGATGTTATGCATGTGTAAATTCAACGTACTCTGATAGAAATATATTTGAAAAGCTGCCCAAACCAAAACTAATCAATCAAACAAAGCTGATACACCTACAGTCCACAAACAATCAGATAAAGGCCTTCTATCTCCAACAAAACAAATGGAAAAATCTAAACAAAAAGCCAAAACAATCTATTTGAAAAACGCCACATAACAAATAGAAATATGAATTGTCCGAGTGTCCAAAATCCCGGTTTAATATGACGTTGGTCATCTGATCCGGGATCACTCTGCTAATCCTCCAACTAATAGCCCCGGGGTTACCCTTGGTCCGTTTAGAAAACCCTGAACAACACATAGAAATTTCAACCTTAACATTGAGACAAAAAGTCAAAATTTCAACGGCAGAAAAGTCACATCGCTACGTTTAACAGAATCTGACAATATATAAAGAAATTCAAGTCTTGTCGGCCATGATATAAAGTTTGAATTGGAATGATGGTGGGGTTGTTTAGCAAAACAATTTTTAGGGCGCAATAGTTCTTCCGTTGAAATGTGAAAGCATTCCTGTGTTAGATTATGATACTGGGAATGTGGTGTAAGTAGTGGTTGTGGTGTTAGAGACATTATATTTTATAGTTTTGGTCGATTTATTAAAAAAATCCCCTCAATTTGCCACCCCTGGTTTGGAGATAGAGTTGTTGGCCGCCTTTCTTTCTTATTGTGCTGAGTTATGAACTACATACCCCGGACATGGAGGAAGTGAAAAGCAGGAAATATATTACAACCAAAGATATATTTAACACAAACCAAAACGAAACAATAATAATATTTCAGTCGACTTTAATAATCGTACTTACCACAGAAATATCACAATAAGGAAAGCAAAACGAAAAAAGCCAAAAGTAGACCAATTACAAAGTTACTTCCCCGGTCTTCCAATAACATACAAAAAACCTACTAATTAACCGAAAAAAACAGCCGAACCACATTAATTTCCACGCCATTCAAATCGCCAAAATACCTTTAACCTTAAATACGAAACCAAGATTCCTCTCCCCACTTCCATTGACCAATTCAGTCAAACTTCTCTTATTAAGACCAAATAAATTAAGGTCCTCAACTAATTGGATCCTTAAAACATTTTTTTTGTCTAAAGAATTTATGCAAAACACTCGGCGTGGACAAATTAAAAGCCGGGGAAAAAAAGTATAAATTAATGCACCCAGTCGCATCTGTTTTAATTATGTAACTGGTGGTAAGGAATTTGTGGATATTACTGTAGATTATGAAACAGAAGCAGATTGGTCTATGTTTTATGCTTTAGAAAACAAAAAGCATGAAAAGTTGATTGTTAATGAAAACTTTAAGTCAAAAATCAAATCAAATCAAAAATATTTAACCAATAAAATGTTAAGTGAAAATAGGAAAACGGTTCAAATAATCAGATGGCTAAAATAAAAGGTAAACGAACAAACACAACAGTAATGCTAAATATTTTTAACGCACCTGCTACTATCAATAAAGACAGGACTATAATTATTAATTATTTTTAGTTAGGTATTAATTAAGAAGAAAATAATCTAAAATAAGTTATTAAAGACAACATCGATCATACAAATAGCAAACATAAAGATTACCATACCACCATAGTTGTCATAGAATTATTTCTGCTGTCTTCCGATTAAAACAAAACTTAGGAGCATCCACACTAAACTAAAGCCGGTACGTCTTAAAATTAAAAGTGAACTCTTGTGGAGGGTCAAACGGCGCTGTAATCGGCGCAATAAATCTAAACATTCACTAATTGCTACTGAACGTATCAATACTATGGTAATTTTGAAATTTATCATGTTGATAACAGTTGTTTATTGACATATGATTGTAGAGAAGAGATAATAAAACATAAATAAATAATAGAATAAAGAACAAAACAAATAAACATAAAGAGATACTACAATCAGTACAGAAGGTTAAGAATAACAAGCAACAGAAAAAGATAGTCTTGAAAAAATTTTAGCCTTACAAGTTCTGCAATTTGCAATTTATAGAATCAAAAATAAGAATCATACTCCTAAAGAACTACTCAAACTATTTGCAATGACAGAAGCTTGCACAAATAGAATCAAAAGCATCTTAGATTAAACAAATAACTAATCTGATCAGACCCGGTAGAACAGACAAAATCAAAAGTCATTTATTCAAATTAGGCTGAGAATCAGCTCTTTCTGAACGTCAACATTCCAGAATGCAGTCCCTCAAAACGGCCACCCTTCAACCACTTCTTAATGCTTTAGTTGAGTAGAAGCCAAACATTTCTGTAGGCATAGAGAACCTAACACAAGTACCAAGATTCATCACGCTAAAACAAAATGGAGACGATCAGTCACACTACAAAGAAAAGATTCAAATAATATTTGGCCCAAAGCCTTTTAAAGAAACCCAAAGAAACGAAAGTGAAAAATACATTGTACGCGACAAAAGAAGACTCTTTTCATATGCAAATGACCATAGAACGGAGAACGGTGGTATTTTTCAAAACCTTTTCACAGACATTTTGATTTTAAAATGGGATTTCTGGCTGGCCAGTAAGCGCTTTATTCTCTAGCATCAACTCACAAATGCATTTTGGAGAGAAATTCACAGCATTTTGTATTGATGAAAAAATTCTATGTGGAATGGTTTGGAATGGTTTGGAATGGTTTTAACAACAAATGCTTTCTAAAATGGCTAATCTAACCACAGTCCTTCATTTCTTTTAATTATTTAATTGATATGTGGACAATGATGTGGGTTACATGTTTGTTATTTTGATTTAAGAATTTTTGTAGTTTTGTTTTAACTCGTACAAAGCAACCGATTCACCAAACAATTATAATTATTATTGTTAATATTCATACATGATCAACCATGTTTCAGATTGTATAAAGTACACACTTCTTTAATGGGGTGCTATTTACAATGTTATAAAAAATACCACTCGATATTCTGCAACTAAATGAGAAGAAATTTAAAACTTGCATTAAACGCACACTATGTAGACAAGCATATTATAAGTTGGATATAAAATGTATTTATATATATTTAATATAATAATATGAATAATATTTAATATATATTTCATAGCGTAAATAAAAAGGCTTGGCTTAATGCTGGCCCTGTTCCATAGCTACATGGGCTCACTAAATAAAATTGTAATGTTTGTTGCTTCCCTTCTTTTTATTTTTCTGACATTACGAAATTAATGTTTTTATTTTTATTTAATCAAGTTTTAATTGTTGAATACTTCAAAAGATAATAATGATTATTTTTCTTTTTGGTAGTAAAATTTTATTCATCCGTCAAATACATTGCAAAATATAGTTTTGTATAATTTGAGTACCATGGATCCGTTTACTATGGTATTATGATGCATGTTGACTTGAATGAGCATGGCAGTTGAGAGTATGTCATGCTTACTTAAAGGTCTCACTGATGGTGGCGTGTGTGTTGGATCATTCGGTTCCCTACAAAATGGTTGAGCTGGATGATGCTGATCCACGCGTCATGTTCGTGAACGGGTGCCGTCGGTTGAGACTGGTCATATCTTAACCGCAACGGCTTATTTTGTAGTCTTATATTTTGAATTATTCTTATTTTTTTTCATTGTTCTCACATATAGAAGCAAAAAATAATGTACCCAGGATTTTGTAATATCTTGATTTAAAAAGAGTGTCCTTGGAGTTTCTTGCCCGTTCTTGTCCATAGAGATCAACGTTTTGAAATGGGCAACTAGCTTCAACTTTCTGACTAACTGACCGACTCTTTGACAATTCAAAAGTGCCTGTAAATGGTTTATTTGAAATAAATGCTTTGATTTTGAGTTTCATATCTTCCATATATCCATGTTAGATAGACACAATAACAACAAAAATTAAGCAGTAAAAGCAAACTTCTATCGAAATCAGACGAAGCTACAAGACTTAGTAATAAATAGAAAGGTTATCCATCTTAGCCCGGCGCGAGAAATATCGCATACACCCATCTCTTTCAACCCCCTTACAAGACCCATATCTGCTGGCTCCCTTACTCTTGGAAGCACGTGACCAGCTTACTAGTTGCATAAAGTTTTCCCTCTTTTATGGCAATTTCCCATGAAAAATCACCTGGCCAGGAACAAGCAGCGTGCCAAATTAGTTTCCTAGGCGAGTCATGATATGAAATTGTTTTTGTAAGTTTTAAGCAATCGTAGTAAGATATTGAGTGTTAAAATACAGGTCTAGGCTTAGTTTAGACTCCAGATCTTCCACAAATTACATCATTCAGGTTTCGAACATTTTGTACCCAAAAATAAAAGAGCTGAATTAAATTTAAATTAAATTCCAGATCGCTCAGCAAGCTATCGATCTTCGCAGGGTGGCTGGTAGCAGCTGGAGGAGAGTTGCCGAGAATCCAGCTGAAAGGCTTGCAATTGGAGAGGTCTATGTCCAGCAGTGGACTGCTGTAGGCTGATGATGACAAATTTTGTATGACAAATCTGTCAAAAACACTCAATCGAGAGAAGCGCTTTGACGAATAGACTTTCTAGTTCAAAATTGCAATGGTCATGTAGCTCGAAACATTTACCTTAATTTTTGGGTACGAAATGAATGATGTCCTTTTGACAGAATAACTGTCAACAGTGTATGAATGTAATTTGTGGAAATAATATAAACATTGGAAGAACTATACCTAATATCCTAACACCCTAACTAATATTATAAATGCGACAGTTTCTGTTTCAGTTTTCTGCTTTCACGCTAAAACGGCTGAAGCATTGAATGCATTTGAACAAACAAGAAAATGAAACGCTAATTGAACGCTTCCTCCAAATTAATAACAAAACAACCAATCAATACTAATATTATACATTCGAAAGTAACTTTGTCTGTATGTTACCTTATCACGCCTAAAACACTGAACAGATTTCGATAAAATTTTGCAAGGAGATAGATGGGAAAAGACATGTACCACTTTTTGTCCCGGTAGCATGTTCCTGTGAGATAATTTCCGACATCCACGCGGGCGAAACCGCAGGCAGAAGCTAGTATTTAGTAAACCATATCCATAACTTCTCCCAAGGCTAACAAACCCTCATAACAACGGTATGCAAATACAAATTGATTAAAACAATAACAATAAACCAGCGAAATCGAATAAGGCATCGATTCTCGAGATGAATCGATACGATTCGATCTCCGTAACGATTATTGTTCCTTACTAGGTAAGCCGTAATTACTCGATACTATTGTCTTTCGCGATTTATAGATTGTCGGCGAAACAGTTTATAAATTGTTGTTTTAATTGACGATAGAATTAATGATGGATATTATGAGGATAATGAATTGTGGGCTTAGAAATGTACTATTACTTTTAATGGACATAAAAACTCCTGTAGGTTAGAGCACATATATAATTCATTTCTTAAATGCTTCTGTCATCTTATAATATAAAGAAACCAATACAAATAGTCAACATAAAGCATATAAGCTATCTGAAGGCTCTCCAATCACTACCTAACATGTTATAAAAGACAGCTTCATAAAAGAGACTAAAGAAACGAAAACTTGAATAAGATTAAGAACTGACTTTATATATGAATCATTTAATTCGAAATTTTAAGTTAATGAGCTTCATGAAGACTTGTGGAGATGGACAAAGCAAATAAGGTAAAAGAAACAATAATATTATAAGCAAAATACTCAGGCGGATGAGACCAATATGTAGTTCAACACTTTATCTACAAAATATTTCAAGTCCAATCAACGAGAAAAGTAGGAATAGCACAAACAGCTGTTGACCATACACAGATCCAAATATAGTTCACACGTCCATAAATTAAGCAAAATAAATCTCTACAGCAGATAATAAGGACTAAGCCAATATGGCAAGGGAAATACGGAATATGGCTATCAAGGTGGTCCTAGCGCACATCGTTAATAATAAGCTGATGTTTTATCATTTATTATAATTATCATCTTTAGTTTTGTATTAAAATAGGTGCACCAGAAAGCAAACATGATGAGTTGAAATTATAAAACCCTATATCTATAACCACCATAAAATAAATGGTAGGAATTGATCTTACTTCCATCGTTCCATCACAGCATTTCGAGGTAATAATTTAAGAATAAATAAAGTACCAAAATACTATGAAAACTGGAAATTACCAAAATAACTCACCATTTAAGAAGACACCAACCGGTGTATAAAGTAAAAATTTCATCGTCAAAACTTAGGTGAAGTGAGGTTGGAGTGAGCTATCCATTCAGGATACAGTATACCCGTAGAAACCGTGAGCGCTGGCTGGCTGTGTGACTCGCCGCTCGAAGGCTTGAGAAAGTGATGATGACGTCACGCTCTTGTAGGTGCACGAAGACTGCGCTGACGTTCATTTTCGGGGTCACCAGTATAGAGTTATAAGGAACAGGGTGTAAAGTTCACTCATACCTCCACAGAAAGGGGAGGATCCTCCGACCAGACGGGTGTAGTATTTGGTGGGCAACTGCCCGACGTTTAATGTCTGGACGTTGTATACTTATGCTAGTTCCGCGGTAAACTCTGATTGCACGATGCAGGATTTTGCGTGACGTCAGTGTGACGCGTAGCTCGCATGTGACGATATAGATACCGCTACACTAGTGTCAGGTAGAATGACAGCTCACTTCTGCTAAGCATACGGTGAAATTTTACTGAATAAACCGGAAGATTATAATATCATAAACCTAAGTAACATATTAGCACCGTAGCTGGAAGTTGAGTCCAATGAAGTTATTGGTATTATATCACAAAATTTGACAGCACAAACCTACAACTGCCTAATTTCTATAAAAGTTACAAGAACACACATAATTGAACAGGATCCACAGAAGAAATCCACAGGGGAAATACACAATGACAACGGTATATACAAAAGCTAAACATCTGCTTACCCTACAAGCAAAATTCAGTTTATAGTAACTGAAGTGTTAAATTTAATGCTACGCTACATCTTTAATCTTTACTAATCATACACATAGAATTCAGTCCGCCTCTGTCCGGACACCGACCGGACACACGCAGCGACATCACACCGATCTAATTTGTCCGGGATTAGTCAGAGTGCCGCTTTTTCATTATTTCACGGAGTGTCTTAAGCCGTGGCTTAGTATGTGGCGTGAATACTAAACAACTTGTATTTATTATGGATTTTTAGTTTTTGTTCTGTTCTTTGGTTTTTGGAGTATTTTGGATGTGGTCTAATTTTATTAACATTCTGAAAACGTATGAAATCTGACTAATTTTCATCAAACTTCGAGGTTCTATTTTGGTAAAGATTCTTCCTATAACAGTTTAGGACTACAATCATTGTAAAAGGCATCAATAGAAAAACAATAAAAATAATGCGGTATGTATTATGAATATGAATCGCAGAGTTTAGTTGGCTGCATGAATGACGAAACAAAAACCCGAAAAACAAAATCAATCAAACCACCGACTTCTTCATCCCCTTTTGTCATCAAAACATTACATTTTACTTGATCCTTTTCTACCATTAAAATAGATTATTCTTCAATAGCAGTTAATACCGAGATTGGTCGTATCAATGATCAAATGTGTCGGTTGTCTTATTCCAAGCGGCGCGAGCGCAAGCCATGTCAAAATTACACGTTGCCCCGCGTAATTGTGATTGGATTTTGTCTCTTTTTTACCATTTTTTAGGGATCTGCTGGTGTAAGGTGTAATATGGAAGGTTGTTTCGATGAATATACTTACATGGCTAAGATATTATGTAAATGATATAAGCGCAACAATCGATGATGTGAAAAATCAGGAAATAGATATAAAAAATTCCTAAATAAACATAGAATCAAGGCTGCACAAAAACAAGTATGGATAGAGGGATATTATTAAACTGTTGTACAGAGAATAATTAGATAAAATAATAAATTCTCAGTCAAAAATAAACGAACTCAGATTAAGGATTGCAATGTAAAAACCAAACGAAAAACTTTTAAATGGAAATCTGCGGAACCATCCACGTTTGAACCGATTCAATCCTGCCAACCAATGTTTACCTGACTTTTTTCACGTCTAAACCCTTTGTTTCGTTCGTGAGAACACTCGATCGGAAATTACCATTTTTAGATATTGGATTATCGACATCCACACTGGATTTGAGGTTATTTTAAAAACTCGATCGGCAGAATCGATTCGGTATCGAATAACACGGTTTGGGAGGTGTCGTCCGATGTACCGATCAGCATTATTTAGTCGAGTTTTGAATAATTTTGCTCACTCACCGGCTGTTGACTGATGCCGCGTTCGAGACGCCATCTACTGATGGTTTTCTGAAACAATAGAAAATTAAATTAGTTGACATAGAAGTGGAAGTCATGTTAGAGTCAACAAAATGTTTGAATCCGAAGTAAATATAACATAGTTTAGTAAATAAACCAAACATACATATACAGGGTCAAATTAAATTAGTTAGAGAAACTCTGCAGTCGTGATGGATATCGATATATAATTTAATCAAACAAACAAGAAATGAATTTGATAATTTTTTGTAGGGTCAAAAGGACGGTTATCGCAAAAGGATGGTATGCCTGATCTGCAGAATACTTGGCAGCCGCAAAGAAATTTTGAAGACTGTGGCTGATATGGATCTCATCCCCGCTTTGGAGGTCCTTTGTTTTTTAATTTAATTTTAATTTTAATTTCAATTTTTGTAATGTTTTTGTAATCTTGATATACCTATGGATCATGCATGATATCTGAATTAAAATATTTTTATTTTTATGTTATTTATTTTTATGCTTATTGCTTCAAAAGTTGATGATGATATAATGTACCAGGAGAACTAGAATTACGTATGTAATTCAACGTCATGACTTAAATTTGTATGCTGTTTTCATTACATTTGGAGCCGAACACCGAGCTACCCCAAACAACTTGGTTCATTCGGACTTCAGATTTAATGAAAACATCTGCTTTGCGACCGCATCAACATTATGACCTATCAGTCCGCCTTCTTCCATGATGATTATGGCAATTTCACCTTTATTGGCCACTGAAGTAATCGACGTAAATGCTGCATCAGCTGTCAAGTTTATTAAAATAATAGGAATATCACTTAAAAATCTGATTATGCTTTTTGATTACAAGAGCTTCCTTGGAGTTTCATGCCCGTTCTCATCCATAGCAACCTACTACGCCTTTTAATGGGCAACTAGCTTCATCTTTCTGACAGACTTCTTGACAATTCCGTGACAAACTCGTGAGTCTGTGTGTTCCGGACAGGTACGTGTGGCGACGACGGCAGCCACGACTGCTGGTGGAACCGCGTGCTAGGACCAACCTTCTGAAGGAGGCGCCGATGACGCGTGCACTCCGCACGCTCAACCTCATAGCGAGTGAGACAGACCTATTCTGTTGTTCTCTGAGTGAATTCACAAGGAATGCTTTGTTTGTAATTAGTTATAGGTATTAGTTATAAGGAACAATTATGTTAAAGTATTAATTAAGGCACATTTACCGCATTGGTTAGCTGTAAGGGTAGATGTATGATAATAAATAAATAAATAAAGAAAAAATTCAATAGTGCCTGTAATTGGTTTATTGATTGATAATTGTTTTGAGTTTGAGCTTGATAAGTCTTCCATCTTACACAGAAATAACAGAGATGAGAAGGGACGTATTTTCTCAAGCATGCGTAGAAGTCGCAAAAGCGTATAGGCTTAAAAAATTATTACGTTTGAAGTTACATAATATTAAATATTATACTTACATCCAATAAGGATCTGTGATGCTGGAAGCAGCTCCATAGTGAGGAGCTAGGTGGTAAGGACTCACGTAATTAACCATTGGAAGTGCATACATTTTACTTTGATCACTTTTTTAGCCCAGCTGGGAGTAGATTTATTATTGTCTCTTTAGACGACCCTGTTGTACCTTTTTGCCAATCTATATTAGATCCTCCGAAAACTTGAAAACAATATTATTGCTTTGGTGTGTTATACGTACTTGTTAAACCAAAATGTAAAGTGACATTTTTTTTTTTGTGTGGGAAATCATCAAATGACGTCTCCCGCTCTGGGCGGAGCGGAAGGGCGTGTCAGACTCTTACTGACTAAAACCCACCCGTGTTCCTTCAGTTGCTTGTGCGCCAGGGCCACGGTAACTCTTTCGAACAATCCGCAGCCCCGGCAGATGTAAAGTGACATACGGTGCAATAATTTGAAAAGTTTTTTTTTTTTGCGTGGGGTATCGTCAAATTACGTGTCCCCCTCTGGGTGGAGCGGGCTTGCGGGTCCGACTCTTACTGACTAAAACCCACCCGTGTTCCTTCTGTTGCCTGTGCGCCAGGGTCACGGTAACTCTTTAGTATAATCCGCGACCCTGGCAGGCATCGGCCCTATCGGACGCCGTCAATGGTGCTGACATCTCATTGAGGCGCGCGTGGAACACAACGCTCCGTCGATCCGGACCTAGTCCTTACTGGATGGCGAGCTACCCTTTGCTCGCCGTCCGCAGGCCCGCGCAGTTTGATAAGATTGGAGCGATAATGTTTTAGTCTACGATCAGATTGAAGATTTGATAGTTCAGTTGATTTTACAACATCTAACTAGGAAACATCCTTTCTTGAAAATGGAAATGTCTGCTATCCAAGAATCGCGAATTGCAAAAATATCTATATTCCTATGATTTCGAAGCCTTTCACGTTCGGATCTATGTAAAAAGTAGAACTCAACTAGGTACATCCACCACCGACTGTTACGTACGATTACAAAACTACTTAGGTAAATAGGCATAATAGTCAACAAAGTTTAACGAAATGGACTCCGCTTTGCCGACAAAAACCTTCACATTCCACAGCTTTTGAAAAAGCCGCGACCGTCACTAAATACACTCTAGTTGACAGAAAGCCGACGAGTCTCGATCTTAACCGAATCGAATTTGACAATAGTTCCACTTAGCGACCCACAGATGTCGTTAGCGCCCGCTGCGCCCGCGCTGCGCAACATGCAGAGATTAGAAATTAGTATTCGTATAACAGTTACGTTCAAAAAAGCGGTCTTGGTATTTTTTGCAATTTTTTTTTAGGAATTATTTACTTTTAATGTTTTTCTTTAGATCTTTCTTACGTACTTTCTTATTAACATTTCTCCGGTTTTTCCACAGCAATGAGAAAATATATTAATGACTTTTTTTTGCCTTTAGAAAGCCGTTTTCCCAGAAGAGTTTTCTGTTTTTATTTAATTTCTTTATTTAACCATTTATGTACACACATCTAAACAGAAAGTCTGCTGTCTGCTGGTCTGCTGGAAGAAATTTCTTAAGAAATAAGCAGTACCTTTGTACTCAATACTGATATGCCGTATCTGTATCTATTTTACTGTGTGTACATAAATAATAAAATTAATATATAAATAAATAAACAGACATGAAAAGGGGAACAGAAAAATAAGTACAAATGTGATGCTTATTTCTAAAGAATTTGTTATCTCTTTCAGTAATTATTTTTTATCATCACAATTATGTACAAATAAATAAGTAGATACTTTATTTATTTCGTTTCTAGTGTCTCTCTACCAGTGTCAAAGTAAGTTTGTATTTATTGATTTATAATACCGAAAAGTGTGACTTGCATTAAAAAACATTTCCTTTTTATTGACCGATAGTTTTTTTTATTTTCAAAACATATTTTTGTTCGGTCATGACATACTTATGACGTCATGTATGTATGACAATTATGACATACATGTAACAGTACCAATTGGTCTGTTACATTAAGTACAAACTACTTAACATCAGTACTACAGTTATAGCAAGTCCGAGGGGGGTAAGCACGGTGATTGGTGAAAAAACTTGGGCTCTCACAAGTAGGAAACGAATAAGAACGAATGTTTTTTTCTGTTGCCTATTTAACTTGATTATTTACGCAGCCACTTTGATGTTTGACTGTACCTACTTGATGTGAGGATTGAAAGTTTTGATACTAGATAGCATTGTACAAGCAAGAATTAAGTTAATCAAGAAAATAAAAAATAATAATTTATCCTATATCGAACATTCCACGATATGGAACAATTTATTCACATAACTAAAAGCGGTTTAAATTAAATCTCAATCAATAAAGAGATAGCAATTTGAATATAATGAAAATAGAATACAACTAGTAATTCTATTTTAAGATTTTCATGGTTAAAAACACGTTAGGTACAGTTTATATAATAAAAATCTAAATTTGCCTATTCTTTGTACTACTTACAGCATTTAAATATTTTAAATACGTACCTAAATATAAAGATAGACGAAACGATTAAGTTCGGTAGGCATTTCGGTGGTAAAGATTAATTCACCAAGTACCAAAACCTCTCACTCCACAAACAAATTGACCAATCACAAATCGATGCCGGTAATCGGATCGATTTACTTTTACACGATTCGATTCCTACTCGGTTCCCGATTGTTTCCGAATCGCGGCGACTTCAAACGAACGCGAGCTACTTTCGTCATGGAAACCGCTGGCCGGAATTAAAAACTTTTTTAAAGAACCTATTTAAAATAGTTCCTTTTTCAAAGTAGCGAATTAGAACAGAAAAAGTGTTGAGTTGTAATTGTTGAGCTTTATTATAAACATGATGCATTTTTGCATGATCATGGTGAATCAGCAAAGGTTTGCTTCAAGAGAACAACAGGGTCAATAAAAAATACAATCAAGTTTTCAGATTTCGCGTCACAGTTAACACTAAACACAGAAGGTACCTAAAACCCATACCTAATGCAAATTGACATGTAGGGTATTTGTAAAAATAGCCCACAGAAAAATGTGACAAAAGATTTGCGACCATTAATTTTCCGAAGAAAAATTAAAATTTCTTTAGAACTATGAAGAGGTAACAGAATTTTAAATAAGGCGTAGGTAGGTAGGACCAGGGTCCTGGTCCACTAACACAGGTTAAGAAATACGATATTAATTCATCTAAACGTATTTTCCAGTTATCCACAGCCCATTGCTGAAAAAAGCCGCTTTTAAATTGAAACCAAAACACACGCCAGCTCTGAAAAACTTTGCTGCCGATGACTAATGAATAACTTTATCAACTTTGCAGTAATCCAATTAGAAATCTAACAATGTTCAATTACAAGAAATCAGAGCCTTTTTTCTCGAGCCTAATTAAGTTTAACCACATTACATACGTATACAGAAACTCCGAAAAATTATTTACGCATTCAACACGTCAATACAAATGTCTTCATTAACTTAATGCCGAACAGAATTCCAAATAAAAACAACGAGAACTCCCACATCGCGAGTTTCCGAGAAAACTCCCCGAAAACGTCAAATTCCACAAATAATCGAATAAGGAGTCGACAATCGAAATGTTGCGAATAAGCAATCGATCACCGTACGTCACTTTACATTTATAATACGTTACAAACGAACCTTTCCAAATATTTGGTATAATTTAAGTTAAAAGTTAAATCGATAAAAAACTTGGAAATTGACTAAACGTACGCACTACTTTAAATCGATTAATGTTCGCAAAAAAGTTTAAAAAAAAGTTACGATCGCGAATGCCAGAAACTTTCATCTGTTTTCGAATTTGGAACGCATAGGCTTGCGCTCGCCGCGGCGCTTCACGTGCTAGTGAGGTGACATGCACGCACCCCGGAAAATTCGCGAGTCCCCCTTGCAAGTTTATACGCATCGAAGTGTGCGGGGGCCTCCCTAATCGAATAACAATCGTAATTTGGGCCGCTATTAATGAATCATTAATTCGTGTTGAGGAATGTTGCGTTGGCTTTTGACTTCCGGTTTGTTAAGTTGGTTGTCTAATTTTGATGGGATTAATTGCATGGAAGATAGATTTATCTGGTCGAATCATCATCATCTGCCTAGCTTCTGCCAACTATGTTGGGGTCGGCTTCCAGTCTAACTGGATGCAGCTGAATACCAGTATTTTACATGGAGCGACTGCCTATCTGACCTCCTCAACCCAGTTACTGGATACATGATACCCCTTGGTAAGACTGGTTGTCAGACTTTTGGGCTTCTGACTACCCGTAACGATTATACGACGTACGTTATTTGGTCGAATATTCAATGTAATTTTTTTTAATGTATTAGTGCTTTGGCTTGATAGCCTCGTTTAACTTTGTGTTGACATTAACATGATGCCTTTTAATAAATAGAAAAGGATATAGTTTTTTTATAACATCTATAATCTGTATACATAGAGCTGATAATTTAAAAATCTGATCACGAACCCACTATCAAATTTAATAAATTCAAAAATAAGCCGAAACAAAACGACGAACTACATCAAACATGATAGCAAAAATACCAACAAAATCTTTCACTAGAATGACAGTCACGGAGCCACTAACTCGCATTTACTGACTAAACAAAGGACAAAACTGACAAAAATTCCCCTCACAACCAGGGAATAATTTTCCAATATGGCAATAATATGACACAACAGTGGCAACACTGCGTGAATAATAAATATGGCGGGGACACGCGCGGCGCGTACGCTCAATTATTTACACGCAAATTATGGAAGTAACATGCGTGTAGTTTTGTTTTTTGGATGGAAAATGTTGGATATCTTGGAGAAATTGGGGAATATAGGGTAAAGTTTAACTCCTCGACTAATGTATATTATCAGTACCTACGAATCTCTAATCTGAAGAATAAATACTAATAAATCTGAAGAATAAATACATAGCCCACGCGCATGCAAGTAGGTACAAGAAAGGAGTGAACAAAAAATGTGATTACAGTTATTTTTAAAGCCATTTATTATTCGACAAAGAAACTAACCAAAAAACCTTCGAAATAAATTTTTGAATAATTTTATAATTTCTATAAAAGAGTGAACTCGTCATATCATAATCATACTTTTTCATTCTGATTAATAGCTGTTAGTAATTTTTTTTTAATAACGGTCTTATCATCAAGTCAAACGTAAGTAGGTTCTTCCAGACACCCATTTTTGTCCTGAATAAATGATGGGTGCTAAAGGCCTTTTTAATCAGCACATAAAAATAGCAGCCCTGCATAACAAGGCAAATAAAACGTACCTACTTTTAATAACGAGCAACATAAAAAAATAACAAATCTAACGACAACAAAGTACTATGTCCTACATAAATGTTTTTGAGATGGTTTCAGGTTTTTTTTTTAATGTTTGAAATGGCAAATCGGCTCGAGTGGATTGTTTTTCTTTTAAATCAATTGCATTAAGAATAGTGTAATTAAATGATAAATGATAAATGATTTTATTTCTGTAAGTAGGTTTGTACAAACACTTTTACACGTCAATCATGTGTTTTAAACTAGATGAGGTCGGAGTTTCCTATCTGACTACTCTGAGAAGAAAGGCCGAAACAAACTCAGAGGTCACAGTATCTTTTAAAGTCCAGACATAATCTTGGTCAGATCATGTGAAGACCATGTAGATTTGTGTCTGAAATGGTCTTTTGAGGAAAATCCACACAGATTGAGTGGACCTGTCCAGTCAGTGCACGCATTTGTCAGAATTGTAAAAGCAATGTAAAAGCATTGTATACTTAACTAGATACCAATAATTCATTAGGTAAATAAGTACGTAATTAATAAAAAATGTAACTGAGTCCCAGTGAATCTCTTTTTTTTTTCGATACTTCTCTACGCAACCTATGCTACATTTCAATAATCGTTAAGTATTTCAAAAGCTGAAAATACCGTAATTTTTCCAGGTCTGTTATTGCGAGTAAATACATATATAAATTCAGTATCTAGCTTGAAGGCTCCCACAAACAGCCCGCGACGCGACAGCGCAACACAAAGGCACCGCTCGTCGCGCGACACGCGGTGCCTTTGTGTCGCGTCGCGCCAGTGTGCACGAGCCTTTATGCTAAATTGACTCTGTTCTTCGCAGTTACGGCTGGAAATACCCTGAATTATCAGGATGTTAAAATGAGTTTTGTCAATTGCCATATTTATTTATTTGTTTTAAATCCCCCAGTGGGATTTATAGATGTCCGTAGGTGTCTCCATGGCATCACAGCGGGCCCGGTCAGAATACCAGAGCTGTGATATTTTTTTTAAATATCGCAGCATGATGCTGAGATAGGAGCCTTTTTGGCCTTACACAGGTCTTTTATTTTTCACTTGTTTATTGTTGTTTTTAATGTTAGTTTTAAATGCTCCTTTTTATTTTATTTTTATTTTTACTGTTTGTATTTCCTATGCGTGTCCCAAATAACACAGGTCTTTTATTTTTCACTTGTTTATTGTTGTTGTTAATGTTAAGTTTGTTAGTTTTAAATGCTCCTTTTATTTTATTTTAATTTTATTGTTTGTATTTCCTGTGCGCGTCCCAAATAAAATATTTTTCTTTCTTTCTTTTCTGTCAATTTCCAACATTGTGCTCAACTGTACTTCAACCAGCTAATCACCTTATTAACCATGTAGTATGCAAATTGATATGGTTCTTGCCAATGAGATGATGATTTTTTACCATTAAGTAATATATTTATCAGAACAAACATCTACGCGCCGCCCGCCGTAGGCATCCGAGTGATTGGTATCGTTGTGCCAATGAAGTAAGAAAATATTGTAATATTACAATATTTACAAAGTTTTTTACCGTAGTTTGTCGAAACAAAACACATCAAAACACAAACAAACAAACCAAACAAAACAAAAACAAAACAAACAAACAATAAATAATAAAAAACAAACAAATCGAAACAATTTTTCTTTCATCTTTTTTCGTTTTCTAAATGTGTTTTGGGAGAAGCACGATGAACTTCGGATAGACTGTCAAGTAAAACTCATCTAGGGTCAGTGTTTTAAGATCAAAATATGGTTTGTATTTATATAAATGGTATAAGAAAAGATCGCTCTAAGCACCAGCATATCGTGCTTAGCTGGTTACTCTTCATGCTTACCCTGAGAATTTTAATTGAAAACTTTCAAAGTTTCTACATTAGATAGGTACTAGAAAAACCACCAGCAGCTATTAAAGGTCAGCTGAGAAAGATTTGTCTAAGTAAGAATTTTTGTTGTGCTGTTTCAAAGTTGCGTGTTGCACTTTGGTTTACTAAACGCCAGTTTCTCGAGCGAAAATTATCGCAAAATTAAAATGACAAATTTTCAAACGCGCGTACACATTTTATTTTCCAATAATTTCCTTCGAAAGTTTTATAAATATGCAGGAGTCGAAATATTTTATTTAAAAAATTAAAATTTATTTGGAAGCTATTAAATTAGAATCATAAACACTCCTTTTTAAAAATAGGGTTTTTTTTTTAAATAAGGTAGCTCCAGAATATTGCAACTTTACCTCATCCAAGTATCCAACATCAATGGCACCCCATAATGCAATGCGTGCGTTCAGCGATGTTAGATAGCGAAAGGATAGTCGGTTCGATTACTGGAACCGTACTGTGGTACTTTTTGTGCCAAGATTTAATAATATTGATGCCTTTTATTACTCGCTGTAACTTTGCTCATCAATTAGACGTTAATGTGAAGTTTTTACAAAACATTACTAGAACATTCTAGATCTTGGTGATTTTATGGTGTTATTAGTTTTTGTTTATTATCCGTAACATTAGAACTAATTGTAAACTCGATAATGTGGCCTTAGATCTATCTAATAAATGATAGATGGTTGCGTATACTATAAATAAATAATGTAACGAAGGTAAAGAGAATAATATCACTCAATGAGGATTACAGATAAAGTTCTATAAATTTTTAATCAAAGATAATAAATGATGGTGTTTCTGACATAGTATATAGACACACACATACATGTGCTGCAGTACTTATTTTTTCTTAAATGTCGCAGCTTTATGCTGAGATTTTGGCCTCGCACAGGATTTTTTACTTGTTTATTGTATTTTTTTTTATTGTTAATTTTGTTAGTTTTAAATGCTCCTTTTTTTTATTTTTACTCTGTATTTCCTGTACGTGTCCCAAATAAAATATTTTTCTTTCTTTCTTTGCCTAGTATAACGTAGATACTAAATAAAATACCTACATGATAGGACGAGGAAAAACTTTTTCGTATTTTATAGGTATAAAGTTGTAGTAAAATCCTCTTTGGCTGTACTGTTTGTGTCTGGCCGGTTTTGATACCATTAAATAGATGACATTTAAAAAACAAATAGTTAAAACGATTTTCCGCCATTTTTCAATTGTTTATCTGTCCGCCAAAATGAGTGAATGTAACAAAGAAATTAGATAAATTTTGAAGTTTTATTACCAAAAAGGGGAAAATACGACACAAGCCGCGAAAAAAATATGTGCCGTTTATGGACTTAACGCAGTGTCTGTAAGAGTAGCACAAAGTTGGTTCAAGCGTTTATAGTTCGGGAATTTTGATGTTCAAAGATGCAGCTCGCTCTAGTCGCTCTGTTGCAAATAAAGACACTTCCATTTTTGAAAAACTGGAAGCAAGATATTAGTAGTTATGACACAGGTGAAGAGTTAGGGGTTGACCACAGAACAGTTTTGAATCATCTGAAAAAGTCTGGGTTTACAAAATAGCTCGACATTTGGGTGCCACACGAGCACAGTCCTGAATTTGTATAAAAAATACGAAAGAACTTTTCCCCTGACCTAGTATAAGCCAGTAGGTAGCGGAAAACTTATACTTAAGTACAAAAAATAAGAATAATTGGTAAAACTGAAACTCGTTCAGGCAATTTTAACACCGTCCTTCACCCAAAAATACAACGACAATATTAAAAAAAAAGAATACAAATCCAAAATCCGCCAATCACTTTGTGTGAATTCCGTAATATTCAGAAGTCAGAGGTACTGCAATCGTAATATCTGTGGGCCGCTTTACTAGCGCCGTGGGATCTCGTAAAGTGAGGGAACTAATGAGGATTTACGGGGACGCTGAGACGTATGCCAGCCGGGTGGCGCAACTGCGGGGCTTTGTATGTCGGTGCGGAGATTTGACAAAAAAAAAACACGTTATTTTACTAATTTTGAATCGGCAATTGCTATCCAAAGAGCGGTATTTCATTAACAGCAATTTTTTTTTTTATCCGGATCTTTCAGGGATCACCTAAGTAGTGCCTTCAAAAAACCTGCAGATACAGTAAGCAGTACGTCAGTGGTATAACAAAACCACTAGAGAATGTCCTCGTATTCTAAAGAAACTCCATACGATGCTAGACCCACACCCTAATTACGTAACACACTATCTATCACAATCTGAATCATTTTGACACCTATTGCTAATCCTTTGCTTCATATGTTCGAAATATTTGTCTGCTCAACAACGTAAATAACGCAATTAATGTTGTTGCCGCCGCGAATAATGTGCCTTGACGCATTTTTGCAATGCGGCTCCCTGCGGCTCGCCGCGGCTAAAAGCTCTTGTAAACAGGCGCGACACGCACACTACACTAAGGCACCGCTCGTCGCGCGACAGGCAGTGCCTATGTGTCGTGGACGATTCGCGTCGCAAGTCGCACCTGTTTGAAGGAGCCTTGCGCTTAGCTTTATAGGTATTGATAAACACAAAAGAGAAATTTAATAATATCATCTTTCAGATTTTAGTTTATTTTCTTTAATTTTTCTTACTTTTAATTGTCTTCTTTTGTAATTTTCACAAAACTCAACCAAGGTCTGTCCACCCCTGTCACATCAGTACAATAGGTAAGTACTTCTCGTTGATGCGACTGACATGCGACCCTCACACATTTTATATTTTACCTTCTGCCTTTTATTGTGCAAGGGTGACTAATTTCCTTTGTTTTACACAACAAAGCAACGGAAAAACAGTCATGTTTCCAAGGAAAAGTAATTTATGGAAATTTTAAAGACTTGTAAAATACAAAAAAAATACTGAAAATAATTTAAATATGCAGATGTTTTGGTACGTTTTAACCAATCAACTGAGCCTTATTTGTCTGCTGTTGGACGCCCTAATAAAGGCTACCCACCTGCCCTCTGATTAAAAGGACATCAGGATGACGTCAATTTTTGTTTTTGACATAAAAAAAATTACGTTGCACATGTTAAGCAGAGATATTCACTTTACCTGCAAGTTTTATAAGGAAGTACTAAAAAAAAACAACCTTCTTATAAAAAAAAACTACAGGGTGAAAAAAAAAAAAATTCTGAAGTCGGTTCTTTGGTTTTGTATTTTCTTTTTTTGCCACCGACTTCCGTAATTAAAATAATTTTTCACTTTGTAATTTTGTTTTGGAGGTCTATTGTTTATTTTTTTGTAAAAAAGTTTTTATTTTTCACTTTTTTGTTGTGGTACCTACCCCACACAAATTCGTATACCACTGCTTGCTATATAAACAGTGACAGGAAGTTATTATAACATCATCAATATACACTAAGGGAAAAAATACGTATTGTTGAAGCTAACTGAAAAACTATCCAAGCAAAGTTAATACATTTTATATAGGACCACCCCTGAGACATACCCTATCCATAAAAAAAAAAATTTTCGTAATCGATCAACAATTGCCGGAGACATCACGTAACAAACATACAAAAAAAATATACAGACGAATTGAGAACCTCTTCCTTTTTGAAGTCTGTTAAATACAGTGCACACTGGTTATAGTATTATGTTATTTTAATTATTGTGAATGTGAGGACTATGTGGGTCATTGCTTTTTTTTCTCATTTAATTTTAATCATGATCTGGCAGTTTGAGTAATTTATGAGGCCTACCCAATTGTCCTTTCTTCGGTATTGTTCGTCGAAACGTTGAGCTCCTTAAGTCCTGACTTCCTGAGTCGAGCTGCACGATTACTGACAAATGCGTGCACTGATTAAACAGGTCCACTCAATCTGTGTGGTTCTTTCCTCAAAAGACCATTTCAGATACCACTTTACATGGTCTTTACATGATCTGACCAAGATTATGTCGGGCCTTTAAAGAGACTGTGACCTCTGAATTTGTTTCGGCCTTTCTTCTCAAAGTAGTCAGATAGGAAACGCCGACCTCATCTAGTTAAAAAAATATGATTGACGTGTAAAAGTGTTTGTACAAACCTACTTACAAAAATAAAATCATTTATCATTTACTTTCAACAAGAAGACGCGAACAAGACTAACCATATTTTTTTGTTTTATAACTACGAGTATCATGGAATATGGTAACAGAAATACGCAGCTCAAAATCATCGCATCAATCTTTATGATTCGATATTTTTCCTTTTTCTTAAACGAAAATGTTATCATTCAATTAAATATGAAATAGTATTTTCTTTTTCTGTGTAATTTACTACCTAATTGTAAGTGTTAAACAAATACAAATCTACATAAATGTTACCAGCTGATAAATTAATATTTGGTTTAACAGTGTATTATTAATGTATTATTATTGTGTGTGTTATTACAAACCAACATAATTCATTAAAATAAACCAGATTTATACTTCTTTAGAATTGTTGTAACACAACAAACCAGACGTATCTTGTAATTTAACTAAGATTTAGACTACGCTGCTGCATAATCTGGAACATTTATGACAAGACATACTGACCAATTCTCGTCAGTATGATAAAGGACCACGATAAGCTTGCCTCTTACTTAGGAGGAAACCCACAGGAAGTGACTTTGTAATAACGTCAATCCGCGACCAACCATGCGTGCGTACAAAAATATATTTAAATAAAAAACATGACAATAAGGACCAAATTAAATGTTAAATCATGCAATACATACCGCCCTGCGGTTTCGTTCACCATTTAGCGTAATTTTATAACAGATTTGGTGCACATTTACATGGGATATATCCCATAATGGTGCTTAAGAGATTTAAAACGACGTTATGTAGGATTTTTGGGCAAAATTTTGAAATTTTATGGCACTTTGTGGTGGCGGTAAGGTGTATTGTAAGGTGAAAGATTAAGGTAAAGTATCTTCAGGATTTAGTGAAATAGGTAAGATTAGTTTAATTGAGTGGAGCAGAACTCTGTTATTCTGCACTCAACTGTACAAGTATTTTCAACAAGGTAAGTTAAAACTAAAATGCTAACAATTATGATGTTATCCAACTACTAACTAAAAAACAAAATGGCCAATGCATCATAAAATAGTTTCACAAATCAAAATACTTTTAACAGTGATCAAAACGTATAGTTGTCTACAATTACGAGGCCCTGTGGACATAGACATTTTACATCCCTTGATCAGCACTAAAGAAAAGAGACAAGGTTATAAACAATTTAAAAAAAAAACACGTGTTGCACTCGGGGACTGCCGCGGTAAAGCTATTGCATAGCATTTTGTATCAACTTATGCAATTATAATTATTTATTTATTTTTTATTTATGCAGTATTTTATTTTTCTTTGATATTAATTCAAGTACAGTCGTACCATATTCATACACGTTAAGCAAACGCTTGGCCGAGCTACATGGTAGGCGGAGTGGGGGGTGTTAGGTTTTACTTTCGTTACGGAATTTCTTGATTCGGTCGCCGCGCTCAAAGCCCGCGATAAAAGCTATGCAATAGCTTAAAAACTTAATGAATCTTACCTCTAGAATCAATCTACCTAGCAATTTCCCAACCATGTTGGGGTCGGCGTCCAGTCTAACCGGATGCAGGTGAATGAATACCAGTATTTTACATGAAGCGACTGCCTATCTGACCTCCACAACCCAGTTACTGGGTAACACGATACCTTTAGGTAAGACTGGTTGTCCGACTTTTGGGCGTCTGACTACCCGTAACGACTGTCGAAGATCTACGACCGACAGCCAAGACCAACAGCTAGACGTGCTTTCCGAGGCACGAAGGGGTTTCGATATGTAATAGATGTTCACCCATCCACGAACTGACCGCGGCAAGCGTAGCTTAACCTTCGATCGACTCGTGCAGCTCTTATAATTTAGACACGAAAAACATTCCTCCACAGTTCTAACTTAAAAACAAAAAATATCATAAATAAAATTACCATACTTAACCGAAGTTGAACTAATAAGTTTCTCAAGTTAAGTGGCAAGTTACTTCGCCGTAACTCTTTTGGCTAAGTTAAATAACTTCGCGTCAAGTTGTAGTTAAGTAACTCTTAATTGCGGTACCGTAGCTTTATTACAGCTGAATGTTCTGAGCATAATTTTAATGCTGTGTTAGTTAATTATAAAACGTTATAAAGTGTAAAATATGAAAGTAATTTTTGGTCCTTAGGTGCGCTATTTTACTATATAGAATTCCCTGAAAATTGTTTCGTCTTTTCTTAATACTCCGAGGAGTTTTGATTACCCCACCCATTGACACCTGCACCCAATTGCGTAACACATTATCAAACACAATTTGAATCATTTCGAAGCCTATTGCTAATTCATTGCTTCATATGTTCGAAAAATTTGCCTGCTCAACAACTTAAATAACGCAATGAATGTTGTTGAACTGTCAAAATGAAACCATTCCTACTGTTAGAGTGTTACGCAATTAGCCCGCTGAAATAATACCCTGAATCGCAGAAGCAATTCTGACATAAGAAAAAAAGTTGCGAAGTTGTTTATAATTCACGGCAGCAGGATGTGGATGAGGGTGGAGCTGTGTCGCAAACTATATTCAACCTACTATCCTGCCTTCTGTGCCCCAAAACATGCAGTTAAAGTGACCTCTGCGCTGCCACCGACACGACTATGGACGCCGTGGAAGTGGCGAAGTTTTGAGCAACAAAATTTGAAATACTGCGGTGCTAGTGACACGTAGAAGAAGGCAGATACGTAGCCGATGCCTTAAAATCGGAAAACATCGATGATGCTCACATAATTAATTAGCTGACACTAGCAACGCGTCCCTGCTTCGCAAGGTATTTAGGTTCTTTTTAAGTTTAATATTAATGTATTTTACACATAAACCGTCCGGAATACATTCTCTACCCATTTGATGTTGAAAACTGCATTATAATCAGTTTAGAAGAACAAAGCGGTCACACAGACAGACATAAAAAGCGACTTTAATTGACGGAGCGAGCACCAAGCGTCTCTGTTTCAGCTTGGGCAAAAATGCTTTCCTATGTCCGGATGTCCGGATGGCTGTTCTCATCTACAGGTCGCATTTCTCAACCGATTCTCCTGAAATTGTGTGAGCTGGTTCGATAATTATATGGAATGATTTTGTCGATTCGGTTTTAAGAAAATTTTCAAAATGGCGGAGATGTGGGGGATTAAAACGTAACAAAAAACATATTATTCAGTTTTAAGCTATGCAAAGACAGACTCGCGAGGTCTACAGCTCACAGAGTATATATATAATGTATAGATGATGCTGATCATCCACAGACAAGCTCTCTAATAGGTCTAATCTTATTAAGAATCCTATTTCACCATAACCGTTCGGAAATAAGACCTCCCTACAATACAATATGCTAGGTTCTAGGCATTATTCATCCAGGCCCTTAACCTAGGCCATGTTGAAGCGTGGCCTAACGGGGTATATCAGTCACAATTTAAACAAAATACGCATTGGGACGATTTGATCCCGTCCGTACGGCTTCGTTACTCAAGTTGTAGCGTTGGCAAATAAATCGGAGAATCAATCTGAGGAAAATTGTATATTTATTGTTTTTTTTAAAAAACGGTACACTCTGTGTACCTACATATTTGCGTTTGAAACTAATTCTCATCGACAGTAAAGGCAGACAGGCCCTGCAGTCTCGACATAGATACCGACAAAAATCGGTCGTTAAGTCCAATCGATGTCAAATTTCTATAATAGATTTTCAACCTTATGCTTTGGAAATAAAGTTGAAAATCTATTAAAGGAATTTGACATCGATACGACTTAGCGACAGATTTTTGTCGCTATCCAATGTTGAGGCCAAAGTCGCCGCTCGACGCGCGACGAGCGGTGCCTATGTGTCGCGCGCGATTCGCGTCGCGCGTCGTGCCTATTTGTAGGAGCCTTAATACTACTAATTTCATTCTACATAAACTGTAGGAGTTAGTACCTACTCGTAATAAAATTATGAAAATTACCTACTGGTACGCACAACTACACATCAAGCTATACATTTCCAATCTAAGGTGCCTTCTCATTGAACGAACAGCCTATACAATGCGGGGTCAGCTAAAACTGGAAATGTATAGCTTGATGAGTAGCCGTGTGTACAAACATTTTAGTAATTTTATGATTCCAATTTAAAGCAAAATGTTTGATTTTCAAAGATTCTGCTGTCATGCTTTGAAATCAAATTGTTCTGAATATATTCTTAGTTTAGATTCCGTGTCATTTTGGTGCTTCAGTACTTATGTTGAAGATTGGGATTGAGAGCTTGGATTAATTCACGAGCTCAGTAACAGATCAACCTAATTCGGGTCTGATCATCTTTGGATAAATTCTGAAGTCTCATCATATGTAGAAATGACTTATGACTGACGGAAACTAAACGGAAAACTCAGTATGGGTTGAAAAGCTTTCATTGAAAATAATGGGTCACAATTATTAATTGTTAAAACTAAACCACAAAATAATTTGCGAACCTTATGCACCCAGATAGAAAGTAATAAGTCGGTAAAAATGTGCATACAATGGGTGCATTTGAAATGCAAAGCGCAGGCGCATTCAGGGGTCGAGCCTGCCCGTCACTCACTCACCATTATGTATCGCACTTGCTTGTATATATTTAGGTAGATTGTAGGTATAGTAAAGTTTTCATAGTGAGGAAGCGTTAATTTTTGAAATTTTTTAGACCTAGTTTTCATACATCAAGAATTATGTAAGCAGGTAAGTCTGACAGAATACTTCAAATGGAAAGATATAAAACTAATATTCGAAGATATAGCCATACTAATAACCTTTATTTTAATACGGTTATTAAAAACAATAGAGTAGAGCCAGATTTAGTGACATAAAAACTTCAACGTTGCAATCCACAGCGGAAATCCGGATATTGCCGGATATTAAAGGAATCAGCATTTTCAGTGTCAGCAAAGACTTCTCTGGCTTCTGCCAGCCTATCTTAACAATTCGTGGAAAAATATGCACAAATCCACACTTTGTCTTACACCAACAAAGGACCAAAAAATTAAACATGCAACTTGTAAATATTCATACACCTGTTAATCCTTTAAACGTAAATCATACACGGAAGTAGGTACCTCAGTAATATTGCAACTTCGACGAAAAAAAAAATGCAAGACTCACATTGTTTATCTTCATGCATATGCAGACGTCCAAGACCTGTCTCGAAAGACCAAAACAAGAAAAAAGTAATCGACATTAATAATACTTCTGACGTATTGTGTGACAGTTTGAAAGTTGTAACGTTCCCAATCTGCATGTAAAGTGAGGCATAATGGTGATTTACATTTGTACAGAAAACCTCTTTGTGAGGTGTCTGAGTCAAACGACAGTGTGAAAACCGCGGTCGACGCCCTAAACAAAGCCGTTAGTCGGGTAATGTTGGAGGATTAGATGCTGTGAAGAAATAAAAACACGTGTGGCACTCGGGGACTGCCGCGGTAAAGCTATTGCATAGCATTTTTTTATCAACTTATGCAATTATAATTATTTATTTATGCAGTATTTTTTTTTCTTTGATATTAATTCAAGTACAGTCGTACCATATACATACACGTTAAGCGAACGCTCGGCCGAGCTACATGGTAGGCGGAGTGGGGGGTGATAGGTTTTATTTTCGTTACGGAATTTCTTGATTCGGTCGCCGCGCTCAAAGCCCGCGATAAAAGCTATGCAATAGCTTAAAAAGTTAAATAATATTTTAGAATGGAATTTATAATTAGGTGTGCTTTTTGGGGGCGAGAATCTTCTGTCAAATTAATGAGTCATACCCCCAAATTTCCGAGGATACTTATGTTTTAGACGTTTAAGGTCTTTCTGTTAACAAAACACCTTTAAAGAGACAAAGACAACGTGAGACATAACGGCGACTAACATAACATATATTGAATAAATTTGAGTATTCGGCCAAAATAGCCACTCTAGTTTTAATTTTTGCCCTGACTTAGCATTCGAACACCTGAACAGAATTCTTGTCACGCATAGTAGGTAGTATTCTAATAAATCTCCACCCCTAATTATATTTTTAATAAATATTTTAATCCAATATTCTTCTCACAACAGGTAAAGTATCAACTACAGCAATATTACCGCGAGCCCTCCTCGCCCGCGGAACTAAACCACTTCTTTCAGACATCCACTAACGACACTCGAACATTACAACACAATGACAAATATTGCGAGACAGCTTACGTACAGCGCCATTCTTACTAACTTAACAAGTGTCTATTAAAAAATTACAATCTCTGTTTACATTGGCAAGTGAAATATCGAGTGTTGGTGAAATTGGGAGAAAACGACCGACGTCAAAAAACTCATTGGACTGAAAGTTTTGGTCATTAGATCCGCAAATTATGCAAATTGCTGTTTGTTATTTTTTGTTATTTTTTGGGAACAAAAAACTTCTGGTCAATCTTTTTGATCACACTAAACATATTGTTATTTAATCAGTATTTAGAAATTACGCAAACCATAAATGTTTCTGTCCACCTTCTTTGATTATTCTCACTAATCAACCAACCAAAAATCGTGACATTATGAATGAGGCAATCATTGCAACAATAGTACTCTAAAGCAAAATCTTTACAGCAGCAATGACCATGATTTTAACAACCCAAAAGTCTCCAAATTCTCATACGGAAGTGACAGCACTATAACAAAACTAAGACTCTTGTTACAAACAAAGTGACACATCCATTAAAATATATTTACACATTTTTATAGTTCACAATGTAAAACCACATAGTTAAGAAAACAACTATTGACATAGAAGTAAAATTGATGGCGTCAACTCTTGGAAAAGAAGTATTTATAGAAACACCTGCGAAATAAATGCCGTAGATTTATTATTTTATTCCAGAAAACAAGGACAATATAAATTAGACTGGATGTTCATATAAGATGCACAGATGTCTGTCCATCCGAAGACATTGTCTATCTACGACTGACGATATTTTAACAAACTAAGCGATCTTTTCAATAAATTATATTGTAAGCGCACGCGCATCGGGCAGGGGAACTATATAGAGTTGTAACTTTAGCGATAGATTAATTTGCAGAAAAAAGACTTAAGTTAAATTATGTCAATAAGTACAACCTTAACATTGTAACCTGAATGCTTGTTGGGCCATAATAAGTAGGTCTAGATAAAAAAACTACTCATTTTGGAAAAATTATATGGAGCCAAAGGGCAAAATGAAAAAAAAATAACCACTATACATCGATTCTATAAAATAATTATATTTCAGGCAATCGACTCGAGAATTATGCAAATAATGGGTAGTTGTTAATAACCCTGAATAACATTACTGTCTAGTATCCTACTTAAAGTCAAAGGCCAAGTCATAACATCTCTTAATTTAGATGTCTCTTAACTAGTCATATTTTGAAAATTTGCAAAACATAAAATTAAAGTAAAATTAACACTGACATTATCTAAATATTATCCATCTACTGATCGCATCCAAGCACGGACGGGAATCCCTATAGTTAATTACAAAATAATTGATGATAAAACAAACATCGTAGGTACGTTAAAGTAGGTATTTTGCTTCCATTGATTATCATACTAATCTACAATTTTAATTCTTGATCATCTAGATAAATTACATGCACTTAAAAATAATCATAATGACATAGGTTCCAACAGAATTATCCAAGGCTCTACAAATAAAACATTAACTCCCAATTATAAAATAAAAAGGTGGTATCATCATCTCTATGCACATCCACCTGTCTCAGCCGGTCAATCGCACAGTGCAGTCGATGCAAATGGGTGCGCCTGCGCATTGTTACCGCCGATCACTAACGACGATGTCCGAACGCGGTCATTACGCTTGACATGACCGGATCACGGCCGTGAGAATATATACGCAGGTTGTTACGTAATTTATTGTATACTCCTTTAGTTTTCTTATGTCCACGTTATTGGCACCTGTTCCTGGCCCTTTGTTTCAGGGGTCAGGATTAACGGTTTGTTGTACTTCGTATTGTAATGAGGCTGTGACTGATATGAACGTATGGTGTATTGAAGCTAATAGAAAGTATTGGATAGACAGGGAGGGAAAAGGCCAAGATACAGCTTGAGTCGCTCAGACTACAAATAATGAGATTCACCCTACAGCCGTTACTTATTAGACTGTAAAATTAATTAAATGTGAAGGAGATTGTTAAAAAATTCTAACTTAAAAGGACATCATTCAATCAAGAAACACCAAAGCCTGTTAATTTGGATATCAGAACAAACGATGAAGAAGTATCTGTTACATCATAGAATCCTCCCAAAACAAACTAAAATCAACGTGTCACACCAATTCATTCTAGATCTAGCCTTCAAATGCAACGAAACAGCCGGCTCGCGCACAAAAACTGTTCTCTTAACAAAAATCGAACGACGGGCATCGCAGCACCGCGAAGAATCTGACCGCGGCCAAAAACTCAGAATGCAACAATGGGTGGATAGTATCTGACCATTTTGTTATTTGTATGTCCGATGAGAGGTTTGTCCACAGTGTTAGTCACCGTAAAAACGTTTAATTGTCGATTTGTTAAGATTGGGTGTCTTCGAAAGCTTGGCTGGATGTGAGTCATATAAGTGCTAATATAAGTATTGGAGCTTAATGTTTATGTGGACTTTAAATCTACTGACTCTAACTACTTACTTTTTTGTAAGATTAATCTGTATCACTAAGGAGAATTTTATTTTATGCAGACTTGCAATTGTTAAACCTCATGAATTCGAAATCAATCGGGAGTAGGGGTCAATCCGAAGTTTCGACGTATTTTGGTCGGGCCCGTATCTGTTGACGAATTTAGAACGTAGACCCCCAAGATAGTCGGCACCCTGGACACCTATCTACAATTCTACAATAAATTCAACAGTTTTTATTGTATTCACTGAAGAGCTAAAATGTTCAAATCTTAAAAATATACGCGTCATATCATTGACATTGTCAACTTCCACGTTCAGTTACTTCTATATATAACTTACTTTGAATATTGCTATTGCATAACCTAGTAAACAATTTCAACTATTATGGTGCTATTGTAAAGCAGCAATTTCTAACAATAAATCAATTTCTCGTAGAAATCTATCAGCATCATCAAGCTATCACAGATCAAAGTTAATTATATTGTGAACATGAGACAATACCTCTGCAGCATAATATCTTTCCTTAAAAAAAAAATTGCTACCTTCCTTTAAATCAACCCGCAAATAGAATGACAGCTTTTGTTTTTTTTCAAATGCTTGCTTGGTAACCGATCAGTCCTATTTTCCTTCAAACGCATCTAAGAACCCATTTTTTGTTGCAGCCATCATTATACCTGCAACCAGACATATCTAGAGCTGAACACAGGAAATTTCTATATTTGAAAATGAAAAAAAATATATCACAAGTTTTCAAACCAGAATGTTACAACGACATGAAATTAAAATCTTTACAGAAAGAGATAAGACCATTCTTGATGTTGACAAAAAAGGCAGTATACCTAGTGGTCCTATTCTCAACGCATTTCCAAGTATAATTGCAGAAAAAAAAACTATACGTAGAAACCAATCAATTCGACGACAAAGGAATAAAGCTTATTATTTTTTTTCTTTTCGATAATAAGCACCGTCATGAAGAAGCGAATTAACCACTGCATTTTGCTGTCAATCTCGACCTTATCGATTTATCAATAAGATTGATTGTCCAGGTGATTGGTGATCCAGGTGTATATAATAAGTTTGTAATAAAGAAGGCTTAAAGTATTCTATCCGGTAATTATCCAGGGGATAATTCCTTCGGTTACGGTGACAATTTTCTCCGATTGTCCGCCATTGAAACTGGTTATGTTATTATTATTGATTTTATATTGCAACAAATGTATGTGAGAGCTGATTAAGATCATAATCTAAATCAATTAAATATTAATACCTTAGATCCGCGTGTTGATCTGTAGCATTTTTATTACAAAAACATTAACTTTTTTCATGCGTAACTTCGTCCGCTATAGTTGTAACTTACAGAGTGGATTACTTTGGTAGAACTTTGAAATTAACTGACTTTTCTTAAAATTTTTGACATTAACTCTATTCATTTGTTGTTTGACAAAATTGAAAGATTGTAACATTTTCGTCGCTTTAAATGTTGACACAAAGTAAGGAACTAGGTGCTCCTAATAAATACTTTTTATTTATTTTTGTTTCCCATGCATCTAAACAAATTCGGTTAGATCTATCATTCATTTTATGTTTTGGAGCACTTTTCTTGTCCGATGTCAATCGCTTAACTGCCCCACGCGTTTCATCGTTCGTCTTCTCTTTCAATTATTATTGATCTGTGTGCTTTCTGGTATGGTCTACACCAAATTACATACAATGCGCAATGTTTTAAAAACAGTTGTCGTGACCGAAATGATCTAACTTGTAAATCTTACCTAATCTAACATTTCTCTATTGAAAATAAAGAATCAGGGTGAACAGAATCATGCAAGAACTATCACCCTATAATCCACGGTACGGTCACCAAAAAAACTATTGAACAAAACAATGCAACTTGCTCATATACAATCAAGTCATAATAACCATATCGTGAGAAATTAATATAATTATTGGTCCTTATGGTTGCAGCGGCCACATAAGGGAGATCGATGGTTGGGCGAGTGAGAGGATCGACTTTTCCTATGAGAATGAGAGGGATGGAAATATTAACGTGTTATTACGGTCAGCAAATTGGCTCGTTTATGTAAAATTCTTCCCGCTGCGCATCTGCTGAATATATTTTGAAATTATTGTTTTTTTTTTTAAATTTACTTTTATGTCATATTTCAAATATTTCTTAGTACCTACCTAGATACAATATTTCTGATTAGTCCCTTATTGGTTGTAGTCCAATAACTTTAAAGGCAGTGTAGGTTGTATTAATAATAAGCTTCATGTTTGAAATATTCGATTCAAAAGTTGTCTCAATTATTCTCAATGCATCGTGGATTTTAATTACTTGATTACTGACTGACTTTATTATTCCAATTATTTCTGTGTTATAGATTTCTAGGTTTTCGACTTTGATTTATAAGTTTTTGACTAACATGCAGATATCCAAACTCAAGGTCTGCCAACGAGCAATGGAGGGCACTAACTAGGTGTTAAATTAACGGATCGTATTCGAAACAGAATACTACGCTCCAAAACAAAGATAGCTGACGTAACTCAAAAGGCTGCCCAACTTAAATAGGAGGGCAGGACATGTCTGCCGCATGCCGCACAAACAGCACAGAACTGGTGCCCTGCGACAATGAGGTGCGGGGCGCGGCAGGCCACGTAGGAGATGGCGGGATGAACTGGACAAATCGCGTCCTCCTTTAAGTTTTGGTGAACATTGCACAAAAACTGAAAGGAGGACGCGCGGGCTCGTGAACTATGGAAGGAGTGGAGTGAAGCCATTGCCCAAGAGAGGGACGGCACAGGCAAGGAAAAAAGAACAAGGTTTATTACCTGCCTTATAATTTTTTATTTTAATTTGTCTTGTCTCATTGAATGACCGTAATTACCTGTTATATTACCCCTCCTTCAGTCTTCAGTAGTTTGGACTTATCTGTAGACAATCACATCGCCTCGCCATCTACACTTGGATCTACCGCTAAGTTGTTAAACTGTTCCTGGGACCCATTTGTAGGTATTATTAGCCATAATTTGTCCAATGTGGGACGTCACAGATCAGTCCCAATTTTATTTTAATCCATCCGTCTCTTTAGCAAGGAGGATAGATTTTGAATTGCATCTTCACAATAATATACCATTTTAGACCTGACGGTCTTATTCTGTAAAAATCTCACCGTGAAAACTTAGGTGAAGTGAGCTGTCAATAGTGTCAATACGCTGCTGCTGTGCCTGTCATTCCATCTGTTGCTAGAACAGATGGAATGACAGGCACAGCTCATTTTACCTAAGTTTCACCGTGAGGTTTTTACAGAATACGAGCGCTGGGGGAATGATAGTTCACTTCAAGCTAATTATTTCACCTAAGTTTTCACGGTGAGATTTTTACAAAATACGAGGGCTGGTGGAAGTCAGTTCACTTCAAGCTCATTATTTCACGTAAGCTTTCACGGTGAGATTTTTACTGAATACGAGGGCTGGTGGAGTGACAGTTCACTTCAAGCTCATTTCACCTAAGTTTTCACGGTGAGATTTTTCCAGAATACGAGGGCTCGTGGAATGACACTACACTTCAAGCTTATTTCACATAAGTTTTCACGGTGAGATTTTTACAGAATATGAGGGCTAGTGGCATGACAGCTCACTTCCAGCTCATTTCACCTACGTTTTCACGGTGAGATTTTTACAGAATACGAGGGCTGATGTAATGACAGTTCACTTCAAGCTCATTATTTCACGTTGAGATTATTACAGAATACGAGGGCTGTGGGAATGACAGTTCACTTCAAGCTCATTTCACCTAAGTTTTCACGGTGAGATTTTTACAGACTGGCTGGTCCTTTACATTTAATTATACTCCATTACCTAAGCAATTACGTCTACTAACAAAGGCCTGCCAATGGTTCAACGACAGTGTATGGAACTATAACCAGTCCTTTAATAACCATAGTGCTAAAGAACCATAGATAATATTTTATGAGCCAATATAATGGCACTATATAAATAGTATCGGTGGGAGTTGCAAAACGACATATTTGATTTTGTCTATAAATTCTTTGTTCTTATTGTTTTATGAAGTGTTGGCCGCGACTTCGTCTGCGTGTATTTTGTATTTCATAATTTTTAATACAAATAAAGCGTTTGCGCTTGTCCAGGTGGCAGGTACCGTCATATCATATCAGCTCAGTGGTTTAGGCGTAAAAAGATAACAAGAAGACAGACAAACATACAGACAGAATTACTTTCGCATTTATCATATTAGAAGTTACAGTATGGATTCCAATAACTATTCAATGTTTATCCAAACTTTTGTCGTTAGATTCAATTAAATACTTTATTTTAAAGCTGCAACTTTTTATTTCAGTGAATTCGGTTCATTTGGTTTAGTAAGGGTGATCATGATTTTATTTATTTATTTTTATTTTTATTGATGATGATCTGTCAAGTATTTTCCCAACTATGTTGGGGTCAGTTTACGGTCTTACCTGATGCAGATCCATACAATAATTTAATGACCAATGTTCATGACATTTCTTCTTTGCATGGAAAAAGGTCTTTTAAGGACTAGTTCAGGGGGCCTACTCTCTTAGTTCGTCAACGAAGATACGGGCCCATCCGAAAGTAGTTTGATACGTTGGAGTGAACCCTACACCCGATTAATTAACTTTTTCGGACAGGTAAAAACACATCATTCATTCTTAGGTCGGGCCCCAAACTAATCTTATGTACGTAGGTGATACGGAGTAGGAAATGCCCGTAACGTCGACCGAAACTACGAATTCCGTGCTTAGACAGTAGAGTCACAGAAGCAGAGCCAGAAATAATAACAAGACAAGATGTCGGTCGAGAAAAGCAACCGATTTTTTTTGTAAAAATAAAAGAAGCTCATTGGACATTTGGTGCCTACATTAGACTACATTGGGGTTGAAATATCGGATGGGTAATTGAGTACCTATCTAAGTCTAGCATTCAGCATGCGTAGCATTGGCCACTATAGACACGGAAGAAACGGAAAACAAAATGCGAGATTGTAGAAAAATTTCTACGGCGCGATGACAAAATTGAAAAGAATGACTTTTTGCTAAGAAAGTGATTTGTCTTCTCTTCGTAGAGTAGAGATAGAAGTGGTTATGCTACGCATGCTGATCAATAATAACGGTACAAAAACACCAATAAATATGACACTTTCAATCATTTAAGTCCTACTTACTGCATATAAACTTTAACTGCAAAATGCATAAAAATAATAATTTATAGCGCAAAAAATTGCTCCCGCGCACCTTCAAAAACGTCCGCTGCAGAAGACGAATGGCGTCACCTGTGCCGGAGTTACGGTAAATCAAAATGGCGGGAGTTCTGTCTCTTTCTCGCAAGAGAGAGGGAATTATGTCTATCTCGCTCACATATTTGATTATACCGTGATCGGTTGCGCCTGAGATTATGAGTGCTACCCGCATTAATGCTATTTGATTTATGTTTGTCTTACTGATCGACGTAATTTAGTGCAATTTTTATTCAATAGAAGAACTGCTGATAGTCCGTAGCTTCTTTTTAAATCAATTTATCTAGGGAAAGTAAATCGGAAACTTTGATTGCTATTTCACAATCAAGGTTTTCAGTTATTTAGGTATTTAGAATTGCCTATTTTTAACCACTTTAAATTCTTTTTGTTAAGTACTTAATTATTTTGGGCAAAATAAGGTACGTCATCATCATCATCCATAGCCCCACTTCACCCACTGCTGGGCATAGTCCTCTTTTCTTGGGCCAATCCCCACGCTCAGTCTTATTTCAGTCTCATCCAAGTCAATAAGGTAGGTAATTCAACAAAATCCAAATCAATAAAAAAGTGAGTTGGTATTAGGTAGGTAAGCAATACATCGACATTTTCTCATTAGATACCTACAATAAAAATAAAAAATCCATAAAGGCTCCTTCAAACAGGCGCGACACGTAACGTGAATCGCACGCGACACAAAGGCACCGCTCGTCGCGCGACAGGCGGTGCCTTTTTGTCGCGTCACGTGTCGCGCCTGTTTGAAGGTACCTTAACGTCATCAGTACGAGCTCTTAAAATAACGAAGTTGGATGAAGCCATGAGTTAGATACATTGAGACATTAAAATAGCAGAGATTTAAAATACAACTAAAACGACATACCGCGTGTTGTGCTCTAATGATTTTAAAACCCCATAAAAATTTGCAAAATTATTGTCATTCCTGTACTAACATTTCAATTCTTTCTTTCTTTCTTCTTTTTCTTTAAAAAAAAAAAACGTTGCTCCACACTAGGAATTTCTCCTGTATTGTGGGTGCATTTACAAACATTCAAACTCACATACACAAACAGCCAGACCCGGAACAACTACTTGTAGGTCATACAAATATTTGTTCCGTGCGGGAATCGAACCCGCGACACGCAGCGCAGCAGTCAATCGCTTAACCACTGCGCCAACCGTGCCGTACCGTGCCGAATTCGTATCTTAATGTCCATAATGTAGACAAAACAGCACATAAAACAATAAAAACAAAATTGACAAGTTGCAAGCTTATTTAATAAAACGATAAAATTATTTGATGGACTCTAAAGCACGCAAGAACAGCAGCTGTCACATACATGTTTTTAACCGATATAGGAAAAGTAATGATTCATTTATATTTTAATGTCTGTAGACAACAAAACAATACATATGTCAGTTGCTATTACGTATTGTAATGAAAACTGCGCGCACGCATTCGTCCCTCCACTCCTCAACAAGAACAAACATTATAAATTCAAATGATACAACAAAGTTGTTCAAAAATTTAAGATTAACTCCACAATTAAAAGACTGAAACAATTGAAGGTTAAATATTAAAAAAAAAAAAAGTTAGTCGGGGGTCTTAAGTACCAGCTGTCAACGACATAACCAATTTGTTTAGACCTCGATACGTCAACGACACTTTGTATTCAGAGGCCATCTCAAGATTGTAACACAATTAACACTAACAATCAAAAAACCTGCACTCGTTACCTACCGATTATGAGACATCGATCCATGAGTCGATTAATTCACTTATAATAAAGGTTACGTAGCAAAAAGAATCGACCCTACACCCATGTTATTAATTACTAAATTGTTTATCAATCATAATTAATGCACACATGATAAATATCCTAGCTTCTTTACCGAGAAGTGGGTAATTTGTAATATTTCAACATACTCGTAATTATAGGTGGCTATTAAAGCCTTTATTACAGCAAATTTGGTTATATTAAAATCAATAAAAAATTATACTGCATTTCAAGTGGGCGTTTTTAATTGGAAATAATGAATTTAGATATACTTAATTTGATAAAAAATCAGCTAACTGTATATAATATATGTATATACAAAAAATGTGAACACATACACATTTTATTTTTTTATTTTTTTCTGTTAGCATTGTTCAACAAAAGTAGTCAAAAAAATTAACATTGTTCCTTCGGCCCAAAGTTAATTTTTTTGACTACTTTTGCAACATAGGTATCCCTATACACACAAAGCTTATCACCAAAATTCTCCCACAATATATTCAAACATGTCATACACTTGCAGCTCTATAATAACATATTATGCGTACGCGCATCGCGCTGTTATGGCCGGCGGTCAGCTAATTTCTTACCATCTGATAACAGCCCGTGATCTCCCCGTAATAAGATATTCACAAAGACTGAGGAACCGGTAGACGCGGAATGGTATCAGACATTTTAAGAGTTTCAAAAATTACATGAATTGTGTACAAGAATATTATAAGAAATAAAAGAAGTCTTATGCAATCAGCAAAGTGATCACAAATATGACAGAAAAAGTATTAAGAATCTTGGTGAAGAAAATTTTACTAGATAAATAATTAGTCAAATCAGGACCAACCTTATTTTATTAATTCTTTATTATTAATTTATTATTTGTGACCAAAGACCACCAGGGATACTGAAGACCAAAATCACACTCACGGGCCGATCACTGAATCAAATGCTCCAGGTTTTAGAGATAAATCAAAAATCTCTGATAATATTGCTATGTCATACAAAATTACTAGAAGCGAAGAAAGTTATGAAGAGGGAATAACAGGCATTCCTTGAAGTAGAAAAAAAGTTGTTCTCACGGCAAAATTAAAAAGGGTTGAAAGTGAGACAAAGAAGCGAGCAATACCCAAATATGGGGTAAATGTTGTAAAAAGTGGTAATTGGATTCCAAGCTTATTGGTTTCATAGCAAAAACTAATAACACAACACTACCTCTCGTTACATGGTTTTTAATATGGTATGATGACGTAGGAATATTATTATGGTGTTGAACTTAGCAAAAGGAGTATGTAAGGATTGTAGCAGGTGGCATTTTGTAGTTTCTGCCTACCCTCATGGGAGAAAAGCGTAAGTTTATATGTGTTAACTAGTAACTGATTGAGAGAATTTTGGATGAAATACCACAAATTCATTTTTACCATTGCCACTCGAAAAAGGGCATTTGATTCATCGATAACAATAAATAAATCTCTCTTTTAGTCATTAAGTGAATAAAATCATTTTGAAATTTGAAACAAGCAAGAATTATATGAATTATGTACAAAAAAAAATAAAACGTGCTGAAATTACCTACTACATGGTCTTCAAGATTATGTCTGGACTTTAAAAGAGACTGTGACCTCTGAGTTTGTTTCGGCCTTTCTTCTCAGAAAAGTCAGATAGGATAAGCCGACCTCATCTAGTTTTAAAATATGGTTGACGTGTAAAAGGGTTTGTACAAACCTACTTACAGAAATAAAATCATTTATCATTTACTGGCTGGCTAAATGGAGCTCTTCCAAAGAACTAGACAACTAAATTAAAAAAAAAATCGTACTCAAACCAAAAACTGTTCTAATTCACTATAAATTTTGAATATTTATATTGAATCCTGTGTTCTCTTATTACTGATTATATAATAAAGTGTGATAAATATAAATACTATACTACTATTTATTTTCTCGCAGTCACTGGCAAAAAGATTAACCAACTAATTAAAAAAAACATTTCGGTCCTTGTATCCCTCGCTCCGCTCAGTATTCTACTCTAGAATCCTTCGCCGCTCTCAGAATCCAACTTCTTAGTCCCTCGAATTAAATTCCCTTTTTTCACTTGTTGTATAATCTACCATTAATTTCTGATAAGCTAGGTGGACCGTGGACCTGAAGAAGATTGGCCAGCTTTCTGTGAGTAAAATTTTTGGTTGTTGGAGATTTAGAAAGCATTTTTTGTGAGCTGCTACAATCATCCACACCCTTTTGCTCATTAAATAATTTGATGTGTGCATCATTCATTCATTTTTTTTAAGAATGCTATTCGGAACTATAGATACTCTTGATGAATTGTATGACCTTTTGTGTCTAAGCTATGCACATGTGCTTGCACTACAAACTGTAGCTTATATCTCCGTTGTATTGCAAAAAAAAAATACACAGTGGTTTATTGAAACATTTTTGCTTTATTTGATCATTAAACCCAACATTATCTTCTGAATCATTTCAAAATTATACAGACAACAGCATCAATAATTACACAGTATAATGGAAAACAATCATATTAATAACCCATACGAGACTCAATAAATGCAAATTATAGATCAAAATACATACTTCCATTAATTAACTCAGTAGACATGTCCCCACTAATAGAATATTAAGACTATATAAAAAGTAAAGCGTAATGAAAAAATAATTTTACATGATTTATAGCTTACTCAGGGATTCGCAAATTGCTCTCAGTTTGGGACATTTAACTTAAGTGGTGCGTACGCGCATGATACGTTAATTTTCGAAAAAAGAAGGAGGAAATTATTTGCGAGTAAAATGGCGCGATGTATTCCGAGAGCAACCGATAATGATTGATTTTAATAAATACAGGGCGGTTGGCGCCAATGCTGGGCATGTAAACTTACTGTAGAATTATAATTTATCTTTGCTGTTGTATTATTGGGTGGCAATAAAGTCAAACCGGTGTCACTTTGTCTGCACTTCGTGGACTTCGAAACGGGACTAAAAAACACCCGCAGGGAAATTCGTAAATCGTAATTGATAGAATTTTAATGTCAAGTTAATGTCCCAATGCCCCTCAGGATCTCTATACTTATGTCATCAGCGGTGAGACCCAAATGAAACAGTAACTCATGGATGCTGTTATGTGGATACAGTTATGGTCACGCTGTCATCAAGATCAGATCGGCATACACCATTCAACATAAAAATAGTTTGGTAACTTTTATGTTGAATGGTCCTAACTCCTGACTGGTCTTTCCACCACTGCTTTTTAGCCACGGGACCCTATTATTAAGCCTCCGCTGTCAGTCCGTACGTCCGTCTGGCTGTCAGCGGACTGTATCTCATGAACCGTAATATCTAGACAGTTGAAATTTTCACAGAGTGTATATTTCTATTGCCACTATAACAACAAATAATAAAAATAAAATAATGTTAGTAAAAATTAAGGGGGTATACATACAAGAAAAGTATTTTTTTCGGCGTTTTTTGTTTTGTGGTACGGAACTCTTCGTGCGCGAGTGCGACTCACACTTCGCTGGTTATTTCTGTCCTTATCACCTGGATTATTACGTGTAAGTTCAGTTTCCCTAAACTATAGTAACACTGGACTTAATAATACTCCACCGGAGGAAAATCCACCAGAAGAACCTATATTTTTTTTTGTTTTTGTCGGAGCTGTATGTGTATTTTTAACCAATAAAAAAAGGTTTCGTTTAGTTAAAATGTGTATTATCTTTAACGAAAATGTATCCTTAAAATGCTATCAAAAATATTTTTTATGATATATTAATTCTTAATAAGCGTATTATCATTAATTTTATTCATTCGAAACTTAATTGAAACGCGATGAAACCACCTACTTATAATAAAGCCAAGCAATTATAACTTTAAAATGTTCGCTTCATATTTATGGAGTTTTATGTATCTCTTTAATCTATCCTCCAAAGACCATTTAAGGAGGTTCCTTGCACCTTTTCGCAAGTCTTTTTAAGTTTCTGCTTTAACATAACTTAACCATAATTTACGTTCACCAGGCAAATAATTAAGTTATAAAAGTTTATAGACCGTTGATACATAATTCATTGCTAAGTTATAAAGTTCTAGCAAATAATTAACTTTTTGAATTACATTAAGTTTGGTTCGTATAATTTTGAGTGAAATATTCGTTTTTTAACATTCATGTTTTAAAATGTAAGCCGGAGCTGGGATTAACACTGAAACTCAAATTAATTATGATCATTGAATTACTTTTTATTTTCAGTCTTGTTTTCTCCTAGCACTACCTCGTCACACTTAATGAGTAAAAAATATCCACTTTTAAACTGAAGTCATTTCTTTAAAATGAAAATTTTATACAATGCATTTCCAAGCTATACAGGGTCAAATTAAATTAGCTAGCGAAACTTCAGAGGCATGATAGGTATATCTAAACATGATAAAACAAAAAAATAATCAATTCAAAAGAAATTGTGGGGTCGTCGACCCCAGTTAGTGTATTCACTTGAAATATCAGTTTAAAAATCAGTTTTTTTTTTGTGTTAACTTCGCAGACGTGATTGGTATCGATATCTAAACACAATAAAACATATTTTTTCAACTCATACTTCATGTAACTACACTACCAGCGGTCATTGACCCCTAAAAAAACATCAAAACTTTTATTTTTTATTTTATCGTGTTTAGATATCGATACCCATCACGTCTGCGGAGTTTCACTAGCTTATTTAATTTGACCCTGTATAGGTTATATATAGGTCAGAAAAAGAAAATATGTGGTCCGTACATTATACTAACCATTAAAGTTAATTTGATTAGTGCCCAATGTATAACACCAGCATTACACTGCCTTATTACGTATGACATTTGGGCCTGTCACAATGACAGCTGCAATATCTATCAGCAAATTGCTATTATAATGGTTGTTGTTTTAATTCAGTAGTGATGTGAAATAATTATTAACTTATTCGATTTAATGTCTTATAATAAGATGTTGTTGCGTATGCAAAATGTGATGCAAATATTATTTATTAAGTTTAAATAAGACTGGTCTTTTCAAAGTTTATGTAAGCATATTATTTTGGTCCTTAGGGAAATTTATTCTGGAATGAAAATTGATTACGTTTTTGGAATCTAATTGAGATAAAAGTAGTTGAAAAATCAATTACAAAAATTTATAAAATACGCTTTTTAGTTTTGGTATATACCCCGCACAAATTCGTATACCACTATTTGCTATGTAAACAACAGGGAAAGGAACTTATAATTACATCATCGACACATACAAAGTGGATTAAATACGTATTAGTGGAGCTAACTTAAAAACTTTCAAAATTGGTCCACAATTGTAAAAAATATCGATGAAAAAAAACATACATACGAACATAGAACCTCCTCCTTAATTAAAGTCGGTTAAAAAGTGAATTACAATAATTTTAAAATCGAAAAGCCTGATAATCATAAAGGAAAGTTACTTTTCCAGTACGGCGATAAGTGATTAAAGATGGCAGAACTCTATTCAGAAGTCATTAGCCGTGCCATTTATTAAAAAGTCACAAGAAAGTAGGAATGTGGATTGACATATCAAGATAATAATAAACAGAAACATCAGGTGACCCGAATTAACACAAACTTAATTCTAAGCATTTCAACGTTTAGAATAAATAAGCACTTTAATGTCTATAGGCGCCACCTGTCAGTTATACCGACTTTAATATGCGCACAGACCATAACTCTATGGTAATGGAACATGAGTGTGAACATCAAACAGCAAGCATTTTACACCTGAGCGGTTTAAACTATGTTTCTGCCCGCGACTTATTTCTCGTGTTTTAATATAAAATATATCTCATGACCAGTGATCGGAGTAGGTAGATTGATTTTTAGTACTTGTATCATAAATGCACACAGAAAGAATAACATGGATAAGCCATTTTTCCGGAAAGTAATTCCGGTATTTCCGGATTCAATTAAATATTGTTAATGTTGGTAGTGATATTATTACTACTCAATTCAAAATTTAAAGTTTGTTCTGATTGGTCGTTGGGTTTTGTCAAATCGTGAAAAAAAAAAAAATAGGAAGAATAATAAAGAATAAAATTGCTCATTTTATTACAATTCCTACCTTTTTTATGAGGATGGCAAATCATTTGTCACAAATATTTACTTCAACAGCAGCTACATGAGGCTCAAAGTCAAATTACAAAACTTGAGACTACTAATCATAACATCACCGCCTCGCTGAATCAAAGTCTATTCAATGAATTGGTGCCAATTGCCCCGTCAATGGTTTCTGCCATAAACTCCTCTTACACTATTGATTTGACAGGTGATGATGAATCAAAATCATGTAATTCAGTAAAAGTAGTCACCAGTAAAAATAAACTTAAAAAATACATAAAAATTAATAAATACATTGTTAAAACACAGAAAATGGTAAAAAGACAAAGGTTCTTTATCAAAAATGTTAAACTTAATAGAGAAAGGTTAAATTTACTTAAACAACTAGATATGTGTTCTTTTAATTTGGAGCAAAGCACTAGGAGGTACACCAATGACACACAGGGCTTGCAATCTCAACTTGATCATCTGCAAGAGAAACTTAGTTCAATGACTAACAAATACAATACCTCTGAACATCTAATGAGGGAATATGTGTTGGCAATGAATGAGCTGGTCAACTCACAAAAGAACAGCTGTGAGCATTGTCAAACACCATCCAATGTACCTACACCAGACCATTCATTGTCAACATGCAATACCACCTTACCGCATCCTTGTGTTGATTTGACAATTACTTCTTTTATTAGTTCCATTAAACAATGTAAACAAATTGTAAATAATGAAATAGTATTATTTTGTGATGAGATTGGAAAAGACTTAGGCCACTTGTTGACAGATGAATATCCAGGACACTCAATAATAAATTACTGTATGCCTGGTTGTTCTTTATTTAATATTATGAAAGAAATTATAAAATGTAACTTTAAGCAGGAAACAACATTATTAATTTTTATGGGAAATAGGGGAAATTTGAACAAAGGAGAATTGCTCCAATATCACAGAACATTGTGCAACCTTAATTTAAGAAAAATTGTGTTGTTTACATTTCCGTATAGTAACAGTTTGCCACAGGAAGAAAATAACCTAAGATTTGACATTAACATGACATTGCACAATTTGACATATAATGATAATCTGTTCCATTTAATTGATACTAACAATTATGTTGGTAATAATTTGTATTTGACGAAAGATAGGTATAATATTGTTAAGTACTATCTTTCTAACTTTCACAAAAGACAGATAGCTGTGTCGCTATCATATTTTTTTTCTTTCTCAGCCAAAAACTTGGCTAAACAAATTGCTTCTTTTGAGCAATGCAATGACTTTTTAATAAATTCTGCCAATCATTTGGACAACATTAATGACATTGATCATCATTTAAATTAGAAATTAAGACAATAGAGGTAGCCTCTTGCAAAAATGTAACAAAGGCAAATAATAAATCAAATAAAAGTGTAAAAAATTCAAATAGTATCAACCTGGTGCATCAAAACATTCAAGGGTTTTTGAAGAAAGATTTAGAAGTAGAATTATTCCTGAATTATAGCAATATAGATATTCTTTGTGTGACAGAACATTGGCTCAAAAGCCACCAGTTCATGTTTAATTTTAGTAATCACCAGGTTGGTAGTTCGTTTAGCAGAGTAAATGCTATACATGGTGGCTCGTTAATTATAGTAAATAATAAGCTTAAATTTAAAGACCGCAAGGATATTGTGAGCCTCTCTGTTGAGCGGACAATTGAAATAGCCTGTGTAGAATTGGAGCAGTTCATTATATTAAGCGTGTACAGACCACCCTCAGGATTGTATGATTGTTTTGAAAAGGTTATGGATGAAGTGTTGCACAAAATTTGTAATTCAAACAAGTCTATCATAACTTGTGGTGACTTTAATGTTAATTTATTAGAGAATTCTGGATTAAGTACTAAAATTATAAGTTTGTTTCAGTCATACAATCTTGAAAACCAATTTTTGGAGCCCACTAGAATAACTCCCACCAGTGCCACATGCTTAGATAACATTTATACAGATATTATACCAACCCACAAAGAAATTATTAATTTAATAGACTCGGATCATTGCGGACAATTGATCACTATTCCAAATATAAGCAAAAAAATGACTAAAAAAGATATCACTGTTAACCCAAAAACTAATAATCGCTTGGAAACATTTAAAACTAAACTTTTAAGTAAATTACCATTTTTGTCGACTAATGATGACCCTAATAAACAATATAATGATTTTTTTAATATGTATTGTAAACAATTTGATAACACATTCATTCCAAAGACTTTCTCGGTGAATAGTAACGCTTCCTTCAGTGACTGGGCCACCATTGGTATACATAAAAGTAGAAAACGGCTTTATGAACTATATGATGAACGGACTTATATAAACACTGCTGAATTTAATTTATATGTTAAGAATTATTCAAAATTATTTAAAAAAGTTTGTAGTACGGCCAAGTCACGTTATTTGAGTTCAAAAATTAAAAATAGTAGTAATGTAATTAAAATGACATGGAGTATCATTAATAGCGAAACGGGAAGGTCATGCAACCGATGTAGTGACTACAGCCTTGATATTGATGACAGTATAATTAAATCAGATTCACAAGTCGCCGTGGCCTTTGAAAATTTCTTTACAAATATTCCTGTATCCACTACTAAATCTCTAAACTCATCACCCACTGCTGCAGAGTCTTTACTTAAAGAAAACGTCCCTGTTTGTGATTCTGAATTTCATTTCCAATATGTCACCTGTAAAGATATAATTAAAACCTTTCAAACGTTAAATGTTAAAAAGACCGCAGATCTATGGGGCAATTCTGTGGACGTTGCAAAGTCGATTATAAACATTGTATCACCTACTTTAGCTGGTATTTTTAATAAGTGTGTTGACTGTGGTGAGTTTCCTGATCTTATGAAAAACAGTAAAATAATACCGTTGTTTAAATCAGGTAGTACATCAGATCCTACTAATTATAGACCCATTTCAGTGCTACCTACTTTTAGTAAAATTTTTGAAAAAATTATTTTGAATCAAATGCAAAGATTTTTTAATAAACACAAATTACTGCATAACAAACAGTTCGGTTTTACAAGGGGTCGTTCGACTACTGATGCCGGAGTTGAACTTTTAGGACATGTTTATAATGCATGGGAGGACAAATGCGATGCTTTGGGAATCTTTTGCGATTTGTCCAAGGCATTCGATTGTGTTCTTCATGAAACATTAATCAGGAAACTGCACCACTACGGAATCCGAAACGCCTCTCTGGATCTTCTTACTTCTTACTTAAGTGATAGGATTCAGAGAGTTGATGTTAACGGAAAACGTTCACCCGGATCTGTAGTAAGAATGGGGGTCCCCCAGGGCTCAATTCTTGGCCCATTTTTATTTCTTATTTATATAAATGACTTGCCTTACCTCATACAGGATAAACATGATATAGTGTTGTTTGCAGACGACACTTCACTTTTATTTATACTCAAACGTCAGCAGCTGGTTACTGACAATGTAAATAGCGCTCTCGCAATAGTAGTTAACTGGTTTAATGTTAATAACCTACTTCTTAACGAGAAAAAAACTAAATGTATTAAGTTCACGATACCTCATGTTAGACAAGTAGAAACTAGTGTTCTCATAAAGGGTGAAGTGTTGAAACCCGAAGATACCACAGTATTCTTAGGCATAACTTTGGATGCCAAGCTTCAATGGGGCCCACATATAGACAAATTGTCGAAAAAGCTTAGCTCTGCAGCATACGCCGTTAGAAAAATTCGTAATTTAACAGATTTAGAGACTGCCCGTTTAGTATACTTTAGTTATTTTCATAGTGTGATGTCGTACGGTATTCTGTTGTGGGGAAATGCCGCCGATATACAGACAATTTTTGTTTTACAAAAAAGGGCAATTCGTTCAATTTATAAATTAAGTCCCAGACACTCCCTCAGAGATAAATTTAAAGAGATTAATATTGTTACTGTGCCTTCTCAGTATATTTATGAAAATCTTTTGTATGCACATAAAAATATTAATCTGTTTAAAAAATACAGTGATATCCACAATATAAATACCAGGAACAAACACAAATTTCTTGTTCCTACAACCAGGCTCAAAAAAATTGGTGGCTCCTTTAGATGCCAATGTATACGTTTTTATAATAAACTTCCTAGCCACATTCAAGATCTAAGCTTTAATAAATTCAAATCTTTTATAAAGCGGAAATTATGCCAAAAAGCCTACTATAATGTGAAAGACTATATTGAAGACAAAAAGGCTTGGGATTGAGCTGCTCCAATAAATTTACACAGTGAATGTTGATTTTAGTTTGCTAACTCTTTTTAGACATGAATATTTACTATAAAAAGTATTATGTTATTTTCATTATTGTGAATATGAGGACTATGTGGGTCATTTTTTTTTTCAGTTTTATTCTTGGTCTGGCAGTTTAAGTAGTTTATGCGGCCTACCCAAATGTCCTTTCTTTGGTATTGTTCGTCGAATCGTTGAGCTCCTTAAGTTCTGAGTTGAGCTGCACGGTTACTGACAAATGCGTGCACTGACTGGACAGGTCGACTTAATCTGTGTGGTTCTTTCCTCAAAAGACCATTTCAGACACCGATCTACATGATCTTCAAACATTATTGCCGAATTTATATATACACATTGACATTGATAAATTTTATATATACAATGACATGAGTATTTACTTGTAAAGTATTATATTATTTTAATTTTGTGAATGTGAAGACTATGTGGGTAATTGCTTTTTTTTTTTTTTTTCTAATTTAATTTTAATTATGATCTGGCAGTTTGAGTAATTTATGCGGCCTACCCAAATGTCCTTTCTTTGGTATTGTTCGTCGAATCGTTGAGCTCCTTAAGTCCTGACTTCCTGAGTCGAGCTGCACGATTACTGACAAATGCGTGCACTGACTGGACAGGTCCACTCAAACTGTGTGGTTCTTTCCTCAAAAGACCATTTCAGATACCAATCTGCATGGTCTTCGCATGACCTGACCAAGATTATGTCTGGACTTTAAAAGAGACTGTGACCTCTGAGTTTGTTTCGGCCTTTCTTCTCAGAGTAGTCAGATAGGAAACGCCGACCTCATCTAGTTTAAAAAACATGATTGACGTGTAAAAGTGTTTGTACAAACCTACTTACAGAAATAAAATCATTTATCATTTATCATTTATCATTTATCATCAAATGACTCCTTCCACTCTGGCAGAATATAATTCCTACATAAGTTCCGGTTTTTTTTTAATAATCCACCAATTCCGGAGGAATGTCCATAGTAATATATACGTTTCGGATCAATGACCCCAGTTCAATCTACCTACTCCGATCACTGCTCATGACACTCGGTAATATTGTAGCTTGCCTTTGGTGAAAGAATTTTTAGAATCGGAACAGTAGTAACGAAGATACATACAAACTCTCAAATTGTACGTCTATACGGAGGGCAGGGACATCCACGCGCAAACTGTTACTATGGATTCAGTATAAGATTCTGAACTCCCCTGCGTTGAAATTTTTCGTCGGTTATTAAATAAAAAGCTTGCTGTTCCATACATTTTGACTGCGTAGGTTTTGCACTTTTCTATAAAACAGCAGTTTTCTTCTTTTTTGATAACCGACTAAAAACTTCTACGCTAGGGAGTCTAATATCATGTGCCGAATTCATGGTTACTATTTGCGCGTCGATGCCCCTGCCAGCCTGTATAATGTTAGTATAGACTAGTTGTTGCCCGCGGTTTTACTCGCATAGTCGGGGAAGTACTTCATGTGCCCGGATTAAAAGTATCTTATGTTTTAAGGCAGGATATGGTCTATCTGTGTGCAAAATTTCATCACGATACGTAACGCAGTTCATGCATGGCAACATCACAAAGATCATAACAAACTTTCACCAAGGCCAACCGACATAAATCTGAATAGGGCAGACGGATGTCGATCTTCACAAACTTTTACATTTAAAAAATAAGTAACAGTAGGTAATCTTAGTATTTCTTTTTGTACAATTTATTGCCAAAGTTTTTCTTAAAAATTCGAAGACCTTAAATGCTTAAAAATACTTTTGATTAAGGGCTGAGTTTACCAAAGTCAGATATCTCTTTTCCGTGGAATAAAATTGACTTGCAACAGATTTTTGTACGGAAAATTTTGTGAAAATCTCAAAATTTATACGCAGGATAGGACTTATATCTACTACTAGCTGCGCCTCGCAGTTTCACCCGCAGCGGTATGAAATATACTTAAGGACCTATTCTCAGATCTACCAAATATACGCATAAAATTTCATAAAAATCGGTCAAGCCGTTTCGTAGGATAACAAACACTTTGACACGAGATTTTTATATAGATGTAGGAATAAAAGTTTGGTCGAAATCGCACTAAATTGAAGAAAAGTGACATTCCTATCCAATGACTTACAAACTACCATATCTTCCATATGATACAGACACGATTGAAACCCTACATCCTTCCAAACGGACATTGTTTGCAATGACCGCACAGCGGTTACACATAATTTTGTCCGGTAACCCTAACCCTCACTTAACCGGATTCGATGACCATTTTGACCGCCTGTGTTTAGGGTTGTCAAAATAGTTTACAAAAGTCACTGACAGCAGCGAGGAATGTTTTGAATGCATGAGCCTTTTTTACTTTTTCTGTTAATTGACCGAACGAGCGCGAAGTGCGAGCGAAGCGTTTCCGTTTCAGCTTGGGCAAAAATACTTTCGTATGTCCGAATGTCCGGATGGCTATTCTCCTCTACAGGTCGCATTTCTCAAACAATTCTCGTGAAATTTTGTGAGCAGGTTTGATAATTGTAATCGATTTTTTTGTCGACTCAGTTTATTAAAATTTTTCAAAATGACAGAGATATGGATGAGGGTAGAAAACGTAAAAAAAAACATATTTCAGCCATTTCGAAAAACGTTCAAAAATGACACAAATCTTTTTTGTTACCCTTATTAAGACGCATAAACTTCAAGGGTTGGGGGTAAGGAGTGAAAAATAATGAAAAAGAACCGTAAAATTCCTGTGTCACATCAAATCACAAGAGAATTTCATCAGCTTTCGGAATATGACTATGATTTTAAGCTATGCAAAGACAGACTGGCGAGGTCTACAGCTCACAGAGCCACTAGTATTTAGTTGATACAGCCTTCTCAATATTAATTCTTTAACTCTGTTAACTAGAAAGCACAGTGAAAAAGCTGGATTTAGCAGACTATCATGCCCGAGAAATACAGGTGTGTAGGGGTAAAATAAACTAAAAAGATTGGCCACTTATAATATTATGTGGGCAAACTTATTACGTTTCTTTCCGAGATTTTTTGTTCCATACACAATTAAGGACTGCAGAAGGTGGAAGACGAAGAACCGTGTGTTATGTTGGAAATTTTGGAAATTAGGAGAAACTATTTATATGGCTGAAACTGAATTGATTGAATTTAGATAAAATTGTATAAAAGTCAAAGGTGTTACCAAAATTATTTTGTGGGTTTTTGGTCCTCGCCAACCCTACATGCCGATTCCATTGTTATCTAAGCCACAAAATAAGCCATCCCGTGACCGAGGTCTGTCCCGGCCCAATTGAATCTCAATCACCATTACTATAATATATCACTTTTTTATTCTTCTATAAGCCATACTTTTTGCTTTTAACAACATTTTATTTAGAAAAATAGTACTTATAATATTCACGTAGCCGGCTCAGAATGAATCTAAGTCTGAACCTATAATTTGAGATCTGGTTGAGCGATATGCTAGCATCTTACTCCCAAATTGCTTCAAAATATTGATGAAAATATTATCGTGATATTAAACAGTACCTACTGACAGCATAACCGGTATTCTTCTACAGGAAATTTTCTTTGTAATTTTAGATCGGAATTTTAAATATTATTTGTAATCCCGATCTAAAATACCGGTAATATAGTAATATTTAAAATATTATTAATTATATTTTTACCGGTAATACCTAATTCCCGGTAGGAATCGAGTTGTATGGAACCTTCGCCACTGCTGGATATTTCATCCTCTTGTAATTTCACCAACCTATATTTTACCCGACTTAATATTATAGTGGTCAGCCACACTTATAGGATTATTTAAGGGTCGTATATCTAATATTTGCATGTTGACGTCCAGATTATAATATTATAGTGGTCAGTTTGTTTAGCTTTACCGAAGATCCCTACGGTTCCGTGTTTGTATTGGGATTATGATTTATTGAACTTGTAGGTATCTAACCTGCACGATGCCTTAGGATACGGTCCTAAGACCTCATCTTAACCATCGCGATCGTCGCGTTCATTTTATTTGGCGAACCCAAACGTGTGGTTACGTCGACAGAGGGCGCGTTCCGGTTTTCCGAACAAATGAGTGACATATGGACGCTACGGTCGCATATTCACACGAATGATCTTTTTAGTTAGGACGCAGGATAACGAAAGCGATTGATCGTGCAAAATAAAGAATTGTCGCGTTCATTATTTGTTCGGAAAACCGGAAGGTGCCTGCTTTCGGCACGACGACGACGCGTTCGTGTTCGCGGAACAAAATGAACTCGACGGTCGCGAGTTCGTGTGATGATTGCTTTGGTTAGGACACGGCCTAAAGCCTCCATAAACATATCGTACGATTACTTTTCTCTAGCTTCCGCAAAACTATGTGCAATGTGTATATAATGTAGGTACGTGAAGATCAGTTCTCTGGTCATGTCTCCAGGCGGAATAATGACTCCATAGAGCGTCTAGTGGTGCAGGGCAGAGTGGAAGGTAATAAACCACGCGGGAGGTCACCGATGAGGTGGACCGATGAAATAAAATCCGCGGTTGGAAGCCCTGTTAATAAATACGCCAGGCTGTCATCTAACAGAACCAGATGGCGAGAGGTCGAGAGGCGGGCAACGACTACACTTGGCGATTGGACACAGTTCATCCTGTCAGGAGCGAAGCGAAGAAGAGAAGAAGATCATCATGGACCCTGTCGGACACAGAAAATTAAAGAATAGGTACCTAAAAGAAAGAAAAAAGCAACAATCTCTTGTTGAAAGTGTACAAGGTCGCACGTAATAGAACCGGCAGGTACCTAAAAGAAACAAAAACAACAATCTCTTGTTGAAAGTGTACAAGGTCGCACGTAATAGAACCGGCAGGAACCTAAAAGAAAGAAAAAACTACAATCACTTGTTGAAAGTGTACAAGGTCGCACGTAAAAGAACCGGTAGGTGCCTAAAAGAAAGAAAAAAAACTACAATCTCTTGTTGAAAGTGTACACACGGCTACTTATCAAGCTATACATTTCCAGTATAAGCTGATCTCGTATTGTATAGGATTTCCGTACGATTAGAGGTCAGCGTATACTGGAAATGTATAGCTTGATATGTAGCCGTGTGTACAAGGTCGCACGTAACAGAACCGGTATAATTTGGCCTCGCGTTCTATTGAAACTCCATACTACTTTAGGCCAGCTCAAAGTCGTGTACCATGATACCATCACTATAAAGTCTTATTAATAAAGAAAAAGAAATAAAATAAATTTATTCACCTTAATACGCCTACTAATACGCTTATTAATACGCCTTTTTAGAAAAAATACTAATTAAACTGGAATACTTATGCCAAGAAAAGTCAACTTCTGTATTCAATGTACGCCATTCCTTAGACCTCAAACAACGGAATCGTAGAACAAAAGTTGACACATAAGTCAAGCAGTATCATAATAAGTAACAACTCTAAAGGTCGCACTAGTCGACGGCTCGAACTCGTTGGTGGGTGTGGCTAAAATGCAATGCTATTTAGTTTATTTATTTATTTATCAATTTAGTTGTATTTATTAATTAATTTAGTCGTATTTATTTATTAATTTAGTTGTATTTATTTATTAATTTAGTTGTATTTATTTTGTATTGTTTATTTAGTTTTTATTTATTTATTTAGTGAGAATCACAATGATTTATAACGAAAACGAGCGTAAAATTTCATGAATAGACCTTTGAGCGTATAGGTATGATGTAAAAACTACTGAATGTATTTTAAATCTTGAATAAATTATAATTATCTATCCCTGTACGATAACACTTTTAATGACGACGAGTAATCACAATACTACGTTTGTATAGAGGAATGACCGACTTTTTTTTTCGTGTCCTTAAAGAAGTTAATTAATTACCTGTCAGACCAACATAGGGCGTCGTCTCGATACCTGAAAATAAAAATAAAGTGTTTACTGTTTAACTCATATAGCAACAGTTTTAAAAACCATAACCTTCTTAGGCCCGGGTTTAAAAATGCTTCTTCATGACAACTGGTTTGTGTAAAAGAAACTTTACAAAAGCTTCTTTAGCACAACCTTGTACAAGTGTTGGAAAGAAAAAGCATTTGTTAACATATTTACGTAAAAACAACGCATTTCCTTCTTCACCTCAACACTGCTTATGTGTTGGTTTAAAGAAGCATACATAGCTCGCTGTCCCGATTGTGTACCCAAATGATTCTTTAGCACAACACTCATGCAAGTGTTGGCATGAAGAAGCATTTGTAAACACTTTTACGTATAAATAGAACGCATTCCTTTCTTCGCCTCAACACAGTAGCTCATCCTAACTTCCTATCCTAATCCTAATCCTAATCCTAACTAATATTACAAATGCGAAAGTAAGTTTGTTTGTTTGTTTGTTACCTTTTCACGCCTAAACCACTGAACCGATCATCCTGAAATTTTGCATATACGTCGTCAGGAGTACAGAAATGGACATAGGGTACCTTTTATCCCGCAAAAAAGTACTGTTCCCGAGGAAAACAACAATGACGTTATTATGATAATAGATGGCGCCACATGTCTTTCGAATCATGATTGAATTATAACCCGAATTGATAGTCAAAGTCTAAATTAACGCGAGCGAAGCCGCGGGCAAAAGCTAGTAATTAATATTTGTCTGCCCGACAGCTTCTTTAGCACAACCCTGTACAAGTATTGGCATGAAGAAACATTTGTAAACACGCTTCTTAGGAACCAAACTGAGGCCCTAACAATCTTATACCGTATTTGGTTCAATAACTACAAGGTGGTTGCCAACGACTACGTTATTATATAATTAAATACAGGCATTATCACTCGACAGTTCCTGATTATAGAGGACACGGGGCACTACTTACACCTTGGTGTACCTATGTGATTATATTTGTACCAGCAGCTTAATTGCGTAACACACTATCGATCAGAATCTGAATCATTTTGAAGGATATTGCTAATCCATTGCTTCATATGTTCGAAAAATTTGCCTGCTCAACAACGTAAATAACGCAATGAATGTTATTAAACTGTCAAAATGAGAGCCATTCCTACTGTTAGCGTGTTACGCCCCGCGGATATCGCCTAACTATCTTACAGAAGTGCCAATAATCCTTACGAGGTTTATATTTGAAAACGGGAAATATTTAAATGATCCTCTAAAAACTTATTGACTTTCTGATGATGTACGCTTTTTTAAATTAATGGAACCTCTACATTTTTTTGGGCTTCTAGTGATGCACGCTTCTTTTAATTCATAAATGAGTCTCTTTTTAAGGGGACTACAGGACCTAAACGCAAGTTTTATACTCGTAATTTCTAAAAGTATATTTTCTACTGCAGTAAACAAAATCAGAGAAATATATAATATTCTTCAGAATATATGCTAATATGTGTGTTGAAAATATAATACAACTAATTTTATATGATAGAAAAAATTACGAAGATACCTCTTAAAATATCCTTTAACGATTAAAAACCATACATGCAATCATTCTGTTTTTTTTGTCAGATTATTCTACAAGCAACTTAATAACGTAATAGTGTTTTAATTTTTTAGTCCAATCAACAGAACTGTTTTAAATATTGCTTCATATTTTGCAATAAATTACCAGCGTTATGTCTTCGCGCTTCTCTTTCTTTTCTATGCAGTCCGACAGAGTGCGCTTTAGCTGTTGTCAACCCCTTACCTTTCTGGCTTTTTCTCACAGTTGGTCGCAGAAACTAAACCATGGTACCCCGACCACACGGGTTAGGTTAGGTTAGAACTGCGAACTGCTTCGTGGTGGCGGAATGGCGGGACAGGCTCTCACGCCCTACCGCCGGCCTCGTCACCATCGAGGCGGTCCGGCCGGTGCTCGACCACTGGCTCGGGAGGAGGCACGGCTCCCTGTCGTTTCGGGTGACGCAGGTGCTCTCGGGGCACGGTTGCTTCGGGAAGTACCTGTGTCGCATAAACAGGGAGCCGGACGCCCGGTGTCACCACTGCGTCGACTGCCGGGAGGACACGGCGCGGCATACGCTGGCAGAGTGTGCCGCTTGGGAGGAGCCGCGCCGTGCCCTCATCTCAGGAGTAGGCAGTGACCTCTCGCTGCCGGCCGTTGTGAATGCGATGGTCGGCGGCGAGGAGTCCTGGGACGCGGTGGTATCCTTCTGCGAAACAGTGATCTCGCAGAAGGAGGCTGCGGAAAGGGAGCGAGAGATCTCATCCTCTCACCCGGCCCGCAGCAGGCGCACCGGGCGTCGGCGGAGGGCGGACAACGCCCTCTTCCAGCCCCCCTAAATGGGTCCAGGGGTGACGGACTCGGGGACGTCCGTCGCCCCCCATACATCAGGACCCGAGGTGGCGGCGCGTAGTGTTCCACGCGCGCCCCTCTTAGACGTCGCGGGGGGAGTCAAACACCTCACTCCCCCCCCTCGACCGGACGGGGCCCGCAGAGGCGGGCCGGCACCGGCCGGGGGTTGCGGAAGATTTGTACGTTCCCGCGACCCCCGGCGTAGGTGTGAGACGGAACACCGGGGTGGTTTTTAGTCAGTAAGAGTCTGACAGACCCCTCTGCCCCCCCAGGGCGGAGGACATCCATGAGGATTTTCCACCCCGGAACAAAAAAAAAAAAAAAAAGGTTAGAACTGCGACCAACCACGCGCGACCCGAAATAGATAAAAAGGAAGCTAGTCTTTGGTCACCGATTATCTGGATTGTAGACTATAATTGACTTTATTTGTTAGGGACAGCTTAGTAGTGTACGTTATGAAGATGATGTTAAAAGGAAGGTGTTCCTACCTAAGGACCAGGAAACTGCTCAACAAAAGAAGCAGCTAATCTCGAAGATATAAGAGTACTTAAATTTAAAATATATATGTACATTTGCAGATAAAATAATACTTATGTAAGCGAAATGTTACTATCTTATTCGCGATCTCCTGACTTTGATTATATAACAACTTAATGATCTCCTAAAACAGGGCTTCCTCTCTCCTACCCTTTTGCTGTGCCCTACAGGGTCCATAATGATCTCAATTGGAACACGGGTGGGTAATAACCCACCCGTGTTCCTTCAGTTACCTGTGCGCCAGGGCCACGATAACTCTTTCGAACAATCCGCGACCCCGGCAGGCATCGGCCCTTTCGGACTGCGTTAATGATGCTGATATTTCTTTGAGGCACGCGTGGAACACAAAGCGCCGTCGACCCGGGCCTGGTCCTTACCGGACGGCGAGCTGCCCATTGCTCGCCGTACGCAAGCCCGCGCCTACGGTACCACCTAAGTACACATTATAGTAAAGCAATAAAGATATTGAGTACTTTACAATGTAACTTGTCAAGATAGTTTACGTACTTATGCGCTTAGAAATAGCGCAGGGTAGATTATTGGAGGGGATCGATTTTTAAGGCTAAGCATCGCTAACCCAGGTCGACCCGTGGATGGGTGACCATCTGTAACATACCAAGACCCCTCCATGCCTTGGGGAGAACGTTAAGCAGTTGGTCCCGGCTGTCATTCGTAAATCTTTGAGAGTCGTTACGGGTAGTCAGAAACCAGAAAGTCTGACAACCAGTCTTACCAAGGTCTTAGGTGTGACCCAGTAACTGGGCTGTAGAGGTCAAATAGGCAGTTGCTCTATGTAAAATACAGGTATCCAGCCGCATCCAATTAACTGGAAGCCGACCACAACATAGTTGGGGATAGGCTAGGGATAGAAAGTTGACAAGGAGTTCTGTCAAAAAATGTACAGCAGCATTACCGTCTCTGCTGCAACAGCAGCAGTACAAAATTATAACTTCATAACAACCTCATAAAAGAACCATCAAAACAGCTTTCGCTTAATATATGAGCGCCGGGAGCGGGGTGGAAGAGGGTGCACTTGCACCCCCCTGGCTTCAAAATAAAATATAGATGTTAAAACATTTAGAACTAAAAAAATATCCGAAAACGCCTAATAGAATAAAAGAGAACTCAACCTATTGGAGGCGAGATCCAAAAATTTTCGAGCTCGCTTCGCTCGTTATTGCATTCTGCAATCTCTCGATTCTAAAGCTACGGAACTCTTTATTTCCGAAAATCTAATCGAACCTAGGCGGGGTGCTAACATTATCGAGCTTGCTCACTCGCTCTTGCATCTTACTCTGTCTTAATTCTTAAGCATCTTTATATAAATAGGCACAGTTAGTCCTCTTTCTGTATGCATGAACAAAATAAAATCTACCCCATTCGAGCTCGACTTGCTCGCTCTTGCATCCTACAGTCTCTTAATTGTTTGGTTTTTTGCATAACTCCACAAAGTTACTCCTTGCATGAATGGACAAACGATAACCTATCATCCGAAGTAAAGTGCAAAAATAATCAAGCTCGCTTCGCGGAGCTGAAGATACACCCCCTGAAAATAAACTTGCCCGGCCTTGGCTTAATACAATATTACCAATTCATACCAACAGCAATCAACTTAAAAAACATTAAAACTCAATAAATCGTCGCGATAATCATCCGAGTTCACTTCGTTGTCAAGTAAAAAGTTCATATCACATAGCTATGGTAAACTTAAGTATGTAAAAACATAACTGGGCGAGTTGACCCATTATTAATCGAGATACAACAATACCTAGACATCTGTCTCACACCTAGTTTCACCATGATGTAGGGGGAATGGAAATGGCAACCGTACCAAGTAAGCGCGCTTCAGCAAAACATCGCTGAATGAAGCGCGTCATAGGTTTTTCATAATGATTATTGGAGAAATACATACAGAGTTCTAACAGTATTTTTAAGATATTTTTCATACTTAGGTTACCTAAGTAACATAAACTTATGTATTTTTGTGAGGCCAGCGCGTCATGGGTTTTTCATATTGATTATTGGAGAAATACATGCAGAGTTCTAACAGTATTTTCAAGATATTTTTCATACTTCGCTTACCTAAGTAATATAAACTCACGTATTTTTATAAAGCCATGTGTAACACTTTGCTTCGAGCATTATCGCTTTAATTCTAGTTAAAGCAAACCTGATAATTTATTACTCGTCTCTTTCTGTTTTCGTCGTTTTGTTTCTCTCTAGCACCTATATTGGTTTCAATAAACATTAGTTCAGCTCCTTCAATCAAAAAAATCTTGTCAAGGCCTTTCTTCCCTATCAACCACCATCCCTCAAATGTTTAACCCTATACCGCGCAAAACCCTGTCTCCTCTTCCATTCTCTCTACATCATTGAACTAGACCATTTGCCAGTGTGCCGACCTCCCAGGCAATGAATGAATAATTCACGACGCCTCGCTTACCGCCGCCTACATTATTAATAACTGACGGTTAGCTTCTGAGCATGACGGACGGAAACCGCTAAAAATGGTGGTTATTTCTCGTTCTGAAGAAATGAGGAGCTAAGTTTTGGGGTAAGATACAGACTCGAAACTGAGCGTAAACTTACGCTTCGATCTGTCAAAATCTGTGCATTTAAGTATGATTTTGACAGATCGAAGCGTAATCATTAACAACATTAGTTTCGTGTTTGATTAAAGGAGATGTGACATGATGACCATACATATTACAGGTAGCTACATGGGCGCCGGCTAGTTTATTTTCAGAGGGGTGCATCATTGTCTCAACATTTTAGATAGTAACCCATGGGAAGTTGCGAGGTAAACCCATCACAAGTATCCTTATAACTTACCGGGGCTGCCTCAATTTTGTGCTGGAGAACTATTGTATGAGAAACACTAAAAACTTTTATTTATTATTTATTATAGCTCTTTGAAGCGAGCTCGATCATTACTGCAGTTGTCGTCGGATATCTTAGGTTATCGCTTGTCCATTCATACAAGGAGTAACTTAATCGACTTCTGCAGAAAAGCTTAACAATTAAGAGAATATAGGATGCAAGAGCGAACGAAGCGAGCTGGATAATTTTTACATTATACCTCGAATGGGATCGGTTTTATTTTGTCCATTCATACAGGAAGAAGAGTTACTGTGTCGATTAATACAAAGAAGCTTAAAAATTAAGATAGAGTAGGATGCAAGAGCGAGCGAAGCAAGTTACATAATGTTAGCACCCCGCCTAGGGTCGATTCGACTTTCGGAAATAGTAGTGTGGTACTTTGTCGACTAATGCACCAAAGCTTTAGAATTGAGAGATTGCTTGACAAATTTGAGACCTCACCTCGAATAGTTCGAAGTTCTTTATTATGGTATCAGGCGTTTTCGTTTTTTTTTTAGTACTTTATATTTTTACATCTATATTTTATTTTAAAGCCAGGGAGGTGCAAGTATACCCTCTTGCACCCCGCTCCCGGCGCCCATGGGTTTCTACTTTAAAAACGTTTATGTTAGGTTGACGGTTCTAAAAGGTAAGTCTTATGAAAGTCACAGATATGAGAACCATGCCTTAAAAATATTAAGAAAATCAACCTTATGGTAAGATTGATATAGAAGTTGGTACTGCTTAGTCCATACTAAGTCCCGCTTCATATTTTTGTCTGACCAACACCGATTCCTTGACAATTCAAAAGTGCCTGTAAATGGTTTTATTGAAATAAATTATTTGAGTTTGAACTGTCACCAGTTACCAAATGGACGGTGGTGGCCCCGTGGTAACGGCTCCGACTTACGAGTTGAACGTCATAGGTTCGAACCCAGTCAGGCGCTTAACTTTGTGTAAATTATGTCAGCACTACTGCTCTCAAAACGGTGAAGGAAAACAACGTGAGGAATCCGGCATGTCCTAGAACCAAGAATTCGAAGACATGTGTCATCTACCAACCCGGACTGGGCCTGCGTGGTGGATTATGGCCCACTCCCTCTCACAGAGTGGAGGCCTGTGTTCCAGCAGTGGTAACGTTATAGGCTGATTATGCAGTTACCAATACAAGACACCCATTCACAATCACTGTGAGTGAAAGATCACGGACAGTAACAGCTAAATACTAACACAAATAACTAAAACATTGACGCCTCAAACTCGTCGAAAACCCATTAACTAGAAACTCCTTTAAACCAAGAAACTATAAAGTTAACAATACGGAGATACCCAGAGAAATCGCTTGTACCAGTTAACTTGGCAGAATAGATGTTCTGCACCTTGCTTATTGGCTGCGTATACGCACAATATGGTGAATAGAATATTGTCTATGGTCCATTATAGGACATTGGTCTGTCATGGTAATTATTATGGATGGTGCTATTGTGGCTAAATATTTAGAGCAGAATTCTTTAGTAGATAGGTTTGTTGGTATTTTCAGAATGGACGTGGTATAGATTTTATTCTTTTTTTTTAATGTTAAGATAAATTTATTTGATGTTTTAATCTTGATCTTATCGTCGATTTCATTTAGTACCTTTGTAAACATTAATGTCTTTCTATTACTTGAAAGTTGAGGTTTCTTCTTCGATACAATTATTCACCAGTTTCCAGAATAAAAACGTTCATGAAAAAACTAAAATTTAAAAAAAAACTTATGCTCTAATATTAAAAAGTGAAATAGCAATAATGTCTTTTGCGTCATACCAAGAAGTTGAAAACGTCTGCGAGTGTCAGCTGATGGCATTCTCGATGAGCACCCTCGAACTCGCGGCCTAAATCGGGTTGGCAGAATCAAAATACTTACCAACTAAACAAACTTTTCTTAGAAACCAAAACAATATATTTATATTCATGTACTTTTGAGTCAACATCAAAAGCGTTCTGAACTGAAATGAATTTTGGACTGATTAGAATTTTGAACAAACTAAACTAGCGATGGTTCAGCAGGATTATTTTTCCAGAAATGTCCAACAAGCTGACCATTACTATGTAGCTACGAAATGTAAACTGCATAGCAAGTAGGTATACAGATGTAGGTGGTAAGTAAGTCGACAGTCATTACTCGACTCGAGTACAGGTTAGAGTGTGGGGTGAGGCAGAGGGGGTTGACCTCACCGAAACTTTTTAATTTGTATATGGACCGCCTGATTGGAGAGCTGAGCAGCACAGGAATCGGATGTCATATAGATGGGATTTGCTTTAATAATATTAGCTACGCGGATGACATGGTGCTGCTCAGCCCTTCAATCGGCGCGTTGCGTAAGCTGCTTCGTATCTGTGAAGGGTATGCGGAGGCCCATGGGCTCAGATATAATGTGAAGAAAAGTGAGGTTATGGTTTTTAAAGCACTCAAAAAAGATTTCTCAGACGTACCACCCGTCTCACTCTATGGTACACCTTTAAACAGAGTCACTCATTTCAAGTATCTGAGCCACTGGGTCACCGCAGACCTCAAAGACAACATGGATGTGGAGAGAGAACGTAGGGCGTTGTGCATCCGCTGTAATATGTTGGCTCGCAGATTCGCTCGTTGCACTGAACAAGTGAAGGTCACACTATTTAGGGCATTCTGTCAGACCTTCTACACGTGCAGAAGGTATTACTATAAGAAGAAAAAGAAGAAAGAATTTATTATTATACTGGAAATGTATAGCTTCCCCCGCCGTGTGTACATAGGTACATAGAGGTGTTTACATTTACCGTGCCAATGAGCAAAGGTAACCTATTATGGGAGGTGAGGAGAAAGGCAGAAGATATACCTACCTGCAATCAATCAATTGGGAACCTGACCCTACCTGCCTAAGAGAAACTTTGTCTGAATAGTGCTCACAAGCTTCACCAACTTTTTTTTTATTAACATTTGTTGCACTCGAAACTACTTCGCAATGTTAACAATATTCCTGTCAATCAATCTGCCTAGTTTTTGCCAACTATGTTGGGGTCAGCTTCCAGTCTAACTGGATGCAGCTAAATACCAGTATTTTACATGGAACGACTGCCTATCTGAACTACACAACCCTGTTAGTGGGTAAAACGATACCCCTTGCTAAGACTGGTTGTCAGACCTTTGGGCTTCTGACTACCCATGACGACTGCGAAGATCTACGAATGACAGCCGGGAAAAACGGCTTGACGTGCTTTTCGAGGCACGAAGTGGTCTCGATACGTAATGGATGGTCACCCATCCACGAATCGACCGCGGCAAGCGTAGCTTAACACGTCGATCATCCCGTGCGTCTGTTATCATTTGGCCACAAGCCCTCACTATATAATATTCCTGTCGTTCCCTAATAGTAATCAATGCCCCTTGCTCACTTCTCACAGTTCTCACCCATAACACCTATAATTTAACACAAAAAAACACAAATACCCCACATATTTCGTTGTAAACTTCTCATAAGTTTGTCTATTGCCAATATGGCGCGCGATCTTCCCCGCGCTTTTTATTAAAATACCTCGCATGCGTATGTCTGACAATAATCTATGAGATCGCTGATCGCACCGCGAAGGCTTATTAAATCGTGATGAAAAGTTTTATTAAACAGAAAATATGGAAGAGATAAAAAATGTTATATAAAACGAAATGAGTGAACTACAAAATCCCCTGGATTTTATTTTGGAAAAGCATCATCCATGAGATAACTGAGCATAATGTGTAAAAGGGACAACGTGTGAAATTGACATTGATAGGAGGTAAGAATTTACGTCCACCACATGTGATTATTTGAAGATATGTATGGATCGCATAATAATTTTGACAACAATAATTAAGCTATACAATTCACTCTTCATAATAATAAGTTCAGAATTTCAATTAAAATGACTGTCGGTGTATTTTTCATAACCAATTTTTTGGACCACTAACTTACCTAAGAACTTCAACTTGAAGTTTATCCCCACTTGTTTATCATTTGGTGCTTGATTCATACAACTAATGCGAGAAAAACCAGCTGAACCAGTGGAAAGAGGTGCAGGGTTTTAAGTATGTATAGAATTGACAGCTGTCAAAGTCGTCCACTTTGACAGCTTTCAATTCTATACATACGTCAAACAGCACTAAGTATTTAACTCGAGCTCCACGCTTTGGTTCGATAAATTAACAGAAATTCTAATTGATACCTAATTATTCTCTAAACTTAAACTAAAATACCTTAAATGCGAGCAAGGACATCACAATTCGCAAATTGAATGTATTACGAAGTCTCATTCTGTAACAGTTTGGAATCGCATACAAACTCACAAGGTGTTATTCTACAACGTGTTTCTAACTCGAACGAACATAAAAAGTAATAGAATTCGGTTTAGGAACGCCGTGTTCTGCCAGGGCTGTCAAAAAGCCGGTGATCGAAAAAAAAGTATGGTCTCACAATGCATCGATTAGAAACAATGGCTAAATAAAAACGAATCCCAATAAAGCATATTTTTGCTGAAATTAAGACTTAAATATTCCAACTGTTTTCGTCTGAAGGCAAACATGTGATTAATTGGAATAACTTTTAATATAAACCACGATAAGCTGCAAATTATCAGCTACTTATTGAATTAGCTTAATTCGTTCACTAGTTATAGGTTAATGCAAATAGCTAACAAGTTGAGGTAACCTGTTTGCGTTGATGTACTTGGCGGATCATAAGCAGAATACTTTACATAAAACAGATTTTAAAAAACCCATGCTCTTAAACTACATTGGCCCATATTTAATTAGAAACTATCACTTATGAGCAATGACGTAAGGTTCACAATAGCTTTTTCAGTCACAGCACCTACAAGTATGTCTCCTGAAAACGAAGTATTTCCAGTGTTCAGCTTTTTTAATACACACAATAAAAATAAAAAAATCAGAAGATTTTTTTTTATTGTTAACCATAGAACAATGCAGGGTATGCAATGGTCAATAGAAATCTCATGATATTTTTGCGTAGTCGACCATAAACACAGTTTTTCTTCTTTTCATGTCCACGTGAAAGTTTGATCCCAGTATGTGGCCATGTTGATTGCGGCATCAGTGGCATTCTTTAGGTCGTCCGAAGTGCAGGTGAAAGGGCACTTGGACACTCCAGCAAGTGAGATATGAACACTATCAGCATTCTTATAAACAAAATTCAAAATTCGAACATTCCTTCTCAAAGATGGCGTCCCTAAGTAATGCAATTGTCAACACCCGTTGAACACTTTGCATTTTATAACACGCTCCCGAACGTTTGTCGAGAGCGAGACGGTAATGATGACCATCAATTTTTACTGAGCCCTATCAATACTCGTTCAACAATGTTGGATCTATGGCTTTCCGTTTTAGCACCGTGTTTGAATGTAAGTTTTGGCAGATGTAGGTGATAAATTGCAAATTTCATTCGCGATTGAAAATTTTAAGTATTGGGAAATTCGATTCTGGTTGGAGATACGGGTTATTTGAAAAGAGGGACGTAAAAAAATTGAGTAACTGCATCAATTTATTGTGAAAGGCTGAAAGCTGCGGTTGAAACTAAACTCTGTTTAACCTGTGTCAAATATTTTTTTTTTCTTTCTTTCTTTCTTTCAAACAGGTTCATGTCATCATGTCAAATAGAGCTTTGCAGACCTGTTTACAGATGGCCTAAAGCTGCATTGAATTTTGGTTACAAAACGTGTTGTTCGACTGAAAAATAAGTAAAAACCTGAAATTACGACTACCAAACAGGACTCGAACTCGCGGAACGCGCACCAGAATAAGGGTATGGCAAGTATCTATTAAAATTATGACCAAGTAAATTTAGAAGAAAATTTTAGAGTTTTTTTTTTTAATTTATCGAATTCATTTATTTATCTATACTAATAATAAAACTGAAGAGTTTGTTTTTTGTTTGTTTGATCGTGCTAATCTCTGGAACTAAAAGTCGGATTTGAAAAAATCTTTTGGCATTTGATAGCCCAATTCTCGAGAAAGGCTTCAAACTAGGACTCTTAGATGCCGAAAAAAAAGACAAAAGTAAGAAAGAACGGTAAGCGAAAACGAAGTAATAGCGCGGGCAGGCGATGCGATGCGACGGGGTGGGTCGGGGTAACAAGAAATTTCACGCGTACGAAGTCGCGGACAGAAGCTAGTCTAATTATATTCTACAGTGAAAACTCAAGAAAAGTGATTTGCTCATCAAAAACCTCAACAAATTACCATCAACAACGGTAACCCACACAACCGTAGTAAAACGGTTAATTACCATTAACCCCTGAACCGAACCGTCCCGAACCTCCCCGAAGTTTGCCGAACAACAAACTTGCGGCTATAGAACGCACGTGATGTCACTAATTCTAAACCCATGAAAATGGATTGTGGGACATTACTTTGTTTTAAGGTATTTTGGAAATATATAGGGAAATATAGTGTTTTATGCTCTTTTTATTCGATTTGACCGAATTTCTGTAGACCAAATGCGATAGCACTATCATTAAACATAAATGAAAAAAAAACATTATGTTTGCGTCATTTGAAAAACCTGCAAAGAAAAGCTCGCAAAGTATATAAAGTGTATATTTACCCAGCAAACAGATAATGTTTCTTTTAAACACCGACTTTCCCTGCAGAAAAACCTGAATCCATCTTTCTTCTTTTTAGAGTTCCCTACGCAAAGGGTAAAACGGGACCCTATTACTAAGACTCCGCCATCCGTCCGTCTGTCTGTCCGTCTGTCACCAGGCTGTATCTCATGAACCGTGATAGATAGACAGTTGAAATTTTCACAGATGATGTATTTATGTTAACGCTATAACAACATATACAAAAAAACAGAATAAAATAAATATTTAAGGGGGCTCCCATACAACAGACATTTTTTTTTGCCGTTTTTATAGATAATGGTACAGAACGCTTCGTGCGCGAGTCTGACTCGCACTTGGCCGGTTTTTTGTTCTGATTTATCTCTAGATACTTCTGCTTGAAAGAAGCTCTAAGCTATATGCCAAGTAATATAACTGTAGGAACAAACTCAAAAGTACGACCTAAAACACCCAAAACACCCACAACATCCAATTTCAGACAAAACGTTACACCTAGAACGTCATATTGTCGTCATGTTACGAATTTAAATTTTCAAATTCGGAACACGTTTGTCTCGTTGGCGACACTCGTGCTGGTTTATTGCATAAAATTACAATATTCGCCGACAGAGGGCGACGCAAGTGGTACGGCCATTATTGTGTTACACGTCATATTATTAAAACAATTAGGTGTTTAATTGATATTCGTTGCATGTGTGTTGTGTAATGTTCGGATGGAGGGAGAGCTATTATTTTTATTTGTGGATTAGTTATCTTGAGCGCTAGCCAGGCATTATTATACTGTCTTAGAAAACACAATGAAGCAGCATCCACATCATAGATCATAGGTATTTATATATATATGTCACCGAATACAATTTATAATCTATCTAGCGAGATTACAAACTATCGAAAAATTGTGAACTGCAACAAACCATTTACAATTTAACGCACTATTTTTCGATAGTTTTTAACCTGTCCATGGCAAACCGACAAATTGTGTACTGGTATGGTATCAAACCTGCATGCGACGGATCGCGACTTGCGCTAATACTAAATAGCCAAGTAACTGCAACCAACTTGGAAGTAGCGCTCGCTCGGCTCGCGCGCATTTGGTCACTTTTTTTTTTATTTTTTGATCCTGGGTGGAAAATCCTCATCGATGTCCTCCACCCTGGGGCTAGTTTTTAGTCAGACTCTTACTGACTAAAAACCACCCCGGTGTTCCATCTCACACCTGCTCCGGGGGTCGCGGGAACAAACGATACTCCTAACCTTATCTATTTGGTCGGGGCGGGGTGCCCTGGCTTAGTTACTGCGACCAATTCGGCTACCACCAAGACCGACAAATCAGAGACGGCTCACAATTTTATGGGTGATAAAATCGGACAGATTGTTAACCCTGTTGGTAAGTGCAGGTTCGTTCATAATTTGGCGTTTTGACATGGATAGATTATAAACTATCGAAAATTTTAACGTTCTATTGTAAGAAGTATGGTACAGCTCACAATTTATGGACAGTTTACAATCTCGCGAGATCCTACTAATATTATAAATGTGAAAGTTTGTGAGGATGGATGGATGGATGTTTGTTACTCTTTCACGCAAAAACTACTGAACGGATTTGAATGGAATCTGGAACAGAGATAGTTTTGAACCTGGATTAACACATAGGATACTTTTTATCCCGGTACGACATCCACGCGGGCGAAGTAGCGGGCAAAAGCTAGTAGATTATAAACTAAATGTACTCAAAATCTTACGGTGACATATACATACATAAACTCACGGCTTCTTCCCATGGGGGTAGACAGAAACTACAGAACGCCAGCTGCTACGATCCTTACATACTCTTGCAGGTATATTCTGTGAAAAACTCACCATGAAACCTTATGTGAAGTGAGCTGTCATTCTACCTGATGCTAGAGATTGACGCTATCGACAACTCACATCATTCTCACTTTACCAAAATTTTAACGGTGAGATTTTTACAGAATACTTACCAACACTGCACCCTAATTACGTAACACACTATCAATCACAATCTGAATAATTTTGAAGCCTATTGCTAATCCATTACTCCATAAGTTCGAAAAATTTGTCTACTCAACAACGTAAATAACGCAATGAATGTTGTTGAACTGTCAAAATGAAAGCCATTCCTACTGTTAGTGTGTTACGCAATTACCCCGCCGGTCACACACGCACGCCGGTTGCGAGTATAGCATGATCACTAACAAAATATTGCTAAAAGAACTTAACCACCTAGCTTTGCAATACTTAATCGTTCATCAGTCGCCTCATGACAAACACGCAGACAAACATGTCTCCGATGTGTTTGTTCTCCAGTTTACTTGTAGCCGTCGTATCGCATACAGCGAGTCGCCTTGTAAATGAAACTCAAAGTAATAAGAATAACATCAAAAAACTACTAATTAACCGGATGTTTGGCTAAACATATATAGTTTTTTTTTTGAGGAAAATAACGGCTGAGGACGACACAATAAAGTAATAAGGAGTTTTTTGTAGTAACTTTAACTACACTTCTGGGGATAACAACAGTGGAACTGAAAATTGTCATAAAACACATTTTCTCGAAACGAGAATCAAAGACTTTTTTTATTGACCGAGCGAGCGCTAAGCGCGACCGAAGTGTCTCCGTTTCAGCTTGAGCACAAATGCTTTCGTTTGTCCAGACGTCCCGCTGTTCTCCTCTTAGGTACAGCGGGGTAATTACGTAGCACACTAACAGTAGGAATGGGTTTAATTTTGACGGTTCAACAACATTCGTTATTTACGTTGTTAAGCAGACAAATGTTTCGAACATTGAAGCAATGGATTAGCAATAGGCTTCAAAATGATTCAGATTGTGATAGATTGTCTGTTACGTAATTAGGGTGCAAGTCGCATTTCTCAAACGATTCTCTCGTGAAATTTTGTGAGCAGGTTCGATTATTATATGGAATATTTTGTCGATTGCGTATTTCGACATTTTTCAAAATGGCGGAGAAATGGTAGTTGGAAACGTAATAAAAAACATATTTCAAACATTTCGCGCTCTTTTTGTTTTAAGGTGAAGATTTATTTAGTTTTAAGCTATGCAAAAGCAGACTCGCGAGGTCTACAGCTCACAGAGCCACTAGTCTAATTTGAAGGTTCCAAAACTACAGCAAATTCGACCCTTAAACATAACTTCACTTACAAATATCATGACTTTAGGTAGTCACACGTAACTGACACATGTAAAAGAAAACAAACATACGTTTGCGTTGACCAACACTCTTGCGCGGCTAAGTGTTACACTCTGTGATTACAACGAAACGCAATTAGTCGCCAATTACTGCGCGCGCGCCGATAAGATAAAGATAAATATTCTAAAAGATACCTGACACCTACTTAGTGAACTATTCTTGATTTAGCTGCGAAGGCTTTGTAGGTTTGTACAAAGTTGCAGTGGCCAAGCTTGGAAATTATGCTTTTGTCTTTGTGAAACAGAATTTTGTTCAAAATGGACGAAATTAGTGTCGTATTTCCAATTATTTAGAATATACTCATGTCGGTTTCCTCACGATGTTTTCCTTCACCGTTTTGAGAGCAGTGGTAATGGAATTATTTATACAAAGTAAAGCGCCTGCGCGGGTTCGAACCCGCGACCTACAACTCGTAAGTCGGGGCCGTTACCACTGTCCCAATCATATAAAACGATACAAGATTTGACAGTAAAGGATGATTTAAACGGCTCGCATCGCATCGGATCGGAAAGGATACGAACGGATGCGGCGACAGCCGATCGCGTCCGGCAGGATGTCGACGCATACGATCGGCTCACCGTCGCTTGCGAACGTATCCGTTTCTACGCCTAGTCAAATAGTTTCATTCCTACCGTGTTGACGTGTTCTAATTCGGATGAATGTGTGATCGGATACGACGACAGGCGAACGGAGCCGATCGCGCGTCGCGGCATACTTTCGGCTACGATCGCTTGTCGCGGAAGACGCCCGAGGTCAAGCTGCTGTACGCGGCTTGGTAATATAAACTTTAAATACTGAGTACACGATTTAATACCGTTTAAAGATTGTAAAATCCGTTCCGATCTGATGCGATGCGAGCCGTTTGGTGGAAATCATCCTTAACGCTTTTAAAAACGGTGGATCACTGTTTATTGTCCACGAATCTCTACTCCATCATGAACGAAACCGACTTTTGTAATATTTGAGTAGAAGACTTAAGAATATTTTAATTACTGTTAAATGGACATCATATTAATACAAATACCAAATTTTTGTTTGTATTTTAAGGCTATTTAAAACCTACTTCTTGCTGTGCTTTGATAGCTTTGATTCAATTGATTTCAATGTTCACTAACTCAAGAGCAAACCAACACTGTGTTTTGCAGTGCCCTGACAGGATTCATGTACAAAAGCCGATAATTAATCTATTCTAGAATGAGTGATGTGCATGAAAACAAATAAACACCTAAATAAAAAAATAAAAAAATCTGTTTTATGTAATAAAGTTCAACGAAGAAGTTACCGTATTTGTCAATCTCAAATAAAACTGAAGAAATTGAGAACTTTTCTTATGTCATAACCATAACACCACAGCCTGCAATACAAAGCAGTACAATAATATCCAACCATAAACCATAGTTACACTGAAAATGTGTTACTCTGTGGCCAATACTCATAACATACTTGTAAGTTGTACCTACCCACATTTACGTAATTTCGTCGGTGTGTAAGTGAAACCGCAAACTGCTGTTGTGTAGCCAATTGTATTATGAAGAACAGTACTTTCTTTGGAGTGTAGTGGCAACTGGCAACTGGCAACTGGCAACTGTAATAACGGTAGCGACCGGTTATTGAGCGATTGCTAAGAGGATTTTGTTGTGTGATAGATCAGTCGGGAAATTGATATTTTGAAGGCGAGAACATTAGAGTCCTTTGGTTTTTTTTCTCTCTAAAAATGATACCTATATGGCAAGACTTTGAAGTTATCAGACTTAAAAGGCGCTCCCTTACCGGGAGCATTCGCTTGTAATGTAATCTTTAGCCGATACCTAGACGTGTTACTTCTACCTATTTAATTATATATATATACTAGCTGCCCGCCCCGGCTTCGCAAGGGTTGCGGTACTTATCTACGGCGTACCCTACCTACCCTACCTACCTACCCTACCTACCTACCTACCTACCCTACCTACCTACCCTACCTACCTACCTACCCTACCTACCTACCCTACCTACCTATCCTACCTACCTACCCTACCTACCTACCCTACCTACCTACCCTACCTACCTACCCTACCTACCTACCTACCCTACCTACCCTACCTACCTACCCTACCTACCTACTCTACCTACCTACCTACCCTACCTACCCTCTACCTACCTACCTACCCTACCTACCTACCTACCTCCCTACCTACCCTACCTACCTACCTACCTCCCTAACTCCCTACCCTACCTACCAAAAAAAAAAAAAAAAAAAAGAAGGAGTATGGCAACGAAAACTGTGACACGAGAATTTTATATATTAGATATTATACTATCCTGCTGGTTTCAATTATCTCTCTACTGTACCTAGCAGTTGACGGGCCTTGAAAAGCCTTATCCGTTACAGTGGAATCTTGAGTTGTTACATTACAACGACCAAGATTATGTCTGGACTTTAAAAGAGACTGTGACCTCTGAGTTTGTTTCGGCCTTTCTTCTCAGAGTAGTCAGATAGGAAACGCCGATCTCATCTAGTTTTAAAATATGATTGACGTGTAAACGAGTTTGTACAAACCTACTTACAGAAATAAAATCATTGATCATTTACAGGCGAAGGCTCCCGGTGAGCAAGCGCCTTAAGACGATTATTCTGGCAGGAATCATTCATTTTGAGCATCTAAATAGCTTCTGCAGAAAGTATTCTTTGAAATGATAATGTTTTACCAGAGGGCCTAGACAAATGCCATTCGCTTCAGAACGATTCTATTTCTACAATCGCTATCACTTTCGCTAATGTTTCCATCATACAAATCGAAAACTAGCGATAACGCTTATCAAAAAGTGCCACTTGGGTACGCATCTCTATGTAAGTAATAGTTCGACGCTGTCGATTCGTCTTATAGAATCGAATTAATCACGTGTCATTTCCATAGCTTATGTCAATCCCATAATTTTTTTGGCTTTTCTACTAGCGTCATCGCTAATCGATTGTTACTTTGTCTAGGCCCTCAGGATTCGTAAGGCAGTTAGAGGATATTAGCTTGTGCCCCATAGAATCATTTATTACTCTTCTATTGTAATGAATGAGTAATCTAAACTACATGTGTGAAATGATTACCCTAACAGTTGTATTAAAAAAAACATTGGCATTCTCGCAGCCACTTTTAGCTACTCGTCACACAACTATCATTACCTACTTATCTATCAAACTATTATCTACAACATACCTTCCAGATACTTCAAAACTAATCTAATCACCACCCGTTTCTCACATCCGCCCTGTATAACAGTGGTAAAGCTAAAATAATTTTATTTCCACTCGGGATTATCGCGAGCCTGCACAATCAATAATTTTGTATCAATGACTAGCCGGCCGCTTATTAGTAGAGGGAAAAAACAATAACTGTATATGTATGATTATATGCCTCGGTGCGTACAAGAAATGTAAGGATGTGGTGTTGTTGTTTTTTTATTATATTTGCCGTTTTTCGTGACGCTTATTTAATTAAACTTGGGAGATATGTTTTATAGCAAATGGGAAGATTTTTAAAGAAAAAAAGATAAATAAAATAGAAATAATAAAAATAAAAAGGAGCATTAAAAACAAAAATAAACAAGTAAAAAATAAAAGACTTACTTAATGTTTCATCAAAAATTTTATACATCGCCGTTTATACCAATCGATCAATTAGTATCGAAGAAGCCACAGCCTTCTTTTGAAGAACAGGAGCTCTTCTGGTTAAAATTCGAGTTAAATAATCGTTTTAATATGGACATGTTTCGGTAAAACAATTTTTGTCTCTCTTTTTATTCCTTTTTAACAAAATTTTGCAATAAATAAGACTGAAACACAAGTAACATCCATACAACAGCCAACCCACAAACTTTACGCGTTTGCGGCGTAAAATCACAGTCGACGATATAATTCTCATAATCCGCGGTGCGCGCGCATTCAACATAACCTTTCACACCTCGAGTCGTGCGCGCGCGCCATTGTGCGCGACTGTACGTAGCACTTGTGAACACGATTGTACTTATTAAAGATAGAAACTATCGTGTGAAAAATTTGTAAAACTGTGTGTGATTGTACCGATAGTGAAATGATTATGGATAATAGAGTTTATGAAACTTGCGATTGTATGACTGTGTCGGATATGATATGATATGACTCATACATACGTCATTCAAACATCAAAGAATCGTACCTAACCTACACCTAAAGATTATACTTTACATTAAAAATAGTATTGAATCTTGATTGACCTGCACGCGTATGCTGACCATTATAGAAACGGGTTTTATCGACGGAAGAATAGACAAAAATTACTTTCCGTGAAGACAGTACGACCGGCAGAAAAGTAGAAAGAGTCAACTGACTTTTTACGAAACTCAGTAGTTTATTCACGTTTTACATTTATTTTGCTTATATATCGAAAATGGTGTGTCCTATCGCAACAATAATGGAAATTGTGACCCACTATATGAGAACACCTTAAACCCCTAAAACTAAACATGTAGGTAATAATTTTTCACATTTTCCACACAAAATGTGAAAAAATAAATTTTTCCATTCCATTTTTATACTTTGGGGCCGTCGAGTAAAAAGTTTTCTACTGTCTTTAGTATGGCGATTACAAAATCAAATTGTCTTCACTACCTTAGACAACTGTCAGTTGTCAGTGTGATTTTGACGTTTGGGATAGAAAACTTCCTTCTGAAATAGTCTACATATAAAACGACCTAGACAGCGATCGGTAGAAACGAAAGACAAAATGACAGATTGTAGAAGGATTTTTACGGTGCTATGTCAAAAATAGAGAAACGAAATGTCACTTTGTATAGAAATAGCTATGTCTTGTCTTCCAAGAAACAGAAAGCGTCATGCGGCCTGCTGCACCATAATTGCGTAACATACTATAAATCACAATTTGAATCATTTTGAAGCCTATTGCTAATCCATTGCTTCATATGTTCGAAAAATTTGTCTGCTCACCAACGTAAATAACGCAATGAATGTTATTGAACTGTCAAAATGAACGCCATTCCTACTGTTAGTGTGTTACGCAATTACCCCGCTATTCCTTTTTTCCTACGCATTGAACCCACTGTTGGACATTCCAAGTATAAATTTTTTTTGCTCTTCTTTTATGTGTGAAAGTGAGGAGACGCCATCTTTTCCTACATTATGTTACAATTCAGAAGTTTATTGACTCATTTCGCCTCAGCTTTAAGGCGAGTAGAATGGCTAAGTTAGCTTTTACCAAAAAAAAATTATGGACACAGATCACCTTCATCTGCAATCTAAATCATTGCACATCAATTAGTAAGCTAACGAAAAACCAATCTAATTAACAAGAGCATTCTCTTTGTACATAATTGTACCAGTGTACACTTATGTACAAAACTGTTATAAAAGCGTATGTACCTAAGCAGAATGTTACGGAACATAAATTAAGACACCGGCATCGGCAGCTGCAGCACTGAGCTTATAAAGTTGTTTGTGCGCGATTATACCATTACAAGTTTACAACGCTAGTGAACACGAGGGTACCGTAAGAATGAGTACAAAAAGTATCGGAAATCTAACCACGTGAAAGATTACAAGGTGTTCGTGAAAACGTATAAATGATAAAATGATAAATGATAAATTATTTTATTTCTGTAAGTAGATTTGTACAAACTCGTTTACACGTCAATCATGTTTTAAAACTAGATGAGGTCGGCGTTTCCTAGCCGACTACTCTGAGAAGACAGGCCGAAACAAACTCACGAGGTCACAGTCTCTTTTAAAGTCCAAACATAATCTTGGTCAGATCATGTGAAGACCATGTAGATTTGAGTCTGAAATGGTCTTTTGAGGAAAAAAACACACAGAATGAGTGGACCTGTCCAGTCAGTGCACGCATTTGTCAGTAATCGTGCAGCTCAACTCAAAACTTAAGGAGCTCATATGCTGTGTTTAAATGTTCACGCACAGCATTTTATTTTCGTGATTTTCTCCAGACCATGCAATTTCAGTGAATGTCTGGTATATCTTCATTGGATCAGATTTACGAGTATGGCCTATAGGTAGAAAATGGTTTTTCGTGATAAGCAGGTGGCTGCGCGATGACAAAAAGTATTTGGAGAAAAAACTGTTGTGGCGAAACAAAGGAAATTCCTATATCCAGCAATGGTCTTCGATAGCCTGATGGATAGATTATTTTTTCCAGCTATATACTCTCACGGAGTCTCACGGACTGTGGTATCCGACTGACGTTAACGGACTGTCTCTATGCAATAAAGCCGAAAATCGCAACAACTAAAAGCAATAAACGTTAGCAAAGTCAGAGACCAATGGTCTGAATGTCAACTGAACTATGACCCTTACTGCCAAAATACTGAGAAAACAGTTAATATGTTCTCATGTGAACTAAACTAATGTTTAAGATCTAATACCGTTATGTGACTCAGGCGCAATGTCACTGCTGGGGCAAACGCACTTGGAATGAGCAAATGACTTTATTTTTTTTTATGGCTAGGGTCAGAGGGGGTACAGTGCAACGAGGGGCACAGTGCAAAAGTAGCGATATTTTCTTGGCTTTTTAGCAATTGTCTTTACTTTCTTTTTTGTATTGGCAACCCCACAAGCCGCCATCTTACTACACTTGTCATTTTAACGTTGCGAGTGCGTACGACATTTTTATTTCAAGATTATTTATTTAACCATTTACGTACACACATATAAACAGACAGGAAGAAAGGAACAGAAAAATAAGTACAAAGGTGATGCTTATTTCTAAAGAAATCTCTTCCAGCATACCTGCGATAGGAGAGTATATTAAAAGAGATGTAGACAACGTTTGTAAGAGTAGAAGGGAAAACAAAATACATAAAATCGAAATCAAAATTCCAATTTAAATATAAACATACAATATGATAACATACTTACATACATGCATACCTCTAAAATAAAAATCACTAAAATATATTAAAATATAATGTAATTGAAATAACAAATACATATGCAATTATGACAAAGTGGAAAGATAGTGTTCTTTTACTCTACTTTTAAATACTGCAACAGTTTGGCAGTTCCTAATACCAGGCGGAAGTTAATTCCACAACCGAACCGCGTGCACATTGAAGGAGTAGGAGTAGAAGTCGGTTGAGTGGGAAGGGGATTTAAGGAGATTTCTAAGATGCGATCTGCAAGGCGCAACAAAAAGACTGGCGTAAGAGAAGCGTTCCAGCAGATAGGATGGCGCTTTAGGATTGTGAAGTATGTTAACAGACACAATGTCCGGGAGTTCCAGCGAAGTCGAATAGGGAACCATTTGAGTATCTTGCGAAATTTAGAAACGTGATCATACTTTTTATTAACGTTAAAAACACAGTTATTTATAAATATACAGATATTTTGCAAATGCTCAAGTTTATTTAAAAGCTCCTAGGTGGCATCCAAATAACAGGCATCAGCGTAGTCATTTGACAAAGCTATGACACCTGCAAATATTAAACTTACAATAGAAATATTTTCCTGATGAAGATTACATGCCGAGTGAGGTAACCAATCGTCCTATTCAAGCAGAACATTCAACAAGTGAAATGAATCGAGCAGACGGATTACTAGAAAATGCGACACCTGAAATGAGTAATGACAGACCGATTACAAGTACTAATTCATGATCGAATCTTTCAGAATTGACCGGACCAGGTTCAGCACCTGGTCCGGTCAATTCTGAAAGACAAGAAGAAACAAGGACGATAGAAAATATACTGAAAAGTCCAATCGAATGCTGTGATTATTCTAAAGGCTCGGCCTCGAGTTAATTGGAGCCCAACCAGAGGTAGAAAAAGAGCGAAGACAATTATTGCGACAGATACTCCAGTTAAACAAGAAATTGAGCAACAAGCTAAATAAAAGGAAAACAAGAAAAATAAAATTAAAGCCAAATCTGTCAATCAAACCCAAGACAAGATAGAAAAAGTGTCGAAAATCCTTTTTATAGATTCTACCGAAGATTCCGACGACTCAGATGCTAGAAACTGATCTATAACTTCGTCAACTACGAATAGGTCCAATGATATTACTTTATCTAGTTATAGCACTCCAAAACAAAACGATTATGTTATAGTCAGGTTCAACACAGATAAACAATTGAAATATTTCATAGGCCAGATATTAACTAATATTATTGATGATGAAAAAGATAAATACGATATAAGTTCCCTCAGAAACAGCCACAAATCAGATTGTTTTTGTTTTCCTCTGGAGCCAGATATGACAATTCTTGCAAAACATGACATCGAAATTATTTTGCAACCCCTTATAGGGCAAACAAACACCAAAAATATATATATATAATCCTCCAGACCGTATTTCAGCCATGGCTGCCAATCTCCACGGAAACTAGCCGCCGGCGCGGGAGATATTATAGTGCACAAGTGTGTGCGCAGACACAGGTGCACTCTCTCTTCCCTCACTATCATAGTCCGATGGGACGGCAATCTGATACCAAAAAAATATAACTAGTAGGAAAATGGGTGGTGAATAGACCAATCGTCGTCGACCTTTCTAGATTCTAATAGTGCCTAGATCTTTTCTTAGATAGGCACTACCACCTATCTTCGGCTGAACATTCGGATTTCGTGCTTAGGAATTAGACCTCCTGAACCGTCACGCGCGGCTCGGTGACGCTGAATCAGGTGTACTCCATACCAGTCGGTCAGTGACGTTGAATCACGTATTCGTAAGTTTTCACTTTTATCGTGTGGTAAGCACACACTCTCTTTTTTAAGCTAGGAAACTACCAAAAGTAACAAATTAATAATAAAATCATTATACCCACAAAAAATCAACAAATAAAATTAGTGACGCGCATAATTTCTGCACATTATTACCGATATCGATATCCATAAAGGTGGTTACTCGCTGTCGGTATTTTTAGCCGCGCACAAAACGGCTATAACGCGTCGGGGCAGCCATAAAATAATATTCCTTAATACATTATAATAGTGCTATCCCTGGGTAATGTTCGTAAGTATTGGAATTACAGGGCGGCGCGGTTCTGGCTACATATTGAGTGGAAGGTGGTGCAAAGGAATGGTGAAAGCGATTCGGCATGTGAAGTTCTTTATGAACAATTGAATTTGAATACGTATATGTAATATGGAAGTGAAATTGCACGTGAAACCGTTTTCGTATAATTTATCATCATCATTCTCCTGCCCGGACGCGTGCCTGCCAATTTATTTAGGGTCGTCGCAATAGGTCGTTTTCTTCCATATTTCTCTATAGTAGTCGTCATCTCGGTAGTCACCCGCTTTCTAGCCATAGCATCTTCCACACAGTCAATTTTCGTATAATCGTTTTCCTAGGTCCTTTTTCTAGGTCGTAAACAGAAACGAAATGCATATTTATTCAGTCCTAAATGTGTTGAGGCTATGTTTTGCATAAAAGAGAATCACAGCTGCTTATTGTAAAAATAGATTATCGCACCTTTCATAAGTAAAACTAGCTAAATATAACACGGGTATGTCAACGTTGACTTCCCCGTACATTTCCTAGCGAATGCCAGAAACAAAACTCAGAGCAAATCCTATTTCACTCAGTTTGCACAAAGTCTAAATCGCTACCTCTCACATCTTACACCGCTTCCTTACATCGGATCTCATCGGTGCGTCTGATTGGCTGCGTGTGGCGAAATCGTTCGATTATGTTTCGATTCATTCGATGACAGATTACGTTCGAAATTATCGATACAGCACTACACTACAATTTGTTTTGAAGTGTACATATTCACGCGTTGTTTTCTATAATTATTATATCTTCTGAGATTCTATACAAATGAAAAAATATGATTCATACTCAATCGTTTGATTCGCACTAAGCATTGTCCAAAATGTGTGATAAGACAACACAACCAAATCATTGCAAAAAGTTGAGCAACACGTCATTAAATTGCTTTTACTCAAATTGCTCAATATTTGACAGTTGGCTGGTACCTATTAGTCATGTGCCATGGCCAAGTGGCAGTCACGCGAACCTAGGAAACATTGTAGATTTTTCCTATGCCTTAAAACTTCTTTAATTCGGGCCTTTTGAGGAAACAGCAGCATTAGACAGGATTAAAAGTCTTTCACCTTTATCCATTACGCATTTTGTCTCAAATATCGTCGTGACCTCTATCAGATATTACAAGGCGAATATTCACATAAAACTAATTATATACACTAAAACAGCTCTGTAATAGCATTTATAGTATTTATTTTACACTTGCAAGGCTGTAATATTTAAATAACTGCAGTTCTTAAGTTTAAGTAGTAATAAAAACTGCCGTTAGTAGCTTATAATGTTAATATAAGTTGTTAAATACCGATAAAGAGCAGTTGAAGTTAATAACTAAGCTGTAATTAATTCTAGACAATAAATTAATATTTATAGTTAGTAATTTCAACTTGACAAATGATCGCATTAGGTAAGTACTTCTAATGTTTGTCAGTTTTATTGAGCAAAAGAATCGAGCCTTAAGGTGGTTTCACACCGGCGAGGCGAGGAGTGAATGGGATGAGCGAGAATTGAAATCTGACTGACCCTTTCACGCCGAAAGATTTATATCGTGCGGGATTTGTGTATCCGTTTTGCATAGTAATAAATACTCTAATCATGGTGCTCACTCGCTGGTGCGAAACCATCTTTGGTGTTGTTTTATGATGGTGGAAGCAACAATTTTGGTGGTGGGGCTGGCTGGTCGAGGCTGTTTTAAAGCATTTTCTCATTTCCCTAAGTATGAAGACCAATATAAATTATCATGATTTAGCAACGAGTTTTCTCTATCAAAGAAAAAGTAAGTCAACAGGGTGACTTCCAGTGATTACAAATCTTTATGTCTGGATACAAAGGTAACCATGGAACTGGGTTACTGTTAATGTTAGCCTATATCATCCCACTGCTGGGACTGTGACTTCTAGCTCTGCTTATATTTTTTTATAAAATATGTTTTATTATTGAATAACTCAATAGATATTTTAATGATTCATATTTTAATGATAGTAAAATTTTATTCATCGCTCAAATACTTAGCAAACTATAGTTTTGTATAATTTAGAAGCATTTTTTCAATTTTGTAAATGTGAGTACCATGGATTCGTTTATTATATAATTATGTTGACTTGACAGCGTGGCAGTTGAGACTATGTCATGCACACTTAAATGTCTCACTGTTGGTGGCGCGTGTGTTGGATCATTCGGTTCCCTACAAAATGGTTGAGCTGGATGGTGCTGATCCACGCGTCATGTTCGTGAACGGGCACCGTTAGTTGAGACTGGTCATCTCTTAACTGCCACGGCTTCTTTTTATTATTAATCTTATATTTTGAATTGTTTCTTTATATTTTTTTTCATTGTTCTCGCATATAGAAGCAACAAGAATAATGTACCCAGGATTTTGTAATATCTTGATTTAAAAAGAGTGTCCTTGGAGTTTCTTGCCCGTTCTTCTCCATAGAGATCTACGTTTTGTAATGGGCAACTTGCTTTAACTTTCTGACTAACTGACCGGCTCTTTGACAGTTCAAAAGTGCCTGTAAATGGTTTAATTGAAATAAATGCTTTGAGTTTGAGTTATGAGTTCTGGCCCTGGGTGCTGTTTAAAAATACTCTTCTTTCGGGTTTTTGGTCTTATTTGCTTAAAAGGCGCCAATAACTAATTGTTAATGTATTCACTTGTTAAAATAATGAACCATTTTTGTTTTTTGAAGTGAAAACTTCTTTAGCCGCTTTGAGCAATTTTTGGTAGGGACAAAACTTATGGATTCGCATCACCGACATACTAATGTGACGTGTTGCGCCAGACTGGCGACGCGTAGCGGCCTGTGAACATTCTGGGGTTTTCACTTCTGTCGACAGGGGACTGCCGACAGAAGTGCAAACCCCAGAATGTCTGAATGCCCCAGAATGACAGCCTATTATTATTTTTTTTTTTTTTGTTCCTATGTGAATAGTTTCTCCTCTACTTTCTATTTAGTGGTTCAGGCTCTAATTGCCGTCAGTCCAACATTACCCGTTCATGCGAACCCACAATACATAATTGCATAAATTATGTAAATTTTCTGACGTTATTCTCCATCTAACATCGTCATTTTCGTTAATAATTACTCGCAAAACTTTAATCTTTGTATTTTTATGCAGATTCAGTTTACTTAGGTGCTTTGTCAAAGCGTCAGAACATAGGAATGTAAATGTTATCTAGACGCCATACTAACAAAAATGTCGATCACTATGACGACTCCAAAACGGCATAATCATGTTCGTGGATGCAAATATTAATTTATCTAATTTATAAACAGTGGAAAGACGTAAGTAATCTTATGCACAGTATAATAAGTCTTGTTTAGAACATTCCACAATACTGCAATTTTGTACAACAATCATTCAATTATTTTTAATGACAATCTGGCCTGTTATTATTTTATAATAACAAACTACGTACTTACTTAATAAAACCGACAGGTGACAGGCGATAATCCGACAATTTTACAAGCTTTTTTCATAGGTGGTGTAAATGTGGCAATTTTGACATTTTTAGGATTCCGTTTTTAGGTTCACAGGGAAAACATGGAACGATTATAGTAGCACTTCGTAGTCCATCCGTCTGTATGTCAGTCTGTCAAAACCCTTTTTCTCAGGAACGCGTGGAGGTATCAAGTTCAAATTAATATCAAATACGTAGGTATACGTTGCCTTGGAGCTCTAAAAAAATCAAGCTTCTATGTCAACGCAATAAAATTACGGTCACGTATGCGACATATTTTGATGGTCGCAAATAAATCAAAACCTATAGGATACTTCCCGTTGACCTTGAACAATGAAATTTGGCAAGAACCAAGGTCTTAAAGCATGAGAAAAGGAAAAAGTCTGAAAATCGTAAATTTGTAGCTTTTTTTGCGATTAAGAACTTACATTTGCAATTGGACAATTGACCCTGACGTATATCGATGTATGGGAGAACATTTTTCAACTACAAAGTTAAGTTTGTCGTTGGGATAAATTCATCCCAAATACGGAACCCTTCATTGTGCATGGTCCACCACACAACTGGCCGGATTTTTGACAAATATGGCGCATTGTCAGCTATTAAATAAGCCCCTGGATGAGACTAGCACACACCAGAAAAGCCTGGCCCAAAAGGCAGGAAGCCCATACTCAGCAGTGGGAAGAATAATACTGTCAATGATAATAATGATGATTTTCAAAAGGAATGTAGAAACAAAAAAAAATCTCGTGTCCACAAGCTACACAAAAAGATCATATCGTGGTGAAAACATGAAAGTAGAAGATAGCCAGTTCATTCAGCAAAGTAGGTAAGTTGGTAACGAGACTGTATGGGACTGACTGCCCAAATAGCAACATAAGAAAATATTTACCACGGTACTGGTGCAGCTAGAAAAAACAGAAGGAAACATTGTTTATTCTGCACAAACAAGACAGACATTACAAAAAAATACAAAATAAATACCTAAACTAATAAAAAGGTAGTCAAAAGCCTCGTATTCAAAACGTTAAAAGTTTGACAATGTTGTCCATTGCTTGATGTCAGGGCAGATCAAAACCAAAGACAATAAATAATACACATTGCGTATTGCGTTGCGAGTTTGCGACACTGGCAAATGACAACAAGAAGCACAAACAAAACATGAAATGATCTACATAGTTTTGTAACAAACAATAATTACAAGTAAAATATAGCCGTGCGTCGCAGCTGTGCAAGAACAGGTCGTCAGGTCGGCTCCGAAAAATGCTGAATTCAGAGTATTTTCAAAACAGGATCTAAATGCTAACAAAATACTACGTTTGGCATCCAAAATGCCCAGTGCGAATGCGGTGCTCTTGACCAAACCATGTCCCATATGTCGGAGTGACCAAAGTGTCCATACACCTGCACTTCTGAGGACCTAAAACGCCACTAATGCCGCTATTGGCGTGGCCACCTACTGGGTCGAACTCATTTAACATAATACATTTATTTACCATCAACTCGAAAAGAAGATGGAGCAACCAAAATGATCCGACATCAGACTTAGGAACCGACGTCACAAAATTACAAAAAAAAAAAAAAGTGAATTTCACGTCATATAAACAAATGACGCTCACTCTGATCACAGCTTTGACGCTTCAAAAACGTTCTCAATATTCATACACGCAAAGTAAATATTAATTTATCTAATCGACAAACAAATCGAAAGGACGCCACTTACGGCGGCGGGTTGCTAAGGACCTATTACCATAGCAATCTGGAACGCATAAGTTAAGATTGTACTAATTAAGTGTACATACAGCGTTCCCCGTTTATCCTAAAGATACCAACACACGATATAAATAAAGCGAAATCTGATAATGTTTGATTTTTGTTATTATTCTGGAGTAATTAGCGAGGTTTATTGGAGAAAAATGGCAGGTTTCGAGTTTTTGTACTTATATCGGAACGTGTTGGGGAAGTATTTGAAAAATGTTCAAGTTTGTGTTTGTTAGCATTTGTGTTGGAATGCTTGTAATAATAAAGGATTTATTGATTGATATAATCATTTTCATTCCATGCGTTTCTAGTTCACACACGTACCTATAACTAAATTGAATTAAGTAGTGACATTAAAAAATAAATTTTGAGATTGTCTTAAAAGCCGATTTATTCACTTAAATTAAGACGAACAACCACCGACTAAAAGAGACATCAAAATAATTATTAACAAATAAAACGTTCCAGAGACAAGGATAAACAAATAAACAACTACGCGGCCATCGCAGCGTGAATCCGAACGTAATCTATGTGAGTCGTTTTCTGCCGGCGGGCGGCGCACGCTTATATCTCAAACTTTTGACACATAACCTCAAAATTGAAAACCTCAATTAAAATAAACCATACCCACATTGATTTAAGGCTTATTTCACAACAACTAGTATTGCAAAATTAAGGTTTTTTGAATCTAGAACTGATTTCACACTTACATTTACTACGAATTTGTTTCTCGAATTACAAGATTTGTAATAAAAACAAAAATATTGGTCCGTTGTTCACATAAAGTTGAATTTTGCATGGAATTCGATTTTTGGGTTGTAAATGTAAGTTTGTAAAATCCAAAGGAGCTCGGAAAGCAATAGCGTCGATTAATCAAAGGCTCAGTTTTGTTTTTCGAATAATTTTGAATAATTTGTGAATGGAAGCGCTATCGGTTGGGACAAGGCGAAAGTAATTTATAACTTGTGTATTCAGTTAATTAATGACTGCAATTGTTTTATTCGTGTTCTTTAGTTTATTAAGGTACAGTCCGAAAGTGTTGCTACCTCCCTTGGAGTTATTTCGAACGAAAGTTGAGGTGACAATGGTAATTTTTCTTTTAGGCACTTTAAAAAGAGATAAAGGTCTTTTTTACTTACTATTATCGTGTACGAATGTGCATTTGATATAAGTACCTACGTGAAAACACAGACGATGACATATTTTGCTTCGAAAAAAAAATGTTGTAAGGCTGAGCCATAGCTGCACCCGTAGGCATACTCCAATATTTGTAAAAAAAAACTTCCAATAATCACTCCACTTCGAGTCTATCCAATTTCAATTCCGTATTCGACGACCCTGAACTTCAACTGACTTCACCTTACAACGAATTCTGATTTCTAAAGACTCCCACAAACAACGCGCGACGCGACAGCGCGACACAAAGGCACGGCTCGCCGCGCGACACGTGGTGCCTTTGTGTCGCGCTGTCGCGTCGCGACAGTGTGTACGAGCCTTAATTTTTAAGCACTAATCAAAACTCACATTAACCCTCAAAATGCAACACAGAACAGTTCCTATTTTGTAATCTAAAAGCAGAAATTACCTCGTCAACCGTCTTTCTACATCGTTTTCAGATGTATAATTTCAACATGAGTCCATGGAGTTTCTTGTCCGTTCTTCTCTATAGGACCCTACTACGCTCTGGAATGGGTTACTAGCTTCATCTTTCTGCCTGACCGACTCCTTGACAACACAGAAGTGTCTGTAATTGGTTTAATTGTTTTTTTTTATATCACCTAATTTCTATAAGTAAAAGATGCCCATCGTCGTTCAGTAGGTGGTTCTATCAGTATTTTTTATTCTTTTTCGTTTTCATTGATAAAATAGCCTGTCGTGACCACAAACTGTTACAAAAACTCTTTTTTTTTCTAATTCAATAATCTATGATCATCATTTAATTATCATTTTGTATACTAACCTGTTGTTGCTAAATGAACCGCTTTTTTTTTGTACATAGGAGTCAATAGTTTAAGCTGAAAACCAGCGCTTAGCAACCCGCAACCTAAGTATAATGCTGACGCTTAAACCTTTTGCTTCCGGTATTATAGATTTGTAGTACTTACTAAGTACTTACTACTAGCTGTAATACTACGGGGTAATTGCATAACACACTAACAATAGGAATGGCTTTCATTTTGACAGTTCAACAACATTCATTGCGTTATGTACGTTGTTGAACTAAATATAATATAATAAATTATATTATATTATTTACGTGACCCAAGGACTGGCTTTTACCTTGGCCAGAGGATAAGCATTGCCATACAACGTTGCAATGCAGCCAGTCTCTTGGGTACATTACCAGTCGATAGCGATGCGGAGGAATTTTTCGACGCCATATTTTAGTTTTTTAATAGTTTTAGTCAGGTTAGGTTATTATATTTTAGTTGTAAATACTGTAATGTCATATTGGTTATATTAATAAAATATCGTGCAATGTTGAGCAGACAAATTTTCGAACTTATTAAATAGCAATGGATTAGCAATAGGCTTCAAAATGATTCAGATTGTGATTGATAATGTGTTACGTAATTAGGGTGCTGAATACAATAAACGTTATTCTATTCTAAATTCTGAATGTTGACAGCAATTTCCTAGTTGCTGCTCTGCCTCTTAGTTCCAACTTCCATCCCTTGAACTCTTACGACAGTCACAGTAACAAAAAGCTAGATTTATTCTTTGCAAGGGCCCATGTGGTTTTCAAAAAATCTACGATCATAAGACTCAATCAATAAGTAACAGGGTGCCTAATTCTAGCATTTATATTTCATAACTACCTACCTATTTCCTACGGCTTTACACACGTGTAGGTCAGAAATAATCCCACGGAAACATACTACCGCATACCGGGATAAAGGCTTGTACACACTGGCGAGACGCGACGCTCGACACAAAGGCACCGCGTGTCGCGCGATGAGTGGCGCCTTTGTGTAGCGCTGTCGCATCGCGCCTGTCAGTGGAAGCCTTAAATGAATCCTATGTCCTGACTCGAGTCATGGTATACCTGTAAGTATGCCTTTCATCGAAATCGGTTCAGCTTTTAAGACGTGAAAGGTAAAACATAGACAGTTACTTTCGAATTTATATTTTTAGTATGGATTGTAAAATCCTACGGAACCTCACACGTTTCCCTTTTAATCAACGCTTCGGATTATAAACATAAATATAATACATAGTTAGTAGCATTATGGTATTTATTTCTGTTTTATGTTAATATAAATGGCCCCTCGCTGTCCCAGGGAGTGGGACTGTATGTTACATTTTTCTATAGCAAATTATAGGGTCTAATTGAATATTTAGATTTGATTTTGATTTTGATTTGATTTGATTTTAGATTAGTTATCATTATGTTGATACATAATTTGGGTTTCTAATTCAACCATTTTCGGAAGTTATTTTTTATGAAAAAAAAAGGCTTTTGGAAGGCTAGCGTTCTACTCAGTAGTCTCCACTATCCTTTCTTAGCAAAAAGTCTAAAGTAGCCATGATTTTTCCGGCAGACGGAACGACTTTGAATTTCTAAGGGGGCGTAGTACCCTTCTTTTGCCACTGCATGGACTCCTTATTACTTTCAGGATCATAATGATGAACCCACGTTTCATGTCCAATAACAATACGATCGCAGATATTTGATGGAACTTCACCACAGAGCTCTAAAAACTCTCTACAGCACTCTATTCGCATTTGTTTTTGAAGCGCCGCGCCATGAGCATTCGCGGCACCCATCTTGCACTGACTTTTGAAAGGTAAAGAAGGTCATAATGAATAGTGTGCATGGTACCACCAGAGAGGTAGATCATCTCTACTATCATTTTCATCTTCATCCGGGCATCCTCCAGTATTAGCTTCTCAACTTTTTTTCACATTTTCTTTTGTAGAGGCAGTAACCGGGCCGCTCGAGCGAAGGTTCTTCAATTCTCTCTCTGCCCCTTTTAAATTCACTTGACCACTTTTGAACTATAGATAACGAAGGTGCTGAATCTTAGTAAACATCCACCATCTCTTCGTGAATAGTTTTGGACTTTTCCCTGTTTGGTAAGGAATTTAATAACAACGCGGTGCTCGATTTTATTCAACATTGTCACGTTAGCGATTCTAGTTGTCGCTGACTAAGGAAAACTAGCAAACTAATAATCACAAGTATATGTTTTACCTTTAAACCCTTAGATAAGGTCATTAATTAGTCAAATTACTCCCATCATTAGTAAATCACACTCATACCGAGTATAGATTGAACGCCACTCGTAAATGTGCGCCTACAGAGAGTTCTATTGGTGTTTTTGTCCTTACTTTGAGCACCCTTGAATATTTTGTTGTCCAAAACGAATATACTCTACCCAAAGCCTGGAGAATGAGAGCTCGCCCGTCGATCACGAGCACGACCTTCAAACTAATTTGACTTAGTAATAGGTGTTTTGGCAGTCCAAGACGTTTGCGGAAGCCAGTCAGATGTCCACTAGCAACTTTTAAGGCGCTTCTCCGCTTCGTAAGTCACTTTTAGCAGATTTGGTTGTTGGTAAAAGCTCTCAGAATCGCAGTAAGTAAGCAAATGGTCAACGTGCGCAATTTTACTTGCTGGTAGAGATCATCTTAACTTTTATAAATATTCAGTTTCTATTTTTAATACCGCCTACGGAACCCAACTTCTTCAACAAATAAAACTTTTAACTCGAGTGCACACAATAAAATTATTTATTCGATAAAACAAATAGGCTTTAATAAAGTGTGACTTTTGTCACGTTGCCTTGTAACAAGTAATGGTGGTCATAAATAACATGCGATGTTCTGCACTCGGCTTTATGTTATTGGAATTTAGACTTTCGTTGTATGAAAATAAGGTGTTTTTAAGTTTTTAATGAATGTTATATAGCTAGTAACAGAATCTGATCGCTTTTTGAAGGCGTTTTACTAAGTATTTTAAGAAAATCACTACATATTATAAAACATAGCCCGGGCGCCGCGTCTGTCTGTCTGTCTAAACGCGATAAACTCAAAAACTACCGAACGGATTTTCATACGATTTTCACTAAAGGACTGAGTGATTCATGCATGAGGAAGGTTTAAGTGTATAATTCATTAAGGTTACGTGTAAATTGACGGAAATATGACGATGATTGTTGAAGATATCGGAAAAAATCATGCGACTGTTAGCTTTAATGACGTACGCCGCGTAAACCAACTGCGGTTGGCTGAAATTTGGCACACATATAGTTTATAACTTGGATAAACACTTAGTGTACTTTTTATCCAGGTAATACGTTCCCTTGGAATATTTACCGACATCCACGCGAGCAAAAGTTAGAACTTAATAAATACAAGTAGGTATAAATAGTTCGACTCATCTGTGTGCGCAGCGCCATGTGTGCGTGCGCTTGTAATTAATCAGCTTTAATTTGTGTGGCAGTGACGCGACAGTCGTCGTCCGCGCAACACGTGGTATATACAAGGTTTACCCACACATAGCGCCGGCAGTCGTCGTCTGCGCAACACATGATATATACAAGGTTTACCCACACATAGCGCCGGCAGTCGTCGTCCGCACAATACGTGGTATATACAAGGTTTACCCACACATAGCGCCGGCAGTCGTCGTCCGCGCAACACGTGATATATACAAGGTTTACCCACACATAGCGCCGCGCGCACATATGTGTTGAACTGTCTGTACCTACGTCAAGAATCTTTTGGTGACAGATGTGTCCTTTGGTTTTCTAGATTTTTCCGGGGCCTTGAGTTTACTATATATGACTGCTCATTGGTCTAGTTGTCGCAAGGGTGGAGCATGAGGTCCTGGTTTGGATTCCCAGGTCGGGCAAAGTGTTATTGAGTATTTTCGTCAGGGATTTTCCGCTCGTTCTAGAGCATTGTGACATCCTAGTGTTAGACTCGACTCCTGGCTTCTATGGCGTACACCGCTTGTATAATGCCCAAACACTCCGATATGTTAAGGTTGAGTGAGAAAACTCCCGGAGTCGGTCTTTGATCCGTCGGTGTATAGTCTCAACTCTTTCGGGCCTGAGTAGTCACACTTTTCTTCTGTGAGTATTATGTTGTAATGCTTTTGAAAGTAGTGTGGTTCCGGGGCTTTTTCGCACGGTGTTGCCATGATTGGTTGTCGTTTGATCGCATCTTCCTTTATGCGTATGTGCTTGACTCTTAATCTTTGCTTACGGTTCCTGATATATCCTGAAGGCGACCAGAGCCGCCTCGTCCCGCACGATGAGGTCTAGAGGTGCCAGTCAAAGTTTTTCAAGGTCTCTTTGGGTTGTGCTCAAGTCTGTCTTGGGCCACCAGACTATTGAGCAGTATATGATAGTTGGTCGAATGAATGTGGTGTATATCCAGTAAGTGACCTTGGGGCTAATCCCCGGATTCCTGCCAAGCATTCGCTTGCACTGCAACAGGGATATGCTAGCTTTTGTAGTGATGTAGTTGGTATGTTTTGCTGTTTGTCCAAAAAGATGCCCAGGTATTTGGTTTCAGTTGATATGCTTTAGAGTATTTACAAAGAATTGTAATAGTTGTAGTGTCGTCAATTTCCTCTTTTTTGTGAAGACAATCACATGATTCTCTTCACAAAAAAGACTATAGGTATCTTACCTTAAGTTCTGAGTTTAGCTGCACGATTACTGACAAATGCGTGCACTGACTGGACAGGTCCACTCAATCTGTGTGGTTTTTCCTCAAAAGACCATTTCAGACACAAATCTACATGGTCTTCACATGATCTAACCAAGATTATGTCGGGACTTTAAAAGAGACCGTGACCTCTGAGTTTGTTTCGGCCTTTCTTCTCAGAGTAGTCAGATAGGAAACGCCGACCTCATCTAGTTTTTAAAATATGATTGACGTGTAAAAGTGTTTGTACAAACCTACTTTCAGAAATAAAATCATTTAACATTTATCATTTATAGACCCACCTCTGCCTAACACTTCGGGGATTATAGGCGCGAGGTTATGTTGTTGAATTTACTATATTATGGTGGTCTCTAGCGATAAGTAGGCAAACATGACTCACGTGATCATGAGCTCATTATTAAACCCACGGCCAACATCTTAAATAATACAACGTTAATTATCACCTGATTATAATATTATGATCGTTAAGATAATAATATTTCTGGACACTTATTTGCATGCCTTCTGCTGTTGCAATAAGAGTGCTGTGTGTTTTGGCTATAATGAGTATGGAAAGACAAAGAAACGATGGATGCACTGTGTGAAGGATGTGTTGAGGCGTAAATCCCAACAGTGAAAATGTTATGTTGATGTTGTGTATTGGGATGTTATGTTGAACAAGTAGACAACCGATTGGTACAAAGGTTTCAATGCTACTAAAAATAACATTTGTTATAAGATAATGTTGGATTAAACAAACTGCAACATTTCGCTGTAAGTAGGGCGAGTTAGTTGTGTAGCGGCATCTACAAACGTCACATGCGAGCTACGCGTCACACTGACGTCACGCAAAATCCTGCATCGCGCAAGCAGAGTTTACCGTGCAACTAGCATATCTGGACATCAAACGTTGGGCAGTTGCCCACCAGACACGACACCCGTCTGGTCGTAAGATGCTCCCTTTTCTAGGGAGGTATGAGTGAGCTTTACACCCTGTTCCTCATAACTCTCCTGGTGACCCCGACGTGATGTATAGCGTAGCACGTACAAGATGATATGGCTAGAAAGGGAGTGACTACCGAGCTGACGATTAAGTATGGCAGAAAAAGACATTTTGCACAAACTCCTAATAAATTGGGATAATGGCAGGAGAATGATAATGACCTAATGCCCTTGCATAGGAGCATTGCAGGTAAGTACAGTCACCAAAAGAGATAAGTAACCAGGGTCGTCAGATACAGTTGAATTTTAGTAAGAAACCGATGGGGTTTTTTCAATGAAATTTATTTTGATAAATTAACTGTTTGGTTTCTATTAATTTTATTAATTTTATTCGAAAACAGTCATCGGTTTCTTACTAGACTTCAACTATATCTAAAGACCCTGGTTAGTTATCAGTTTTCAGATAAGAAATCACTCATAAAAATTACAAAATTAGTCCGCCAACTGAATATTGGCTACCTACAATGAATTATGATAAAATGATGATAAAAAATGCGTTTCTTTTTAGCGTGTCACTGAGAATCTAAATTGAGTCGGCTCAGTATTTGGCTTCGAGTTTTTTTTTTGTTTCTACTTACATCTGAAAAGACGTTTATTGGCGGTAAACATGACGCAGAGAAAAACACACAAATACAAAAAATAACGAGTTGGGGGAAAATATGCGTCACATGCACGAAAAACGGCAATCATTCAGCATGACGACGACCTACGACCCTATGCGAGACAGAGTCCCAGTGCTGGTTTTCAGCGACAGCCGGCGTTGACGTGATGACGTCAACCAGTGCAGCAACATCTTTTTTTCTTTTACTGCCTTCCGTCCGTTATTTATACATATTATCAGTTCGTCTATTTATAAGGACATTGCCAATCGTTGGCAAGCCATCCTTGCCGAGAGATTAGCGAGGATCGTATAGGAGTATAACTTTCACAAGACTTGAAGGTGTAATAGTAATGTAGTTCCAAAACTTCAAAACATGTTACATCAATGAGGTCTCGACCCCTGATACTAGGACATCCTGAATGACAGGGGTCGAGGTTTTGCACCTTCAGTAGCGTTCCTCAGTTCCTGTAACATGCAGCCAACAGGACACGCTGGTCACGATATTAACGGTCTATTCCCATCCAATAACAAGAGCTAATACCATTTGGTATTAGTTTATTTCCGAATTTATTTTCTATTCCCAATGAGTACCTCATTTTAAAACCAATACCAAAACAAGTTTGAAGAAATCAGATACAGTCAGGTTCAGTAAAATTAAAATGCTGTGAGTGACGAACTAAGTTACCGAAAAGATAATAAATATTCCCGAAAATCCTAACCCTAGACGGTCGACGTCAGTGGCATCCCGAGGTTCGGTTGGTTAGGTTCCTTTAAACCCTTTAGACAGAAATAGGAGCCAATATTAGATTACCCTAGATTTCGGTAAAACGCAATTTAAATAAAACTTTGTGTAGCTGAGTGTACAAAAAGTCACGCTTTGGTATTCGTCAGTAATAGATTTTTTATAAAAAAAAATGTGGTACTCGTTGGGAATAGAAAATAAATTCGGAAATAAACTAATACCAAATGGTATTAGCTCTTGGTATTGGATGGGAATAGATCATATTAACCGTCCCAAGCCGTACCTACTTGCTATGACCGCAAAGGATATGGCCAGTATGACTACGCCTCCCTGACAGATGGTTTGGCGATTGGAGTGAGCTCTTAAGAGGAAACGTGGTCACGTGGTCATTGGCATTCATTCCATACTAACGTATTCCTCTGTTTTCTCCCGACTTAATGATAATAGTCCAATTTTTTTTACGATGTAATGTATATCTACCACTGCCATGTAATTAATTATATATTTTTTCCAAGAGGAACACGTTAGTATATAATGAACGCCAACGACCACGTGACCGCGTTTCCTGCTTATCCTCTTGACAAAATATCTTAGCCACATTTTAGAACACCCATAAATGCACAATTGAGAGGGATACCCTTGACTAGAAAACAAAACTGTAAAATACCTTAAGGGGACTACAGGACTTAAACGTAAGTTTTATAATGCCTAATAGTATATGATCCACTGCAGTAAACAAAATCAGAAAAATATATGTTATTCTTCAGGATATTTGCTAATTAGATAGTGTGTTGAAAACATAATACAACTAAATTGATACGATAGAAAAACATCACGAAGATACCTCAATTTTTTTTTAACGATTAGAATCTATACTACTATGCATTAAATCATTCTGATTTTTTGTCAGATTATTCTACAAGCAACATACTAACGTAATTATTTTTTTAATCCAATCAATAGATTTTTTGTAAACAGATAATTGCTTCGTATTTTGCAATAAATTACCAGCGTTGTGTCATCGCGATTCTCTTTCTTTTCTATGCAGTCCGACAGTGACCGCACTTTAGCTGTTATAAGCCTCTTAAGATCTTAAGGCGCTACCCCGAGCAAAACCTTGCAATAGTGCGTTATTGAGACGCTTTTAACTCATTAATTATCAGTAATAAACTTCATCAAAACCACATTATTAATGTTCGATATCCTATCACCACATTGCAAGATCTTATTTGTTTTTATGTGTTATAAATACATTTAAAATCTCCTTGTAAAAAAGTGACTAAAATTCTTGATTGCATGCATCTTTTACTAAAGGTGACGTTCTAATAATTTGAGGATTACACTAATGGATAGATCATTAAAAAATCTCAATAATTGTAGTTTTATTTTATTTCAAAAGATCGCTAGTCAGTTTTTATTAAAATAATTCCAATTTTTTTGTGAATTCTTTGATAAATGGGCGTGCGGCGGGAGCGGGACAGAGCGAGACTCAGCGACGGGACAGAGAAGGACCGAACGCTCAAGGTCGTTTGGTCGGGGAAGCGCCTTAAAAAGTAACTAGAGTGCGCGCAAAATAAGTCTGCGCGCGGCCGAAATCTAAAATAACCGTTTGCCGCCATCTCGACGTTCATAGCTCGTGTCAAGAGAGTGTGCTGACTTCCGTGTTTTCAAAAGTAAATAATCGCCATCATTATGCCGAAAGTGATTAAAAGTGCTGACAGGGATATAGTCTTGAAGGACAAACACGCACGCAGTCTTATCTTGCGCGCAGTTTACCCAATAACTAACGCAACATACTTTCCAAAAATTGCAGTTCACAATAAGCAGCGTTTAACGAAAATTTGCCTAATTTTGCATTTAAAAAGCGAGAATAATCCCCGCAGTGAACTAATAAAGGCGGGAACAGACGGGCGACAGTGCGACCCGGAGAACGGCACTGAGCAGTTGAGCACCTTTTAATTCTTACACCCCATTTGCTGGCCCATTGCAGTCTGTGCAAATAGGACTACAAGAGGGGTGGAGATGAGTTATTATTTTTGTAATATTAATTTGGGAAGAGTTGATTTCATTATTTTTGTATTTTTTTTTTTAAGAATAACACTTAATCTTTTATACGACACCACAACTGAAACCATGAACTTAGCACATGATTCTAGACCCCCCAGCAGAGAAAGTTATCGTAGGTTATCAAAAAAAAAAATCGGCTGTTTCATAGAAAAGTCCAATACCTACACGGTCAAAACGCATGGAACAGCAATTTTTTTCTTAAATAACCTACGAAATATTTCACCGTAGCGGGGTTCAGAATCATGTAGTGAATCCATGGTGACAGGTTGCGCGTCGATGTCCCTGCCATCCTGTATAGCCTAGAGGTCCAGAGCAAATTGGAGGTGTGCCGGAAAGACTGGAGACCGCTGGCCTGAGATTAAGAGGCTGACAATAGCTAAAGCGCGGTCACTATTGGACTGCATAGAAAAGAAAGAGAAGCGCGATGCCACTATGCTCGTAATTTATTGCAAATTAAGAAGCAATTATCTATTTACAAAAAATCTATTGATTGGATTAAAAAATTTAAACACTATTACGTTAATATGTTGCTTATAGAATAATCTGCAAAAAAATAAGAAAGATTGTATGTATATTAGTATGGTTTTTAATCGTTAAAATATTTTTTTGAGGTCTTCGTGATTTTTTTCTATCATATCAAATTATGTTTTCAACACACTATCTAACTAGCATATATCCTGAAGAATATCATATATTTTTCTGATTTTGTTTACCGCAGTGGATCATTTACTTTTAGGCATTATAAAACGTGCGTTTAGGTCCTGTAGTCCCCTTAAGTCCGACCAAAACAGAGTACTTGTTCTGTGATTACGTGACGATTGACAGAGGAGAATGGATGAAGAAAACGTGTGGCGACGACCACAAGTAACGTGGCGCATAGGCAGGGAGATGATGATTATGATGACTTAATTTCTTTATAATAAAGTGCACTTGGCGTTTAGCATAATTTGGGATTGCAATATATGTAATTTTATTTAAGTAACTTTTCCCAATCCTTTTTTTCTTAGGCTTGGCCTTCGCCATCTACCTACACAAAACATTGGATTAATGCAAAAATTATAATTTCAAAGCAGTTATACACACTTACTTCTTTAAAATAATAATTTATATTACACCATATTTTTATATACACACTGAGCTGTCCTACTTACCATCGATTTTCTGCTGTCTAAGCACATTAACCGACTGTTTCAAAAATCGAATGTAGCCTTTAAGGTGATTTATGCAACATTTGTTTTAACCTAGTTAATAATACTCATGTCTCTATCATATTCGTGTAACTAAGTGCTAACAACCATTTTCCGTAAATATTATAGAAATTATCTACATGTTTAAGACATTAATTATTAGTGTTTAAGTAAATTATATCATAATAAATTAACTAGCTATGTCACTATTCTTAAAACTGTTAAATATTGTTAAGAAATCAGTTGTCCTATTAGTAACTGTAAGACCTCACGCCGCCTGTGATACAGGTTTATCCTATTACAGGCATCATACTTTGTAATACCTATATTAATTCTAAGATTTATACTGTATTTTACCAATTTTTATTTTTGAATAAATATTTATTATTTATTATTTTATTTTATTTTATATATTATTTTTTATTTTTATTCCTGACCTCTGTCAGGAATATAAACAGCGAGCAAAATATTACTTAGGTATAAAATTTTAGATGACAAAATATTTTTCAAAATAAACACAATACCTACCTATATAACCTCTCTATATCTTTACTAGTCCCAATGTTTTCCTAATTCCGTCCTCAGTCCAGTGCCCTTTCATTTGTACTCAATTGCCCTGTATCCCTTTGGCACATTTCTTTTATTCGCACTTTTTATTTTCCCCCTCAAGGAATGTCGCAAGTCGCAACGACTAGCAATTATCGCAAAAGAAATTTATTTTTTTAATTGTCTAAAGGGTAGCTAGCGTAACTTTCGTTTTCTTTTAAGGAACCGTAGAGGTAAAATGGCTAATTAATTGGGGAAAAAATGGAGTGACATTGTATTGACGTCACAGTACAAAAAAGGAGCGATTATTACGTATGTTATACAGGGTCAAATTAAATTAGCTAGCGAAACTGCAGACGTGATGGGTATCGATAACTATACATGATTTAACAAAAAAGATATTAAATTGATGATTCTTCTTTTTGTGACGTCATCGAACGCTGTATGTGTATGTGTAAAAAATCTGTTCTTTTTGTGTAAACTTTACAGACGTGACGAGTATCGATACCTAAACACGATAAAACATATTTTCTCAACTGATACTTCAAATAACAATACTACCAGCGGTCGTTGACCCCTAAAAAAACATCAAATCTTTTTATTTTTTATTTTATCGTGTTTAAATATACAATATGACCCTGTATATGTAGGTATGATCCGTAACTCTTTTGCAGTTAATTGCGCAACTCTCTAAATCAACAAGAGTTCTCTACTTAGGTTTGTGAATAACCCTCTCTACGAAAGGATGTATATATGTAGCGGCATCTACAACGCCACATGCGAGCAACGCGTCACCCTGACGTCACGCAGAATCCTGCATCGCGCAAGTAGAGTTTATCGCGCAACTAGCATATAGACAATGTCCCGACATCAATCGTCGGGCAGTTGCCCACCAGACACAACACCGTTCTGGTCGGAGGATCCTCCCTTTTCTATGGAGGTATGAGTGAACTTTACACCCTGTTCCTCATTCCTCTATATGTACTTTATTAAAGTTATGATTCACCTATACCCAATTGCTATGTATTTAGGTGTATTTACAAGCATCCTTCAGTCAGTCCACCTATCCGAATGTCACTATTGACCAGTACCCTAATTGCGTAAGACGCTATCAATCACAATCCGAGGATTTTGAAGAATATTTCTAATCCACGGCTTCATAGGTATGAATAAATCATCTGCTCTACAACGTAAATAACGCAATGAACGTGGCTTGACTGTCAAAATGAAGCCCATTGCGATCAATCGTCATTTTATGTGTGTTTCGCAACTACCCCGCAGGCAATCAGCAATTTTTTGTTGCAAGGAAAATCTAACTACAACAATTTGTAGTGACAATTCAAATGTGTCGTTCCTAAGCCTTTATACATGTATTTCAATCATTAAAAAGTATTTCCACTTTGGAAAACTTTTTTAATATCAAGGTTTTGCATTGTTTGTTTAACCATCATGTCATCAAAGTAAAACCAACACAAACATCTCTAATTGCAAATCCCACCAACTTCTCAACCAATCTTAATTTCTATACAAATAATTAGACTTTCCCTGCTGTAATGACAGTCAACTAGGAAACGTAAGGTCTAGGAGTCGACCACAATGTCAACATCTGCCTACTATTTGCAAAACCGTTGGTGACCACATAATCATCAAGTTTGCGGTGACTTAAGTAACGTTCTGCAGTGCTTGTGTAAAAGCTTTCTTGTTTTCCGTGATTTTATAGAAAATATTGTGCTTGGTTGTAATTATTTGTAATGGGTGACATGTAGGCACGACTACATATCAAGCTATATTTTTCCAGTTTACGCTGACTTCTCATTTTACGAAAAGCCTATACAATGCAAGGTTAGCTAAAACTGGAAATGTAGAGCTTGATATGTCGCCGTGTGTACTGGAGAAATTACGGTTATTAATAATGAATATGATTGGTGCAAACAATAAAACAAGTGTCAAAACAAGTGTGCAAGTGATTTTCAACTTTAGACCCCAAAAGGCAATAATATCAACAATTTCATTGGTGTTGAAAATCCAGAGGTTTCAACCACTTTTCATTAAATGAGTCTGATGCCTGATTGCCTGCAGCTTGATTGCCTGACGCCAATTTTTTTTTTTTAATAAAGCTTTTCTAAAACTATATTAGGACTTGTTTCTGTAACAGAATAGAGCGCCTATTTGATCACTGAAACAGCCTACATGGTCTTCACATGATCTGACCAAGATTATGTGTGGACTTTAAAAGAGACTGTGACCTCTGAGTTTGTTTCGGTCTTTCTTCTCAGAGTAGTCAGATAGGAACCGCCGACCTTATCTAGTTTTTAAAATATGATTGACGTGTAAAAGTGTTTGTTCAAACCTACTTACAGAAATAAAATCATTTATCATTTAGCCATACCAGAAAAATTAAGAAGTAGCACAGAATTAATATGAAGCTATCTGCCAGATAAGTTAACCGACACTTAAAGGACATATAAACAAGGTATTAATCCTAAAATAAACCTTGCATGCAGTAATGAAGGCAAGTGAAACTAAATCTAAAAACCTAGCAACCTCCGTTACACTATGAATGGGTAGCCTAGCTTATTACACAGTATCTTAGCACTAATCGCAGCTATTCACTGACAATCTTCCGGACAAGCCCGCGATATAATAAAATTAATTTCTATGGGGCAATTAAGCCGTGAACAGGCGTACTTAGACCGCTGGTAGGCCGCGTCCTAAATGAAAGCGATAGTCGCGCGACTAGGCAATCGTCGCGCTCTTTAAAATGAATAAGACATAGCCGCGCGATCAATTAAGTCGCATTTGTACGCCATATCGTCGCTCGCAGGACTAACGGTCCTATCTCCGTAATGTCAATTATTCAGAACAAGCGTTTTGCGGTTACGACATTTCTAACTAACATAAAATGATAATCTATCGGTAGTTCAAAACCGTTTTTTTTTGAGATCCAAATAACATAGAGAAACGACGGTTAGTGAAAAATGAAAAGAATCACGAATACAAAAATGGAGTTGTCCTAACTCAAATCAGCTAAAACATGAGATAGGACTTTTAGTCATGCGAGCGACGATATAATTCATGCAAAAATAATAGACAATAATACGAAAATAAATGAAAACACTGGCAACACTAATGCATATCAATTTTTGAACTATAAAATAAATCCTATCATCGAAATTAAAAAAGTGATTTTTTAAACTAACTAAATAGTATCTAGTGATGAGCCGACTATGGGTTTTGCCAATCTTTGAATAGATATAGTGAATAAGCTATTGGATATATTTGATTGAATATTCGTATGAAGACTTGGGACGGCATTAGATATACGCAGTATTACTTACAACAATAAATTAAACTGCGTATATCTAATGCTGTTTTGATTTAAAAGAGTGTCCATTGAGTTTCTTGCCCGTTTTTCTCTATAAGTACCTACTACGCTTTGGAATGGGCAACTTCAGCTTCATCTTTCTGACTGACCGACCCCTTGACAATTCAAAAGTGCCTGTAATTGGTTTATTTGAAATAAATGTTTTGAGTTTGAGTTTGAGTTCAAGTCGTCTCCACCTTGTATACAGTTGTATTTTTTCTATGTTTCCACTAGCTCAAAACCCGTATCATAATAACAAAAGAAAAAAAGAAAAATACAGTCGCTAATTGTAAGTAGGTAGATACAAATACACCACTAGCCTGGCGCCTGCGCTCCTTAGTTTTCGCCCGATATAGATCACCTGTTTGTTGCAAGAAAACACCATATTTTACTAAATATACTTTTTCATGTAAGTTGAAACATTGTGCATCACAAATCAGTGTCACAATCAAGTCGATTCAAGTATAAAAACTGTTCAGTAAAATTGTTTCGTAAAATTACATATTATGTGAAAAAGTGATACAAAAAAACAGTGATTTTGCAAGCAAGAGATGAAAGAAAATATTGATTTTTTTTGAAGAAAGTTGTCTACTGAATGAAACAAATATTCAGCCGTTGATTGTTTATTTTGGTCAAAACTATATAAAACAAATGAAGGCTTCAAGAATCTGTTAATTAAATTCGCTAATGAAAATATCTTCATTCTCCAATTACCCATAAATTAAACCTAAAGATACCCATAGCGTGTAGCCTATCTATCTATTTTTTATCGGACCTCACTACGAAATATCCTTACCGATAATTAGGCTGAACGCAATCAATTCCTTCGGCAAATTGGATAAAAAAAAGAAAAATCTACAACGCTCCACCTTTATCTACACATATAAACCCTCATTTGGAAATAAAATCGGCCCATATATTAGACTCGAATACTTTTTTTACAAATAAAAATCTTTTTTATATAAATAAAGCAGGTCTTTAGTTGACTAATTGTGACGTATTTTACGATCAGCGCACAGTAAGAGGAATTAAAGGGGCAATTGAAGATAGTACAGTTTTTCGTATCGGCCATCGATTTATGACGCTTGTGACTCTTTTGAAGCCCTTTTATGGTGAATTTCAGTCAGTCCTTATGAAGGTTAAGTGCCCAATGGAATTGCCGCAAATGTGTGGTTACAGGAAGGGGGTAAAAACTGAAACTGTTGGTTTTGAACGTCATGAGAATGTCATTGTTAGTAGAGGGTAGCTTAATAGGAATAAACGATTTGTATTGTTATGGTTATTGTCAACTATTTTTATTTTTTAAATGTGGACGTTAAAGATAATACTGCTCTTGTGCATTTGAAAAATACACCAAGATTTAAAATCATTTCACGTAACTTTTCGAAACCAATTAAAAATTCATCACAAGATTTCCAAAATTAACACAAAATCGAATTCAGCGAATTACACACGGATCAAAGACGCTAATTAAGCACCAAAAAATATTTCCACAGTCGAGGACAATCTGAAAAATTTGTTCAAATACGCATTATCTAAATACGAAATACTGGAATTTGTCGTCCGTTTGCCCAAAGGAGGTTCATCATTAATTATTGATGATAAGGGGAAAGGGAACGAACGCGCCCGTAGGTCGGCCAATCGACACCAGGCACTAATGAAGTGGCCCTAAAACGAACACGCCAAAAACAGCTGTCTACAGCTACATTTGAAATAAGAACTCCTTTGAAATTATAATGTTGGGATTAGCGAGCGCGTACATTGAAAATAATTAGTTCATGTTGCTTTATGCGAATGAATTATTTCAGTTTTAGTGAAGTCTGGCACTAATAGTTATTTCAATACATGGAATTAACTGGTGACTTTAGTAATTTTCTGCATTTGTAAGATTGTGCTTACAGGCCACTCCCATAATGTGAATAAGTGAACCAAGAATGTCATCATACATACCATCACGCCTTGTTTCCTGGAAGAGTATGCAGAGGTGTATTTATAGTTTACCCACATTTTGCCAGTTATGTTTAAGTTCCCTTATAATGGTGGGCGAGCCTACGGCCATCAAACGGGCACAGATCCAGACTCCGGGCTGCTACAGAAATGACATATGGAAAAATCCAATAACACTTTGCCCGACTCTGGAATCGAACTCAGGACCTCATACTCAGCGGTAGCGCTAGCGATCACTAGACCAACGAAGCAGCAATATTAGTATGGATTTAATGCTAGGTCTGATAATTTCTAATGATAGAAAACATAACACCGCTGCCTGTCGAGATAATAAATTCCAGCACGCGTAGTGTAGTAATAGAGGTATGAGGAAGAGGGTGTAAAGTTCAGTAATCCACCAAAGAAAAGGGAGAATCCTCCGACCAGACGGGTATCGTGCTTGGTAAGCAACTGCCCGACGTTTGATGTCGGGACGTTGTAGATATGCTAGTTGCGCGGTAAACTCTGCTTGCGCGATGCAGGATTTTGCGTGACGTCAGTGTAACGCGTAACTCGCATTTGGCGATGTGATGACCACTTCTAATGTAGGCAGACAAAGTAACATTTATTTTCTTCATTATTGACATCGCGCCGTAGAAATCTTACTACTATAGCTGTACAAGGATCTTTTGGCGCGTGGCGGAAACCGGAACTAACGCCGTCATCTTGTTTTTTCAACGCATTTCACAAAACAATAGCACAAATGTTTACCAACAGCGCCCTTCTGTCAACGTCATTTGAGCGCCAAAAGATTCTTGTAGCAGTATATCTATTAAGTATTTTGTTTCTATGGTGCTTATGCTACTCGTGCAGGAGCTTGTATTTCTAACACATTCTACATAATATTTACTCTTTTACTCAACTATCTAACATTTTCGCTAAACGTTAGTAATTTATTGCAAGCGCCCGCGCCGGCGACACATACATGATGTAATCTTATCAGAATCTGATTAGAGACCTGTTTCTCAACATCTTAATAAAGGTAGTATGGGCAATGCGTAGGATTTATCTTAAACATTTTACTTAAAGGGTTTTTAATAACAAACCCAAGTTTCTGAAAGTCTGACTTCTGATTAGAAAGTCGGATGTCAAATCTCATGTTTGGTGTTGTAATTAGTTCGTCACATCATAATCACGTCGTATAATTAATGAATAGTTGTGTTGTTTTTCTGGTAGATGTAAGTACTAACACTAGTCTCTAAGTCGTGTGTATACTAACCAAATGGACTATATTTATGGGTCCGAAATAAAAGATTTTATTTATTATTTATAAAATTACAGGTAGATTTTTTTGTGATTTCGCCTTTTTCTTGTGTAGCCAACCAAAGACGAAGAAACCATTTGTAATCAGATTAATTTGGATGCCCTTCCAGAAATTTAAAGTTACCACTTTGCCTTTTGGAATGAGCTAAATGGACTCTGTGAAGGAAATGTAATGACAACACACCGTCTAAGTACAATCACAAATCCAACTCATTAATTGTCACTAATTGCCCACACCTCCAACATTCAAGTGATATGCTCTCTAATTTTTAGTTAGCTAACCAGCATTGCCATGATGTAACAATGCTGTCAGGCTCTTTTGCACTTTTCCTGTTGACAGCGATGGAGACGAGTTTTTTGATGTCCATGATTATTTCCCCTCCTTTTTTTATATACTTGTACATAAAGGCCTTGTAGACTGTAGATTTGTAAACCATTTTCTATTTTATTAAGTACCTGGTACTTGTTGACAGGTCTACTATACTATTTAGATTTTGTTATTATAATCTCATTTATTTAATTATGTATGTACATACAAATTATATTTTTAAATATTAGAATATACAAAATATAAAAACATTTAAAAATATAAAAAAGTATTTATTACCATTACTATTATTTTAAGACTGTTCGCTTTTTAAGTTATGTAAATATTGAAAATTGAAAGTTTGACTAACTACCCTAACCTAACATAACATATCGATCTACAATTCGATCTAGAAGCAATATACCAGTCTCTATATTTCGATACAAAATTTTCGGTATTAACTCAATCCAAAAACATTAACACCATCTAATTGTAACCCCCTTTCTTCACACACACTCATTGAACATTACAAACTTAAATTTTGGCTCACAATTGACTCCGGTCAGTTTTTTCTGAAGACCGGGTTGATTAAGTCAGCAGTGCTCCGAGACTCCGAGGATGCTAACTTAAGGCTATCTATATTCGCCTTTCCAGGAATGAGGCATGAGGCATGAGGCTTGCCTCTATATATAACTTGTTTGTTAATTTTCATTAATTTTATTACTTCAAGAATGTTGGTGGTGTCCAAGTGTCTCAAATTTTTGGATGAGTACTCACTTGCGTTGGTAGTAAGGACTGCACCTACTGGTTGTAACCAAAATTGAAGTGGAACTATAGTTTTTTTTTTTAATGCCAATTTACTCTGTCTACAATTAAAATGAAACCTAACCTGACTAAAACTACTAACAAACTAAAATATGGCGTCGAAAAATTTCTCCGCATCGCTGTCGACTGGTAATGTACCCAAGAGACTGGCGGCATTGCCACGTTGTATGGCAATGCTTAGCCTTTGGCCAAGGTAAAAGCCAGCCCTTGGGTCACGAACTTTTGGTTACTTAAGTGGTTTACGAATCCATTGTACTTAATTAATAAATCTAATTAAAAATGTAGTTTCGTTAGTCCATCCAGCACATCCTTTTCCTCATCATAACTTTATGATAATTTTAGTTCGCGCAAGAGGAGCCATGTGAACAGCTTGTCTATTAAATATTATTTCCATGGCAATTCGAAGGATGTCGAGTTCTTTTAATGGTCTAGCATTACGACAAATTGCCAGTAATTAATATTTACCAACATGAAAATAACACTGTATCCTATTTAAGCCTCTATTCAGACAGATTCGTCATAATTTTCCAAGGATTTAAAACAACAAAACATCTAACTCCCAAAAACCTGTATCACCAAATACACGGAACTGTATTTTTTTACCAATAAAATTAACTCCATCCGAAAAACGAGCAAAGGAAGTAAACATCGGAACCGCACTTTACTATAACTTGACTGTATAATTAAGGTTTGCGACTACAAACCCGACGCGCCAAATGACAACCTTGCCGCCATTTTGGTCCGTAATTTCGGTCTGCGTACGCGCACAGATTATAGTGCGAACGGACATTAGTGGCGACCGACGACACGTGATCACTGTCATTGGGAACGCATTCGGTTGGGGATCGATATTAAAAAGAAATCGATTTCTTGCGGAGTAGTGGTTTAGATGTGGATTTGCGCCTCGTGTGGGGAGATAAGTGTTCTTTTAGAAATAATGTAATCGGAAATCGAATATTTTCTATACAGGGTGGCAGAGACATCAACGCAAAGACTGTAACCATGAATTCAGTACATGGTTCTGAACCTACCGAAGTTGAAATTATTCTCAAAAAAGAAATTGCTGTGCCATACATTTCGACTGCAAAGGTATTGCACTTTTCTATGAAACAGGAGTTTTTTTTTTTAAATAAACGACGAAAATGTTCAACACAGGGAGGTTCAGAATCATGTAATAGTTTGCGCATCAATGTCCCTGCCACCCTGTATATGAGCTAGACGCTCATATCTTACATTTTATATACGCTTCTCCAAATTTTACTATATACCCAATCTATTCATGAAACTTCCTCGGCGGCGTTATTATTTTCCTTAAAACCATTCAGTATTTTCTAATCAACTTCCAATAAACACATTTTATTTTATGATACCATTTTGGGTAAAATACCTTGTCTGTTAAGCAGTGTTAATTTCAGGAAAAGGTACTGCACGATTCTAACCACGTATTAGGCATTGCCTTAGCTTAAAACTAAGGAATTTTCTTAAGTAATAAATCCATAATTATACTTAACAATACAAAAATCCTTAGACCAAGACCGTGCATTATGCAAAATAAATTCTTGATCGCCTTTATAGCATATATTTCAAATGATACATCTAAATGCAAAAACTTCAAGAAACATACAATTATCATAACCATCATATCTGCCTAGGCTTTTCCCAACTATGTTGGAGTCGGCTTCCAGTCTAACCGGATGCAGCTGTATACCAGTATTTTACATGGAGCGACTGCCTATCTGACCTCCACAACCTAGTTACTGGGCCGATACCCCTTGATAAGATTGGTTGTCAGACTTTCGAGCTTCAATTACAACTTTAAGAGAAGCATATAATTATTATCAACCTCCTGCCCTGACTCCAATTTAAGTATTTATGTATGTCTTCTTACATAGGCATCACTATGAGCCGTGATGTCAATACAAACTTTCTAGCCACTTGATCTTTCAAAAAATCCATCCACCGTATCCTCGGTATTCTTGGTATCCAAACAAAAGCAATAACTGTAAACGACGAATTTCCAAATTGCTTACATCCAAATATGACAGAAACTAAACGAAGTGACATAACCAATGAACGGACAGACTAATTAGCTAATCAGTTACTTGAAGAATACTTAGAACATGGTGACGACTAGATAGAAAGACAGGATGAACTGAAAGTGTATGATGTAATGCAATTTAGAGAAGTAATGGTACTTAAAATTCCCGAAAATCTAGAGTCGAAAATAACATTTTGAAGAAATATGTAAATGGTGTTAAAAATTGTGAGATATCTCAATCGTAATGATCAATGATGTTATAGTGTCGAATGCTGGTAGTGAAAACCTTGGTTGCTTATACCTGGTCGATACAATAGTAGCCTTACAGGGTCATTGACTTTTATCTCCTGAACTAATGCAAACACTGTTCTGTGATGATACCGCCATTCTGCAGAGCCTTCACCAATCCGATCACCATGATACAAAATCAGTTACATCAGACATAAAGTTACACACTGCATTAACGAAATGCGTAAAATTTGACCAATGTCTTTTTGGCAGATGATTTTTAGATGCATTCCCACATGTCTACTGTGACTGCATGTATTATTTTACTACAAAACTAATAAAAATAATGCTTCTCGTTATCCAAGATTTTCGGGGTAAAGCTGTAGACTGTGTTCAACTACAAATGACTATGAATAAAGACGATATTGCCAATAACTAGTTAAAGATCTAATTTACTGTAGTTTAGAATGTCCCCTTAATGTAGAAGACTCCATAAACATTATTTTTTGATATCGCCATTCCGTACTGTTTGATACCATCTGTACTTAGTAGCTACAAGCACATTAAGGACAGTATTTAATAGTACTATTTATGACAAGCTACTGCCAAGAAAGGCGTTAGTGGCACATTGCCCTTAGTTTATAACTTGATGGTTCAACATGGGAATTTGCAATTTTATGCCATATGCAATAAGAGTCATTTATTTTTATGGGCTTATTTGGGTTGGTTTTACAAAATCCTGTTCGTTTATTTTGAGGCTTTATTGCAACTAGTTTTAAAATTGTCATTGCGGTTATTGTCAATTTCATTGTTAGGTACAGCTTAAAAAACGATTTCTAAATAATATCAATTGTTTCTTGAACATTTTGAAAGTGTTGCAGATTAGATAATAAATCGGAACCATTTTCAAAACAATGTACTTAAAGGTGGAAGGAAATTCTGGAACTTTTCACGATCACGGATTGCGATTGCAATACCGCGGGGTAATTGCATAAAATACATAAAATGACAATTGAACGCAATGGGTTTCATTTTGACAATTCACCCATGTTCATTGCGTTATTTACATTATTGGGCAGATGAATTTTTCAAACGTATGAAGAAATGGAATACCAATATCCTTCAAAACTCTCAGATTGTGATTGAAAGTGTGTTACGCAATTAAATTTTAAAATGAATTCGGGTTAACTTGATTTTGTGGCGGTGGTTCCAAATTAGGTTCTTGACACAATTATAATAGCCATGATTTCATGATTTGATTTTGGACACCCAAATCTTCAAAAACAATTTTCTAAAATAATCGTTGGTGCAGAGACTGTTACTTTTTTGTTTTAGTTTAGGTATGATGCAGACATTCTTTACACTTTTTACTAAATCTAAAACGCAACTTCAGAATTATTTCTATCTCTGGAATCCATCGCTAAATCTAAAATCCCACAACAGATAAACCCACACATACTCAACAGAACTCCAATAATTTCCACAAGCGTGCGCTATGCCGCGTAACTTATGCGCGAGCACAAAAAGCAGCGCCTGCGCAGCCGACGGCATCCAGCCCTAATAACTAACCATATTTGACTCACCACTTTTTAACCACACACATTTTTTCAAGCGAAACTCGTACTTATTAACATGTAAATACCCTATGCTTATTGGATAGTGTTATAATTGTTAATTAAGCTTTAATTGCTGTGCGCGTCAAAAAAGTACCAATCCATGAACGTAAACTTCTTGTTAAGAAAATGGAATGTGGGGGAGGGATTGAAGCTAGTTTTTTTTTTGTCTAAGATTTAAATGGTGATGTGACTGCCAGCCCATGACATCCTAGAACAGGAAAAACGCAGGCTTGGCAGAACATGCAGAAATAGAAATCAAACAACTCCTTCTAGTAAGTAGCGAACTCTAGAAACTGTTCCCATAAGCTTATTCTAGTATTTGCCACAAAATATGGCTCAAAAAATATTCTTTCACCCTGCATAATAACTCATAAAACATTTACCTGTAAATGCCAAATAATAATCATAATCACTCACCGGTAATAAGGAAAAGGCTGCGGCACATGCAGATCCATGGGCATCGAAGCATGCGCGTGGGCATGGGAGTACTCGTGTTGCATCATGCCATGCATGCCGTGGCCCAGCATGGCCGCCCACGGTGAAGACGCGAAACCACCAGGGTGCTCCATCATTACTTATTGTTCCATTTCCAAAATCACTTTTAGTTCCACATTCAAAATCATTTTACACTTCACTGTTCCATTTTTTAAATGGTTTCACATTTCGTTAGCAGAAACAAGATGGTTGATGCTTTTTGTGTTCCATTTTCAAAATAGTTTTGTTTTTTAGTGTTGGGCCAAATATGTATTGCTATAAAAAATATGATAAATTAATAAGTTACGATGTCAGCAATTAAGATATTTTCGATGCAGAAAATAATAGGTCGGGGAAAAAGTTTTTTCGTATTTTATTGGTATAAAGATGTAGTAAAATTTGTTTGGCTGTACTGTTTGTATCTGGCTGGTTTTGATACCATTAAATAAATATATGACATTTAAAAAAAGAAAAATAAACTGTTAAAATGATTTCCCGCCATTTATCAATTGTTTTTTGTTAGCCAAAATGAGTGAATCTAAAGAAGAAATTCGATACAAATGTATCGAATTTCTTCTTTTCGAATTTTTTCTTTTTGTAATTCTAAATAGAATTACAAAAAAGGGAAAAATGCGACACAAGCCACGAAAAAAATATGTGACTTTTATGGACTTAACGCAGTCTCAGTAAGAGTAGCACAAAGTTTGTTCAAGCGTTTCAGTTCGGGAATTTTGATGTCAAAGATGCAGCTCGCTCTGGTCGCCCTATTACGGAAAAAGTCGATGCCATTTTTGAAAAAGTGAAGCAAAATTGGCATATTAGTAGTTACGACAGTTTTAAGGCTCGTACACACTAGCGCGACGCGACGCCCGACACAAAGGCACCGCGTGTCGCGCAACGTGCGTCGCCTTTGTGTAGCGCTGTCGCGTCGCATCTGTCTGTGGGTGCCTTTAACCCATTTGGAAAAGTCTGGGTGTACAAAAAGCTAGATATTTGGGTGCCACACGAGCTCCTCATCTTTAATTTGTACATAAAATACGAAAGGACTTTTTCCCCGACCTAATATGTTTATTGCTTCAAATTCGTGTCAGTTTGTGTGAGCAAAGCCGAGTAATTTCAAAAATATGTAGTTAGCTCATTAATTTGTTAACGATGTTGGCACCTATGTTGGGCTTGAGAAGTTAATTGGAACTACAATTTTTAAACAATTAACCAAGAAAAAGTATCAAGCTCGTATGATTGCAGTTTATTTTTTAATAATCCTTGGTTCTATATGGTTTCTTCTATCCAAAGGGTTCCAGTTAGTCATTTATTTCGGACCACAAGGATTGATCTCCAAACAAATTGTAACTATTGACACTTTCTCCCGTTGTTTCGAAAGTTAAATCAGTCGTGTCCCTGTACCTACCTATGAAAATATTATATCGTTATTCAAAATCAAAAATAGAAGGTCATTCATTCAAACTAGGCTGAGAATCAGCACTTTTTGAACGTCAAAAATACATATGATCGTCCCCAAAACGCCTGCCCTTCACCACTTCTTAGTGCTTTCGCCGGGAAGAAGTGTCGCAACAAACTCCTCAGCAGCACAGCTGTCTGTTCAGTTAAAAGAACTTGATTTTATACATTACATTAACATTATGAAACACTAAACATTAAATTAAATTATGCCATATGTCAGCTATTTTCTTTATTTTCGTGTTAGATATAGCGAGCATCCGTTCAGTAAGATTAAATCAACCAATCATGAAGTAAACTACTATTTTCAGAACATGAGGGTTACTCTACTGACGCTTGTGAGCTATGGATGAGGCTAAAATCGCACAAATTTACCTATAGCAAAGGGCCGAAATTCAAGCTTACTAACAGTTCTAAATCAAAATCAAAATATTTTATTTCATATAAACCAACATGGGCACTTATGAAACGTCAGAAGCTATGTGCACGGTTCCAATTGGTTGTTTCCTATGGAGAAGAGCCGGCAAGAAACTTTTTTAAAAATAATGGGCATTTACAATGTTTCAAATTACAGTGTTGATAACTATGGGAGGACAGTGTGTTCTCGTAGTTAATGAGTGCATTTCATAAATCTTCAATTGCTTAATTTACTAGACCGATCGTTTACATCTAGGCAGTAGTCATCTTACGTACGTTTTCATTAGGTACTTTAAAAATATCACGTCTTTTTCCTCACAAAAAATCTAATACAAATATACCTAAACCAATTTTTCCAGCCGGCTGCCATCGAAATTGAATAGATATGCAATCAAACTATGTGCAAATAAAATATTTTGTTAACGGCCGCCTATTTGTTCTAGCGAGTGCCCGCTTGCGCTAGCGCAACGAACTTTAATCTTCGGCTAACATGGTAAATCATCGGCAAATAAATGAAATGACGTGTGTGCTGTGGACTTTCCATGGTGTGACGTCAGACAACAATTTAATATATTTTAAATTATTGAAAAAACCCAAACTCAAGGTTTGCCAACGTGCAATCGAGCGCAGTATTCTGGGCGTCAAATTGACAGACCATATTCACAACACCACACTGCGCTCTAAAACACAGATTACTGACGTTACTCAAAAAGCCGCTAAGCTGATGTGGGACTGGGCTGGCCACGTCTGCCGTATGCCCAGTGAGCTGTAGACCAAAATAACCACTATGTGGAGCACTGACACAGCCAGAAGACGTCGGGGCAGACCCCGTAGAAGATAGCGAGACGAGCTGGACAAAACAAATGACCACTGGTCCACTTCAGCCCTGGATCAAAAGAGCTGGAAGTCATTAGGAGAGGCCTTTGCCCAGCAGTTGGATGATGCAGGCTAACAGTAACAGTAATTTATTGAATACCTCCATATTTTATTACATAAACCTTATTTACTAAGCCAACAATTGGTTGATAACGATTGTTATTAAATTCCTACGTGTTAGAGAATTTCAATATTCGAATCTTATTCTGGACATTATTGACTGGCAGTTTTCAAACAGCCACATATTTTTGTCGAAGTAAGTAGGTATGGTATGCCTTGGTTTTTACTTCGAACTCTGTGGATCATCACCATTGCCAGGGGTAAACTTTAGGTGTGCTAGTATACTCAAACCACTCAAAGTTAAACTCAAAGCATTTATTTCAATTAAACACTTTTGAATTGTCGAAGGAGTCGGTCATTCTGGAAGATGAAGTTAGATGCTCATTTCAAAGCGCAGTAGGTTCCTATCTAACCGGCCAGAAACTCCATGGAGACTCTTTTAAATTATATTGTAAAAACATATAAGTTACATCTTAAATGTTGAATGGAAAGGAAAGTATCAGCCGATCTATTCTGAAAAAACTCATCGTGAAATCTTCGGTGAAATGAACTTCAAGTGAGCTGTCAAGTGTCATTCCACCTGATCCTAGGGACTGACATTAGTGACAGCTCCAAGCTGACTTCACCTAGGTTTTAATGATGAGATTTTTACATAATAGATGGGCATGATCAATACTGCCGGGTATTTGTATCATGGAAAATATTAAACTGATTCTCTAAAAACTGAGTGACCATCGAAAAAGATTTATTTTTAAATATATTTTTATCTTTCAGGCCTTTTCTCGCAATTTGCCGTGTTTACTAAACTAGGGTACCCTGACCAAACAGTCAGTTTAGGTTCGGACTGTGACCAGTACACGCGAGCCGAGCGAGCGAAGCGACCGGTGCCGCGGCAGCGGTTGGCGAGCGAAGCGGGCGGTGCTGCGGCAGCGGTCAGCGAGTGCTAAATCCAAGTTGGTCGCAGTTACTTGGCTCTTCAGTGTTTTTAGGACCCCAAAGAAATTATTTGAATTTGAGTGTTCAATAATATTTTCACAGCAAAGCAAAATGGGAATTATTTGAGGTTTGATTGAATACAAGTATTTTCTCATTTATGGAAGCAGTACCTAAATATCTCCAGTCAATAGGTTGCTTAGCAAAGAAAGCGGCTTCAAGCCAAAACCATTACGGCTACTATCAACACAATTTTGGCCTGAAAGTTGCATGGTAGAAAAAGTGTAAGCACATTAACATCATGTTCGATGATGCCTTTTTGGCTTTGACAACTCATACTTCCCACGGCCATATTAGAGTAACATGTTTTAAGAAGTCGCTAAAAGATCATACGTTTTAATTTGTTTTTGACTCCGACGCCTGGAAGAAATACGGAGAAATGTCGAGAGACATGTCGTGAGATAATTCAAACTTAAACTCAAAGCATTTATTTCAAATAAATCAATTACAGGCACTTTTGAATTTTTAAGGGGTTGGTCAGTCAGAAAGATGAAGCTAGTTGCCCATTCCAAAGCGTAGTAGGTACCTATGGAGAAGAATGGGCAAGAAACTCCACGGACACTCTTTTAAATCAAAATATGGTTACACAATATTAGTTACATCATTTATGTTGAAATTATGCACGTGAGAACGATGCAAAACGTTAAAAGCGTGCGTAATAAAAAGGCAAAAACAAATCAAATATTAAATTAAATTAAAATAATCCGTGGCAGCTAAGAGATGACCAGTCCCTACTGACGGCGCCCGTTCACGAACATAATGCATAGATTAGCTCCATTCAGCTCAACCAGTATACTTAAAACAGGAGAACCAAACCAATGATAGATGGTTTATGTAAGAGATGATATAGTTAGAAAGGAGATCACTGTTGAGACTGACGACTGATAGGGATGACACAGAAAATGAAAACAGACAGCACTGAGAAACTAATTGAGATAATTGTATCGAAGATGATGACCATGGGTGACGATTGGAATAAAAAAAATGCGACAACACAATTAAGCAAAGCAAGCATGCTTTCGCAAATAGATGAACAATTATCTATAACTCACTGTCACAATTTTGGCACACAGATTGCTCATCCCTTGGTCACAGTGACATGCTGTATAATAATCAATGCAAATTCTTGATTAAGTCCTGTACCCTAATTGCGTAACACACTTTTTATCACAATCTGAATCATTTTGAAGCCTATTGCTAAACCATTGCTTTATATGTTCCAAAAATTTGTCTGCTCAACGACGCAAATAACCCAATGAATTTTGTTGAATTGTCAAAATGATAGCTATTCCTACTGTTAGTGTGTTACGCAATTATCTCGCTGATTCTAATATGATCGCTATTATTCTATGAGAATTTAAACTCGCAACCTTACAATGGCTAGATATACGCTCCGTATGTGTTAATAAACAATGTAGGTATTCAAAATAGAACCCGTAATTTATCTCTGAAATATTACACAAACAAAATAATAAAATTCACTATTTCTGAATTGGAAATTACAAATAATTTTCAGGCCCAGCACAAAGTGACATTATATCAACAAAAAAGATGAAGGAAAAGCTTCGAGAGAAGTCAAAAATGTATGGGACTGACTTGTGCTACCAAATAGCTTATAAATCAATCCTGTTGAAGTCGTTGTAGAAGTACGAAACGCTTTGAAAGCGATTGCCACTTGTCTAGGCCCTCAGGTGGGTAAAATTAAGAGTATTTTTGCTAATAATCTTAGTAATGACTAGTGAGCTTTTATTGCATCGATCTAATAATAAAGCTCTAGAGTTTGTTTGTTTGAACGCGCCAATCTCTGGAACTACCAGTCGGATTTACAAAATCTTTTTGCATTTGATAGCCCAATTCTCGCTTAGGAGCTGAGTAAAAAGAAAACAACTCAGAAAGAACGCTAAGCGAAAACGAAGTAATAGCACGGGCAGTTTATGCGATGCGACGGGGTGGGTCGGGGGAACAAAAAATTTCACGCGCTCTAAATCACGGGCAGAAGCACTAATTAAAAACATAGAACAAAGTTTAAATAACAGTCAGACCCTGAAGTCAAATTGACAAACTTGCAAATAAAATAAGAGATAACAGTATCTCAGCTTCGAATTTAGGTGATGAGACTAGTAATCCGCCATTGCTTTTGCACGAAATTGACCTCTGAACCTAACACCTTCGAATTGGTACGTGACTTTGAATAGTGCCGACTCAATACTTACATAGATACTATACAGGATGACCCGAGAAACGAGGTCGAAAGCAAAATTTTAGTAGCCTCTCTTCGGGAAGGCCTTGGAGAGAGCTTTACAAATTAAAAAAAAACTGCAAAATACAGCCAAAATCAAAACAAGGAAGGAAACAGTTCCTGAATAAAACTAATTTCTTGTGGATGAAAAATTTCGAGAAACTGTAAAATGTAGCTCAAACAGGCAGCGGAATGGTGTCTGCGGTACCTTTACCTAATACATCTGTGTCACTTACAAATCTTACTGTAGCTAAGTAACTTTAAATATCTACAAGAAGAAATAGTCCTTTACTCTAAATCTAAACCTATTTTCGTCCCACAATTTGTAACTAACAAAACAAAAACGGCAGACTATGTGTTGGTCTAGGGGTTCCCGGAGAGCCACCGCAGGAGGCATGGGATCCCTGGCAGAATGTCGTGAGAGCTAATGTACAAGATAACAAACTAATCAACTAGGATCAACAGGATAGACAAGGATAGACGTATTGGGTAATGGTTGGTAGAGAAAGGGATGGAGGAATGGGGATGGCAAAATCTGCAATTAGAAGGAATCGGAATGTTTTGAAAGTGTTAAAACATCAGGGGGTTGACGATTGTTTTACCTGTAGAAGCCATTCTTGAAATAGCTTTTTAAAAAAAGCGGTAAGATTACAATGTTTTATTAAATATAATTGTATGCTGAATACCTATTTATTGAAATTTCCTCAGGCTGTTAACAGTGACAAGGGATTATTGAAACAAGAGGTATATATTTGAACAAGAGAACAATTATTCAAGTAAAATTGTTATAAAGAAATTAATGAAGGTTATTCAAAAATAAGTTTTGATTTCAAAAATGAAAAAATAGTAGAATTTTTTTGAAAACTCACTACTTATTAAGAATTCTTTATTTTTAATCATTTCAAAGTTTTTTTTTCATATAACTTAAATAGGTTAAGGAAAAAAACGATCCTGACGAAAGTGCCCTAAGAAACTTAAAAATCACTGAAATACCTACATAAGTAGAGAAGTAATTAAAGATTTTTAATAAAAAACTACACCTGACTAGACTTTTTAAAATTAATTTCGTCGCAATTAACTCCTACAAATGATTATAGTACTCCGTAGTTATTTAAACGTAAATAAAATAGTTAGCAAGTACCAGGAAATGTTAATATTAGAGCTTCCTTAATTAAAAGGTACTCAATACTCAATTCTTTATTGCACACGTAACACGAATACACGATTCGGTAACACGAATATTAGGTATATTCAAGGAATACTTGCAAGAAACTGTGTTTCTTTAATTTTCGTCATTAGAACAAATCTAATAAAACTTATCTCGCTCCTAAGTTATCTCTTATCGTATTTTTTTTAGAACGAGTCTTCTTTTACCAAATAGCCCATTATGTCAATTAGTGAACAATAAATTCCCATGATACTACACCACTGGAAATGCCCACTTTATGTACAAAGCCGACACACGAACATTTGATATATTGACATTGTGCATATACGCATCACAATGATTGTTTTCGTCTGTCAAATCGGCACTTATTAGTGAGGCGATGATCATTATTTGTACAGAGCCTAAATATTGCGTTAATGTTTTGTTAACCTCAAGGGATTTAAGATTAACAGGTTTTTTTGTTTGTTAAGTAATACCAGCTGTTTGTATTGGGCATGCGCAAGAGACGGTTCTAGTGAGTTTTATGATGTTTAGCTAAATTAAATAGTTTTGTTAGTATTTTTTTTTAAGTTGAATATGTTGTTTCAAAACACTCTTGATATTTTTTTATTGAAATATAGTGTAAGGTATGCCAACATTCTGCCTATTTGTTTCATAATAAACTGTAACACTAACGGAAATGAGAATAATTACCGAATTTAATTAATATATCCAAGTCGCAATATAGCACAAATCCACAATAATTATTCAACAACCACGTAGCAACACAATCTAGTTAAAATTTTCCCCACTTTTCACTTTTCAGTACAGCCACAGTCACTAAACGGCCTACCGCAGCCGCACACGCGTTAGAAAAAAAAAAGAAAAAGGGCAAAGCGCGCGAATGTCAACTGCCAAACTTTTCCCGCGCGCCACAACACGATCGGATACACGCGCGAGTGCATGCGTCACTATTTACATGCATTTTGGTAATACGTTGCCGGAGGTAAAAACACGTGTGCCGGGTCTGTCGGTCCAGCGGTCATTGAGTATCTGGTATCAAAACTATACGCCGTGCGGGTGGATGTGTGCGCCGAACCGGCCCGGCCATACGGCGGGCATACGAAACAAGCCCCGACTACACTGCACGGAGCAGAGCGTGCTGTCGAATATCTGAACATCACGTCGGCTGTAATTGGGTTAGGCTTACGTGACACGGGAGCGTGGCACGTTCCTAGTACGTCCCGCTGTTATGGGGTGTGCCCTAATTACGTACGCCGAAACGTCAGGTGTGCGGAAAAAATGCGGTTTTTCTAACGCGAATGTGGGAACAAAGGGTCTTGGGACTATTAAATTAGATGATGATTAAGTGTCAAAATAAAACACGTGATTGGCTGAGTAAACAGAGTCAAAATGATTTATTTTACATAAAAAATCATAGACTTCCAAAATAAATCTAGGTTTTAGTACATCTTCTATCGCAAAAATTACACTGGCACTAGCATGTACTGGCATAAGAATCTTAGGTTCAATGAAATAAAAACCCTCGCAGGAAGGTTTTTATTTTGTCATTGAAAATTGTAGACTGAAGTTACTAAAAAGTAACGGTTATTCTGCAAAAAAAAAGGACATGACAATACATAACATTTGCGTAACATTAAATAGTACCTAGTTATGTGCAGTTTCATACACTACTTTATCTACTCTCATACATTGGGATTGAACTTACTATATAAAAGATCAAAGTTTCTTACGAAACGCAATACAACAAAACTTATGAATGGCGCCAAAACCCAGCACATCACTGCGCATGCGCTAAAGCGGGCACTGCCACAGACAAGTAAAAATTGGAATCAAAACTTTTTTGTAATGTTATAAAAATGGCGCGCACCGCTTAAGCGTTCCATTAGAAAAAAATAATTGATGGAAACTCCTTGGTGATATTAACTTCTTGGATTCGCCCTGTATCGTATTGGTAAAGATACTGTTTTATAAGATTATTTTGTTAGAAAAAAAAATGTTATAATATGATTATATTTGAAAATGTCGGTATTGTGTTCATAAAGTATGTCAATATAAACTGAGTAGATAAAATAATCTAATAACCAAATAATCAACCATTACACCGATGACTAAGCTTTTACTTCATTACGCATAAGATGCTTAAACCAACGACAAATTTTAATATTGTGAGTACCGCAACTTAAAAATAAAAGTAAAATATTCTCACGCTTTACATTCTAACCTGTGACCTAGCCATGTTTTGACATTTCTAACTGTCATAGCAATAAGATACTGGCCAGTTTAACATGAACTTTCTATCCTCTCTGGTTCTTAACCATAGAGGTGTAATAGAGGGGAGGTACTCATGTATGGAAGGGTCATTATTAATTGGTTATGGTGATAATAATTGCAGACAGAAATGGCAGAGGTGTGAGTAAGCCATAACGGTGTTTTGACTTTGTTTCAATGTTGTATGAGATGTAATTGAGAAGGCTTTGTCTTTTATTGTTTTCTTTTTTTTTCGCGAATATGGCGAACAATTGGTTTTTGAAATTATTCTGGCATTTATTGGACAGTTTGGTAGTTTCTCTTTTTCTTAGAACACATGAAGTAACTGTAAAAAAAAGGAATTGTACAATTTAGCTTATGGATTTTTTTTGATCCGGCCACTTAAGTAAGCACAAAATTTAACTTAAGAAACAGGATAAATAAAGGTGTGTATTTAACACAGAAAATACATAATTTTATTATTTTTGTGGAATTTATTTAAAACGAGTAATAGACATAATAAAGTCAAGAATGACTTAAATGAGCCAATTACTTAAGTAGATTCCATTTTACGAATTTACTCATAAAAAAATCTTGGAAGATACTTTTGGGATTCATATTTTTTATCCGAAAAAACAACCATTGACACAAAACATAACTCTCCCACCCCTTTCATCCCTGACTATGCATCCATCCAACTACTTAACACATATTTTTGTAAAATTCATATTCGTGAGTGGGGACGGGCACACACCAATTTAACTAGACCCGTCATTACTGAATATTACGGAACAAATTGTTCAAACCCAGAGGTCATCGTAAACTGGTGGTTATACAATGATGGTCACCTTAAAAGGTTGTAATTCTGATTTAGTGCCTTAAGAAGATATTTGGTGACACTCCCCTTAAGTGAGTTTATCATATTGAGAGGTATACCCCTTAACGCTTGCTTATATTTTTGCATTACAAAAATTAATAAAGCTATAAATAAAATTGTAGACGTATAGTGACAGCAAAATGATTTATTAGCGTCATAAAATATTATTTAAGTATTAATAACTTTACTGAAAGTGGTTAGTCCTATTTTTTATTTTATTTATGATACTTAATCTACACAGCTAAAACAGACCATGACGAAATTATAAATTGTAAGTATCTACGGTAAATTGTAATTTATAATGCAACTTTAATTGGAACTCGTTACTATCCATCAATTTAGAAACGTTTACTAATCTACTATGATGGAACTACCAAAAAAGAAGCACGATATTGAAAAATAAAAACATTTTACTACACACTAAAAAACAAATTACATTTTCATACAAATAAAACATTATCGAACTAAAAAACATCCGAACTGAGGTGCGAACGGACCAAGAGTGACAGAAACGGGTATACGTCTACTGCGACGTTTTAAATTTCGAACAGTGCGCTCTGATTGGCTGGTTGAGGGGCTTGCGAGGCGTGGGGCGCGGCGATTGGCGGGAAGGCGTGGTGCTAACGGGGCATTCTGGGTCACTGATGCTAATAAATTAGTTTTGAACGTTATAGAATATGCCTGTTTTATGAGCGTAGCGGTGCTACGGCGTAGCGCTACGAGCTACGATAGATGTTTGGAGTTCTTATTGATAGAGTATGCTGTCATGGAAGTTGTGTTTAATCTTTACTTAGTATGCAAGCAGCTTAGACTAAGCTAATTTTAAGGTTTGGAATGATATTCTTTCATAGATTTTTTCAGTACACACGGTGTAACTGTTTTAACTTGTAACTGTTTTAATAACCGTCGAAAACTTCCAACCCTGTTGGATCTAGAATCATGTACTAAATTCATAGAACAGGTTACACAACGATGTCTATTATACCATCTATGTATAGTGTATACCTACTGAAGAAGAAAATCGTTTATTCAAGTCTTGCTTTTCATATTCTTTTCGAAATATAGCCTGTTTTATCAGAACCAACTGACCAAACTGGGTACAATACGTCCAGTTAACTTTTGCCCTTCCACTTCTGTAATTGATCGAAGGTCACGTCCAACTCAGACGTGCCCTACGCATCATTGCATCGCGCGTCACCCAGAAACGAATTTGCGAAATCTCACGTGCCTCTAAAGGTAGCGGCAATCATGTCCCTCAAACTGGAGCACAGATCGCTTGGAGACATAATAATATTTTTTTTTTCTTTCTCCACAATATCCTTATAAAATAAAAAAAACACGTGTGGCACTCGGGGACTGCCACGGTAAAGCTATCGCATAGCATTTTTTATCAACTTATGCAATTATAATTATTTATTTATTTTTTATTTATACAGTATTTTTTTTTATATTAATTCAAGTACAGTCGTACCATATACATACACGTTAAGCGAACGCTCGGCCGAGCTACATGGTAGGCGGAGTGGGGGGTGTTAGGTTTTATTTTCGTTACGGAATTTCTTGGTTCGGTCGCCGCGCTCAAAGCCCGCGATAAAAGCTATGCAATAGCTTAATGACAAAAAGCAATATTGTCCAGTCAGGGCTTAAAGAAAAATAGTTTGGGAGACTGGTGCCTAAGCTTAGCCAAAACCTGTACTTCAGGCCACCTGTAATAATAAGGTGTGTGGTAATTCTCTAGAAAGAAGTCTTTTGAAAGACCTTTCTAACAAGATATTTCACCATTGATCTTTAAACTAGGACGCAACGGACTTGCTAACTGTTTTTGTTCACTTCTTGATGGAATGTCCATCGCAGGTATACTTGTCTGTACGAAAGTATTTTAATGATAATTTCCCTATTGCATTTTTTCTGGTTTTCTGTTCCTTAAGGCTCAAAATACGTGGATTATCAACATACTAATGTGTCTAATCATTTCTTATACTTGATTTTACCCAAGTTGCCCGCATTATAGCAAACCTGTAATTTCCGCTTTCACATCAGTCACAATCAGTCGAAATATAGACACAAAAAATGCCTTCCGGTTCAAAGCTTATATTATTTTAAAAACTGTCTATTCTATCTTCATTCCTCCGCAGCAGTTCCTTGAGTCGTGAAGGTTAAACTGGGGATCCGCTTAACTAACATCCTCATTAGAAAACTACCACAAACCCTCACACGCGTCCTTGACTGGTTATTGAAGGTCCAAACCTTACAGACAACGCACTCAGGCGAAACTTAACCTTATCATCAACACTATACGGTCCATATCAGCAGTTTAGCAAGACGTGTGAAAAATTGAGCATTATGTATGCGGGAGGCGTATTGGTCGATCGATGGCACGAGGAAATTGAGACTCGGAGACTTGGCGGAGTCCTGAAAATAGGAGGTTTTGTTGGAGAATATGTAGCTTTTTGTTGGAGGATGTGTTTACAAGTTAGAGTTAGAATAGGTTGTACAGGAAGAAGTAGGTACTAACATATCCCTACAGGTAGAAATGTTCGGGTTACAGAACCTAGGAAAAGACAGTACCGATTGTTTCGCAAAGGAGGACCTGTTTGAGACATGCATCACTACTCATTACTACTACTTCTACTACTCATTCATTCATTGTATGTCTACTAGACAGTTTTCCACTCTGCAGTCGACATTGTGTTTTTGTTTTGATCGTTTATTTGTAGTCATTTGCCAGTATCGCAACACAGAGCAATGTGTATTGTTTTGGTCAAGCAATGGACAAAATTGTTAAACTTTTATTGCTTGAATACAAGACTTTTGGCTACTTTGTATGTGTGTATTTAATGTCATTTATTTGTAATGTGCGTTTTGTTTGTGCAGAATAAACTATTTTTCTTTCTACTTATATTTTTTTTTTTTGTTTTTCATTTTACTTAAACAATTCATTTTTGATAGAGAGATTGGGGGCTCATTAGTTTTTTCACTATATTCGAGAGATATTTGAACTTTACTTAAAAAAAAAAACAATAAAGTATTTTCTCCGAAGACTTGTCTTAAGACTTCTCTTCTTTTATTGTCTCCATGCGTCATGTTTGTGGACGGGCGCCGTCAGTAGGGACTTGTCATCTCTTAGCTGCCACGGCTTATTTTAATTTAATTTAATATTTGAATTGTTTTTGTCTTTTATTACGGACACTTTTAACGTTCTGCATCAACCTCACATGCATAATTTCAACATGAATGATGTAACCAATATTTTGTAACCATATTTTGATTTAAAAGAGTGTCCGTGGAGTTTCTTGCCCATTCTTCTCCATAGGTACCTACTACGCTTTGGAATGGGTAACTAGCTTCATCTTTCTAACCGACCAACCGTGCCTGTAATTGGTTTATTTGAAATAAATGCTTTAAGTTTGAGTTTGATAATATGAATAAGATCTTAAAAGACGCCAAACAAAACGTTAACAGCACTTAACGAAAACCTCTCCCTGAATGGAAAGATTGTTCATTAATGCAGCACTCTCACAAAATATTTTCAGTTTATCATCACGCTCCTTCATCTGAAGCTAAACAAAACCATCTCGGCACACGTTTCAGCAACACCTCGAGTCGGATCGATACAGGCGCGTGACCAGCTTACAAACGGGTCGGGCCTCCGAGCTCCGTCGAGCTCGCTTCTACGGAATATTGTAATTCCTTCGTCTCCTGCCGCCCTGGTATTTGCGTTAATTTCAAATTGAGGTGTTTTTAAAGGCAGAGCTATTAAAACTGTATGTTGGGTGTCTGTAAAATGCTAGTCATCAGCTGGAATCAACTGGAAGCCGACTCCAAAATAGTTGAAAAAGGCTAGGCGTGAAGGATGATGGGTGTCGTCACGAATTGTAGTCAAAAACGAAACGCACAAACAAGAAGCAATAAACCTCTAGGACCTTCCGACAGCCAGCCAAGTGCCGTAGCATCAACCTTTTAATATTCTAATAGGTAAGCTAAAGTGATTTCAATAGTCATCATCATCATCGTCACCATCATCACCATTATCATCGTCATCACCATCATCATCGTCATCACCATCATCATCATCTTCATCAACCTCATTCCCTTATCCCAATTTATTTTGGGGTAGACGCAGCAAGTCTTCTTCCATACATCATATAAATAAAAATATTAATAAAAATAATATTATTTGGACCAATCAAAATATATTTTTTATAAAACATAAAGGAATTATAAAAATTATTATAATTAAAAAAAATATTTCAACTGTTCGAATAGTATTTTAGGACGAACTGATAATTAAACAAGACCGATATTTATTCGCAAGACAAAGTATCTCAAACGTGGCGGTATAGCCACTGTAGGGTCTATTTTAAAGGTCCATCATCAGCCAAGAAACAAATGAATGCTGTATCATAAAATTAAACGTGGCTTCACGCCTGATACGGTCACTTTCACATGACATACCTAAGACTCACAAAAATCACGAAGAAAAACCTCTCTTGTGCTTGTAATACGCACAGCCACGTATCTTCGCAGCAGGATACCACTTAGTTAATGCGATACCGGTAAGAAAGAATTTCATTTAAAAAAAAAAATGGAGATGCCGGGGATCGAACCCGGGGCCTTTCACATGCAAAGCGAACGCTCTCCCACTGAGCTACATCCCCGTGTGTGACCATATAACATATTGACCATATAACATATTGCTTTATGGTATTCGTCTATTGTATACAGTTGTTCAAATATCAAATCAAGCCTACGTGAGTTTCATAACAAAATGCAAAAAAAAAGAAAATAATAATAATAATCAATTAGCGCGCCGCTCAATGATTATCGATGTTACCATTCCACATGACGAGAACCTCGTGAAAGCTGAGAAAGAGAAACAAATTAAATATCTCGACTTAGCACACGAGGTTGTTGACATGTGGAATGTTAGCTCGGATTTCATTGTGCCGATTGTCGTATCGGCCAATGGCCTGATGGACGAAAGCCTCGATCAAGATCTTTCGCGGCTCTCGTTAGGCGGTTGGATCAAGGCCTGATTCAGAGGGCAGTACTCCTCGATACGGCTCGCATCGTGAGGAGGTTCCTGTCTCTGAATCCCTAACCACCGGTAGCTGGGACCCTGCTCCTGATACCGGCGGAAATTAATTATATTATTATTATTTAATGTTTTCATAAAAATATTTAAAAATGTATTTACCAAGTATGAAAATAAATAAACGAAATAATACTCATTTATTTTACAGAAAACACCTCCCAAATTGTTAGTAATTACATAAACAACTTAAAAAACTTGTTTCAGTACATACATTTAACAATTAATTGTTATTATATAATTAATTATGTAATACAATAATACAAAAACGACATTATTTCCCGGCACGGTTTAAAGGCAATACTTGTGTCTTGGTCCAGTGTCTGATTATTTGATTAAACAACTAGACAAACAGCTGACAATCGCCTATTATTTGTCAAATTTGGTCATGTTACTAAAACTGCCTTCAATGTGAACCGATAACTAGCGTCCTAATTACGTAACACACTATCAATCACAATCTGAATCATTTTGAAGCTTATTGCTAATCCATCGCTTCATATGTTCGTAAAATTTGTCTGCGCAACAACGTAAATAACGCAATGAATGTTGTTGAACTGTCAAATGAAAGCCATTCCTACTGTTAGTGTGTTACGCAATTACCCCGCTAGTGAAGGTCACTGGAATCCGCTAGATGTGGGAGGCACAGGACCGGCCGTTGTGGTGTTGTTTTAGGAGGCCTATGTCCAACAATGGACGTCTTTCTGTTGAAAAATGATAATGACGATAACTCAGCTCACATGGTCCAGTTCCTATACCTGAAAGAAAACAACCGACTTCCTCCCTGCTGTACGAGTCTCCGCCACGGCGGCCTGCGTCTGTGATCTTGTGGTGGGTATTTCCAAAGTTGCCGTTCGCCTCTGACACCAATGTTGAAGATGATGATGGCTTGACAATTATTAATGGAAACACATTTACTTTTCTTTTCTTTGTATTTTTAAGACGTTTTTGCAGACAGTGACGTTAGAAGGAAATAAAGCATATATAAAAAGAAACACAAATATTACTATAAAAAAAGGTTGGTTGCTGTTCGCCAACAATGTGTCTGTATATTATCAGACTGTGGTGGGTATTAACTTGGAAAAGTAAACTTTCTGTTTCCTCATAAGTCCGGCCTAGCAACCATACTTTTAGTTTTGGCCTCAGAGTAGTTTTCCGGTACAGACTGTACCGAAAAACTACGCTGAGGCCAAAACCAAATTAGTGTACCGTGCAGTAACAGTTCAGCTTATAGCATTTAACCCTCGTATGGCTAAAAGTTTGCACCACTATTTAGTTTATTTACACAGATGTGTTTTTTTTTTATTTAATTTGTGCTGAACTAGTAGGTTGTATTGGTAAGAGATAACATACGGGGATGTAGCTCAGTGGTAGAGCGTTCGCTTTGCATGTGAAAGGCCCCGGGTTCGATCCCCGGCATCTCCAATTATTTGTTTGGTAATACACTTTATTAATTAGCTTCGAACAGATAATGAGTAAATTCAAAATGTAATTATCCACTTTATATCGCTGATAAAAGTTCATAAATCAATAGATCGATATTAATCGTTTTATTTCATTATATTAAAAAAAATATTTATACCTTAAATTACCTGGCTACCTTCTTATTTTTGAAAAAAACCCCTGACAATGCATAGTCCCTAGGCACCGTACCTATGGTACCGTATGGCTTGGGATGGATTGTGTCCAATTTTCTCCGCAAAAACCATTATTTTCCATTCCTTTTTGTTTTTATATACCGTTGTTTTTGTTGTTGTTCTTCAACTAAATGAGAAGAAATTTAAAACATGCATTAAACGCACACTATGTAGACAAGCATATTATAAGTTCCATGATTATATCGTAGATAAAAATGCTTGGCTTAATGCTGGTCCTGCTCCACAGCCACTTGGGCGCACTAGTTAAAATTTGAATGTTTGGAAGAGATACTCCTTTCTTATTCTCCCTTTTATTTTTCTGACACTGCGAACTTAACGTTTGTTTATTTTTTATACGTTTTATTATTGAATAACTCCAATAGATATTTTAACGATTGTCTTTTCTTTTATATAGTAAAATTTTATTCATCGCTGAAATACATAGCAAACTATAGTTTTGTATAATTTAGAAGCATTCATAATGTGAGTACCATGGATTCGTTTATTATATCATTATTATATATGTTGACTTGAAAGCATGGTAGTTGAGACTATGTCATGCTCACTTAAATATTTCACTGTTGGTAGCGCGTGTGTTGGATCATTCGGTTCCCTACAAAATGGTTGAGCTGGATGGTGCTGATCCACGCGTCATGATCGTGAACGGGCGCCGTCAGTTGAGACTGGTCATCTCTTAACTACCACGGCTTATTTTAATTTTAATCTTATATTTTGAATTGTTTCTTAATATCTTTTTTCATTGTTCTCGCACATAGAAGCAATAAGAATAATGTACCCAGGATTTTGTAATATCTTGATTTACAAAGAGTGTCCTTGGAGTTTCTTGCCCGTTCTTCTCCATAGAGAAGATCTACATTTTGGAATGGGCAATTAGCTTCAACTTTCTGACTAACTGACCGACTCTTTGACAATTCAAAAGTGCCTGTAAATGGTTTAATTGAAATAAATGCTTTGAGTTTGAGTTATTATTTTTATGTGGATGTACTATAGGTACACCTCTGCCTAACCCTTCGGGGAATACAGGCGTGATGTTATGTTATGTACGTTATATTTTTATTTTTCTATATTGATGTTTTAATATTTAGTCCCTATTCTTCCTATGCAAGTCCCAATAAATACTTTTCTCTGTTTCTGTTATTGAAATACTTTTGCTGATAGACTGATTCAAGTCTTTGAATTATGACAGACCAGCACCCTAATTACGTAACACACTATCTATCACAATCTGAATCATTTTGAAGCCTATTGCTAATCTATTGCCTAATATGTTCGAAAAAATTGTCTGCTCAACAACGTAAATAACGCAATCTGAACTGTCAAAATGAAAGCCATTCCTACTGTTAGTGTGTTACATAATTACCCCGCTGTTCTTGTCAGCGGCTTCGCCCGCGTGGAGGTTGGAAAGTATCCGATGGGAACGCACTGCCAGAATAAAAAGAATCGTATGTCTTAACCCAGCAGGGTAATTACGTAACACACTAACAGTAGGAATGGGTTTCATTTTGACAGTTCAACAACATTCATTGCGGTATTTACGTTGTTGAGCCGACAAATTTATCGAACACATGAAGCAATGGATTAGCAATATCATTCAAAATGATTCAGATTGTGACAGATACTGTGTTACGTAATTAGGGTGCAGGTCACAGTTTACCTGTGTGCCAAATTTTATCGAAATCCGTTGAGCCGTTAAGGCGTGAAAGGTAGCAGACAGACACATAATTATTTTCGCATTTATAATATTAGCACGGATTGGGTCAGTTGATAAATAATGTGTAAAGTGTTTAGTGAACTCCTAGATTATTTGCACAGATGTGTAGGCTAAGATTCGAAGAACTAGGAGGTTTTACTGGTGAGTAAAGTCACACGGGGATGTAGCTCAGTGGTAGAGCGTTCGCTTTGCATGTGAAAGGCCCCGGGTTCGATCCCCGGCATCTCCAAGTCTTATTTATTGTCCTAAGGATAACGTAATTAGCTAGATCTACTATCGCTACCTGTTTTGGTAAGTTATTTGAGCAGATCGATTTAATTGGACACATCCCTTAGTAATACTTAACAAAGCTTTAATCATAAAACAAAAATGATTTAAAAAAATCTAAATGATAATGAAAAATCTGGGAGTTTGAGTAACTTATGCGGCCTACCCTAATGTCCTTTCTTTGGTATTGTTCGTCGAATCGTTGAGCTCCTTAAGTTTTGAGATGAGCTGCACGATTACTGACATATTCGTGCACTGGCTGGACAGGTCTACTCATTCTGTGTGGTTTTCCTCAAAATGACATTTCAGACACAAATCTACATAGTCTTCACATGATCTGACCAAGTGGACCTGTCTGGACTTTAAAAGAGACTGTGACCTCTGAGTTTGTTTCGGCCTTTCTTCTCAGAGTAGTAGATAGGAAACGCCGACCTCATCTAATTTAAAAAAATATGATTGACGTGTAAAAGTGTTTGTACAAACGTACTTACAGAAATAAAAACATTTATCATCTATCATAACCGACTTCCAAAAACAACACTACAAAGTGAAAAATAACTGTAATTTCGGAAGTTAGTGGCAAAAAACGAAGAAACAAAACCAAAGACACCGATTTCCGAAATTATAGTTACTTTTCACTTTGTAGTGTTTGTTTTTTGGAAGTAGGTTGTTTTTTTTTTGTTAAATAGTTACCAGTTTTCACTTTTTAGTAAATAACCACTACTTGATATTTAAATAACAGTGACAGGAAGTTATTAAAACATCTATAGATACTAAGTGGAAAACATACGCATTATTAAGGATAACTCAAAAGTACTGGTCAGATCTTGATCAAATGTATATGGGACCACATGAGAAGCACCAGCTTTCAAATAAAAATATAATCATCAAAATCGATTCACCTAGAAAAAACTTCTGAAGAAACACATAAAAAGAAAAATACAGTCGAATTGAGAACCTCCTCCTTTTTTTGAAGTCGGTTAAAAAGATCTCCCTATGATTTTCAGACAAAACAAGGTGGTTAAATGCATAAAGCCTTGTTTGCCTAAGTATTACTAAGGGATGTGTCGTCAAAATTCGACCTGTGGGCTAATTACGTAACACACTAACAGTAGGAATGGGTTTCATTTTGACAGTTCAACAACATTCATTGCGTTATTTACGTTGTTGAGCAGACAAATTTTTCGAACATATGAAGCAATGGACTAGCAATAGGCATCAAAATGATTCAGATTGTGATAGATAGTGTGTTACGTAATTAAGGTGCTGCTCTAAAATCTTAGCAAAACAGATAGCGATAGTAGATCTAGCTAATTATGTTATCCTTAGGAAACAAATAAGACTTGGAGATGCCGGGGATCGAACCCGGGGCCTTTCACATGCAAAGCGAACGCTCTACCACTGAGCTACATCCCCGTGTGTTAACTATGACTATACAACATACCTACTGCTTAACGAGCTTGCTAAGCTATACAACTGTTCAAATAGCAAATCAAGCGTACGTAGGTTTCATAACAAAATTAAACAAATAATATCAGACAAATAGTTGACAATCGCTAACATTAAAGTTCGCTTTCTTAATGTAAATTACTTTGCATACTATTTTATAGAATCAAGTTCTTCTAACTTAACAAACAACTCAAACTCAAATGCATTTATTTCAATTAAACCATTTACAGGCACTTTTGAATTGTCAAAGAGTCGGTCAGTTAGTAAGAAAGTTGAAGCTAGTTGACCATTCCAAAACGTAGATCTCTATGGAGAAGACTGACAACTGTGGTGCCGGGGAATTTGTTGCGTCACTTCTAGTTCCCAGCTAAAGCACTAGCAAGTGTTGCAGGGCGGCCGTATTGAGGGACAAAATCAGACTGGTTGCTAATTTCATTGTATAATTCATAATTTTTATAATAATAATAATAATAAACGTTTATTTCGGAAATCAGGTTCCATTTTGTTAGTATTACAGTCTTAAAGAAAATGTTAGTACGTAAAATATTAAACTAATCGGGCATGAAAGGAGAACCACTCATCTTCTGTTGCAAAGAGAGTGCCACCCCATCCACGCCTGCAGCAATGGTGAATCCCACCGTTCAGACAAAGTCTTCAGGAGAACGTTAGAGGTGATCCGTATCCGACTCAACAATGAAGCGCAGCGCGTGCGCATCACAGCGAAGAAATCCTGTGTGCGCGCTTCTGCGAACATGGCAGATGCGCTGCACCACCGCGGCAGCCCCAGCATTCCCCTGAAGGTGTTGTTATATTGGACGCGAAGGGCACTGTACGCGCGATGCGTATAATTCACCCATAGCGCGCACGTGTACAGTGTCTGGCAGTACGACTTGAATAAAGACATTTTATGACATTGATTTTTATATTATGTACTTAACTACTTTAACTCACACACAAAATTATTACTTGTAAAAAATTGGAAAAATCATCTACGTTTCAATATTTGTAAATATGTGGGCAACATGTATCTATCACATAATTAATTTATCTGTCTTTGCATTATATTTTTTTTTTTTTACATATTGTGGTATAGTAATTTTATTCTAGGTGCATCGTTTTCACATATAATTATATAATTAATGTGAACGGTAAAAAGAGTAACGGTGGAGTTTCTTGCCCATTCTTCTCCATACGAAACTACCTTTTGGAAGGGGCAACTAGAATCAATTCAATTTTTTTGTAAATTTTGACGTTCAAAAGTGCCTTTTATGTGCCTATTTGAAATAAATGATTTGACTTTGACTTTGTACTGTCTTATGTAAATTTGACGTTCAAAAATTGCTGATTCTCAGCCTAATTTGAATAATTTACTTTTAATTTTGGACATGAAAACTATTCCTGGGTGGTATCCCACAAGACGGACTTGTTACATAGTGAGGGTCACGGGAATCCGGTGGATGCGGGAAGCACAGGACCGGCCGTTGTGGCGATGGTTTGGGAAAGCCCATGTCCAGCAGTAATAGGTAGACGTCTTACGGCTAAATGATAAACCTGATTAATTGGTGATGATGACCGTTACTAAACTGGAATGTTCCAATTCCTAGTGCTCATAAATAAAATATGCCTCCATAATCCTTAGAAAAAAATGTTTAGACAAAAGCTTTGTATATATTGCCTATCCTAGTAATGTGTCGGTCATAATTCCAACTGTTCTAAAATCTTAGTAAAACAAGTAGCGATAGTAGATCTAGCTAATTATGTTATCATTAGAACAATAAATAAGACTTGGAGATGCCGGGGATCGAACCCGGGGCCTTTCACATGCAAAGCGAACGCTCTACCACTGAGCTACATCCCCGTGTGGTTACAATCAACAATAAAACCTCCTATTTCGTCGAATCATAATAACCTACACAACTGTGCCAATAATCTAGAAATTCACAAAATACTTTACACATTATTTATCAACTAACCCAATCCGTACTAATATTATTATTATGCGAAAGTAACTCTGTGTCTGTTCGTCTGTCTGCTACCTTTTCACGCCTTAAAGGCTAAACGGATGTCGATAAAATTCGGCACACAGGTAAACTATGACTTGGGCTAAGACATACAATACTTTTTATCCAGGCAGTGCGTTTCCATAGGATAATTTCCGAACTCCATGCGGGCGAAGCCGCCGGGCAAAAACTAGTCTGTCATACCTCAAAAACTTGAATCAGTCTATCAGCAAAAGTATTTCAATAACAGAAACAGAGAAAAGTATTTATTGGGACTCGCACAGGAAGCAAAGTGACTAAATATTAAAATACAAATATAGAAAAATAAAAACAAATAGTATATAAAAACAAAAAGGAATGGAAAATATTGTTTTTTGCGGAGAAAATTGGACACAATTCATCCCAAGCCTTGCCATACAGTACCATAGGTACCGTGCCTAGGAACTATGCATTGTCAGGGGTTTTAAAAAGAAAGGAGGTAGCCAGGTAAGTTAAGCGAAAAATATTTTTTTAAACATAGTCTATTAGACAAAATGCTTATTTATTTGCATCAATCGATTGATTTATGAACTTTTATCAGCAACGGTAAGTGGATATTTAAATATAGAATTTACTCATTATCAGTTCGAAGCTAATTAATTAAGTCTAATAACCAAACAAATAATTGGAGATGCCGGGGATCGAACCCGGGGCCTTTCACATGCAAAGCGAACGCTCTACCACTGAGCTACATCCCCGTATAATATCGATTACCAATACGACTTACTAGTTCAGCAAAATTTAAAAGAAACACATCTGTGTAAATAAACTAAATAGTAGTCCAAACTCTTACCCATACGAGTGTTCAATGCTATAAGCTGAACTGTTACTGCACGGTACACTAGTTTGGTTTTGGCCTCAGCGTAGTTTTTCGGTACAGTCTGTACCGGAAAACTACTCTGAGGCCAAAACTAAACTAAAAGAATGGTTGCTAGGCCGGACTTATGAGGAACCAGAAAGTTTACATTTTCAAGTTAATATCCACCACTCTCTCTGATAAAATACATACACATTGTTTGCGACCAGCACCCAACGGTAGTTGCGTAACACACAGTAGGAACGGCTTTCGTTTTGACATTTCAACAAGGTTCATTGCGTTATTTACGTTGTTGAACAGACAAATTTTTCGAACATATGAAACCATTGTTTCATATGTTCGAAAAATTTGAATTGCCAGAATTTGAAAAATTTGCCATTTTGAAGGCTATTGCGAAATAGCCTGCAAAATGATTCAGATTTTGATTGATAGTGTGTTACGCAATTAGGGTGCAGATCTAGGTAATCTGCTGATCGACACAATTACAGGCACAGGGAAGAAGACAACCAAGATTTGTGATGTCACTAAGTTTGACGGTCACGTCTCAGATTAGTTTCACTTCAAGATGTCATACGAACAATCCAAGGTGCACTTTTCCCCTAGCGACAACATCACACGACTTAGCGCGACGCTGCACAGAGCTGCCAGAGAGGCAGTCTCCATCAGACTGATATCAGCTGACGACCTGGAGCAGATTGTCCATGCGCTAGAGACCAGGTTTGCACAGCCAGAAGTCATCGTACTACACCAGATCTCCGTGGTAAAAGCCTTTCCTAAAATAGATATGTAAGAGGCTGCGCGAGAGCTGAACATCTTTGCCTGTCACATTCGCAACTGCGTCAAAATCATCCGCTTGCTGGATCTGCCGGAGCACCTCGCTTCACCGGACCTCCTCAACATCATCATAGGCAAATTGACTCCACTCCTCAGGTCTAAATGGAGAGACTTTGCATCGCCAGGTGTGGCCCTGGTAAGTTTAAATTACAAATTTTGGTCGATTTTCTCGAAATTGAGGCCAAATTACAAATTAAATTTGATGTCATAGAGCCAGAGCCGACACTTGTCAAAAGTCAATGTCAACCAGTCAAAACATTCAGAGACAAAATTTACGTCAAGCACGTCAAAGCTGAAAAGTTTATTTATTTATTCCAGTACTGTCACGACGGTAAACACGAGGTTAGCGATTGTGAAGGTTTTTAATCTGCCCCTGGACGATCGATGGCAATGGGTGCTGGAGAACAAGAACTGCCGTAAATGTCTTAGGCTCGAACCAATATTGCCACTGCAAGAAGAAGTGCTAGTTTGAAAGTTGCCCGAACTTGTGTGGTTTTCGAAAGAAGTGCAAGTTAGAAGGTTACCCGGTTGAGAAGTGTCACCCGACCCTCTCTTATTAACTTGTGTGGTATCCATGGGTGTTCGGATCACCAAGATACAGGCCTGTGCCTAATTCAGGAAATTGGGACCCGGTGTTAAATCCGTATAAGCTTTCTGTTAGTTAGAAATTCATGTTACTTGTAAGTGTTGTGTGTAAGTTTAATAAATGAATTTGGATTTTGAATTTTGAACTACTGCTTCATGAAGAATTGACCACGTAAGTAAAGTCCTCAAAATTGTAAAGCATTGGGCGAAGCCTTTGACCAAACTTGAAACTCATCCCAGATGGGAGACCATCAGTGAAAGGGTTTTTAAAATCAGACTACTAAGGCCCATAGCTAAAAAGTATGTAAGTAGATACAAAAAGGGCTGATGCCTGCCGGGGTCGCGGATTGTTCGAAAAAGTTACCGTGGCCCTGGCGCACAGGCAACTGAAGGAACACGGGTGAGTTTTAGTCAGTAAGATTCTGACACGCCCTTCCGCTCCGCCCAGAGCGGGAGAGGTCATTTGATGATTTCCCACCCAAAAAAAAAAAGTATAGAAATTAAAGTGGAAAATAATGCCGATTCATCAACCCGCACCTCTGACATGCAGATTTATGGATGGATTGAATACAGCCCCGTCCAACCTATCTGCTATCATTTTCAGGATGTCGTTGCTACTCCCCCGCAAAGTTTTTTCAGGTTTTTGCTGGGTTTCTAAATAATCTAAATAAAAACTGATTTGATTGTCAATAGGATTCTAGCATTGGGTGTACCGTTTCACAGTCATAATGATAAATAATTCAAAGATTTCGATCTATCAAGGAGAAAGAAAAGAAAGAAAGAAAAATAGGTTTATTTGTCACAGAAACACGTGCTTACAAAAAAGGTAATTAGCTCTGGTAACAATGTAAAATAAAAACAAACAAAATAGATCTATAATGACGAGCACAAAACAGAAATAGTCGACAGCTGCACGTCATGACTGTGACAAGAAGGCTTCCGCTCAGCATGATGCTGAGCTATGGGGGACCCACAACACAGCGCTGATTTTCAGTGGTTACCCAAAAAGGACGCACGGAAACCAAGTCAGGTTTAATGATTGGTACTAATGTAACAAGGAGGATCTATGTCATCATCATAGTCTTGTCCTCATCCCAATTTATTTGAGATCAGAGCAGAATGTCGTCTTCTTTCATACTTATTTATGAGTCGTCATCTCTATAGTCACCCCTTTTATTTTCAAACTCAAAGCATTTATTTCAAATAAACCAATTACAGGCACTTTTGAATTGTCAAGGGGTCGGTCAGTCAGAAAGATGAAGCTAGTTGCCCATTCCAAAGCGTAGTAGGTACCTATGGAGAAGAACGGGCAAGAAACTCCATGGTCACAAAATATTGGTTACATCATTCATGTTGAAATTATGCATGTGAGTACGATGCAGAACGTTAAAAGCGTCCGTAATAAAGAGACAAAAACACTTCCAATATTAAATTAAAATAAGCCGTGGCAGCCAAGAGATGACCAGTCCCCACAGACGGCACCCGTCATTTGTCATTGCCTTACAGGAAAAATTTTTATCCAGTGCGCTAGCTGTGGCCATGAATTCAGCATATGATTCTAGACCACCTAGCCTAGAAATTTTTCGTCAGTTTTCAAAAACAAAATCAGCTGTTTCGTTAAAAAGTGCAGTACCTACACGGTCAAAATGTATAGAAGTAAATGTTGTTTTTTTTTATAACCGACCAAAAATTTCTATGCTAGGGGGTTTAGAAACATATGCTGTATTCATGGCCACAGTTTGCGCACTGGATAAAATTTCATCCTGTATATATCGTTACAATCCATCCACCGTATCTTTGGTCTTTCTCTACTCTTATACTTTCACATTCATACTCAAAACTTTCCTCCCTACTTTTGGCCTTTCAAGAGCATATTAAAAAGAGTTAGAGAGAGAATTACGAAGAGGACCGACTGCGAGGCAGAACATGAATTATTTTTTGTAACTCTCATGGGGCAGAAAACGTCGCCAATAAAATTAATTGATTTTAAAACTTCATAAAAAAACCATACAACAAAACATGGAAAACCAAAAGTTGGAGATGCCGGGGATCGAACCCGGGGCCTTTCACATGCAAAGCGAACGCTCTACCACTGAGCTACATCCCCTTGTTATCTTATCAAGAAATAAAACCTACTGATATCAATACTGATATTTAAAAAATACAAATTGTGCAAAAAATTGGAGATGCCGGGGATCGAACCCGGGGCCTTTCACATGCAAAGCGAACGCTCTACCACTGAGCTACATCCCCTGGTGATACATAATATCAAATAGCTGAGTGCTATATCAGTATCTATTTAAAACAATTGAATAAACGAAAAACATATGATTTTAACAATAGACAGCAATTAAAGAATGACTATTAATATTAAAGTTACCTACTCCATAAAACAAACGTTTTATAACATTGTAAGTGATTACACTCAAGCGCACGTTAACATACGGCATGATGTATTTGCATAGAGGTAAGTAGTTTGAATCCGAAACGAATCGTGGAATCGAAACGCATAAACGCGGAGCTAATTGATCTCGATTCTTGGCATATTAAAGAACTTAACAAAATATATAAAAATCCAAGTTCCATCTTCTCCCATATCGTGAAGAATATCATGCCTTGGTATAAAATATTAGAACAAGTCAGCTTGGTGGCTGGCTGCCCAGAGTGGACAAGAACTACGTTTAAGTCTCTGTTCTCAATGTCTTTACAAATTTCGTACATACTTTTCATCATCCTTCTGCCCATAACAATTTTTCTTGGGGATGGCGCAGTAGGTACGTGTTCCATACATCCTTATTAGCCATCATCTCAGTGTTCGCTACAGGAGGAGACGCCCTGGGCGTCGGGAGACGATAGCCGATTCCCGGCCACCGTAGGCGCGGGCTTACGGACGGCGAGTAATGGGTAGCTTGCTGTCCGGTAAGGCCAGGCCAGGATCGACGGCGCGTTGTGTTCCACGCGCGCCTCAAAGAGATGTCAGCACCATTGACGGGGTCCGATAAGGCCGATGCCTGCCGGGGTCGCGGATTGTTCGAAAGAATTACCGTGACCCTGGCGTACAGACAACTGAATGAAAACGGGTGGGTTTTAGTCAGTAAGAGTCTGACACGCCCTCCCGCTCCGCTCAGAGCGGGAGAAGTCATTTGATGATTCCCAAACCAAAAAAAAAAAAAAGTATTCGCTACCTTACTAACCATATCTATCATCTTTCACATACAATCCCTCTTCTTTTTCCTTGGTCTGTCTCTTATAGCTATCCACATTCATACTTAGACAACTTACTTTCTTCCGCTACTATTCCTTAAAATACACTAAAGAAAGCCAAATATCTTTGGTATCAGCTAATTGCGTTCCTAATTCTTCCTTAATAGCTGCACAATTTTATCCCTGAAGGCAAAACTGCAGTCCCAAGCTATTTAATTCCAATGCCCCTCTCAAATTGATTCACTGCTGCTCTACTTACGCATAACTGACCTTTTTAACCGTCACAATTTACGTAAATCGTCCATAAATCTCTGGCGCAAAGTTGCGTAAAATCAAAATTCAAAATGTCGATAAAAAGCTTGGAATATATGAAGCGGGGGCGCACAGACGGACGGACGGCGGCTGGACAGACCGGCGGACGCAAGAAATCATTATTGCAGCGAAATCCATACAAATAATTGGCCCGTAAACATGTCATGGCGGCGTCTCTGCCATGTATATTATATTAGGGTTGGCAGGAGTAGGATGGCCATTTTAAACTGTGTAAAATTTGTGTTTTGCTTCATGTGCTACCGCACCAGGGCACATGCTTGAAAACAATAATTTAAAAGGGTTTCTGTTATCGAAATCGATAAGGGGACTATTTATATAAATAAATATATATATGCTGCACCATGTGCTACTATAGTACTACTTAATCATTTTTAGAGCCTCAAATAACATCATACAGCACATTGTAGATGTGCTGATATCTAAGCAAAAGCGAAGGATCACAACATAACAAATTATTGATTTATGAAATAAAAAAACTAAATATAAAACATACAATTTAAAACAAAACGCATGATCTCTGTAATTTCCAGTTATGCGGGGCACTCGTATCGGTGAGCAGCGTCAGCAAATACCAATAGGTTATATCCTACTATCCTACTAATCCTACTATAATAATATATAATATATATATAAAATAAAATATAATATATAATCCTCTGGAGCAAAAATATAACAAATATCTGTGATGTTTCCCAGAATTAAAACATCCTACGTCCGGTAAACCCTAAAGAACCCAGATGAACAACCTTGCTGATAAGCTAATTTTACCTACATGCTAGTAAACTAAAGTAAAGATACAGATAATAGGTATCAAAATCACGCCAACATGCACTGATTTTGACAGATCGGAGTGTTATTTTACAGTCTCGGTATCATATCCTAAGATCTTTTTCAACAACTCAAACTCAAAAACCATCAACTCCCGCAGTGCCAACCCTACCCGAGATCCCCCGAATCCGTCAATGTCGTATCAATAGAGCTCGGCGACGCGATTTTTTCGTCGCGCGGCCCATGATCGACGCACGCCGGCAGATGGCGTTGCTCTCTATTGTGCGCCCGCGCACCCGCCACTGTAATATTTAACTTTTGAAATGCCAACATTTATTTACCGTTGTTTTGATTCTTATTGGTAACGATTAGGGGTGATTTTCCTTTGTTTTTAGTTGTGCTATAGCATATTAGAAGATTTTAATGCAATATTTTATTTTCAGTCTATTTGATTTGTATATTGAAGGGAATAAGGGTGAGTTTGCGTTGTGTTTTAAGTCGCTTGGTTTGTGCGTCGAACTGATCGATTGGAGTGTTAATTTTAGAAGATTAAATTCTGATTTAAAGGTGCTGGTTTTATACAAATACGAGTGTGGTGGTGTTAGACGTAAAATCAGGCTATATAGGTTAGGCCTGTGCTAAACTTAATCACTGTTTATAAATTGAGCTTGTGCACAAAAATAATAATTTCAGGACAACAAAAGGAGGCTTGAAATATTTTCCGAAAGATTCACCAAGTTTTAATCAATAAATCTGCTTTAGCAACTAATGTTAGTTGTGAATCGTTAAACAAAATACCAAAAGTCAACTTAACATGATTTACTGATCAGAGATTAGAATGTTACGCTTAAAACCGACAGAAACACTGAATTATTTATTGAAGCTATCAAGCTAAGAATGGATGAGTTGTCTATAGGACAAGTGTTTAATTAAAATGAACATGTTTTCATGGAACGAAAGCAATTAATACAAATTCTTCACATGACCACTGTATCCTATCAAGCGAAACATTTAGAAAACTACTTTAAAAAAATGTCAACGCCAACGAAAAATAATTCACGTTATTATATGTCTACACTTTAATCGAACCAACTGACGTTTAAAACTCGGTGCGCCGTCGCACATTTTATACCGATCGATCGATCGACGTATCGATCGTTAGTTCGGCATTCCTCCGACAGGTGGCGTCATTGTCCGCCCGTAATTATAATGTAATTAATGTAGGGTTTAATTAAACCCATCAGATAAGTATCCACGTCTTATTAATGCGCCAATTAAAAACCAATGTACCGACTTCACTCAATAGATAAGTTATATGTAAGATTCGGTCGTTACTTTGGTGCTTGTGATTGCAGAATTCTGATTTTTGTCTGTTAGCCAACGCATTTTAAAAGTTCTTCAAAAATATTGAGAATGTTATTTTGTTAATTGATAGATCCTGCAATTGTTTTCCAAAATTCCGTGTCATCAATTAATGAAATGAAGGAATAAAATAGCATAAGTGTTTTTTTTAAACGGAGCGAAGAAAAAGGTAAACCCAATTCGTGAAGGTTCCATATTGCAAGCCATATTACTTTCGATTGCTGTTCAAACCCAGAAAGAGACCTTGGACCTGAAACTTGAAAATATCAAATGAATAGATCTTCATCTAAAATGGTATATTATGTCTATCGAAATTCAAACTCAAACTCAAACTCAAACACAAAGCATTTATTTCAATTAAACCATTTACAGGCACTTTTGAATTGTCAAAGAGTCGGTCAGTTAGTCAGAAAGTTGAAGCTAGTTGCCCATTCCAAAACGTAGATCTCTATGGAGAAGAACGATTCCAATCATTAAGCATTGATTTATCTCTACAACACACTCAAGGAACTCTAAACACAAGTACAGTCGGCAGCTTCAACAAAACACATAAAATAAAATAACAAAATGAAATTCTAAAACAGCGAGTACCACCGGCGTCCATTGCGCGCGCAATCTCCTCAATCTAAAAGATAAGACGTAGTATTAAATCAAACTGCCTTACTTTTTCACTCTTATTGTTATTCATTAATACTTCAAATAAAATGGAAAAAGTCCAGTAGAATAGGGTGCTGACATAAACCGCTTGACAGCAAAAACTCGAATTCCTTAGACCAACGTAAAGTTTGTAGGTATAAAGATTGTGTGGTATCGATTTGAGAGATGCGTATGAGATCTTAGATTACCGAGATGTTGGGAGATATAGTGGTCTTTAAGATAGGATGATCTTTAGATCTTGGACTATTTTGCGGAGAGGAAATCGTTATGGGGAAAGAAACGACCATAACTTCCAAACATAAATCTCAATTATTGCGCGTTAAAGTTACAATCACTGCTGTGTACTGTTTGAAGAACACCGTAGGATGTGATGAGAATATAAGTGATGAAAGTGGAGCAAAAACTACAGTAGAAAGCCGATTAGACGAAGTATGTTCAGCAGTGATTTAAAGGCTGCCTGATGACGATAGTGACAAAGAGAAAGATTCACAGGCCAGCGTAGGAAGGTATCCACAAGATAGTAACCAGTCGAACTGACGAATCTTCAAAATAGAGCTAGCTTTTAAACATAAACAGCTGATCAGACCTGCCACATAATTATGAGCCACACATTTTTTTCTCAAAAGCTTACTAATTCAATGCTTTCTCCGAAGAATTACGAATTAAACATGGCACTAACAAAACCAAATGTCGAAGTCGCTATCAGATCGAAATTACCACTTTACACGAGAATTCACACAAGACTTTTTGTGTACCCCTTAAAATAACCATCGGTACATGTTCACTGACATTTCATACATCGATATAAAATAATCGATTCACGACCACAAAACAATCGGCGTTTATCAAAGCCGAGCTTGCAATGAACTCGAAAAAAAATTACGCAATTATTTCAGTCAAAGAGTAATTTGGCGTCATTGTTCTTAAGAAATACCAATTATATACAATTACAATGTATATGACAATGTGTTTCCATTCCATTGGTTCGATATAGGATCGATGCAGGATCTCTGGGATGCTCTACAGTCCGATTCATCGGTGCCTTTGTGATGACAAAAAGAGGAACAATGAAGAGAAATGTCGGATGGGGTCTGTATGGAACCCGCGGTGCTAGGTGTCAAATATGTTGGGTTATCTCGATATTTGTCCAGTTTCTGGTTCGGTGAACGCTAAATATTTTGTCACTAAAAACCTGTTAGACAGTATACCTTTTTTATACAGGTTTTGAAAACTTGAGGTCCTACGCAGTTAATTGATACTATATTTGTGGAGAACTTTGATTCTATGTCCATGAAGGGGTCTTTAAAATCTACAGTGTAATTTAGTCATGCAATGCAGTATATTTGAGTGTAGGTTTTCGCTCTATTTGCTGCTTTTTATCGTTATCTGATGATTAAGATTAGTGATAATGATGATTCTATAAGATCCATTTCTTCGTCCTACTTTATTATGCTAAGACATTTTTTTGTCTCTTTAGACTTAAAAGGTCCACTAGAGCCACTCCTTTAAACAAATATTATCTCGTGACTGAGAAGGAAAATTGAATAACGGCTCAATAAGCACCCTCGGTAAGTGTGTCTAGAATTTTCTAATACCTTTTATAAACTTTCATATTGAGACACGAAGCAACAAAATTCGATCTAGAGGAATGTGGCCGCTTTTCTTTAGATCGAATTTCGGTGCTTCGTGTCTAACATTAAACAAGCTTAGGTAGCTATGTACCTAAGTGATGTTTGACCCTAATAGAAAATATTATGCTACTAATTCAAAACTTTTGCATTATTTAAATATACATTGTAAGTACCTACATATAGGAGTCAGTTTTATTTTTCATTTGTATGCGTAATTCATGCATGCACATTTTACAATTAATTATTTTTATGTTGCGTTTTTTTTTTGTGGAACGGAACGCAAACTCGAATCGTGTCTTCTTTGAAAATGCCGGAAAAGACGTCAAAAGCCATAGTGAATAAATATACATACATCTATTCTTAGCAAACTGCTTGAATTCTTACCTCACTATTGTACTCGTAAGTCGGTAAGTTCGATTTCTGCTTAAATAAAGCACAAAAAATAATTTAATTTATATGTTTTGGGGCTAAAAAAGCGATAAAAACTGAGAACACAACAATTTAATCATTTATTAATATTCTTACTGTTGAATCAAGACAGTATCCAATAGAAATCACCAAAACAATAGATCGCTCGGTCAGTCTGACACACAGTCTGACAATATCATAGCAATTTATTCTGAACGTACTTTTGCAGTGAAAGATCTCAAGTAATTCTTATAGCCTTTGACACATTAGCCCTCTCAGCAGCTGCATGTGAGATCCAGACTAACATTGCGCCAATAACAGCAGTTGCAAAAAAAATATTTTGTGTCTTTATCCGATAGAATCCCGGTGGCCCTCTGTAGGGCCGGTATGTCGCCCATACCGTTATAGAGGTATGAGGAACAGGGTGTAAAGTTCACTCACACCTCCATAGAAAAGGGAGGATCCTCCGACCAGACGGGTGTTGTGTCTGGTGGGCAACTGCCCGACGGTTGATGTCGGGATGTTGTATATATGCTAGTTGCGCGGTAAACTCTGCTTGCGCGATGCAGGATTTTACGTGACGTCAGTATGACGCGTAGCTCGCATGTGTCGATTGTAGATGCCGCTACACCGTCAAGCCCCGCTGGCCCTCTAGAGGGTCGTGCGGTCGTGCGGTTAAATAATCATCATTATTGCTTCTAAATGAGGGCTAATATCGTCTTTTGAGCATTTCACTGTATAGGCTTTTTTTTTTGGGCTGACGAACTACAGAGGGCCACCGGGATTCTATCGGTTAAGGGGGATGCGCTCATGTAGCCCGCGAAATTCAAAAATCCATACGTATTTTGCAATTTGCTATTCAGTATCAGGTTGTACGTTGATCAAAATATGATTCGCGTCCGTAACAAATATTAGTATTTACAGAATTATTATCATTAGAATCATCAATACAACTGTACAGTACAATTATTTTCTTAATGTCCCTCGGCAAAGTTCGTGTTTCGTTCCAAGTCGATTGAGAGCGTCCGGTCTGCACCAAAGGCTGTTGTTCAAAGGACAACTGATAGAAATCCGACGACTGACGAAACACGAAGTTTGCCGAGGGACATTAAGAAAATAGTTGTAGGTACTGTACAGTTTTATTGATGATTCTAATGATAATAATTCTCTAAACACTCATCTTTGTTCGACGACTGACGAAACACGAAGTTTGCCGAGGGACATTAAGACAATAGTTGTACTGAACACAGCTACACACCTAATTCGGTGTTACTCCTTCTTGCAATTCATAATCAATGTTTTGGTGCCCTGCAGAGCATATATTTTCATAATTACATTCAGTTCCTAATTATTGACATATGAATCAAAACGTCGAAATATTTAACAGCTTTGCGTTTTTCAACTTCCTGATTACACCCTCTTCAGCTTAAAAATAACCTAAAATTACGCTAAATTACCCTACAAATACCCATTCCTTTCTCACAAATCCAATCTTATCCATAAAAGACACAACTTGCACTGACACCATATAAGACTGTCTAACCGCAAGGCATAAGATAAAAAATGATGTTTTCGCATCCGATTTATTCCAATCACTTTGCAAATGGTCAGACGATAAAGGTTTAGTGCCTGTCTTTACTAATTAGATCTGAATTATGTATGAAAATAGAAGTTAGGTGTCTATATTTTTATTTAGAAAAAGAACTTATGGTTGTTATATTTTATTAAGGAAAGCGATGGTCTTCCTTTACTATGGCAGTGTAGCTTGACCATCAACAGTAGAGTACTACAAGGATCTTTTGACTCCTACATGACATTGACAGGCGGGCGTTGTTGGTAAACATTTGTGAAATTGACACTATCATTGTGTATTGACACAACAAAATGGCGATGCTAGTTCCGATTTTGGCCACGCGCCAAAAAATCCTCGTAGCGTTGCCGCGTTGTAACTCAGGTTTCTTCATTAGGGCAATGAATTATCTGTCATAGAGTTTATTTTTAAGCTATTGCATAGCTTTTATCGAGGGCTTTGAGCGCGGCGACCGAATCAAGAAATTCCGTAACGAAAATAAAACCTAACACCCCCCACTCCGCCTACCATGTAGCTCGGCCGAGCGTTCGCTTAACGTGTATGTATATATGTATTAATATCAAAGAAAAAAAAATACTGCATAAATAAGAAATCAATAAATAATTATAATTGCATAAGATGATAAAAAATGCTATGCAATAGCTTTACCGCGGCAGTCCCCGAGTGCCACACGTGTTTTTTTTTATTTCAGGAATGAGTTTTTTTAAATATTTTTTTTATATATAAATACCAAACTTTTGCCTGACGGTCTCCACTCAAGCTTCATACGAAGCTTAACCACAAGCTATCTCAGTACTTTCCGCGGTCTTTCGTTTTAACAATAAACTCAATAAAAACTGTTTTGAAGAACGTCCTTCTGCATTATCAACATTATTTTTATAAACTGTCAATTACTTACAGTTTTTGTTTGAACTTCCCGCCTGCTCATCGCTCTACCGTACAAGGCGTTATACCGTGAAAATATACAAAAACTAAATGTTCAATTAAAATATTTACCATTTTCTCACTTACGTCGCTTTGCATTCCGAAGCACGAGTTATGCTGAAGGAAAAGTTATACAACAAGGTACCTTATTTCTTTGAATTAACGCTCCCGCAGACAGGCGCAACGCGACTGCGCGACACAAAGGCGCCGCTCGTCGTGCGACGAGCGGTGCGTTAGAGTGGCGCGCGATTCGCGTCGCGTGTCGCGCCTGTTCGTAGGAGCCTTTACGCGTTTACCCAAGTCAGATAGAAGTTTTTGTGATCTTGTATGACCAGCGAGTTTTCTTTAAGAAATGAAATAAAATAAAATTGTTTATTCTGTAACTAGAACATCGGAATCACTTTTGAAACTTCATATAAAAATAAATAAATAAGCTATATGACGAAATGGCGAAACAAACTCAAGATATTATAACAAACATCCTAATTACGTAACACTATCAATAACAATCTGAATCATTTTGAAGCCTATTGCGAATCCATTGCTTCATATGTTCGATAAATTTGTCTGCTCAACAACCTAAGTAACGCAATGAATGTTGTTGAACTGTCAAAATTCAAGTCCTTCCTACTGTTACTAGTGTGTTACGCAATTCCCCGCAGGATCACGACGTAGGTAGACTAGTGAACAGAGATAGGATTCTCCTAGAATTTTCCATATTTCGCTGCTGTAATTTCCGCTCAGGCACAGATAGACAAAAAGAACCGGAGTTACCGACATAGCTAGCAGAGTAAGCAAGCTGAAGTGGCAGTGGGCTGGCCATGTTTGTCGGAGGACCGATGACCGGTGGAGCAGACGAGTCCTGGAGTGGCGACTGCGTATCGGCAAGCGTAGTGTGGGACGCCCCCCAGCTTAATGGACCGACGACCTCAAAAAAGTGGCTGGGGGAGACTGGATGCGGAAGACGGAGGACAGGGTGTTGTGGCGCAGCCTGGGACAGGCCTATGTCCAGCAGTGGACTGCGATAGGCTGAGTTGATTGATTGATTTGACAGGTAGACATGTTAACTATATGTTGACCGGTGGGGTCGGCACAGTCTTAGATAGCTCATCTTTCGGGAAGTATGTTTAGCAGCATAAGTAAATTATGCAACATATATCCTAGGACGAAAGCTGGTAAAAGAATCTCAACTTTATACAATTACTTTTTGAAAGAAAAAGCAATAGAATAGAATACTACACAATAAATTGTTTCAAACTCCAGTCTGGCAACAGACAGCAGGATTTCAATGTTACCGATGCACGATGGGGCTATAGCCCTATGTCTCTACACTCAAGAACAAGCGTGTTACACGGTTGCCCAAATAAGTTCTCTTGTCCAAATAATGATCTTTTGGCCGAAACATGCATAAAATAAAATCACGCTCGTATTCCCAGAAGGGTTCAGCAGAGGTGTATCTGTAGTAAACCCACATTTCGCCAGTTATGTTTAAGTCCCATCCGCGCGACGCAAGCCTACTGTCATCAACCGGGCACAAATCCAGATTCCATTGCCCGACCCGGGAATCGAACTCAGGACCTCACGCTCAGCAGTGGCGCTTGCGGCCACTAAGCCAACGAAGGCCTCATAATTATGCATGCTTGCAAAGAAATATAGATCTTATGGATGGCGTCATGATAGTCCCATTTGATACGTGAAAAAAGTAAAGAAAGAAAAATATTTTATTTGGGACACGCACAGGAAATTCAAACATGAAAAATAAAAATAAAAAAGAACATTTAAAACTAACAAAATTAATATTAAAAACAAAAATAAACAAGTAAAAAATAAAAGACCTGTGCGAGGCCAAAAAGGCTCCTGTCTCAGCATGAGGCAGCGATATTTAAAAAAAAAACCGCCGCGCTAGTATTCTGATAGGTGAAATGGACAACGCTATAAGGCAACAGTCAGCAAAATAGATAATAACAAGAGTTATGACGGCTATGTGCCATAGAAGATGGATTCACTCACACAACACAATGTTATTGGTATTGGCTGTAGGGATGTCACTAGGACCTGTGACTGACGAGGCACATTGTTACATTTTAATAATGACATAGCATCACGCCTGTAATCTCCGAAGGTTTAGGCTGAGGTGTACCTATAGTACACCCACATTTCGCCAGTTATGTTTAAGTCCCATGTAATAGGGGGCGAGCCTATTGTTACATTTTATTGGAAAATAATTAACTGATCCTCTAAAAACTTATTGACCGCCTAGTGATGTACTCATGCTTTTTTTTAAAATGATTCTCTAAAATCTTTTTGGACTTCTAATGATGCTCAGTTTTTTTTTAATAAATGAGCCTCTTTTTAACTTTCTAGCCTTTTCTCACAGTTGGGACCGATAACTAAGCTAGAATACCCGACCAAACTGATCAGGTGAGGTTAGAACTGTGACCAAACACGTTAGTCGCAGTTAATTAGCCATTTAGTATTTTAAAGACCCCAAAATCTTTTAAATGAAACGGCACATTTAATAGCGTACTCTAAAGATGAGGCTCTCAGTATTTTCATAGAGTTGGACTTTAATATGGCACAGTATGAAAACATGAGGAATTGCTTAATCGCGAAGAATTGCTTATCATATAAATGATGGAAATAATAAGCAAGTACTAGCTTTTTCTCGCGGCTTCGCCCGCGAGATGTCGAAAATTATCCCACGGGAATGTACTACCGGGATAAAAAGAATCCTACGTGTTAATCCAGGTTATAAACTATCTGTGTTCCAAATTCCATCCAAATCCGTTCAGTAGTTTTTGCGTGAAAGAATAACAAACCACCATCCTCACAAACTTTCACATTTATAATATTAAGTAGGATTTGAGGTTCACAAAAAGAAGAGCAATCATTACTTATATTAGAGTGTCCAATAATATTTTTAGGAAAGGAGAATGGGACTTATTTGAGGGTCGATTAAATACATGCCATTTAATATTAACAATTGTCAACCCTACATCACCAAGTAACTTTTTACCGCCGAATCGCGAATTCACCGCATACATTGTCTTAGTATGGACAAAATAAGTGAGTCGGAACTACACGTAAGAAGCCGTTTCTCCACTCGTCTTAGCCCTTTGATGTCCTCCCAACACAAATGAGACCCAACCTTAGTACTCCAGCTTCAAAGTTCAAAACACGTTGTATGATTTTGAAATTTTCACCAGGCGGATCTCAAATGAAAGTAAACGTTTGTGGCATGATAATAAGGTGTAGTTTTCTTTGATGACGTGTCATGTCTAAGTTATAAAAAGTCTAGTGATGATGGACAAGTAAGCAGAAACTTATTAAGCTCCTCTGACGAACATGCCAATTGTCGAAGGATCTCATTGTAGCCATTTTTATTTATAGCCATTTTCGAGATTGGATTTCGTTCGGTTTAGGGAATTTGATCGGTGTTTTTTGCTCTGTGGGACATTTTTAAGGGATTATCCGTTCGCAGAATAACGGGGAATTCATTTTTGTTATTTTTGGTTTTCATTTTTCTTTGCATCGTTCTAAAAATTTCTGGATGCGAAAGTTATGAGTCATGATGAGAGTTTATCAACTCTTAAACCGCAAATAATTATCCGAGCCTATTAGGGCCTGCGCCTGGCGGTACGGCACGGCAGGGGATCCTTCGGCATCACTACATGCAAGCGCATACTGAGGACAACGATGCCGCGGTATGCCGCGACTTCCTTAGGAATTATCATTGAAATTTCAATTTTATTGTTAACTAGTCAAAATCAAAATCAAAATATTTTATTTCACATAAACCAACATGGGCACCTTTGAAACGTCAGAAGCTAGGTGCACGGTTCCAATTGGTTGTTTCCTATGGAGAAGAGCCGGCAAGAAGTGGAGTTTCTTGCTGGCTCTTCTCCTACATAACGACGTCACCACTACATTACGACGTCACCACTACATTACGACGGCACCACTACAGTACGACGTCACCACTACAGTACGACGTCACCACTACATTACGACGTCACCACTACATTACGACGGCACCACTACAGTACGACGTCACCACTACATAACGACGTCACCACTACATTACGACGTCACCACTACATTACGACGGCACCACTACAGTACGACGTCACCACTACATTACGACGGCACCACTACAGTACGACGTCACCACTACATTACGACGCCGCGACGTCACCACTAATTTGACGTCACCACTACATTATGCCGTCACCACTAACTACAGTACGACGTCGCCACTACATTACGACGTCACCAGTACATTACAACTCCGCGACGTCACCACTACATTACGACGTCACACTTCAGTCCGGCTTTAGGTACAGTCAGCCACAAAAAGATGTATCCTACATCGGCAAGAATTCATTTCCCTGTCTACAATTTGTGTTCCTTTTATACTTTATGTATGTGTAGCTACCACTAAGTACGCAATGTGTAAAATGTTTTGTGACTTCAAATTTATTCTTGAGGCTGACTGTACGTACACAGTAACTACAATAAAGTCACACTAATAGCCGTTATCCCAGCACAATCAATATAAAGCTATTTATCTTGTGTCGCGGATTAGTCTTATGATTTACGATGCAACTCGCCTTAAGTCCGACTGTGTAGAACTTACCCTGCTTTGTTGCCGGCCATTAGTGAGGGCTAGGAGAATAGCGACTTTATGCGCTTAAGAGCGCGTACAACGGTACACTAGCGCCACTCCTTAAAAAAAAATATTATCTCGTGACTGAGAAGGAATTAGGAATATCGGCTCAATAAGGACCCTCGATAAGTGTGTCTAGAATTTTCTAATACCTTTTATAAAGTTTCATATTGAGACACGAACCAACAAAATACGATCTAAATAGAGGAATGTGGCCGCTTTTCTTGAGATCGAATTTTGTTGCTTCGTGTCCCAATATGAAACTTTATTAAAGGTATTACAAAATTCTAGACACACTTACCGAGGATCCTTATTAAGCCGTTATTCATAATTCCTTCTCAGTCAAGAGATAATATTTTTTAAGAAAGAAAGAAACAGTATTTATTGAGACTCGCACAGGATTATCAGATACTAAACTAAACACACACATAATAATAAAATAAAAACAAAATGTTAAATGAAAATAACAACAGTAAGTCCTGTACGAGGCCAAAAGGCCCCTATCTCAGCATGATGCTGCGACATTTAAGAAAAATAAATGTCGCAGCGCTGGTATTCTGATTTTTTTTAAAGGAGTGGAGCTAGTGCACCGTTGTACGCCCTCTTAAACTACGGTTTCCTAGAAAAGCGATGCCCGCCACACAACAACCGCAGTGACTCATGAAAATTAAGGCAACGGGGTTTGACTTTACGGTGTCAAAAAACGCTCTTTAGTGAACACACCAACTAACTTTAATAAATAACATTTCAGTGACGTCATTCAACGGTAAATTGCGGACGCTATGTAGCGGCCACCACAGTCTTATGAAACCTTATCTTTACTCCACTGGGTATGCTCAAAATCGCTCTGTGAACGCTTCGTGACATTTTGTTTTTAGGAATGGGTTTGGCGATAAATGTAACAAAGTGTTATGATGAGGGAAACCCACACGCCTCTTAACTGGCATTAAGACCATACTGATTGAAGATTTTCTAACCTTCGAATCCAAATGGTACAGTTTTGTTAACGTGAACTGCTACTGACTGATGACCTTGCGAAGGCACAAAGCCCCTGGATGCGTCAAGCACAGGATCGATCGATGTGGCGGCGCTTGGGTGGTATGTTTTACTGTGGTATCAGTGTAGAATGAGCTTTCAGAGTCAGTTTTTTCTTTCCACAACAAACATACCTACATAGGTTCAGCATAATCTATTGAAATCATTAACTTTTAAGAATTATCGTGAATTGTAGGTACCTCCATCATGTCTGGTAACATTGTATGTGAAGCAGAAAACCAAAAAGTAGGTATACTTACAACACCAAGAACAATTAAGGCTCCCACAGATAGGCGCGACGCGACAGCTCTACACAAAGGCGCCGCTTGTCGCGCGACACGCGGTGCCTTAGTGTCGGGCGTCGCGTCGCGCCAGTGTGTACGAGCCTTTACAATGCGAGAACGGTCAAACCCAAAAAAATCGCTACCGCTTACAAACCCGCACGCTTCGTGGCCACCACGCATTGTCCACACACATGTCACCTCAATCGTATAGCACTTACCCTGTCGCTTTTTTAATATCACTCCCACAAAAACTACCCACTTTTGGGCAAAAACAATTTGTGGTCAGACCTTAGTCACGCTGTTTTTTGTTATATTGTATGGTAAGTTTCGATTGCAGCTTCTCATTCAGAAATGTACTTTGTATTGAGGTACTGACGAATATTTCTTGCTGCAAAGTATTAATAGGTAAGGTATGGGAGATAAAAAGGAAAGGACTCGATTGAGTGCTAAGCGACCGTCATAGTGATTGACTTAGATTACTGATTAGTTCGTGTGGGATCGTCGACATGATTCATACCCAGATAGAATTGGAATTTTGTATTTATAGAGGTTAAAACTGGAGCTGGAGTTCTTGTACTCAAATAACTAACAAAATATTAAAATAATAATATACAAATAAACTACCCAAACTATAACTATTAACGAACTAGAAAACAGCGTCGAAAACCTTATCCGCACCGCTCTGTCGACTGGTAATGTACCCAAGAGACTGGCGGCATTGCCACAGTGCTGCGGTGTATGGCAATGCTTACCCTCTGGTCAAGGTAGACACATATAAGTATTATGTAAGAATGTACACATCTACCCAGGTAGAGGATATTTTTGGTGTTGTATTTACAACGGTAACGGATAGTTCGGCCGCCAAGAGAATCAAATTTTAATCTACCCGCATTTGGATAGATTTCGTTGAAGTGAAATATTCTTTTCCGAACTTTCCTAACTTTTTTTTTTCGTTAACAGAGTTTTTTATTTACTTATTTACTTATCTTTAGTTTCATTCACATGCCATGCATTCTAAACATTATACATTCAGTACCCACTAATTCGTCAAATGTTTCATAAAGGACTTGTCCTAATAAAAGCGTTGGAATCAGGACACTGTTTTTTTTACAATTATTCGAAAGCTCCCTTTTGCATGCATATAGAATAAAAAGATTTGCGTTTCCATCTATGATTATAAGCCTAACGATAAATTTAGCCATCACATTCGTAACAAAACATTCTACACGTATTTTAGTTCCTCATCTAGTTTATAACATAATTTATTCTAGTCTTTTACAGTTCAAGCAGTACGGTTATGGAATACCTTGCCCGTGTCGATAAGGCGTGCGCAATCTTTGTCCACTATTAAAATTCTGGTTAAAAACACTTCCTCTCTCCTTAAACATCATCATTAGGTACATAATATATAGTTTCCTAGCTCTTGTTTCATATTTATTATTGTATATATAAATATTATGTAGATAAGTATATGTTTTATGTATGTATGTATGTATGTATTTATTGTATAATTATGTAAATGGTACAACACTGACTACCTTCAATATTGTCTCTACTTCTCCCTTTAATCCATCCAAAGGTTGTCTTTAAAAGATAGCTTTTAGCGATAAGGCCGCCTATTTCGTCACCCTATGTAAAATGTGTACACATAAAGTCAAAGTCAAATCATTTATTTCAAATAAAATTGCACATAAAAGGCACTTGTGAACGTCACAATTTACAAGAAGAAAATAGAATTCATTCTAGTTGCCCCTTCCAAAAGGTAGTTTCGTATGGAGAAGAATGGGCAAGAAACTCCACCGTTACTCTTTTAAAATGTTTTACAATATTATGTACACATTAATTATATAATTGGATGTGAAGACGATGCACCTAGAATAAAATTACCATACCACAATAGGTAAAAATAATTAAATATAAAGCAATGACAGGTAAATTAATTATGTGATAGATACATGGTGCTCACATATTTACAAATATTGAAAAGTTGATGACTTTTCTATAACAAATAATAATTTTGTGTGTGAGTTACAGTAGTTACAGAATGTATAGTCAATGTCTTAAAAATTATACAATTAAATTAGCAGCCTGTTAGATTTTGTCTAGATAAATACAAGAGTATCATATTCTATTATTTATTTTTGACGTGTAAAAGTGTTTTTCTAAAACCAACTTACAGAAATAAATATAATTTATCATTTATTACACTTCAATACAATCGAGCACACATTGACGGGGCACTATCACCTACTTACAGGGGGTGGTAATGAAATAAAAAATAGGCCCCTTCTCCCCTAGGGGTGTCCCCTTTTCCCCCGGTACCTGAGCACGTGGGCCGCATAGTAACACCTGTATTATGAGGCTTTAACTTGGCAGTTGGAGCTAAAAGCTGACGGTGACTACGGGTTTTTAAAGAGAGTTTTAAAATATTTAGGGGATGTTTCTAACTTTAAGGGAAATACATACCAGCGTTTTAGACCCTTAAAATTAAATCAGTTCTTTTCTTAAAATTAAAGTTTAATAACAATTTATGGTTCAATAATTCAGTTTTTATCAGGTGGGACTTTGGATGAAACTGCTTTTTAAACAAAGTTCTTTATTATTTAACTAAAAACCGATTTCTTATTGAAATATTTTCTCGAGTAACGTACATTATTTCATAAAAGCTTTTTGTTTGAAATAAAATTCGTTATAAATTCGATTGCACTATTTAGTTTTTTCTTATACGTGGGTAAAAAAGAATGTTGAAGCACGCACGGAGTCTGGATTTCTGCCCGGTTGATGGCAACTGGCTCGCCCCCTATTACATATGGTAGTCCACCTCTGCCTAACACTTTAGGGATTACAGGCATGGTGTTATGTTATGATAATTTTGTTTAAAATAAAAACAAGCTATTCTTAACGCTCTTTCTGTTAGGAGGAGAGGATAACTTCTCCAAACTCAATCCTACCAATGTCATCACCAAAACCCATACTTTCCACCAAAAATAAGTTGAAACATTTTCCAAAGCCGTCGGACCACGTCGCCGTCCCGGCACGTAGCCGGATCGATGCCGGGACGTGCCGGACGCCGGCGGACGGTTTATGTCCCTTTAAGTATCGCGTAGACCCCATAAAGTTGTATAAGTGCACAATACAGCAGCATACTGCTTGTTTATACCAACTACCTATACCCAGTTTATGGGGAATTAATGGGTTTCTCAATATGTTTATGAGTTAGGAACAAAGTTTATCTAGATAAATATTCCAGAGTAGGTACACAAGAATTGAAGAAAGATTTTTAAATGTTACAGAACACGGACATACTGTAACCCAATCTTAGTGATCAAAGAAATCACGGTCTGCTTGAGGACGCGGGTTCGTGTCCAGCGGGACTCGTGTCAGTTATTTTCAAATTGTAATATTTTTAGGAAATAAGCTCAACGTGTCTGTAAACCGGTTATGTGCTAGCTAAAATAAGAATCGTAAAACCAGCACCCTAATTTCGTAACACACTATGAATCAGAATCTCAATCATTTTGAAGGATATTGCTAATCCATTGCTTCATATGTTCGAAAAATATGTCAGCTCAACAACGTAACTATCGCAATGAATGTTGTTGAACTGTCAAAATGAATGCCATTCCTACTGTTAGTTTGTTACGCAATCACCCCGCGGTTTTCTAAAATACCTACGTGCCGTTTTGTGACCTATACCTACAATAGGTAGTGTACATGTTAAAGACAAAAAATATTAATCAATCTAAACCCTAAGACAAACTAGGTTAATTATAAATCCATACTTCTATGCTAATATTATAAGTTCGAAAGTAAATCTATCCGTATGTTACCTTTTCACGTCTAAACCACTGAACGGATTTCGATAAAACTTGACAAAGAAATAGAATGGCATCCTGGGGAAGGACATAGGCTACTTTTTGTCCCGGTAGCACGTTCTCGTGGGATAATTTCCGCCATCCACACTGGCGAACTCAAACTCAAAGCATTTATTTCAATTAAACCATTTACAGGCACTTTTGAATTGTCAAAGAGTCGGTCAGTTAGTCAGAAAGTTGAAGCTAGTTGCCCATTCCAAAACGTAGATCTCTATGGAGAAGAACGGGCAAGAAACTCCAAGGACACTCTTTTTAAATCAAGATATTACAAAATCCTGGGTACATTATTCTTGTTGCTTCTATATGCGAGAACAATGAAAAAAATATATAAAGAAACAATTCAAAATATAAGATTAATAATAAAAATAAGCCGTGGCAGTTAAGAGATGACCAGTCTCAACTGACGGCGACCGTTCACGGACATGACGCGTGGTTCAGCACCATCCAGCTCAACCATTTTGTAGGGAACCGAATGATCCAACACACGCGCCACCAACAGTGAGACATTTAAGTGAGCATGACATAGTCTCAACTGGCATGCTGTCAAGTCAACATAATTATATAATAAACGAATCCATGGTACTCAAATTTACAAAATTGAAAAATGCTTCTAAATTATACAAAACTATAGTTTGCAATGTATTTTAGCAATGAATAAAATTTTACGACATAAAAGAAAAGAATCATTAAAATCCGTGGACAAAAGCTAGTATTGGGTTTTGTTACAAATCTTTTCATTAAAACGGTGGCGTCACTTACAAAAGACATTAAAGATTTTAACAATGAACTCTCAAATTCAATACATTCGAAGTCGCACCCTTTCTTGCCTGCACATGTTGACACACCGTTGCTTCCATCTTTTGTCATTGTAAATAGGTACCAACAGGTCTTAGCTCAAAAGGATCCTTTATTTCGCTTTCTCAAACATGTCGTGGTGGCCCGTTTCTTACCTGATCCGCATCTTACGCCCCAAGTTGCGAGTTCAAACCCAGCAAGTACCAATGTGACTTTTCCAAAGTTATACGTACTTTCTAAGTTCGTTAATATTCTTAGACGTCACTGACTGACTGTGAAGGGAAACATCGTGAGGAAACCCTGGACTTCGGTCTGAAATCACCAACCCGCACTGAGCCAGCGTGGTGATCAGGCTCATTCCCTTCTCGATATGAGAAGTGGCCTTAGCCCAAAACCCGGGACATTACAGGCAAAAAACCCCTTTTGTTTAAATTTTTTAGGAAATGTGAAGAAAACAACAAGATAACTTTTATTATGACAAACAATTACCGTAGATTTATTGTGAAAGACGGTACGGTTGACATCTGTCGGGCATGCCACCGTCCGGGGGAATCTATCAGACATATTATCTCTGGGTGTTCTCGTCTAGCTAACGAAGAGTACTTGCCTAGACACAACGTTGTAGCCAGGATTATCCATCAGCAAATTGCTCTGAAATACAGCTCTGTGGAATCGGAAGTGCCGTACTACAGGTATGTGCCTGACCCAGTCCTCGAAAATGGAAATATCACATTGTGCTGGGATCGATCCATCATCACTGACAGGACTATTGTTGCCAATAAGTCTGATATAGTAATGGTGGATCGAATAAAGCGGCGCGCAATGATCGTTGACATAACGATCCCGCATGACGGGAACCTCGTGAAAGCCAAGAATGATAAACAAATCAAGTATCTTGACTTAGCTCGGGAGGTTGTCGACATGTGGGACGTGGACTCGGCGATCATTGTGCCGATAGTCGTAACAGCCAATGGCTTAATAGCCAAGAGCCTCGACCAGCACCTGAGGAGGCTCTCGTCGGGCAGCTGGGTCAAGCGCTTGATTCAGAAGGCGGTAGGTACTTCTGGACACGGCCAGCATTGTTAGGAGATTCGTCTCTCTGGAGCCCTGACCGCCGGTAGCTTGGACCCTGTTCCCGATACCGATGGACTACTATTTTTTATATTTTTAAATTGTTTTTATGTTTTTTATATTCTAATATTTAAAAATATAATTTGTATGAACATATGTATGAAATAAAAGAGATAACTTTTAAAATATTTTAAATGAAGTGGCCTCCTCAGCTCGATACCCGGGACAATGTGAAGAAAACGATAAGAGAACTTGTAAAATCTAATATTATTTTTATAGCGAAACTTAAGACGGTGGTGTTATCTGGCAAATCTTCATTCAAATTCTGTTCCATTTTTCAATTTATCTGGTAAACAGCAAGTAGATTGGTAGGCCCATAGGGACGCTGAGAAACAGGCCAATATTTTACCCAATATAAACCGTAATTTTGTTAGGAATCAATATTTTTTTATGTTTTTAAGTAAAGAACGTAATATCACATGCTTCTAAATATACCCATTTTATATTAAAACGAGATATTAAACCGTGTTTCCGTACAAACGGGCATCGTCTGAAAGTTTTTCATTGCTAATCACGCCGCCTCCCGCGCCTACATTCGAGTCACGTAGTCGCTACGTGGCGCCATCTATACATCCCTACGTTGAGTTTACACGAAAATAATATGTTTTCGGGTATTTCTGAGTTTTTCGTTGTGATGAATTTTGTTTTTCGGTGGAGAAGTAGGTTGGGATTAAAGTGTTGTTGGATTAAATTAGATATGAATCGCGAAGCAAACAGTGATGGAGTGTGAACGTTATCATAAAGGAAGCAGGGTCATATTGTGTGCCAAATAGATAGGAAAGAAAGGATATTGACCCTTTTCCACTAATATCTGATTCGGGTCAAGACAGATCGTCTTTTAAGTTTTGCCAAAAACTGACAGAAATCAACTTTAGAGTCAACGGCTACCTTCTAGAGGACGTCAACAAGCATTTGTAATAGTTTTTTTTTTTAATGTTAACAATTATGACCACCTACGCAATAGGACGCTGCTATCAGCATTTTTCAGAACGTTACATTTACAAACATAGGTATCTAAAACAAACAAAACAATCTTTATAAATATTTTGTTCATGCGGAAATCGAACCCGCGACTAGCCGCGACGAGTAAACCAGTTACCGATTGCGGCAACCATGGGGCATCTTTCTTTCCTTCAACGCCATGCCAACATTAATATTCCTCCACGTCACAATATTAAGATCAGCTACTACGAAAATTTCCCTTCCGTTCAATATGTACTGCGTACAGTGATCAACGCAAGTTGTGCAGTATTCCGGTCACGTAGGACTACGTGCGCGGCTCGTACTGAATTACCGACTGTACCTATATATAGCGTTATGGGTACGTAGACGTAGCGAGATTTAGGAGGAAACGCGGATATTATTTTGTAGTAGATTGGGATAATATTAAGTGGGTAATTAATTTATGAATAGTGTTTGTTAGGATACTAGTCTTCCCTCCTATCGGAAGAACCCCCCCCCCCCTCTAACTGTTCCCTCCTAAATATTTGAGAATAGTTGTTGCCGTGATCAAAATATTGGGTAGTCAGCAAGGTTGTAGCGAAACTGACTGCCCACTCCAGGGTATTTTTTTGGATTTTTAGGGTATATATTATATTCAGGGTATTTTTACATTTAAGCTTTTAGTACAGTAGGGACCTATTGTACCTACTGTATTAAAAACTTATATGTATTTTAACACCAACACTTGTGGAGCCTGTAAAGGCCCAAATTACCTTAGTAGGTAAGGTAAGTTTACCTCCATTTACCTAAGAATATCACTCAGGTAATTTTAAAGTTTTCAAACAGTGAAAACAGTTTGTTTTATAACGTTTTTGATACAGTTAAGGAGCAGTCTAATTGTATCTCTCTCTGTCTCTACATTATAGTGTAATTCCGAATCATCATTACTTGCACCTGTAAACAAATTTAAATTTTAGTTTATTTTAGGCACTATAACTGTATGGAAAATATTACTACTGTTAGCTAAATGTACACTTTTTGTAAATGTTTTATTCAATAAAAAAATATTATTATTATTATTTATGACCGGAGGAAAAACAATAGTGTCTGCTAGCAGAGATTCTATCTAACCTAATTCTCAAACTCACTCCAAACAAGAAAATACCCAAACTCAATACGACAAATTCTTTACTAGGTATTCCTGCCTCCGTGCCTCGAGACACCTCCAAAATCCATAACTGCCTGCATTAACACTTATATTAAGACATAATTATCACGAGGAACTTCAGTAAATCATGATCACGTCAGGGGGAAACTCATGGCATTCTTTTAGAACCATAAAAATATCTTCACGACTCAATGAGGGACTTAACCCTGCACTGTATACCGCTATGGGTTTATGGTAATTTCGTATATTAAGAATGGTCTATGCGTATTAAATAGGTGGCATTTTCAGTCGGGGTCTTTGAACTTCATCGTTGAAAGTGGAGAAAATTCAAAAAGGAATGAAGGTTCTGAATTTGACTGAATATTTTTTTTTTTGGTCGAGCGAGCGTGTATCGCGAGCGAAGCGTCTCTGTTTCAACTTGGACAAAAATGCTTTCGTATGTCCGGATGTCCGGCGGATGGCTGTTCTCTACAGGTCGCATTTCTCAACCAATTCTCGTGAAATTTTGTGAGCAGGTTCGATAATTATATTGTTTTTTTTTTGTCGATTCAGTTTTTTCAAAATGGCGGATATATCAGGGAAAAAACGTAAAAAAAAAAATATTTCAGCCATTTCGCGGATTTTGTTTTAACGTGCGCGGTGAACATTTATTCAGTTTTAAGCTACGCAAACACAGACCCGCGAGGTCTACAGCTCACAGAGCCACTAATTTTATGTACTTAATTTCAGCGATATCTTCGCCGAACATACAAGAATACATACAATAATTATTTTGTTCGAAAGAGTATTGTTCCGAGGGGGACCAATATGAATTTGGTCAAGTTCTGTTGAGTGGTGGATTTTTTTGATTTATTTGATTTTGTGGTTTTCGAATACCTATGTTGATGATGTTATAAAACTTCCTGTGACTGTTGTTTACCTAACAAGTACATCGTGATGAGGACATCCTTTAAGTTAATAGGCAGTACCTACTTATTTAGATACATACAGGGTGTAAGGGACAGCCCTCCGCAAACAAACAGGGTGCATTCAGCTTCTTATTTTAAATCATATTCCACCGGATAATTTCTCATGATTTTTTAGATATTTTTATCGTTTTTTCAATTACTATTCCCTTATTTCAATGTAAAATTACATTCTCTTTACTCAGCACTCCATTTATGTAAATAAAACTGCTGAAATAAAAAAACACATGAGGCACTCGGGGACTGCCACGGTAAAGCTGTTGCATAGCATTTTTTATCAACTTATGCAATCTGCTTACGTATTCGTCCGATTTCGGAGCAGCTCGTCTCGATCCGTGCGAGCTTCGTACAGTCGTACCATATACATACACGTTAAGCGAACGCTCGGCCGAGCTACATGGTAGGCGGAGTGGGGGGTGTTAGGTTTTATTTTCGTTACGGAATTTCTTGATTCGGTCGCCGCGCTCAAAGCCCGCGATAAAAGCTATGCAATAGCTTAAAAGATCTGCAAAGATTGTTGAAATAAACCACGTGGCGCGTGCGCGCTGCCGGCCGTTCGCTACGTGCGTTTTGCCACGGTAACAATTTTGCGTGTGCGGCAATAAAACAAATCGGGTTTATTGTATTCGCATAACGATCCTGAAATTATTTAATATACCGGTCATCTTAATATGGTATACTGAATTCACCCCATCAGTCTGCGGAGGACTGTTCCTTACACCCTGTATACTTCAGGTACACTAATTATAGGCTTCAGATAGACGATCTGAAAGTTCACAAAACATAAAAATATACTTTCATAATCTGAAATTGATCGAAGACTTCTTCATGTTAAAAAAAAACAAACGAAAAAGTCTTTAGCAACAAGCAATTTGTTTAAAACAGCTGTTTCTTGTTATTAGATTGTATCGTAAGTATGAATAAGTTCATTAGTAAATTTTAAACAATGGATTAATCATAGTGTTTATTCTAACAAAACAATGTTTCTTCTACTCATTTTGTACTTACATTGTAAAATTACATGGTTTCAGTACAAGGGGATGTAGCTCAGTGGTAGAGCGTTCGCTTTGCATGTGAAAGGCCCCGGGTTCGATCCCCGGCATCTCCAATTTAATTTATTGCATTACCTAAGTCTAATTAGCATTAAAATTTTATAATGGAGAAAATTGTTTATGCAGAAATAGAAAATAACATAACATCACGCCTAATTTCCCCGAACAGTTTCGTGTAGAACTGTCAAATTTCTCTAAACAATTTTAAACCTTAAAATGTTGACGGTTTAAGAGGCTTACAACAGCTAAAGCGCGGTCACTGTCGGACTGCATAGAAAAGAAAGAGAAACGCGATGACACAACCCTGGTAATTTATTGCAAAATATGAAGCAATTATCTATTTACAAAAAAAACTATTGATTGGACTAAAAAATTAAAACACTATTACGTTAATATGTTGCTTCTAGAATAATCTGACAAAAAATCAGAATGATTCCATGTATATTATTATAGTTTTTAATCATTAAACGAAATTTTTGGAGGCATCTTCGTGATTTTTTTCTATCGTATCAAATTAGTTGTATTAAGTTTTCGACACACTATCTAACTAGTATAAAGCCTGAAGAAGATCATATATTTTTCTGATTTAGTTTACTGCAGTGAATCATACAGTTTTAGGCATTATAAAATTTGCATTTAGGTCCTATAGTCCCCTTAAGTTCAAAATCGAAAGAGAAAATCTGAAAGTTTGTGGTGACTTGATGTACCTTACTGTACCTACCTAATGAAGGACATTTACATTAGAAATTAAACCTACACCTATAAGAAATATGAATTAAATTAGGTTATCCTCGGTTTTAACATTTTCGGGATTTCAGCTTGACCTACCTAAATTTATTTTTAGTACCTACCTTTACACCCGGTTTTTGATTTAAGAAGCTAAAGTACAGTTTACCAAACGAAACTTCAAATTCTTAATTCAGAAACCGGTTATTGGGGCCTATAGGTACCTGCAGCCCTACACCAATGATCACTGCAATTGATGGTCAAAATGACTAAAAACTTACGCTTTGCAAACAGCACCCTGATTGCGGAACACACTATCAATCACAATCTGAATCATTTAGAATCCATTGCTTCATATGTTCGAAAAAATTGTCTGCTCAACAATGTAAATAACGCAATGAATGATGTTGAACTGTCAAAACGAAAGCCATTCCTACTGCTAGTGTGTTACGCAATTACCCTGTAAATTGATAGCCGTAGCCATCCTCTTGAGTCTCGACTTTAGCAACATTAAAGATATACAACACTCCAGCGGGGTAATTACGTAACACACTAACAAGTGCTAACAGTAGGAATGGGTTTCATTTTGACAGTACAACAACATTCATTGCGTTATTTACGTTATTGAGCAGACACATTTTTCGAACACATGAAGCAATGGATTATCAATATGCTTCAAAATGATTCAGATTGTGATAGATAGTGTGTTACGTAATTAGGGTGCTGGGTGGGAGAGGTCAGAATTGCACGAGTGCACCTATTTATCATCTTCCTCTGCCAAGGAACCATACTGGTCACAGTACTCTAACACGGAAACTTCGCTAAAGGGGTTTTAGCGATAACTACAGAATTTGTATATCTACTTATCTATTATTATTCGCGAAATGTGAATGTACATACTGTAGGTAACGTACACCTCTGCCTACCACTCCAGAAAATACAGGTGTGATGTTTTGTTTATTTATTACTTTATTTAAGTATGTTACTGATAGCAATATATATACATACATACATATACATACAAATAAATTAAATTGAAGTGTCTGTTTGTAATGTCAAAATAACAGCTTTTAACTAAATGCATAAGAAACAAACAAACACTACCTACACTTATAACAAAAAAACAAATTTTAAATTTGTCGTTAATCTGTCTGTCTGTTTGTTCCGGCTAATCTGCAAAACGGCTCGACCGATTTTGATGAAATTTGGTATGGGGATATTTTGAACCCTGAGGAAGGACATAGGCTACTTTTTATCGACATACCACGCAGGAGAAGCCCCGGGCGGAAACTAGTAGGTAATATTTCTTACCATTACAACACGGGGATGTAACTCAGTGGTAGAGCATTTGCTTCGCATGTGAAAGGCCCCGGGTTCGATCCGCGACATCTCCAAAACTAATTTTACGGTCATCAAAAATAATTTCTCACTCTAAAAATAATTCATTTTTAAAAGAACCTTTAACAAAATCCAATCAACTAAGTTTCCTGAAAAAGAAAAAAAGCGCTATGTTCCACGATTAACTTTAAAACAAATCTTGTAAGGAAATAAAAAGCTAATCAAATGCTATAAACAGTTTGACAGTAAAACAAAGATGGCTGTTCATTTGCGGATGGATTGACAAAGTCGGTGCGTGGCCGTAAAGTGTAGAATTAGTGTTGGGAGCACCCCGAATTAGCTGTAAAAACTTTTTTACAATCGACACTAGGGGTCTTGTTTAGTGATGGGGAAGAGTATCATTATCGATACTCACCTAAGTCACATAGTTTCTTTGCCTGAATCACACAGATATGCACATTGTGAGGCCAAATGTTCACAGTGGTTATGTCGTTTTAACCAACGGTTGTGCAAGTAATGCTTAAAATATAATAACCTTTTGAGTTATTTTTGAAACTGTCCTATTATTCCTAAACTTTATCAAAAAAAACTTGCTACATGTTTTTGGTACTTACCTACTTGCATACCTACATAACAGTTTATCGATATCGACATCGAGCTTACCACATCCCTACGTAGCAATAACTCTTGGCCGCACCTAATTTGCATTTCTTTATTGGATCGCGGCGGAATTGAGAAAAATTCTCTCGCGCTCTGTTTTAATTACAAATTGTATATTATTTACATTTAATTTAGGTGGGCATTTAATTTAGGTACTGCCCCTCAGCAATTGCCAATTAGGAAAATTCCTTAAAAATAGAAGGCAGTATTAAATTTACTGCCGTACCGTAGCTACGTAGGTACCTTTGAAGTAAGTAAGCACTAAAACACATTTTTTTTTTGATGGTAGACTATTATGAAAACTGAAAACCGTAATTTCTAATAAAAAATAAACACTGTCCAAGGTATACATCTAATTATACACCATTAATAAAAAGAAATCCTACCCTTAACAAAATTAACATCTGAAACCATTTCCGTTTCGTTTCCTTGCACATTACAGCACATAGGTTGGCAATCCGCTGATTACTCGATAGATCAGCTACAGCGCGCTATACATCCCGCTAACTGCGCCATGCTTCGCGAAGCCACATTAAGCTGAATGTTTTATACTAACACCGCCACTAGATATAAAGTCCTGCTGCGACGATCTATCGCTGTCAATCCGGTGAGAGATTGAGGCCATTTTGAGGTAAAAAGGGCGATTTTTAAGTTACCTGTGTTATTTAGTTGGACTGACTTGATTTCAGGTTTTTTTTACTAGACTACGGTAAACCAATGTTTTATCAATTAACATCACTTTTTTTTCAGTTATATTTGATACTAGCTGCGCCCCGCGGTTTCACCCCCAGAAATCTCGATCCCGTGGGAATATCGGGATAAAAACTATCCTATGTCCTAATCCAGGTCATAGTCTACCCATGTGCCAAATTTTATCCAAATCCGTTCAGCCGTTTTAGCGTGATTGAGTAACAAACATCCAAACATCCACACTTTCAAATTTATAATATTATATAGTAGGATATATTATATACTAGCTTTTGCCCGCGGCTTCGCTCGCGTTAATTTAGACTTTGAGTATCAATTCGGGTTATAATTCAATCATGATTCGAAAGACACGTGGCGCCATCTATTATCATAAGGACGTTATTGTTGTTTTCCTCGGAAACAGCACTTTTTTGCTGGATGAAAGGTACCCTATGTCCGTTCCTGTACCTACCCCTGACAACGTATATGCAAAATTTCAGGATGATTGGTTCAGTGGTTTAGGCGTGAAAAGGTAACAAACAAACAAACAAACTTACTTTCGCATTTATAATATTAGTTAGGATTAGGATTAGAATTAGTAGGATATAGTAGGATGGCATTTTCGTAGGGAACGTGCTTAGGACCACTGCGTAGCTTAGGTATCTAGGGACAAGTTGAGTCCAAGAACACCAGTTGAATTGGACTATTGATTACAGAAAATTCTTAAAAGCAACTTTTAGTAATTCTGCTTTCTAATCTGCAAATCAAACTCAACACAATTCGCATTTAAAGTAAATCGCCTTACATTTTCCAAGGGTTTACAAAAGCATTCTCGACAACTGCAACAAATACATTCACGAGACAGAAAATATGTCAAACTAATATCCCAGCCACTCTAACATTTTTCAAAGCAACAATATTTATGGGCATCCAATTGAATTTCACACTTGATTTGAGATCGGAGCCGCTTGAAAAATCCTTTACGGTTTCCAACCGAAGGAAACGCATCTGTCAAATAATGGCGGGAAAACAGACCACGGTATTGCCAGCCTAAACGAAGGGTCGCCATGTGTCAAATAGAAAATAGTTATTTATGGCCACCATTCACAAATTGCATTTCGAGGCCGAATTGATATATTGGAATGTTTTATATGTAAATGTGGTCCTAAGACGAATGGCTTGGCCCAGAAACGGATATCGCATGATTTAGACTTACTGTAATGCAGGTTTAAATTGTTTTTCCTAGCATTGCAAACTGGACGTTAACGCACGCGGCATAGTGACTATTGGCTCAAAGAATTTCTAAAGGAGCTGTTGTAGGTGCAGTAATTAAACTGGAATTTGTATCCAGTGCTGTATGCTAAACTATATAAGTAATGTTAATTAATTATCAATGCTTGCTGTTTAACTACTTATTTATACCTACATAGCTAACAGGATACCTACCTACTGCTGCCCATCCCCCTAACTTTACGGAATTCCAAAAGCTGGAACCTCTACAGCAACTTCCGTCCTAAACAACATTTAGGAATCCTAACTGCCTCTCAATAAAACCTTTATATTTCCTTTTTTAAAACCAGCGTTTCCTTGCTCCAAATCTAAATAGCAGAATAACAATAAAAATATACAATAGAGCAACATTTAAATTTGCATAAAGCCGCAGTCACGTTTGCGGCCGATAGTTTTGTTTCTGTAAATCATTATGTCAACCGAGGTCAAGCTCGTGGGGGCAGGCACACGAGCCAATCCGTTATTCACGATAAATGACAAGATGAATTTATGTATCAATAGGAACCTAGATTAGTTGTGGAAATATCCTCGTCGGAGGTCCTGTGAAGTATGTAGGAACTGGTAATGTTTGTCGGGGTTTGGTACGCGTTTGTGTGTGTGCGCAATAATTTTGAAGTGCTTGTTTTAGCACGGGATTTAAGTTCACTAAAGATTAAAATCAGTAGACAAAAAGTAGGATACCTTTGTCTTAGTATAAGTACCTACTTAGGATAGTGCCCGAAAACCGATAAAAAACCATTGAAGTAATGTTGATCAATCAAAACAAAAACTACACCCTAATTACGTAACGTAACACACTATCTATCACAATCTGAATCATTTTGAAGCCTATTTGCTAATCCATTGCTATAAATGTTCGAAAAATTTGTCTGCTCAACAACGTAAATAACGCAATGAATGTTGTTGAACTGTCAAATTGAAACACATTCCTAATGTTATGTAATTACCCCGCGGGGCACCCACATTTCGTCAGTTATGATGACAAGTCCCACGAAAGTAATACTTATCTACTGGATGGCAACCTGTCCTTTTGTTTGAAAGGTAACTTAATCGAGAGTGTTTCTAAGCTACAATTCAAGTAAATCAGTAGTTCAGCCGTTTGAAGATTATCAGCTCTTTTCTAATTGGTGAAGGGATGTGAGCATCTTTCATAGGTCTGATCGTGTCGAAATTTGTTATTCTACTACTTCAATAATATTAGAACATAGTAACCTTGAACTGATGCTGCAGCATCACCGGAAATTTGCAGAATATCCAACTACCTCAACAACGTACAGCAGGAGTATCGTGTTTGGGCTCATTGGAATTGTCTCAATGAAGATGGTGATCAGGGTCTAATGATGGAGTAGCAAAGGGAAATGATTTAATTACTAGCTTCACTGTGGGAAAAATACGTAAAGCTGCGTAGATTTAAGCAAGCCACGTGTCGATCTCAGCGTGTCTAATTAGTATATTAGGTAAGTTTAAAGACTAGTACATAAAAGTTAAAATAAAAATAAAAGTATATACGGGTCGGCTTGAGAACCTCCTCCTTTTTTTTCGTCGGTTAAAAAGCCGCTGACACGACACAAACAAAAAGTAAAAAAAAATGTCAGCCCTTTAAGACTAATTATATTGTAGGTAATATTTTGATCAAAGCATCGTCACGTCGCGCGTCGGGGGACGGCTAATGAAAACGCCAAACAGACGAGGCCCAGCAATAATTAATGTTATGAGTGTGTGCTATTGTAGAAAAGTTTCTTCCGATAATAAGAACAATTATTTATTTTTTTACTTCTAGAGGTTTTGTTTGTAGCTGGTGGTGTTATTTTTATGAAGTCATGATTAATTCATGAATGAACTTCGCGACATCTGGTAAACACGATTGCGTATAATATTTAACGAAGATAGTGTCATGGTATTATGTGGGCCGATCCCGGCGGCACTGCAATGCCGGGCCGACCCGCGACGGGAGTGGAGCGAGCCCCGAACATCCCGTCAGCTTACAAAAATCAGTTTAATATACTGGTCCCTCAGTGAGGGAACTTTCAGATATTAAGCTGAAAAGAACAGATACTACACTTTGATCTTAGCCAAAAGGCCGAGAAGCGATACCAGTAAAACGAAAAATCAGGGTAGTCATTCACTCGCGGAGAATCTTGACACCGCGATTCAGAAAAGTGACGTCACCGCACAGCGGCATCTATCGAAAAGAGGAAGAACTATGTATCGTTAATCACCCTCTCACTCTGCTCATACTGTTTTGTCAAGCCATAGTAAAACCTACTGCAATGTTGGTATTAAAACGAATGCTTCGGAGAATAATCTCTTTTATCGTACTTGAAATAGAATTGGGTCCACTTGCACCGCCAATCACTAAACACGTTTAGCGACAAACAAGTTTAAAACATAATAATTATGTTTTTCACAGAATGATATTTAAAACTCGTTCAGCGCTAAACGTGTTTAGTGATAAGCAGTGCAAGTGGGTCTTAGTAAACATCCTACTATTATTATAAATGTGAATGTTTGAATATTTGTTACTCAATCACGCAAAAATGAACACATTTGTATGAAATTTAGCACACAGGTAAACCACATGTTGTGCTATTCTGTAAAAATTTCGCCGTGAAAACTTAGGTAAACCGAGTTTGAAGTGAGCTGTCAATCCCTAGATCCCCAAGCGTCAGGTAGGATGACGGTTCACTTCACTTACAAATTTCATGGTGAGGCTTTTACAGAATAGATCGGCTGGGTTAGGACATAGGATACTTTCATCCCAGTAGTATGTTCCCGTAGGATAATTTCCGACCTTTACGCGGGCGACGCCGCAGGAAAAGCTAGTTAGTAGTAGTAGATATAAATATACTAATACAAAGGGGGCAAGCTTATTGCCATCAACCGGCCTCAATGCACTGGTCTGACTTTGTGCCCGGTTGGAAAAAAGCAATAACAATTTGCCTTCCTTGGAATAAAACTCAGGACCCTACACTCAGAAGTGGCGCATGCGACTACAAGACCAACGAGGCAGTCACACACAGACGTTAGTCTGCTAATTGACACTAATTTATTAGTAGGTAAGTACCAAATTAGTATAAATTAGTGCGTAGGTAGGTATAGGTCTCATCGTGATCTGATTCATTTATTGAAGAAGTTAGGTGAGAATTAAAAACTAGATTTAACGATTGGTTATTTACTTATAAACACATTTACCACGCCTTATTTAAGTACATTACGACGGAATTAAAAGCGATAATTTATATTTAGACGAAAATATCATCGGAATTAATGTAAGAGATTTAAGATTATTTTTATTATCAAATATGTATGGACTTTTAGTTTAAGACTTTAGTATTAGTAAGTAGGTGTTCGCAATAGTTTTAATAAAGTGAGCAAAACATAAGAACGCTACTGCCCATCTTCTATACATAAACCCTTTACGCCAGCCAGTAACGATTAATAAAATTAGGAGAGAATTCTTCTAACAAGAACGGATACAAACATAATTATTATGAAGCGCGACCGCAAATGAGTTTATATCTAAAATGTAGCTATCACAACAAAATATGAGCCCGGTCATGTGTACATACAAACTTGGGCAGGATGATAAAACCATGGTTTATTTACATATCGTTGGATCACGTGCCGCTTTCGTGGTATTGAGTCCGGTCCGCGGAATTTTGTTTGCGGCTGTGTTGACAGTTTATAAATAAACTACCACTTTGGTAGCTTTATGAATTTATATATTAGGCTATTCAACAATGAGTACACTATTACTTAGCTATTAGTACCTACATTGCAAAATTAAGTCAAACTGACCCGTTACTTAAATAAAAGTACGGCATATAGACTTTCCAGTTTTTTTTTTTTTTTTTTAACAATCATTCGTCGCGCATTTAGCCAGTCACAGATGCTAGTGTCTCTCAATCTCGTCACATGTCCCTATAAACCATTTAGGTACACCATTTGTACTTCTTATCCAACTCCTAATGTTGTCCATCGTATCAGTCCACTATCAGTCATTTATATTTCAATCTATAACTGCGGGTTACGTAACACAGTAACAGTAGGAATGGGTTTGATTTTGACAGTTCAACAACATTCATTGCGTTATTTACGTTGTTGAGCAGACAAATTTTTCGAACATATGAAGTAGTGGATTAGCAATAAGCTTCAAAATGATTCAGATTGCGATAGTGTGTTACGTTATTAGGGTGCTGATTGCTACTTGCTTGCTACTACCAGAGTAGGCAGAATTGACGGTCGACGAGTTGATCCACGTGCATTGTGTCGGATATTAGTCTTATTAATAAAATAAGCCATTACCGACTATTACGTTAGTAAAAAGTATTACTAACCATTTCGTTTTAAACATGATAACGTAGTAGTGAAATCTGAAAGTTAGGTAAAAAAAGCATTAAATACCTACTGGCAACATTCCACATCAGTTTGTTAGGTTACCACGCAAGCGCGTCAACTCGACACTTGTCTGTGGTAGGATAATTGGTTCGAGCTTGTCCGTGTAGTTAAACAGCTGTTCGACCTTGAATTAACAAACACAATCCAAACAAACCATACAATATGGATTTCAACGACAAAGTGATTCTAATTACTGGTGCTAGTTCCGGTCTCGGCGCAGCAACAGCCATTTACTTGTCCAAGCTATCGGCCAAACTCGCCCTTACAGGCCGAAAAGACCCAAACATCAAGAGAATAGCCCTTTACTGCGAGAAAACTAAAGGTATAAAACCTCTTGCTATTACCGCTGACGTGACAGAAGACCTTGATGCTGAAAGAATAATTAACGAGACAATAGAACACTTTGGAAGACTGGATGTTTTAGTGAACAATGCCGGCGTTATTGGGATGGGAGGAATCAAAAACTCGTCGATGGAAACGTACGACAAAGTTATGAACACTAACATGAGATCTGTGTACCATTTGACGATGCTGGCTGCACCACACCTGATTCAGAGCAAAGGTTGTATTGTAAACATTTCTTGTATCGCCGGTACAAAGCCCAGTACAATGGCTCTAGCGTACAACATCTCGAAGGCCGCTTTAGATCATTTCACTAAATGCGTTGCGTTGGAGTTAGCTCCAGATGGCGTAAGAGTGAATTCTGTGAACCCTGGATTTGTGAAAACTAATTTGTTGAAGAATATCGGACTGACCGAAGATCAGTTGGCTATGTTTGTCGCTAACGTAGTTGGTAACATGCCTTTGAAGAAGGCAGTGGAAGGAGACGAAGTGGCTGCATTGATTGCATTTTTGGCCAGTGATAAAGCAAAAAGTATTACTGGTTCAACCTACGTTATAGATGGAGGTATTACGTTAAAATAATCAAAATCAAAATGTTGCAACATAATATTTTTAAAATAAATCTGTTATTGTATGATGTAAGATATAATTAAGTATAATGGAGGTATTACGTTAAAATAATCAAAATCAGAATGTTGCAACATATATTTTTAAAAAAAATCTGTTATTGTATAATGTAAGATATAATTAAGTATAAGTACCTATTTATTCGATTTCCTGTCCGGAAAATGTTGCATAAGATCAATATACCTATGAATTTTGATCTCGTTTCCTGTTTACCTTATTTCGTTTTTCAAGTCTCGATTTATGTTGGTGTAACGAATGCAGTTGTTGTTATTGAAGAGTAATTCAGCGAGACACAAACCAATGGATACACCCTAATACTTACATTGTCCAATTGTTTCTTTGATATGAGAAAATATTATGTGAAAGTGAATTTATATATATTGTGCACGATTTTCTGAATGATAATGTCTGATCGTTGCCATACTATACCAAACGTTACTCTAAGTGTTATTTGCATTGAAATCGCTGATAATGTTATTTTTATTATTTTTACGTGTTACCTAGTCAATGCTTTTCCACGTATTTTTTTATCGGTACTAAATATACTGTTGTTCTATTTTTATTATACAAAAACGAATAGTATTTTAGAAATAATAAAGGAAATTATACCTACCCAACATTATTTCACCTTTTACCTTATTCTTACATTATTTACCTTCGCTTCGCCATCACACTGAACAAGGAAACACAAATTGTATAAATTAAAAATAAATATATAAATAAAACCTTTTTATACAGAAAGATGTAGTTAACAGCTGCAATCAGAAATAGTTTTTGTTCGACACATGTAATATTCAGTAGAATGTAAACCAGAATGATTTTCTCGTCAATCCGATCAGTGGGTAAGATTAAGTGGCCTGACCAAAATGGCACGTGCCTAGCTACCAAGTTAAAACCCAGGCTCTTAGGAGAGATTTCAGATAGAGACCCTGCCGTGATGGTGCAAAAACAAGCATTAATAAACGACTACCATCGACTTGATTCTTCTACGTTTCGAGTCGACTTACGTTCGTGAATTCAACTAGTACAATCGATGTGCCAACTAATAGTCTCCGTCCTCTGTGAAACTTAAGAATTCACTTTAAAAAAAACCTAGCCCTCAATGTTTGATGCACAAAAGGAGCTGAAAACATATATGAACATCTAAGTTAACTACATACATAGATGTTCATACATGTTTCCCCACTACCCTTATCAAAATTAAAAACTTCATGTTTTTGTTTTATAGTCGAAACACCTATTAGTTATAAGTTCGAAATTCGAAAGTGCATCTTAATCACTTTCGAATTTCGAAATGGTTCTCATTCTTTTTAATGAGAACCAATAGTAGTTCAGTTGTAAAACTGTCAACCGAAACCAGTTTCTGTATACTGAAAACACCAAACATGGATCATTGTTTTTCCTATTCGACTATGCCATCTTTATTGGACGAGCAGTCGAAGCTAATTCTACAAGCTTATCGTATAAATGTGTTTTGTAATTCAATTCCCCACGTAAGTCGACAGGGATGTCGGAATTTACGACACAAGTTATTTGTTAGTAAATGGTTATGTCATCTGCAAGTCTGATTATAACTTTCCATATAACATCTCCTCACTTAAGATTCCAAGGAATAGTTACTTTTTTTTTCATACATTTTACATACCTGTCGCATATTTCGTAATGGCACTGGTATTACAAAAACTTAAGGCATATTTCAAGACAAGACAACATGTTTTTGTAATACATAAATATGTATCTACGGTTGTTGCTACCCGCAGTAGGTAGTAGGTAATAGATTTAATGTCATCTATCAATAGATAATAGCAGAAAAACAAAACTTAGATCAATGACAACCACCAATGAGGAGTTCGTTAGGATTTGTAATGGGAAATGTCATTTTCGATCTAGTATAACCGGATACACTCGCAAGTATGAAGTAAAGACTGTATGATAAAACAAATTACAAAGTAGGTCATTAAACATAGTAGTGAAGAAAGAATTAATTTCACCACATAATAATGAAATCTGGCGCTGGCTTATTAATATTATGATAGTGATATATATCCTGATACGGGTAGAAAAAGTTTTACTCAATCAAACGCGGTAAGAGAATTAAAAAATACCTACTGGCGTGTAAGCAATTACTTACAAGGCAGATGTGTCGAACTATAACAAGGAATGGTATACAACTATTACACCGCTTACTAGATAGGCCATCGTGAAAAACTATGAAAATGTGTACACAAGTGTTTACATTTCCACTGTATCAAATTAAATTGGTCACTTGGTAATAGTTGAACGTCTTGGCGACATTACTTCAAACATTGTCTCGTATTCGGCGATAGTAAGCACACGGGGATGTAGCTCAGTGGTAGAGCGTTCGCTTTGCATGTGAAAGGCCCCGGGTTCGATCCCCGGCATCTCCAAAACCACTTTTTAATGTTTTTAGTATGCATATATTAATGGCGATTTTGTAAAAGTGGATAAATTATTGAGTTCGCTTCAGTCATTGTTTCTTCAAATTGTGTATTTTTAAATAATCTATTTAATATTTGCTCAGCGGTAAGTGTTGTTTAGCCTCTCTGATTGTTTATTAATAAACTTATTTGTTGTACTCAAGCTTTTTTTTGTAGGTATTTATACGATGTGCAATATAACTTAGCTACAGAACCATTTGATTCAAAAATAAGAAAACCAAATTTAAAAAAACAATGTCACATTCTGTTGTATTTGTCCGAGTAGTACAATAAAGTAAAAAAAAATACAGATAAAAAAAAGACTTCCCGTCCGTATAAACTAATAAAAAATCCTGCATTCGAAGTCAAGGGATTTCGCAATCAAATAATGTGACGTGTCAACCGATTTATTGTTTACACTGAAAATAATTTAATAATAGTAATACAATAAAATTGTATTCGTAATTCATTAGAACAACTAATTTTAGAATTTCGAAAAAATACACTGTTAAATTATATTTCATAATTGTCAAAGAGAATAATAATAATTATTATTTTTTCTTAAAAAGGAATGGAAACATCATCGATACTACTCGCAAATCGATTACATTTAAGATTATATACATCGAATTTTCTCGATTCTTTACTTTTGAACACGACTCGAAGACATTACCGAGGTTTTTACGCGCTAATCTAGCAAACTCTAGATATACAATGAACACATTGCAATTTGGGAATTACCTACAATATTTATGAGAATCTCTTTTTTACTTTTTTTTTTCGTTAAGCTTAAGGGAAACGTTCCTGATGATCGACTATATACACGCAGGTTAAACTGTTTAAAAGCAGACCAAGCTTTAGCAATTTAATATTATTCGAATTTACATTTCATTTTTAGAACCAATATTTTTTTAAGTTCATAAGTTTACCTGGGCGTACACACCAGACTGATAGAGCGTACATATTCAATAGTTTATTAAAACAAAAATAAAATATTAACTAACGCTAAGATTTCCATCAGTCTCGGAATACTGATTAAAATATAGTTTCTGAATGCTTTGGTTATCATGTAAAACCCCAATATTTAGAATTACGTTTGGCGGTACGAATAAATGTTATTCAGTATATTTACCGCCCATTGCATGAAACATTACAATTTGTACTGAATAAGCATATCAGAAATCTTATTTCAGTCATCCTAAAACAAATAGGTAGATAAGGCTACATTTCCTTATAAATACTTTAAATTTTCTTTGCCTTCATTTTTTTTACCCACTAATGTAGACACTCCTATTGAGCCCGTCTCTGGCAGGCTTCAATATTCTTAAAACTACGATTACGTAAATATTAGCATGTTATCATTGCCTATAGTTCAGGGGCTAGTAATTTTGAACACCAATCTCACTCCTGTCCAAACATTTACATAAACTTTTACTATATTTTTTTCAGATTTTTTAACTTACTTTTTTTACATCAGCTTATCACCTTACAAAGTGAAAAGGTCATGAGCAGGAATGTGATTTGAGTAATATTGAGTCAAGAATGCGACGACAAAGACTGGAGAACTAACACATATCAGTCGACAACTCTGATTAGACCTCCGGCTGCCCGGGAGCTCCACGTGATGATCATGACATGTCCATCGAACATAAATATATCTTCACTACTACAAACGGTTGAGCACCAATACCATCTACACATCGAGTCGTCGAAACACATCGGATACACGCTAAAACAGCAACTATTACGACGAGAATCCTTTCGCTGCTAGGAAAGCGTTCACTGGAGTTCATCGACAGTCTCGCTCGAGATCGAGCACGATCAGCACTGGTCGGCGCTGGCGGCAGGCGCAGGCGCGGCGCAGCAGTTCTCGTTGAGGTCGGTGGCGGCCTTGCGGCGGGGGCTAGGCGCGCGGCTCGAGCGCGGGCGGCCCGGCCGCGCCCAGCGCCCCGAGCGGCCCGGGCCCCTGCAGCGCCGGGCCGCAGGCGGCGCGGCCCATGCTCGCGGCCGAGCCGCCGCTACCTCCGTGCTCCAGCGACGTGATGGACGGCAGAGAGGGCCGCTCCGACGGGGCCGGCGAGGGCGCGTCCACATCATTCTGCAACGATCCAACGCGCTCAGCTGTGGCGCCGGCTACAACACCACGGGGGACCACGGGCGGGAGGGGGGGGGAGGGGGAGGGACGGGGGGCACCGTTACTCACTCGCATACCGTGACACGTCGCAGACGACGGTCCACTGTCTTTGGGTGACGTCTCATCATCGTAGACCACACAGCCGGTCTGTTCAAAAATCTCACCGTGAAAACTTAATCGTCAATCCCTAGAATCAGGAGGATTGCCGGTTCACTTCAACTAAGTTTTCACGGGGAGATTTTTACAGAATAGCACCGAAGAAGTAAACAAACAGAGCGTTATTGCTAATCCATTATGCATTTTAAAATCAAGACATTGGACAGGGTCTATCATCATGTCAATATAAGGATGTCGATCGTTATGTTAACTCCATTTGCTTGCTTCTCCGTGGTCAATACTTGAGACAGTCGACAGACATCTGAGAAGCATCACGCGGTCACTAAAATACTGTGCTGCTAATGGTACTGATGAACTAAACGTTACTATGGAAACAAAAAGTCGTGTCAATAAATATATTTGGAATAAACTGCTTTACATTATGGACTAGAATTACTTTTAATTAGGTAAGTACTTGATCATTTTAGTTGCGAAAGCTGTGATGTGATATTTTTGAAGTAAAAACTTCTTTAGCCGCGTTGTGCGATTTTTAGTAGGGGCAAAACTTTTGGATTCGCGTCACCAACATGCTAATGTGACATTTTGCGCCAGATCGGCGACGCGCAACGGCCTGTATACCTTTTGGGGTTTCCACTTATGGCGGCAGTCCCCATGACTGCCTATTTTTTTTTTGTTGTTAATGTTTGTCAAATTGATTCTAAATCAGATCGACTATAGATCTGATTAAAATGAATTTTAAAGCAGCATTTTAAGCCCTTGATTAATGACGTTAGGTGATCTATAATATTCTAAATCCATAAAAAATCTCAAAGAATTTTGCTTTCATCATTGTTCGATGCAGCTTTAATTTTTCTATTTTAGATTATCGTTTCTCTATTCATTCGTACAAAAATACGAGATGATTTTTTTTAAATTCTACTTCGAGAGGATTGATGTAAAATTCTGCACAGAAAGGATGGATTTAAAATACGAATTCAAATGGAAAAAGTCAGCACATTTAGCGAGCGATTGGTGCGTACAAGTGATTCCCACCGTAGACAAATGACAAAGCGTACTCAGACAGAGGAGTTAAGCCAAGGAGTCCTTTTACTAACAGCAGTTTTTAGAACGTCATGACTTTTTTATAGATGATATTCAAAAATCATACGAACGAGATTCTTTTTTTAAATACAACACGACTTTGTATCTAACCCAATGATTGACTAGACTAAGTTTTATGTCTAAAAGTCGGTTTCTGAAAGACAACACCAGAATTAGACAAACTGTCAAACTCATGACAACTGCTGTGATTGGCTGACTCAACAGCCAATCGAATCAATTTGAATTTGACAGTTATTAATAAATTATTTGTATTGTTTAGCCTTTCAGATACCGGTTGTTTGTCTTATAAACTAATAATGATTGTGTTAACTTGTTAATCAAGAATTTTGGGTGTGTTAAAGAAAGCTGAAAGCATTATATGAAGATAGAGAAGTAGGTTAGACATGCAAGTGTATGATAATTATTATAGCATATAGCGAGAAAGATAAATAATAAATATAATATATATAAATCTAAATACAGAAACGTATAAATATTACTTATTTGGCTAATTTACCTAATTATAATTAGATAGGTTTACGTCTAAAACAATAAGTTTAAATATTTGCCAACATTATTTCTAGCGATGTTTTGTGATGAAGAGATGTATCGACAATGACAATATAAAAAAGTTTTTGAACGTATGTCATATTTACAAATAACATCATTTCATGAAAAACTAATTACAATAAATATCAACGTAAAATATCGATAAAATTTACCCAAGGATACTCGTAGCATCGATACTTATAAAATTGGTAGTCACTACATCTCTAAAAATACATGATTTTTACAATGATAATAACTATAGAGCTTTTAACTCAATAATCTTACTGTGAATACATAAATACGGGGCTATAATAATAATAATACTTCTACACAACAATAACATACTAAGTACATAATAATTAAAATGTACGTACATATAAACTTACAAATACCTGTGGTTCGAAGACGAAACCTAGATGATAAAATTAATATCAAAATGTTGTGTTTTCACTATTTTTCTCGATACAACACGCCATCAAATATAAAAACTACCTACTTAAAATATTATTTTAATAACAATACAACATTTATACCTATTTGTATAAATATTAGGGTCCAAAAGTACCAACGTTTGAGTATAAAAATAATTTTCATATAAAAATCTAGAATAAACATCGGTTTCATGCGATTATCTTCATATTTACATTAGATTCACGTAAAGGTATTACTTTCCTTACAACTCTACTCTAGAGTAAATACCGTGGATGAAACACATACATAATAGCTATATCGATAATTCCCTCACAATACAAAAATCTAGCGCTATTTCATTGCACATTACATACAGGTAGCACATATTAAACCTTCTAGCTCGTCAACTTTTTTAAACCGCTATTGTTTCATCTATATTGTCTATAGCATCCTGGAGGTTCGAACACTATGACCAACGAGGTTTGTACACTATATCGGGACAGTCGGTCGTAGCCACACTATTTTGTACTTTGTTCGTTCTCTTTTTTTCTACGCACTTACTGTGAGCGACGTTCTTACAACCCAAGTATGCTCTCCTGAGCGCACTTGTCACTTTGCCCTGACAATCAGTCACAATCCGACAGTTTAATAAGGGATAGCACCGAGTTTGACAAAAATAAATGCTTGAGAATAACTTCCTTTGAACTAAAATATAAAATGCAATAAGTTTTTTTTTTCTTATAAAGAGATAAATTGGACAGCAATAAGTCAGAAAGAAAAGTCAGCCACTCAAAAAGTAAGATTGAGATTGCGAATGAGAATTAAATCAGAAGTTTGATCAGCAGAGCATTTCAAATTACGGAAATCAGTAAGAAAATTACAGAAGCTCAAGAGTATATTATAAAAAAAGTTATGAGATTTTTTTATATGAGGAAAATCTTAAAATGGTTACCAAATAGATTGAAAATTATTATCTTAGTGACTAGAGAAGAAAAGTCATGCTTAGCACAAAATATTCTCACCACGCTTATCCCAGGCTTTGCCTGCAATTATAACACGCGTTGACTACCAACCTATTTATTATACCTATTCACATTATGGCAGTGGAAATCCGACTTATATTTAACATATAATTAATATAGGTATTAATTAATTAAGTATATTAAAATGATATAATATAAATAAGTATGCTTAAATAAAAACATGGAAGACAAACAAAAAATATATACATAAAATATTATAAACAATGAATAATGTCCACATACAGTTGTAAATTATTTGAGAATTGTGTGAGAAAATGTGTGTGATGTTCACATGTTGGTGTCACTGTTCTTGAAATATAAAGGTCTGAAATAAATTTCTATGCAATGCAATTTGACCTTTGTTTTATACGACATTGAATTTAATTTTCAAAAACTAAATTTTTAAGTAATGCCTGGTTTTCAGAACCAATATCTTAAATTGTCAAGCGCGCTTAAGCTGCTGTTATTGGTTGAATTAATAATCAACAGGGAATCACTTGACTTCCGTTTAATTTTGACGTTTCGATAATTTTCGTGCCAGAAACTGGGCGAAAGATTCTGAATTCAAATATTATATTAACATGTAAACATCAAAATCACCAGAACGTAAAGAGCGTGAGTATGAGCGATGTGAAAGCGAGTATGTAGTGTAGTATGCGCTTAAGTGTGACGCGGCGGGTAGTTACCTTGAGCGGCACCGGCGGCACTTCTAAGTGGTACCCTATGTCGCAGAGGCTGCGTAGCAGGTCCAAACCTGGATATAGAGGGACACAAGTTAATGCCTGTCATAGATATTAATTTGAAAGCGTATAACTATTATTTGGCAACAGTTCGTGAAAAACAAAATATAATTATTTTTGTAAGTGGAATGTTTTTAACAACATCAGTGTGTGCCTCACGGCTGCGCCAAAAACATGTTAATTTCAGCATGAATGTCAAAGAAATGCTGTCTGACGCTTTTTTAATGAACCTTTAAGTGACAAATGACGGAAACATTACAAACAGTTTCAGACTGTATTACTGAACTTCGAAGTTTAAAATATCGATGTATTTAATTAAGAATGTTCAAAATCGCGATGTACGGAACTTCGAAAGAATGTCATACTGAACTTCGAAGTTTGAATAGACATTCTTTCGAAGTTCCGTACATCGCGATTATGAACATTCTCAATTAAATACACCGATATTTTAAACTTCAAAGTTCAGACGTACAGTCAGAGTTTCAACTTAATACACACACATTTTCGAACTAAAAACGTTACACTTATTCATATAAATATTCTGACCATGCCTACAAGGAACCGACAACCTCGTATACTTTCTGTTTCGAACAAAAGTAAGAAAGTACCCCAAATGCAATAGTTTCCCAATGCCCGTCGTAAAAGGGCTGTGTCAAGTTAAAAAGTGTCACTAAGTATCAATCGTAGGAGGCGTATCGTAGTCTTCTTCATTTGTATCTTGGACAAATTTTCTGCTAATATCAAATGAACTCTCACCCGGATCTCTATTCCGCCCATATCTCGACTCCCAGGCGTCGAACAGTCGGTTGTAGTACCGCGGCCCGGCGAGGAAGCCTAGATACTTGTGTGTTTCGTAAGTTGGGAAAATTCGCTCCATGTCTCCTGATTGGGTCAACTCGTCCTCTGACTGGGTGAGGTGGCGGACGTCGTCTGGAGTTAGTGTTGATAGGATGTCGCGAAGGTACTGTGGAATGTAATGTATTGTTAAAACGGTCAAGAAATAAATCAGAATAAAAATTAACAGAATCTGCTGAAATAATGTTACAATGTTGTTTACAATATTTTTTGTATTATTTACCATGAGTTTCTGAGTCTAAAGTCTGATATCAAATCTCATATTAATTGTTGTTGTAATTAAAGAACCACTACAAGTTGAAATAAGTTACAGTATTTTTATCTCACGAAGCGACGCGCGCTTTACTTGTAGTAACCAAATGTAAAAAGACGCCTTCAATGTGTGCGTGAAGACGAGTCGCGTCAGCAGACACACACACACTTCCGACTTCACTATGGTTTCGGACGATACAGCCCAATTCAATTTTTATGGCGGCTCGAAACATGAGGCGAGTCGTTGCGCAGTAACAAATTCACGTGTCAGCGGCGGTGAGGGGTGAGGTACTGCGCAGCGAATAGCGCACTTCAGAGCCGTCATAAAGTTTGAATCGGGCTGTACCGAGAGCTCCTGCTCTTACCCACACATTCACAGCAGGTTTGTACTGTTGTAATCACAAATTCACAAGTAAAGCACGCGTCGCTTCGTGAGATAAAAATTACTATAACAATCATAGAAGTTACCATGGTATTGGTTTTGACAGCGGTATTAAATCAATAAACCTTTCAGAAACTTGGGGTAAACAAAAACAACTTCAAAATGCTTCTCTTTTAATCAACTTTTACAGTTTATACTGAAGCAAAAGACGATTTTTAAATGAAATAAACTTACCATATCCCGATCGTCCATATTCGTATAAATTATGTGTTTATCTCTTTCTTCTTTTGACAGGTACACTGTATAGAGCCGGCTGTCGTATGGCAACCCAGCCTGGAATTACAAAATGTCAACATAAAACAAGGTGGGTCGTACTTTAGGATAACTAAAACTACAATTTGCGCGGACACGCGATACCACGAAATTTCTACAAAAACAACTGTACAATATATTAATTGAATAACATCCTACTAATATTATAAATGTGAAAGTTTGTAAGTTGAGATGGTTGGATGTTTCTCACTCAGTCACGCAAAAACGACTGAACGGATTTGGATGAAATTTGGCACACAGATAGTTTATAACTTGGATTAAGTCATAGGATACTTCTGGACCCAATTCTGTAGTCCATGTAGACGAAGTCGCGGGCAGAAGTTAGTAGTGCATAAGTGAGTAACAGTGTGTCAAGTAAGCAATATCATTTTATTTTCAAACCGCATTCAATATCGCAAAGTTCTTCAGAGTCACAATTGCATTTATGTCGTACTAGCTTTTGCCCGCGGCTTCGGTCGCGTTAATTTAGAATTTGACAATCAATTCGGGTTGTTCGGCTAATTATAGTTCGGAGTATGAAAAACCGGTCTATCGACACTCTACTCACAAAATGTATGAGGTACTTAAATAAAAAATTAAAAAAACTCTTAACACACTACTAAAGTTTCTACAATAACATAATTCAATCATGATTCGAAAGACACGTGTCGCCATCTATTATCATAAGAAAGTTATTGTTGTTTTCCTCGGGAACAGTACTTTTTTTCGGGATGAAAAGTACCCTATGTCCGTTTCTGTACACCTGACAAACGTATATGCAAAATTTCAGGATGATCGGTTCACTGGTTTAGGCGTGAAAAGGTAACAAGGTAACAAACAAACTTACTTTCGCATTTATAATATTATAGTTAGGATGTCTAATCACACGTAAGTGCCCACACTTTCCTAAATAACGTATAGCGCTGCAAGGATTCTTTGGCATGTGGTAAAAATCAGAACTAACGCCGCCATCTTGTTTTTTCAATCAATTTCACAACATAATTGTTAAATTCCCTAATATTTTACAAATGAATACCAACAGCGCCCCCTATCAACGTCTTTTAAGAGCCAAAAAAATCCCTGTAGAAGTGTGTTGTATGTAATTTGAGATATGATATAAAGCCTGTCCCTTGCTGCCCTCCCCCAGCTACGCCCTAGGCTGAGCTCCGTGCCCCACAGGGGGTGCCCGTAGCGTGCAGTCGCCTTGTTTGTATGTTTTCAAGCCATGACCGGAGGCCTTAATTTATTGAGACACCCACAGGCAAGCCCAGTTCAGCAGCCGATAACCTCCTAGGTTGACCCGCGAGACGCCACGTATGAAAATATAAAAAGAACTGCTTAGTGTCTTGTCGAGAGCAAGGTAGCATCGCATCGAATTGCCTCCTCGAAAGCTCACCCAGATGTTCCCAGAACGCATAACATATTATGTTATCGCTTAATTTTTGTAACTGATAATATTGTAATGGGATAAATAAGGATTATTTTTAATTGAAAGTGACAATACAATATAATGTATTGCAATTAATTTATAGAGGTATGAGGAACAGGGTGTAAACTCACTGTGTTCACTCATCCTCTATAGAAAAGAGAGGACCCTTCGACCAGACGGGTGTCCTGTCTGGTGGGCAACTGCCCGGCGTTTTGATGTCAGGACGTTGTATATGCATATATACAACGTCCTGACATCAAAACGTCGGGCAGTTAAAAAATCCTGCATCGCACAAGCAGAGTTTACCGCGCAACTAGCATTATTTGCACGGTAAACTCTGCTTGCGCGATTCAGGATTTTTGCGTAACGTCAGCATGACGCGTAGCTCGCATGTGGCGATATAGATACCACTACATATTTTATCCATCTAATTTTATACTAATTGACTCACTTATTCAGAAATCTTGTATCAAATATTTGTATACCAGTTAATGGTGAAACACAACTTTTCCGTAATGTATGAACATCCTATGTACCGTGTTTCTAACAAATAAATTACTTTGACTAATCTACAGATTTCTTTTTTCACAACGCTACTATAATAACGTGAGTATTTCACCAGTTTCCTAGGACTCTGCTTGGGGGCTGTGTCGATATGGGTGTGGCCCGGAACCTGGAACTGTGAGCTCTATTGAATACTAACGGTCCTAGTAATACTATCTACTATGGTTTAGCTAACTAGACAATGGACATAGACCGAAATGGGAGTATTTAGAGTTGGCTTGTATCTTCATAACTAAATAGCTGAGTTGTCTTTGACACAGCAGAGCTATAAAGATCTGTAGTATGTATGAACAGTCAATCTTCATGTTGATGGCAAATATTGTTATTTCCAAACAAAAGTCAATAGTCCATGTATTCTAGTTCTGTTCTTAGCGCGCAACGACGCGTCAAGGCGTAGGGTTTTTTACCGCAGATTATACAGGTTGGCAGGGAAATCGACGCGCAACCTGTTACCATGGATTCAGTACATGAGTCTGAACCCCTCTGCGATTAAATTTTTTCGTCGGTTATTTAAAATAAATAATGCTCTTCAATACATTTTGACCGCGTAGGTATTGCACTTTACTATGAAACAGCAGATTTTGTTTTTGATAACCAACGAAAAATTTCTACGCTATTGGGTCTAGAATCATGTACTGAATTCATGTTTCCAGTTTGCCCGTCGATGTCCCTGCCACCCTGTACAATCTGCGGTAAAAACCCCTACGCCTTTAAGCGTCGTTGTGCGCTAAGAACAGACCTAGAATACATAGGCTATTTGCTGTTATTTGAAAATAACAATTATAACGAAGAAATTTGACTGTTCATACATACTACAGATCAGAGAGCACGACGTGGTGGGGAAACGTACGTTCAGAGTAGCTGAATATTTGATTGTGCACTATACCTACGCAACTGTAAAACCGAGAACAGTGACTTGAAAAATACCATGTTTATTTTAGTAGGTACACAGCTGGCTACATATTATTTTTGTTTTGAATCCCGGCTGCACGCAGCAACTTGGATGCGCAAACAGTTTGTACAAAAATTTGCACCAACAACATGTTTAACGTCCACACCACACAACAGCCAACATAGTATTGCACAGTACATTGTTTTGCCATCTTAATTTTACATTCTTGATTCATTCAAATTTCTATTTGCGCAAGTAGGCGGAGCGTGTAGCCGGGCCATTAGGTGCCAAATTGAGCCTGTTTATAGTTACACCTCTCAACTAAAAAGTCGCCGAGTAAAAAAAAATCACCAGTTTCTGAGGTTTCTCCTTGGACAGCATCTCGAGGTTAGTCTTGACGGGCACCTGGAACTGTGCCAGGTTCAGTACGGTGGTGACCAAGGGACCCTTCACGTGGATGTCCAGGGGAGACGCGCTGTGCAGGCTCGGGGATATGTTCACCTGGAAATGTACGTAATATCTTGTATGAGAATAAGGATCAGTATTGACGAGACTGGCGGTGGAATGTTATTTATGTAACAATCCATAAACTAGGTTATTCGATGCACAAATGAGTTTTATTTAGCTGACCAAGACCTGTATCTGTTGGTAACTGCGCTTGCCTCTTGAAAAAAAATTAAAACAAAACACTAAAAACTATTATCGTTTAAATTATTCAGTAATTGCAACGGTTCCACAAAGCTTGAAAGGACCTACACGTTTAAAAAACCCGCTCACAGATTCCGCCATAAGCAAGTTGGACTATTAAACCTGATAGACACCACTCAGTCTAATAAAAAATTACCTGCAATACCTTATTTTGTCACAGTAATTTCTAACTTCACAAAACCTTTACCTCCAACAACCAAGGCTTGAGATCTTCATCCAACAACACGTCGATACCGAACAGCTCATAACAATTGTATCTAGACGTAATGTTAGCTTTGGTCAATGCACTGATGCTCGCTTCTCCCGATATGATAGTCTTTATTACGAGGTCCTTCATAGCATCCCATAGCGCGTCTGTGTCGACGAGTTTCTCGGATTTCAGGTATTGTAGTAGGGTTTGGAGTGTCCTGAAATGACGTTAAAAAGTCAGTAAGTCATTGTGATGCCTCAAACAAATTCGCATGCACTTTTTAAAACGGCCAACAACCAAGTGCCTCTTTTGTCTAATGCTGGCAATTGAGCGTCCTAGGTTTCACTCCCAGGTCCGACAGTGTTTTGAGTTGAGGATTTTTTCGATAGCCCAGAGGACTTTAAAACATTACAGGCAAAATGCGGCTGTCCTACACTTCTGCCTAAGATTCATATTAGACATCGCAGCGGGACTTTTTCGCGCACTGGATCTTCAACGCATTGTTTAGCGCCGAGAGTCGAAAATCCAACAGTGTGATTTTTCGACACCCTTTTTTTTCTTTTTTGGGTGGGAAATCATCAAATGACCTCTCCCGCTCTGGGCGGAGCGGAAGGGCGTGTCAGACTCTTACTGACTAAAACCCACCCGTGTTCCTTCAGTTGCCTGTGCGCCAGGGCCACGGTAACTATTTTTCGACACCCTGGGATGCACTCGTTGGATTCTCAATGCTCGGTTCAAAACCGAGAGTTGAAAATCTAGTGCGCCATAAAATCCCGCCGAGTTATTTTTACGTCCGTGCGAACGTGATCTAAGGCCCCAATTACACTATCATAAAAATATGATTTCATGTCTGTCAAATTCTATGATCATAGTTAAATGATGCTATTCTTCATTTTTACTTATTACACTTATAAACGTCATACTTAACCTTTCGTATACCGAACGTGGATCCACGCGAGACACAATGGCTTTTTAATTGTGTCTGTAATTAACTAATTACGGCATTCAACCGGTTAATCGAGATGGATTTATGGATGGATGGATGGATCGATTTAGTCGTTTTTCTGTTGCTATGAGTGGAATTTTATTAATTGCATAAAAAAATAGGATAAAAACGGTTAAGAATAAAACAAAAAATGACTTATTTAAGTTAGATCATGGGTAGCAAGGCGATCAGAAAGAGGGGTCCATAACACCTTACTCGAAGAACTTAGATTGGAAGATAAGTCTTACAAAATAATATATCCGGATGGATCAGGTTGTGTTTAACTATATTATAATATTGTCAAAGGTAGCACCCATAATTTCAAAGCAAGAAACTCACTTTAAATGCCCAATTAGTGCAAACATTGCATTTATAAGTAACCCTACCGGAGAATCTTTTTCCAGCTTACAGTTTCTAACCAAAATTCCCCAATATACAAAGCTTTCAAATTCTTGCATTTTGACGCCATTTTTGAGGTTAGACGGATATGATCATATTTGTACGCTTGCTGTCAAATAGGATCCCTTAACTATGATCATAGACAATATGAATCATATGTAGTTAGTCATTTGAATTCAGAACTAAGTACTTTATTGTTATTTTGTTTTGATGTAACAAACAATAAAGTACTTAGTTCTGAATTCAAATTATTATACACGATAAATCTAATAATTGATGGACATGGAAATTAGCATCCGTTTGTATTTGGAAATGCGATGAATCCCGAGGGACATTAAGAAAATTGTTGTACTGTAATTTAATAACGGTCATAACCAACTTACCATTTATGTCCTTCGCAGGCTGCGAAGTCTTCATTTGGCGTGTAGTTCTTAGATAGTCTATTGATTGAGTAGTTTGTCAGGTGCATATACCTATCGTTCAGAAAAGCTAGCTCGTCGTTGTACTTTACTGTAATCAAAGATATTCTTGGTATGAGAATGGTTTGTACGGCTTCTTGGTACAGAGGATAACCGCAGGCCCTTGTGTACAAAGCTACAGATATTTCTGTACTATTTCGGCATAGACCAAATCTTTGTTTGGCCCATCTTTTTCCCGTAAACGCATCCGTAATAGAAAATCAAAAAGGTTCTGCCTTTTAGTTTACAGTGATCTATATTATATTCATAATTTCTAAAACAGATAAATACAATATTATAAATGTAATATGTTTCTCCAAAACTTAAAATTTACGTCACAGAAATACGTGGTAAGAAACATAGGAAACTCGTTTTAGAGCCTTAGCACACCTCCGCCGCGAAAATAATGATGGGAAACCGCTTAACAAATTCCACTAAGAAACATTACTACATAAGGTCGCGATTCGAGTAGCGGAACATCATGAGTAAGTTGAATTGTAGCAATCGGACCCAAATGTCGTCGCTTTCGACTTAGTAAATACAGTATAGTACTTTTTGGACCTCTTAGATAAGCTTTTCCGTAAAATCAACATTCATGTTACAAACAAAAATAAGTTTCGCTTTATAAACTTGTCGACTGCCACAGATACGTGCGAAACAATCTCAGCAGCGCAACAAAATAGCGGGTTGAACGCGGAGGTGTAAATAGCTTCCAAGCAGATCAGCGAAATCACGCGGGAAAGAGATAGAATCATAATCAAATCTGTGCGTTAAAACAGGCAGTTTTGCTTGTCGTACAACGGCCAAGTCATGGCGAAACTACTCCGGTTCGCTGCTATGGTTTCGCAGCGGAGATGTGATACCCGCCTCAAGCTGTATATCCAAAGGCACTGATTATTTGCACCATGTCGTATGAGTTCCTTTGCATCTGCTGCAGGTCGCGTTGACGCGACGTAAGCGTTACGTAATCGCAACGTATATGTTAGACAAACGCTTATGCTAGATGCATAGGGTGCCTTAACAATTGTAGATGCTATGTAACGTTGATAGATATAAAAATTACCTGAAGCAAATCTGGCCAACCCATCCTTATAAAGATATATCCTAAGCGGGTGCACTGACGTCACCAACACATAGAGTCTGAGATCAAACTTATTGCCATTGATGAGGTAAGGCTTGGACACGTAGCGCTGAACCACTACGGGTCGTTTCTTAGGAATCTGGGTCCATTTGGAGACCACCTTGATGCCTGTGCCGCGGGCTGATGCTGGCTGAAATTAAGAAAAGGTAAAATAAATTTGGATAAGGGCAAGAGAATGATGATGAGACAGACAAGAATGGCCGTGAATCGAGCTTGGAGAGTCCTATGTTCAGTTGTGGATTACAACTGTAACGATTATCAATAGATCAATTATCAAAAAAATTATGAGAAAATCCTAAACTACAAACTGAATCCATCAATTAGTCTGTACTACAGTTCGCGCAAAAGTTTATGAGCTCTCGGAACTTGCACGCGATTGGCTGCGCAGTATGTATAATATAGGTGTTCGAGGGAACTGACTCTTTTTTTTTTTTTTTTGTTCCGGGGTGGAAAATCCTCATGGATGTCCCCCGCCCTGGGGGGGTGGAGGGGTCTGTCAGCTTACTGACTAAAAACCACCCCGGTGTTCCGTCTCACACCTACGCCGGGGGTCGCGGGAACGTACAAATCTTCCGCAACCCCCGGCCGAGGGAACTGACTCTCACTCAACCGTTCTATGCGCGTTTTCGTTCTCGGTTCTACGTTCAGAGGGCTCATAAAGTTTTGCGCGAACTGTACTATACCCCATTTGAAATAAGATTAGAAATTTAAATAAACCTTTTTTAGAGTCCGTTCAACCGATTTTGACTTCTATTGCATCGGTGGCATGACAAATGGCAGCTGCAGTAATCAGCTGGTATTGTAACCACGTTTTTGCTTTTAATGCCATCCTTATGCCTATAGATTAGAAGTCAAAATCGGTTGAACGGACTGTAAAAAGGTTTATTTAAATTTCTAATCTTATTTCAAATGGAGTATAGTGCAGATGCGTCTACCGAGACGGATTGGTTTGGTAATGATTTTCGCATTTTTCGTTTTACCTATTCATTCTTCGCGGTCACAAAAGTAAAACTACATAATTAGAAAAATTATTACAGCAAAAACAGTAAAAAATATGTATCTATATAGTCTTGGAACCTGCCTAGTGAAGCCCTCTTCATCTTCGATCAAGTTTTACATATTAAAAACTATCTTCTGCCAGCGGCTTTGCCCGCGTTTATGTCGCAAATTATCCCACGGGAACGTGATACCGGGACAAAAAGTAGTCTATGTCCTTCCCCAGGACGCCATCAATCTCCTTGCCAAATTTTATCGAAATCCGTTCATTGGTTTAGGCGGGAAAATGTAGCATACAGAATCGAATTCGAATTTCGAATTTAAAATATTAGTATGGATAATCAATATTCTACCGGTAACCGCGGTAACTAGGTTGCACTACAAAAATCATGCAAGTATAATAATTATAAACAACGATGATCATGTCCTTGATACATCAAGGGTACGTCATATAAAGCTATGTATATTTATGCACCCCATTTTTATGTAGTCTAGACATACGTAAATATTAATGCGGCATTGACTTTCGAATATCGTCGTAAATCTGTCGTAAATATCGACATCGCAGTGCGTATTGAACTTCTAAATGCAATGCCAATGTCGATAATTTTCGAACTTTTTCTGGACGCTCTTTGATTATTACAAGTATGTCAAATAACCACTAAAGTAAGTTTGCTAAAATTATCACTTTTAGAACTTATATTATAAATAAAGGTAGCGAAACAGGCTATCAGCATTATGCTGAGTGGAAACCTTGTCACAGCCACGACGTGCAGCTGCCGACTATTTCTCACTGTTGTATAGCTTCTGATCATAATTCGAATTAATTTATCTATTTTATATGCACGTGGTCCTTGCAATAAAACAATTTTTCTTTTTTTTTTCTATCAGCACCAACGTACTTTAGCGGCAGAGCCACTATGTCGATAGCAATAGAAACTAAACTGTATTTATTTTTCATAAGGCTTAAATTGGTACAACGAAGCTTCCGCCTTTTCGATCGGTACGCCGACCCTTAGCACTACAAGTATAATAAATTAGATACATACCGGTTTTATAATCCATCTTTCATTATTACTTGCATACTTTTCCCAGTCGTGTTTCAGCAGTTTCATATCATGGGGCAACACGTAAGTTTTCGGCATGATACCAAACTCAGCGATACCGTATTTTGAGACCAGTTTCTGTAAGTTCCTCCACAATCGGTCTTTTCTACCGATTTGAAATGTTCCCGGGAAATGGTTCATTTTCTGTCCGTCTTTGATTGCTCTGAACATTATTGATTTCATATGTTTGCCCCATATGCCAACCCATTCTATTGTTTCTGTAATCAGATAGTACGGATCTGGTTTAGAGGTTTAGGCGAATCTTCCGCCATATTGAATTGTAGTTACATGATGCGGAAACTGTACAATGTGGAGACGACAATACGATAATAAATAAAAACACTGGCAATACTAATGCTTAAGAGTATTTTGAAACTATCAAATAAATCCGACCATCGAAAATATCAATCAATTTTTTTCAAACAAACTAAATACCAGTGATACTATGGATTTTTACCAAGCTTTGACTAGCTCATGGTATAATAATATACTTCGCCAGGTATAGCATTCCAAGACACAGTGGTCACGTGGGAGACACAAGCCTACGTCATCACCGCTGTGTTACCATTAGTGTGTAATAATAACTCCCCAGCCGAATTTATTACCTGTGCGAATCCGACAAAACAATGAGGTTTTAACTAACAATTACGTAGGTATATGTTTAAATTGAATTATTTCGTTTGATTTGAACAACGAAACGACAATTTAAATGCTTTATATTATTTTAACAGAATGGTGACTGAAAATGTTTCAATAATTCGTGTTTTGTTGCAATAAAGTGGCAACTGGATAGTGACGTAAGCGTGTGTCACTCACGGAATGCCAGACCTTGTTTTTTAGACCATGGACTAGCTATAGTGACTAAACTATTGGATATATTTGATTAAATTTTCGTATTCAGTCTGGGAATGTCATTAGATATACGAAATTTAATTTACTGTCGCATTATCGTCTCCACCTTAGGTAGATAGATATATTCATTTATTTATTTATTTGCCTGAAATATGGTTTTTTATTTTGGTTTTTTTATGGTATAATGACTTGGATATAATGCAGTAAACCTACCACCTAAGTTCACATTTTGGAATGCAATAAAAAATATTGAGAATTGAGTAGTTTTTTCAAGATTATTTTATAGGAAACTAGATATTTTAAAAAGCAGATAGCTATTTAACTATTATAACAGTAACAGCACTACCCTATTATAAACAAATGAATAGTAGATACATAGTAACATTACAACTTCATTGAAACAGTTCCAATAGCCTCTTCTGTAGAAAAAATCAAAATCACCCTATCTACAAAAGTAAATCAAGAGCATACCTTCCTGTGGACATTCCGCGGTATCACATTCGCTCTTCACCAGCCGAAAGCCAGAGTTTGTCAACGTTTTCTTCACAACTATAGGTGTTATCGTGGTCAGTTTCCATTTGAGGTGTTTTTGTATGGGCATGGGTATTTTAAGGCAGAGGCTCTCTTCGTGGCCTATGAACTTGAGGTAGGGAGGCACGCGGGGGAAGAGCGAGGGGCGAAGGCAATTTGCCACTGATTCGGGTAGGTGGAGCGGCGAATCTGAAAATTGAGGTTTTGTGTGAGTTTTAAATGCGACAAACCGGCAATACATCATGACAAAAATGTCAAAAAATTACATGGACAAACTACGTTTAAGTTTTTAGCCAGTTAACTATTACATATGTAAAAAAAACGGTACATTACAATTATAAACTGACCAACATACTAATGAGAAAATCAATTGTGACAATGCAGATTACTTATGTAAAAATAATATAAATCTAATAATTAACAAGGTTGATGAAGAATAGCTTAACTGATCAAACCCCTCACAATATAAAAATGAAGACATGGGCTGTACTAGTGGATTAATTTTCTTTTGATCTGAATGACAACAAAAATGTTGTATGTCAAACTTGCAAGCTTTTCCAGTACGGAAATAAAATAGTATAACGAGGGAAAGCTTAATTAAATGTCATCCAAATGTGCTTACGGTGTTGAAGTGAGATAAAATTGGTGAAAAAACAAAGGAGTAACGAAAAACTCAATTAGTGCCAAAGATTTAATTTAAAAAAATATCCGCATATTACGCATATTGTTTACAACTACACGAGATCGAAACTACAACGACATAATAATACGAAAAATATAAAGAAAAACGCAAAAGACACGTTACCAAAAGTTTCTAAAAGTTCAGTTCAGTTAAAGTTACGTAACACTAATTGCTTATTCAGTTCAAGTTACGTTACTTTAATTGAAGTTATTACGAAATAGCGTGTCTTTTCATAAAAAAAATCTATCGCCTTGGTAACACGACGTAAAATCTGTACAAGTGGGGTTGCTTGCCTCTGCGTGCCGGTAAATATTTGAACGGGTTTGTCGTGTGCAAACTAGTCATAAACATTTGCTCCTTGCTAATTTTGTCTGCGAACAACGTTAGAATGTATTGATGGATGAATCAAATTGTGGTTGAATTGTAAGGAAAGTATTTTTACTACAAATAGAACAATGTTTTCTGAATTGACGTTTGTATTTTTGTTTTGATTTAGGTTGATGTAAACATGTAAAAATGTTCAGAAATGCATATTTTTCATTATTATAAATGTTACATAATATTTGGACTTTCTGCACGTAACATAGGTAGTCCGCGAATAGGCTTCATGAAAATATTTATGGAATCCAGAAAACGCTTTTCGCGGCCTGAAGACTAACGTGAATGCTATGAAACAGTAACATACTGTTCTTTCATATCTAATGCGTCAATAATAGAATAGAATAGAATTGAATACTCTTTATTATGTACACCATAAAAATTACAGATATACTCAAGAACGCTGTTGAATATCTTCATCGAACAAAAAAAATATTCCGAAGTAAGTTTGCTGGTGCATAACCACCAAATGAACCGTTTGTGACTAAGTTACTCGTGAATCGTAATTTATTCATAGTATAATATACAATTTAGTAAGTTGTTGCATTTCACGACAAATGTTACCTTCAATTTGAGTCTTATGTAAGTTAGTTAAATATGAATTCTATGTCGTTGAAGGAAGGTTCATATTAAATTGATTTAAGTACTCTGCGTCTTTAAAGTAAGTTCCTACGTTTATTTCAAAGTACTAATCCGGACTTTTTTCTCATGCTTTTTATTTTTTTCTTTATTCAAATCTTACTCGCGCTCTGGGAAAATCTGCATCTTTTTTGACATGGGGCACTCCTCATTTTACAAGGACTCTTAAAATTAAGATGAATCTGGAAAAACCCGGATAGACGGCAAGCTTTTACGATCGTGAAATGCAACAACCAACTAGAGTACGACAAGAATCTTTTGGCGCCTGAATGAGTGTCAGAAGGGCATTGTTGGTAAACATATTTTGTGAAATTGTCACAGAAATTGTATTAACAAAACAAGATGGCGTCGTTAGTTCCGACTTTGGCCGCGCGCCAAAAGAAACTTGTTGCGTTGTACTGCTGTAAGTGCATCTTTAAAAAAATACTATTCGGTAACTTACCCTTGGAACCTGCTTTCTTAGGTGTGACGACCGTTCCGTTGAGTTTGGTGGACAGTTTGGTGACCAGCGCGATATTTTCCTCCTCTTTCTTCACAGCAGAAGGAAGTGCTGGCTTCTGCAGTTTCTCCATCTCCGCTAAAGCGGCATCTGTTTCCATTTGCCAGTATTCTAGAGGGTCTGGTGAGGGAGATCTACTGTGCGCACTGCGGATAATAAAAAAAGAATTATTAAAGGTCAAATTAGGTTATCTGGCGAAAGTTAACTGACTTTATGACCAAGTCTCAGTGTAAGTTTTTTTTTTCTAATAATCATTAGATGTTAAAAAATAATTTTCGGCAGTCATAATTTTAAGTAATCAGCTGTGATTTCGGATTTAACGGTCGCTGGTAGTAAAGTTACTTGAATTAATGAGGTTAGTAAATCATTATATTTTGTTTTATCATCATAGATGTCGTTGTGTGAAGTTTCTTAACTATTATTCACAGTCAGAAAGTAAAAGAAAGTATACTTTGTCTTTTTCATCACAATGATGTATTTAGAAAATAATTTACGTTTTGGTATTAAACTTCGGTAGATTTTAAAAACAAGCAGCCTAGCAAAAACCGGAAAATAGGCAGTCTTTAAGGTAGCTAACGAATAGGCATTTGAAATAGAAAATATCCTGAAAGTAGGCTATTAACCCGATGAAAGGATGTCGCAGTCCGCATTGCGGGGAAACTAGGTGAAATACGGTACAGAATGGCGCGAAAGGACTTTAATATTAAAATTATAAGCGATTTATACTGTCTTTGATTCGCACCAAAGCTATGGAGATTCCGTCCTTGTTTGTTACAAACTAGCTTTTCGTGACCGGCGCACAGTGGATCGTCCCCATACAAGAGGTCGGACATAGAATTAAAAATTGAAAAAGTATTTAATTGAAAAAAATTAAATATACAGTTGCATTACTCTATTATGGAACTACAAAAAATGTTACTACAATTTTTTTATTTGTCCAGTACTTTATGAGCAATTCGATGAAAACTGTTATTTTTCTATGGAAATGGTCACAAAAATGTCTGTATCTCATGATTCCCTCCTTGTTTCGATTTGCGGTTTTCACTACTGTTATTTACCCATTTTATGCCACATTTTCTTCAAGGACACATGGTGCCCCCAGCGACCCCCTTCCGAGATATTTTGCTTTTAGTAACTATACTTTTTATTGTATAACTGATGAAATGGAGGTACATTAAGTATATTCATTACTGAGAATAAGTCATCCCTAAGTAGTTTCTTAAATAACAGGTGCATTTGCGATTACTTTAATGACTTATGAACGCTTCTGTTGCCATACAACAAAAGCGTTAATGAGTCCTTAAGTAAAGATTACCAGTACTTGCTTAATCTAATTAGTTATTGTAATTACTATGTTAACAGCCCTTAATCTCTGCATTGTGATTGGATAATGTCATCATTAGCTTAGTAATGACTGAGTCGAATTTACAATAACACATCGAAAAGAAATAGAGTTTTATGATCAATAAGAAAATATGTAGGTATAAAAATATTTTTTATTTAAATAATATAACACTGTAAAAATAATTTAAAAATAAAACAACTATGTACCCTAAAACAAACTAAAAAATTAAACAACTACTAAGAACTAAATTATAATAGGAAATTAATTAATTAACACGACCATTTAGTTACTAACAACAATAGAAAAGAAAGAAAAAAAAAACATTTATTGGCCGATGGGTGGCATAACACAAAACAAAAAAAGAACAGAATAAAAAAAAAATACACAAAAACAAGAAATTAACAAAGAAACTGCTTGTTAATAATAATATTAGGTACTATAAGACTTAAACTATATTTTCTTCATCTTCATCAATAACGACATCATGATCATTATTATCGTCATCATCTTCTTCAACATCACTACATGCAGCAAGTGTATCAGTTGAAACGTCAATGAACTCCAATTCACTCTGATCAACTATGAGTAAATCGTCTAGTTCACTAAATGAAGACTTTTTGGCTTTATTTGTCATCTTCGGTCGTAAGCTGGTGAGAAGAGGATCGGAAGATAATAGCAGATTATGAAGAATGTCTTCATTAGTGGCGATGCTACTATGCTTTCATGTATGATATTCTCTAAATTTACGAAAATCCTTGTTTCTTGCTTCAGATGCTTCTTCAGACAAAAAACCTATAGGTACTACTGATAAGTGGTCCACTATCTGTGATCCATGAATCAGCAATTTGTGTAAACTTGCTAGCATGTTATACCATGGATATAATTCCACGAATAAATTTGCTGTTTCATCACAATATAATTTAAATTTATGGACTTAAATTTTTTCGCCTGAGGAAATGCATTGCAAAATAACGGCGAGTCTTCTAATTAAATTAACGTCTAATTTAGTAATTTCCGCAGTCGTTTCAGGGTTTGCAAAAAACCTTCTTGCAGCATTTCCAGTGTTTGTATTGCCACTACCCTGCTTAACAACGTCTAGAAGTAAGCATGTGCTTCTTCGGAAAGCTTCTTGAATGGCTTCTTTCTTATCTTTAACTTTTTTTTTATTTTCGTCACCTTTTG